>JAPNXP010000010.1:2535955-3169184 GCA_028753945.1 Hexactinellida sp. DTS-2022 | reverse complement strand
GAGGTATGAAAACCCACAGTCCAGAGTTAGAAAATTTGCTATCTGTGGCAACAGGAGGCATGCATGTTTGAAGCTAGTAAACGTCTGCTTGCTTAATTTGTCACCTTTCCCAGACAGTGACTCCCAGGCTTCTAGCCAAAAGACAATCCTAGTCAGTAAGAGAAAACGCTCATCGTTAAATCTTATTGGATTAGACAATGGGTCGTTCAACCTGATATGTTTATATGGCATATTGATATTGAACATTTTTCAGAGAGATAGGAGAATTCCAACGAAATCAGAGGAGTTGCATTTGGATGCAGGACAACGCTGATCATCCTGGATAGCTAGAGCAGCAATTGTAGATTCGTGTACTACTTTTAGGACCAACTTAACGTTTATACGTTCTAAATTGGATAGATAACAAGCCTTAGAAGTCAAACGAGGAGCAAGTTTAGCAAGGCTATCTCTCTCAGAATTTTATAGTTTACGGATATCACGGAAAGAAGCATGACAGATTTTCAATGGATAAGCGCATCGATCAATAGAAAAACAGTTCAAATCAGGATAAGAAAAGTGCTTATTATCAGTTTGTTGATTCAACCAATTATTGCGAATAGTCTTCAGAATATGTACGAAGTCAAATGTAAGGTAAATACTACCACTGTGTATATCACAAGGGTGTGGTACTCGAGTCTCCAGCTTTATATTACGCGAAAACAATTTGAAAAGTTTCACATTAAAGGGGTAGTTGTCAGTGGAGATGATTTCAACGAACAAGCCCAATCTTCAACATCATGAATACAAGATTTGATAGTGTCGAATAACTTTTCAGCTGTTACAGGAGTAGACGAACAATACAGGACCATTTCTTATACAGACTCGACACCATGATAACGAAAACTGTCTTGGTAGGATTATCTGGATCGAGGTTTGAAGCAAACAATATCCCTCCTTTATAAGGAATATCAGATTTCACGTGAATTTCATCCATTTGAATAATGACATGCCTCTGTTCCTGAGAAAAGTAATGTGTGGATTCAGTAAGAAACATACATAAATAATTCATTTTCAAATCCAAAGGATGAATACAATTTTTGTAAGGTATTGGAATGAGGAAGAGAAATGCAAGATATGGTCTGTAGATAATGATAAGAAGCAGGAGAAATAAGATGTGTTTTAAGAGCTAAGATCTGCGTCAATACGTTATATCTCCTCTTTTGGAACAATAGTATTTCGAAGCTGACAAAGAACAAACTGGAGCCTTGAAACTTCAGGACAAGCAATCAAGTCTTCATCAGATTTACCGTCGTACATGTTATCAATAACTTGTTGGATATGACTTTCTGCAGAAGTGTATATGAGATGTGTTATCAAAATTAGTGGAAATATTCTCAGAGATTTTGGGTGCAGATGGCGGAATAGAAATATCACTTAGAAGCGAATCAATTTGTCGAACATCACATAGCGTTACGATAGAAATTAGATGATTTACACCATTATGAAAAACTTTGACGGACAAGTAAAAATTTACCGATAAGTACGTGTTAACTTCAATCTTACAACTATCTATACGAGAACGCATAAAAATTAATGTATATTCGTCGGGATACCACGTAGACCATAAACTAGCAATTGAGAGCAAGGGTAACTTAGCTTGTAAATCATGGTAACTGTGGATCTTGAACTTTTCATTCTCTTCGACATCTGATTCCAGACTTAGTTTAACTGCTTGATAGAAAAGTTCGTCATCCTTGCCCTCTAGAGATAGACGTGTGCGTTTGGTGGCAGTATGAGATGAATAGTACAGTGGACATCTGGTAAAATAGTTGGCACAGCTCCATCTTTCTGCTTAGGACGGTTTCTTGGTATTTCTCGATAACTTACGCTCCATTGGGGACTTGTGTGTTTTTTCGACCACATCTTCTCTAAAATGTTTTGAGCACACGTACACGACTTTCAGTTAATCTATATCATCTCTGTGTAGCGTTCGTAACCAAGCATGTCTCAGTCAGGGACGTTGCCAGGATTTTTCACCTAGGGGGGGGGGCAAACATTATATTGGCGTTAGATCTAGCAGTTGACGTTACCAAAATCTAGGCGATAAAGGTGAAGCTTTCTAATTTAATGTCCTGCAAAGTATGAAAAGTAGCCTCCAAAAATCAATACAATAACAAGAATTTTGCAACTCCAGCAAATAATACAGCTTAACTACTTCCTATAATGACAATAAAAAGTCAATTTTGACAGGTAACAGGTCAAAAGTAAAAAGTGTATTGGGTTTGTAAAACAGTTGATTGGTAGTTAGAACAAAAGTTGCCAAAATAACTAGGAATATCCTACAAGGCGCATCTACATAGATTACTAACAGTCCATTCCTGTCAAGCGTACAGGGATTTCAACCATTTTGGATGTTCTGTCCAGGCGTACAGGGATGTAATAAATTTGTATATGGATTACTAGTTTGGATAAATTATTGATTGTTTGTCGAATAATACAGAAAAATGCCTAACCCTAAATGTAGCATTTTGTTTTGTGTAATTTAATACCCTATTCAAGCGTACAGGGATTCTCTGTGAAACTATATATTTCAATATTATCTGGTTCCTAAGTGATTATTTTGATTTATGTCAAACTTAATAAGAATAAATAACATGTGTTGTATGTATATCTTGACACACATAATAGAATGTTTTGTTCGTGTAATTCGTTTCAATATAAGTGTAGATTTACATTTTAGACGAGCGAGCGAAGCGAGCGAGAAAAAAATTTGAGGTGTCTAGGGATCTTGATCAATCTACAGGGGAAAATTGGAGCCTCGTACAAGGATATGACTCAAATGGATTGGAAAGTGTGAACTCATTAAATTGAATTCAATAGCATCAATGAATCAGAGGAATAAAATAGTTCAATATATTTTACCATGGGGGGGATTGCCCCGGGGCGTGGATTTTTACCAGGGTGGGCATTGCCCCCTATGCCCCCCCCCGTGGCGACGCCCTAGTCTCAGTTCATCCATCTTCTGTGGCATCTTGAACACAGGTGTTCTGTCGGTTGGGTCATAATTGCTTTTAGAACCTGGTGCAGAACAGTTGTTGGGCATGATAACAGCTAGGTAAACGGAAACAGATTGGAAAGTATCAGAAAGGTGGATTAATAATGAGAAATAGTGAGGAATAACGAGATATTAGTGGAAATACAAATTTTTTGATAAATGTTTATATATGTACATCAGTCAATATATACATTATGGGTTATTAAGAATTTCAACTTCAAAACTAACCTTGGTTGCAAATTGACCAATTTTATGGTTGGTTTGGCATATTATAGACTATTTAGTATCAGAAATAGCCAATAAATGATATTCCCTTTTAAATCAATTCATATCGGCTAACCCATCCCTGGTCCAAAATCCACATTTTGATGTTAGGCCTTATGTATAGTAGGCTATGACACAGGCTATTTATATTAATTGAATAAGTTAGCTAATCGATACTAATAAACCCTTAATTGGCTAACATATTTTGTCACGTTCAAATGTAAATATTTCTCCTAAAACCAATAGATCGTTGTCGCAGTACAAAATTACCCCTGTATACAAATTTTCAGCTTTCTGGGACTTGTAGTCATTCCAATTAATTCTGGACAAACAAACCACAGCACACAAACACAAACATACAACAATTGCTCTTTTAATATATATATTGATAGATATATATATGGATCATAGTATTAAATTAAGATGATCTGTAATTTGAACATTGAAATTATATTTAAATCAAACATTGGGTGCGGCCTGTGCAACCAGAAGCACAATCTCATCCCGTCTGTGAGGGTTTTTGAAAAATATATTCATAGTTAGAATTATTATGTAGACTTAGATATAGCTAATCATATTAGCATATACGTGTACATCGAAAGTAAGGAAAGAAAGATAGAAATAAAGTAAAGGTTTAATTAGTAGCCCGTAGACTAAATTGCACTTACAAAAAAACAAGAATATTATAAACAATACAAAAAACAAAACAGAACAGAAAACAATCATCCCCCCAAAAACCACAAATGAAATAGAAATAGAAATAAAGTATCACCTCAATTTTTCGATTTATGGTCAATAAAGAAAAATACAATTGAACAAATTGGACAATGTCTAAAAGTAAAAACTTACTCGACCTACTCGGCGCAAAGCGCGCTGCGTGTGGCTTCGTTTCATATACGTCAGAGAATAGAATACGATAAGATATGCAAACAAAGTGTACTGGAATATAATTAGATGATCCCGACCTCTTGGTTGGGGTGGGCTGTTGCATCTACAAGCTATATCAGAGAAATCCGCATAATTAGAGCTAACCAATGAATTCCCTGACAAACAATATACGTACTTACATCAATTTCCTCCCACCATCCCCTCCTGATGGGAGTGGGGCTGTTGCATCATCAAGGTATATCAGAGAAATCCGCATAATTAGAACTAACCAATCCTTCAAAAAACCCCCTAGATTTCGATTAAGTCTCTATATTCCTGGATAGTTTGTAAGTATGACAAGTTCATCGAATCTCCCTTGTTTTCAGATAAATTCTAACAGATGAAAAAGTTGCCCCCCTGAAAAATTGGTTGCCTCCACTCTGCCCACCCATTTCGAAAAACCTTGCGCCGCGCATGATCAATATACGTACTTATCCGCCTCAATCTTAACTTTGTATAAACATTTTTTTCAATTTAAGAAAGTATGATAAATGATAAAAGCAAAATATAAAAATTAAGGCGAATAAATAATTTTAGTAGACGAAAATAAAAAATTTCCCATTCGGGGCTCTGTGCGTGTATAGTTTATATATCAGACATTAAGTAAACCAAAGTCTCAGCTTGCAAAACAATAAACTCACGGGATTTCCATCTCCCTAGGGGATTTCTTCGTTTATTGTTACTAAATAATTAATTAAGTAAACCAAAGTCTCAGCTTGCAAACAATATACTCACCGAAATTGATGCACCCGCTGCCGGGGAAAGAAATATAGCCCTCTTCGTTCATTGTTTCTATTTCAGACAGTAAGTAAACCAAATTATCTGCTTGCAAACAATATACTCACCTAAATTGAATATCCCACCCGGGTGGGCTCCTTATCCCTATTCGTTCATTGATTCTATATCAGACAGTAAGTAAACTAAAGTATCTGCTTGCAAACAATATACTCACCTAAATTGAATATCCCACTGCCGGGGTTTGATCTTTGCCCCTATTAGTTTATTGTTTCTATATCAAACAGTAAGTAAACAAAAGTTTCTGCTTGCAAACAATATACCGAAAACTTTCCTCTGTCAGCATCTGAGTCTAAAATAAATGTGTTTAACAATTTAGATAATTTCTTAACCAAATTTGACTATTTTAAACACCTACCAACTGTTTCATGAGGTCATGTGTCGCCTGTAAAATGTTTAATTATGCATCTAATTCTCAATAACATGTATTATTATTGATATACTACAGTGGAAGCCGCTTAACGGGACAGCTATGGAAAATCCGTTTCCTAGCCGTTTGTCCCAATTATTCGTCTACCCATTAAGCCAGTGGTTCTCAAACTGTGGTACGCGTACCACTGGTGGTACGCGAGCTCCTTCTAGTGGTACGCGTAGCTATAGGCGGAGAAAGGAGGAGTCAGGGGAATGGGGGGGACACTTGCTCCTACCCTAATTAAGCCTTTGAATTGTTGGCAGTTTATTGTTGATATTATTCAACACCGTCAATACCTTCAATTCTCTAATGTTGCTAGATTACACATTCTAAATCAATTGTATTTTGTTTTTGTTAGCAAATTATGCTTCCTGCTGGTAGATCAGTAGTTACATTAACTCTGCAAAGAAATCCTGGGGGTATACTCCCCAAACCCCCTTAGGTCGCTCGCTACGCTCGCTGCTTGCACATTTGACCGCGGAGAGACTTTCTCCTAGCTATGCCCTTGAGAGGGGGTAGATCATTATACTTTAAAAATACATCAAAATTGAATAGTTATTAAATACAATAGAAATGTACTTTAGTACGAGATGATGTACGTCGTTTTCAGGGGTGTATTTAAATATCGGTTATAATGATGGTACGCGGAGACCCTAATATTTGATGAAGTGGTAAGCGCTGTGAAAAGTTTGAGAACCACTGCATTAAGCGAACTCGACTGTATTATTATAATTAACTGTATTATTATATTCCAGTTCCCATTGTCACGCTCTGATAACGTACATTTCTTGTCTTTTTCTTCATAGCGATTACATAAATACATCTGTTGGAGGATACTTTGTATGCAAGAATTTGCCGTGGATACAGTGGAGGAGAAGCAATTCGAAGTATAATAGGCACCGTCTATAGAAGCAGTAACATAGACGCAATTGGTAGCAGAATCAATGAGCATCTGAGATTTTAACTCCATTGTTGCCCTTTCCATGCTCGCTTCAGCTTCCTTCTCAGCTGAAACAGTACCTCCTTGTGAATCTTTGTGAACAAATATGGCGAACTTATCATGCATGTTTGGAAGGCCCAAACATGCATGATAAGTGCCTCAACTCTCGGAATTCTGATCAACGATTCGAGTACCTAGACACATGAAAGGTCGAGTGCAGGGTTTTATCTAGGTGTATGCGACGCGCCTACAGGCGCGTAATTTTGAAAATAATTTTTTTAGGCGCGCGAAATTCGAGATGCTCCCATAGACGTAATACAAATTGAGTATTTTAGGCGCGTGTGAGCGAGATCAAACTTAATCTAGGCTCGCAGAATATTTTGCCTGGATGAAACCCTGGTCGAGTGGATTTATAGAATCAGAATTAGTTTTTGAATTGAAGCACTCCTTGCACCGGAACAATAACTTTGAAGCACAAGTAATGTAGTTCATTTCAAATAATTCCATTACTCCTGTCTTGCACTTTATACATGACATTGATTAAACCATCGCAGAAAAAGATCACAATATGTATAATTATCAGATAATGGAATAACCGTTTGCTAACTATATTTCCATCAATCTCTAAATCCATCCAGCTGTAATTTGGGAGAAAGCTTTCTTCAATATATTTCAACTTCTTAGAAAGAAGCAATAGTTCCAGTAGGTATTTCTTTTCCTCCAAGACTTGTCCATGATTTCTTGAACCTGTTTCCTTGCTTCCTTGTTTCCTTCGATGCCAAGTTTCGATATTATTAGCATTTCTGACATATTTTCTAAGTGTAGCAAATTAGAGTTTTAGTTGTTTCAAAAAGTTGGAGAGAACAACTCAAATGCGAATGCCTATTCTTTATATTGTTTATAGTTTGCATGACAATGATTTATAACAACAGAATCATACGTAATTTGGAACTGTTCAGTTACAATTATGGATTATCTAATAATAAACAAGATACAAATTCTCCTAATTGAGTTTCTCAAAAGCATATCAACAGTAATTACTTGTATATTTAGGACTTGACAACAATAAAATCCGATAACTCTAAATACAGTCAACTCCGCTTAAGGTTCAGGTATACTCTACAAAATTCGAAAATTTAGATAAAATCCAAATCATTGTCTATCTCTCTTTTATTGCATTTTTGGATTGTATTGATACCAATAAGTACTCTCAAGAGATTTCTAAGAAGAATTCCTATTATTTTTCCAGTTTAACACACTTTGGTCACCTCAATCTAGGAATAATTGATGTAAATTTTTTTTTTCAAAACCCGCTATCGCAAAACTAACATTTTCAGATTTGTGTAGATAAGAAACTTTTTCAGTTTTGCACGTAGAATCGAATTCTCAACGGTTTCGGATAGATCTCGTCTAGATCCATCCTGTATCGTTTGCGATTTATTAAATTAGTAATATTTGCAGAGCTTTGCGGATTTTGGATAGGAAAATTTCGATTAAAAAGTTGACATCACGTGTTAATCAAGAAAATTAAAAATATATTATATTTGAACAATCCCAGACGATGCAGGATAAACAAGATATAGATAAACGCATTTAAACAGTATTTACTATCGTAAGGTTCATTATTACTAAAAAATCTCTTACACAAATGAGTAAAATTTGAAAACCTAAAATTTCCCAGTTACTTGTCATTGAAATATTATTGCATTTTTGCAAATAGAAGGATGATTCAAATCCGCAGTAAAAATTTCAGGTAAATGAGGTTAATATTTTTGGTAGAAGTGCTCTAGAGTATACCTGAACCTTAATTGGGACACCGGTTAATCGGTTTCTCCGCTTAATCGGGTCAAAATTTCACAGGATTTATAGGACAGAATTTCAGTTTGGCGTACAATATTTTCGGTTAATCGATTTCTCCGCTTAATCGGGTCAAAACAACCTGGTCCCGATGTGTGAAAAAAGCAAGCTGTAAAAAATTTGTAAATTTTCGATTTATCGAATTATTAATTACTTAACAACAACAACAATAATAATAATAAAACATTAACAGTTATTAATTATAATAGATTCAAGAGTCTCATCTTTATTCATTAATTTAACAACTATAATTCACATTGAATAATTTTTGAATGAAATTCTCAAATAACGCAAATAAATATTATACCGCAATTCTATGAACACATTTCATAAAAAGGTATTGAGCGACAAAGTACCTCTCAGGAACAAAGACACCCATTTTACGGTTTAACATTGAGCAATCCCTCTTCATTTTCAAAAATCTCACCCTTTAGGAGGATCTTTTCATCATATCATAACGAGGACTGTTCCAACCCACTTCATAACAAATAACTTTACAGTCCATATACATACAGGTAGAAATCAATATCGTCTATTCCTCCAATATATTTAGAGATTTCGTCTAATATGAACAATCATTGTCAATCATATGACGCTAAAATTATAGGTGGACGTCCATCAGGGGTTTATCTAGGTGCCTGGCCGGCACTTTTAGGTGCCGGCCAGGCAACAGTTGAGGTGGAAAAGTGCGTGAATTGCGATTCGATTTAGGTGCCGGGATGGCACTTAATTAGGTGCCGGGTGTAAGGCAAGATTTTCTGGTCCAGAAATACTTGGTTAAACAACTGTTTGTGCACCGTAGCAATTTACCGCCTTAAAATAGTGCCGCATCATTGAATAATACTGATTATTTATTATGGCTAATACCTTTAGGGTGCCGGAAAATTTAAACCTCCATAATAAAGTGCCAGCTCGGAAATCTTAGATAAACCCCTGACGTCCCTCCAGTGGAAAGTATTTCATAATTCTTTGATTCTTGATTACATTCTAAGCCTAGCTATATTGCGAGATTTTGAGGTATTAAAAAGTACAAACAATTTGTAATTTAATAATGTAATACTAAAGTACACACGAATTTGATATTAAAGTACATACAAAATATGAAGTAGAGCTACTAATCGCCGAATTTTAAATTTTTAACACCCGCTTCTCGAATCCTTTGCCCTATAATACCCGGAAAATTGATAAAATGCATAGTATAGCTAATAGGTTCCGCTTAATTAGAGCTGTTAAACCTTTGGTACACGTGGTGTCTGTGGTATTGCAATTGCAGTGTGCTACTGACTGCACAACGATTCTTAAGCCCGCCATGCACGATTCAACTATTGCATGCAACTTTGTTTTGCTCCATCATGTATGTTGAATATTTCCACGCAATATTTTGAATGGAAATTGTACATGTTCAATTTTCTTGCAACATTGTTGCACGAAAATATGGAAATTCTATACATGTTTTTACTGTGCCGACTATACTATAGTATAGTGGCCCAGTATTGGTCTTAGTGCTTTGGTTAGTTGTTATTATTAATATTATTTATTCGTACCTAATCCACAGAAGGGAGTTTTATTAACTGAGAACCCAAATTTTCAGGACAGGTGTCTCATGGGTTACAGACATAGGCGTCGGAAATGGGCCCGCCGGCCCTTCGGGGCCGGCCCAATCGATTCTGGGGCCGCTACATTCACGGAATCACTAACACAACTATGGGCCGGGTGGCCGGGTGGGTCCGACGCCTATGGTTACAGATGTGCACCTGGGGTCACAATTTTTGATTAACAAATTTAGGACTTTTTTTACACCTTTCAAATTTTGTCTGGTCCATAACTCAAAGGGTTAGTGCCGTTTCGCCTACTCCCATTTTGCCTACTAATTGTATAATAGTGCCATTTCGCCTACACAATGGAATGCATTGTTTAACACATTTTTATGTTATCAATATTTGTGTGGGTTTGCCTGCTCAATGAAATGCATTGTTTAACAACATGTTTATGTTCTCAAGTGCAAAAAACACAGAGGTGATTCTAATCAAACTAATCTTATAAATACTAAACAGTTGAGTATTTGCCTTATCAAACTTTGACTCAATATGGAATTTGTAACAACAACCAGAGGCGCTCGTTCGCTAATATTTGAGGGCTATAGGTATGTTATCAATAGGCGAGGTCGGAATTATAGTATCTTTTGGAGATGTGCAAAGAGTCGCAGTTGTAGTGGAAGTTTAACAACGATCAAAAGCGAGATTGTATCAAGCAGAGCAGGTGAGCATACCCATCCACCTGATAGAGCTGAGATGATAGCTTGCAAAGCAGTAGAAATGATGAAGACGAAAATAAAGGAAACGATCGATCCAATACCGTCAGTGTATCAGCAACAATTAGTTGAAGTCTCAGCTAGTGAAAATATGGACCAAGTAGCTGCAAAATTACCTACACTCTACTCCATGAAGTCCTCCCTCTATAGAATAAGAAGAAATAGACTTCCACCACTTCCAAAGTCTAGGGATGAAGTTCACTTTGAAGGAGAATGGTCAAAAACACATGCTGGGGAGCTGTTCTTGATGACAGAAGACGGAGAGGGGAATGATAAAATCATTATATTTTCAACAGCTGACAACCTTAAACATCTTTCAGAATCCGAGAAAATTTACGTTGATGGAACATTTCAAACTTGTCCTAAACTGTTTAATCAGATATTTACTCTACACTCTATGAAGTATGGGAAACAATTCCCATTTGCTTACAGTCTACTTCCTGGAAAATCCCGTGCTATATATTTGCGAGCGTTTGAGCTTGTCAAGCAAAAATCCCGAAACCTTGGATACATAATGAGCCCAGCTGAAATCCTAACAGACTTTGAGCTAGCAATTATACAGGCAATTGAGCTTACGTTTCCATCTTCACAGGTAAATGGGTGTTTTTTTCATTTCACTCAAGCAGTGAATCGAAAAATATCGAAACTTGGACTTCAGATTGCATATCGGGAGGATGCTTCTTTCTGTTGTTTCATACGGCAGACAGTAGCACTTGCCTTTGTACCTGTTCGAAATGTACGCTTAGCCTGGCAAGAGGTAAAAGCAACAGCCCCAAATCTACACAGAGTTGATGAATTCATAACCTACTTTGAGGAAACATGGCTGGTGGGTAATTTTTCTCTCGGTTTATGGAATGTATATGAAATAAACTCCAACAGTCCAAGAACCAACAATCACATTGAAGGTTGGCATAACAAGCTTAAACGTATCGCAAAAAAATCCCACCCCAATGTTTATGAATTAATTGAAATATTCAAACAGGAGCAGGCGAATACTGAAGTTTCCATCGCTCAACTTGCAATAGGCTCCCAGACTCCCAAAAGGGCAAAGAAATACATAGAGAAGGACAACAAAATAGAGATCTTGAAAAACAGATTACGTCAGGACACTATTACACTGAAGGAATATATTCGTGCTATCTCAGCACATGTTTAACATTAATTAATTATTATTATGCTCCAGTATTATTTATTTATCTATATATTAAAAGAGGAATTGTTGTGTGTTTGTTTGTTTGTTTGTTTGTGTGTTTGTTTGTGTGTTTGTCCAGAATTGATTGGAAAGACTACGAGTCCCAGAAAGCTGAAAATTTTTATACAGGGGTAATTTTGTACTGCGACAACGATCTATTGGTTTTTGAAGAGAAATATTCACATTTGAAGGTGACAAAATTTGTTAGCCAATTAAATTCGAGGGTTTATTAGTATGGATTAGCAGATTTCATCAATTAGTATAAATAGATTGTGCATAATAGAAATATTTTCTGAGGCTCCAATTTGATTGATTGAAAATAAATTAATTCAACCAATCAATCATTTGTCTATTCTATTGCCTGTTTTTCTTTTAGTATTATTTTGATTCGAGCTTTCTTATCGTGCAACTGAAATTTATTGAGCTATTAAAAATCATTATTAATGTGATTGCTTTTGGGGAGGGAAAGGCCGCGAAGCGGCCGTTAATTGAATCGCGTAGTGCCTAACACGAACGAACAAAAGTCGCGAAGCGACTTTCGTGAGAGAGTGATCCGTCGCGAAGCGACCGAGACCGAAGGGCTCGTGTTATTTAATCCATTAATGTTTTGTGAAGCTAAATAGTTATTGAAAACTTAGAATTGTGTGTTAAACAATGCATTCCATTGAGTAGGCGAAATGGCACTATTATACAATTAGTAGGCGAAATGGGAGTAGGCAAAGTGGGAGTAGGCGAAATGGCACCAATTCGAAATTCCTTTGTTTACTCACACTTCGGTTTCAGTAAAACTGTAAAAATTTAATTCTATTGTTTCAGCTTGTAATAATTATATTTATTTAACTTCCAAATTTCCTAAAACTATTTCCAAAAGGAGCATCTCGCGATCCTGAAAAATTCCTTGGTTAGAATTATATAAACCACACACCAACTGCGAAGCGGATGGTGTGTGGTTGTGTTATACAGCGTATCGACTTGGCAAGCGAAGCGCTGGTAATAATAATGTACCAAGGCAGTAATTTCAATACTGGGCAACTATACTATAGTAAAGTCGTCACAGTAAATAAAAGATTTAAAATTACAACTGTACCGACAGCATATTCATTGACTATCCTTTTGTAGTTGGTGGGCTGATAGTCCGTCCAAAAGACCATGCTGTATGCACAGGTGTAATTTTAGATTTATTTCGCCGCGAATCATCACTGTTTAGGTGTTAATCATTTCAGAAAAGTGTTTCGGAAGGCAACGAGCCTTAAAAAGGTGGAAGTTTCGTTTTAGCCTACTTAATTTCAGAGATATTCAGTCTCAGAAGAATATAATAGGTGATTCAGTCTACATTTTTTATTTGCATGTGGCTGTTCACCAAACACCTACCAAGTTTGAATCAACCAATTCGAAATGAAAAATTAACAAAATTGTAAAATTACATTTTTTTGAGGTTGTCATCATTATCTCAAGGTGTCAAGACCCATTTGTAGAGGTGGTACGTGGTATAAGGATCAATTGGTAAATTGGAAGTTTGTTTCTATCTTGTATCATCTCTGAGATTAACGCTATTTAGCAAATTAGTATAAATAATTATTAATATTTTTAATATAATTGAATATCTATACATAATAAATGAATGGCATTAAACACAAGATGGTTTAAGATAGAAACAAAGTTCAAATTTAGCAATCGTTCCTTTGTCCAGCAACAACTTGATAAATGGGTCTAAACACTTTTAGGCGTTCATAATATGGCGAAAAAAATCAAAAATTGCAGCTGTGCTGACAATAATTTCCTTTGGAGGATCTCATGGGTTACAGATGTGCAACTGGGGTCACGATTTTTTGCTACATTTTTGTACACTTTTTATACCTATTCAATCTCACAAAAGGAAAATAAATAGTGCCCAAATAATCAGATTATATGCATTCGATAGAGAATTGAAAGTTTTAGATCTAATTCTATTGTTCGAACTTGCGATAATTATATTGATTCAACTTGAGATCGAGTATTTTTCCATTCTATTTTCCAATTGAAAACTAAGATGTTACATTCCATAAAAACGACAGACTATGTGATTATATTTCCTTCTGCAAGAATACATTTGTACTATTAATATACTCACGCAATTAATTATAATCAATTCAGTCTATATTTAACTTATATAGATACTTCCAATTTGTATTAGGGTTCATCGTGTGCGGAATTGAAATTTTGTTCGAAATTAATTTTATTACTATTTATAACAAAATAATTGAAAGTTGACTTTGAAATCGTAATTAAATTATAAATAGTAGATATTTTAGCAATGTCACGGTAAGTTGAGTTTCTCAATTAATTCCATATATAATTAAATTTGCTTTAATCGATTAATATAGTATTTACTACAAGTACAGTCAACTCTGCTTAATTGAGCCACCGGTTAATCGGTTTCTCCGCTTATTTGGGTCAAAATTTCACAGGATTTATAGGACAGAATTACAGTTTGGCTTGAAATATTTTCGGTTAATCGGTTTCTCCGCTTAATGGGTCAAAACAACCTGGTCTCAAGGCTCTATTAAGCGGAGTCGACTGTAAATAGAAGGCAGCTCGAATTTACAAGTTAAAATTGGTACTTAACGGGTGGGGAATTACCCACCAGTGGGGAATTTAGGATCCTCAGGTGGGGAATGGAGCTTCAGGATAAAAAGTTTACAAATCATTTAACAGTAGTTTGGAATATTTTCTTGGAATTAAACCTGTTCAATTTATTGTATTAAATTATACTTGTACTTATTTTCAGATTTCTAGGTTGAACTCGTACGTATATTAAACAGGTATTCACTGCTTCCAGATCATACCAGCAGTGTTGTCCCGACAAATTCTGGACTTCTAGAGGTTTCGAGCGCCCAAATATTTTCGCACGCTCGCTACGCTCGCCCGTTGTTCATTATAAACATTGACACGAGAAATAGTTTGAGATTCCCTTGACATATCAAATATTAAAAAACAAAATGCTCAATCAAAGTTTAGTGTGGAAATCACGAATCAATATGATTCTATACGGATTTGAGCACCTCTGGGAACTCCGTGCGAACGGAGTTACCTGGGGTGCTCAAATCCATATATAATCAGATTCAAATATCTCCTTGACTTGCTTAGAAAATTTCTATTGCCCTTTTCAAGAAATATCCTTGGCATAGGAATACACGCTGTTCTGCTGGTCCGGCTATGGTCGGACTAGTTTTCATTTGCTGTAACTGTGTTATATTATAGGATGGTATAGTTTGGCTGGACTACATAAAATCTTTGGCCGGAGAATTTCCAAATCCTTAGTTTCCCTGTGGTAAGGTATTCACACGGTGTAATTTGTTTGATTTTAAAATACCATCCTAGTTTCCTTGTTCCTTCACTGGCGATAATGATAGAACAAATCTGTAGGTGGCTTTTTTCACTCCCAGTAACTAATTTGGATAGGCATCGAAATAGACAATTACCATCTCCTTCGATAAGTTCCGTTTCCCAAGGTTCAAAACTGCTAAGTGACTTCCCAACGCTAATATATGGTTGTCTTCAAACTGATTCAAATGATATCCCCAACATATCGCATTTACTACGCTGCCAGTTTTCATCTATCACAGTGATTTTTGGGTCCATAGGTGTGTCGTATGTATTACGAAGCGGAACTGCGTCGTGAAATGATTCCCATAGCATTGTGTTTAGATACTGCATTCCTTAAGAATATTAATTTGTTTACAATTTAATTAATATAAAAATAATTTAAATGTTATACCCCGCTTTCGAAGGTACGTATAGACTGAACAAATATATTAATTTAACTGAATTTGAGTTGTATGAGTGTATTGTTAGATTATTTTAACTTACCACGGAATACAGTGCTTTATGTATGTATCTAGCACGTTGGGTATCTGTATAGCTGGGGTAGAGATCTCTTGTCCATCCGAGTAAAATCTCCATAAAATCTCTCTTCTACAATAAAAGGATAAAATGATAATTTGTAGTTATCGTATGAAACATTGTTAACTTACAACTTCCTCTTCTTTTCCACCATCAAATAATCGACAATAATCTATAGAAAATCGACAAATAATCGATAAAATTTATCATCGATTGGATAGTTTATCGATATCGATTGCCAAAGTTTACATCGATTGGATTGGATTTGGCAACCCTGATAATTATACCAACAACCTTGGCTGAGCCCTGGATTTGATGGCCTCCCCCCGCACTGGAACCGCCACTGAGTGTTCACAGCAAGCCAACACTTGATGGTTTCCATCTTTGACTCTCCAGGGGATCAGGAGGCCTGCTGCATGATATTTTGAGACGCGTGAGATTTTGAGACACTACTAGTTAGTAAACCATGGATGTGCTATTAGAAATTATACAGTGATATTATGAGACTCTATAAAGGAATTTTGGCTTATTTTACTTTTTATTATGAATTTAAGAATACTATGATTTTGAGATCATAATATAGATAAACCCGTGACCTTCGATATAAAGGTCTGAGTGCTGGTTTGAACCATGGATCACTTAATTAAAGTGCATTGAAAATAGGAGAATAGATCTTTATTCCAATAATTAGCAATGATAGAGCTGAAAAGTGTATTATAACTATATAGGAATATGGATCCAGGTATACATAGCACCCTCCAGAATTGTGATATGTCATCATCTGATAACGTTTTGGTAATTTTGGTTGCGAATTATTTTGTCCTACCTATCTCGTTTCATTTGAACATTCTAAACAACTGAAGTTTTATTCCTGAATTACAAAATACTTCTCGTTTGTGTAATAAGCCTGCTGAATTAAACTACTCTCAAATGACTTTATCTTGTAATAAAATGATAAATATCATAACATTATGATTTTAAGTCATGCTTAACCAATATCCATGAAGTGGCATCTCTGTATATGTCACGTGCTACTGGTGGGACAAGTGGCACATAAGGAAATGTGGCTGTATCTCAGTGGAAAATAATCCCAAAATACATAATGATTAGAAACTATTCACTTAACTTTGTATCAAAGTCGTATTAAATCATACAATAGTAATAGCTTTATTATATTATAAAGGTAAAGACTTGTCATAAATGTCAGATTACAGCGGCCTTGCCACCTCAACTGCAAAAGAAACTCAAACCATTACCACCGTCTAAAACGTGGAGACATATAGGAATGGACCTTATATGCTACCTACCTGAGAGTGAATACGGCTATAAACACATTATAGTCACTGTATGCTACCTGAGCAAATATGATGCAGTACGTCCTCTCAAGAATAAGACTTCACAAGAAGTTATTCAGAATCTGAAGGACATCTATCTCGATATGGGATTACCTGATATTATCCAGCACGACCAGGGCAAAGAGTTCACAAGCAGTGTGAGTAGTATAATGTAATACTGTTTGTTAGATTAGTGATAACTAGCTAATTTTAGACACTAACATTATACTAGTATGTATAGTTATTTGTACATATATTTATTGTATTTTTATTTATTGTAATTAACAGATATTTAAGGAATTCTACCAGAAATTGGGTATAGACCAGGTGTCGGCAACCTTTTCAGCCTGCGGGCCAGATTGAGAAATTTACTACATTATTCGGGCCAAGCGAATTACTATCCTTTGGTCATACTGTTCCATTGTAGAATTGTTAATTACTACTAAATATCATTGACTTTTCTTAATAATATTGTTGTGAGCGGAGTGCTCGCTTAGACGGAAACGTAACTGTTATAGATACAACGTACTATTATTACTTGAGAATACTGACAATAGAGAATAACAGAAATAAAGTTGGTATGCAATACTAAACTAACTAATTGACTCTAATATATACTAGCACTAGTGAATACCTATACTATTCTAAGTGGGGGTCTGGTATATACTAATTCGGTCTAACAATGTTACCACTATTATTTATAAAAATATTGTACCTACACCCTTGCAAATCCGATCCTCGCTATTCCGAACAGCAGATCCAAAACTATTTTTCATATAAATTGGAAAAAAATTTGAATATTTTAATGGAATTATGAAGTATTTAGGTAGTAAACTATGTTTAATATATGTTTAGTTTGGATTTAAAATGTTTGGACTTGTTTCGTTCAGATTATCAGGGTTTCATTTTATAGAGGCTTATAGAAATCATATTACTACAGTCGAAATCGGGGTTTTTGCCACGGGTTTTTTTTGCTCTCCGGATTATTTTGCCTCCTTGCTTCTCCTTGATTCTTCATAATCTCATAGCATTGTATAATGTTAAATACGGGTTTTTTTGCGTATCTGGTTTTTTTGCCTCTTTTTCCATGCATTTAGGTGGGCAAAAAAACCCGATTTCGAATGTACTTCACTAATCCGTACAATTTCACAATCGGAACAGAATTTCTTGAATCGCAACACCTCTAGCGAGGGTGTATGATGTTGGGTTTCATTTGAATGACCGAATCGGGGGTCACGATGAGCAGGTTTATAGAGAGCAGCGGGCCGGATAATTTCGCCTCGCGGGCCGGGGTTGCCGACCCCTGGTATAGACAATCGTTGCACTCGTGCTTACCACCCGATGGCAAACGTCTTAGTCGAAGCGCACAATATTATTCTGAAACAGTTAGCATTTTGTAATATAAAATTTAGACCCAATTACGAATTATCCATATAGAAAACTGATTAAAATGGGGAGTCAGATAAGGGATCATTGGTCCAAACTGCTCAAACAGGCTGTGATGCAATGAACTCCTGTAAGAAAAAATCCCTCGGACAAACTCCATTCAAGGTTATATAGGGAAGAGAGTCCCGGCATCAAGATCTCTTGTCCACCATTAACAACCTGCAGACCAACGATGAGGAAGACTTTGATTTGGAAGAATCGATTTTCTCTGAAGTCACAGATCCACTAGATGATTTCGAAGGGGTGAACGACATATTTTGCCCACCTCCTGATAATCCCCTCGAAGCAGTTAGCAACATCGATGAATCTCGAACTTCTACACAGCAATCAGCTATGTACTGCGTAAAATTTGAACAACTCAAGCAGAAGATAAAATATGATAAGAAAGTTAATGAATGAATTAACACTAATCAGTTAGTTACTGATGACGATATTTAATTCATACATAACACAGTCTATGACTTGTTACTAATGTTCGTTTAATTCTTTCGATTATAATTATTTTCATAATTATTCTCAAATGTAATCAGTGCACCTCTAAAGAAGGATGATAAGGATGATAAGATCCTCTAGTCCCAAGAATAATAAGAAGAAAGTAAGCCTCGATACTAGAGTAGGAATCAACGCCTCACAGGTTAATTCATTGTGATTGAGTTGTTATTTAAAAGATAAAATAGTGTTTTAATAGTAAAATATTCCATTTTAAGATGTACAAGATTCTTTTCGGATTTTCTACAGAATCTATATTTTAACACCTCAATAACTTAAAAGTAACGTTCTGTTTTCACCTATACTGTTTAATTCATTGAGTGTAATCTTTATTGACACTCATTGTTATTTTAGCTTTACACTTCCAATTGACGTCAATCCAGAATATTTGTAAAATTCCGAAATATTTTTCTTATAATGTTGTCATTTGTAGGAAATCCTAATGCAGAATATACGTGGGCAGACCTTCATGATTCCTCTACATGAAGAGCTGCACAATTTGTTATACAAAGCGCACAACTACACTGCCAACACGATGTTATTCGAGTATTTGGTCGATTTTCTGTCGATTATTTATCGATTTTTTGTAAATATAATATTGAAATTCTAGTTAAATTAAACATTCGTTAAGTGCAATCAGAAGAAGCACACTCCCATCCCGTCTGTGAGGGGATTTTACCTCTAAATTATTTCGTTATAATGTTACTGTATTAAAAATGCATACTTTTCTACAAGATACATTTTTAGTATCTTCAATTTAACCTCACTATTCTAGAAACAAGATACAATTCTAAAAATACTAGTACAACGTATAATGTTTCAGTAAAAGTAGACAAGGTGGACCGTAACTAAGTTGCGCATGCATGATTGATTATTCAATCAAAGAAGTCATAAAACAATGGGCAGCAATTCTGCCACGGCTTATGAATATCCATGGTACCACTAATAGAGGTAGCAATTCTGCCATGCAACAGTCCAACCAAATAAATATATTAATACTATTCGCCTTACTCGTAAATCGAAAAAATCGGGTAAAAATCGATAATCGATAGAAATCCGTCGATATTATCCAATCGATGAAAACTTTGGGCAATCCAATCGATACAAAATTTGCAATCGATAATCGAGAAGTTCTCTCGATTGAATTGGATTGGCAACCCTGGTCTAGACACTTCCCTAACAACGGTGGAAGCAGTTTTAAGTGTCAGGCCATGCTTGACGTCCTAACAAGTGACGTACGAGTGGTCAGTTGGCCTGACCGGCCTGACCGCTTCCGCCGCCCCTGGTACTATATATGAAAAGAATTTCAAGCATAGTAAGTTAGTAACTGAACTTTCATCATTTTTCTTGGTATGCATTTTTTTTAATATCTGATTTTAGCTTCTCAATGATTATAATGCAACACTGAACAATTTTCATGAGTACAATTATTATTAGCAAGGATTTAAAAGCAAATAGAAATATTGTTTTGAATCTATTACAACTGCGGAATTTGTGTTGGAAGCTTTTTAAACTTCTAAAGTTACAATTCTCATTATATTTTATCCGGATCACCGGTTTTTTTGATTTTTTGGTATATTTTAGAACGAAAACACTTCCCATATTTGCAAAAAATACTTTATCCACAATTTACTAATAAATTTAATTCACTTAGATGTTGGGAACATTGTAGAAATTTTACCAGATTTGTTTGGTACATTTTGAGGTATAAATTCTTTAAACCACCCTGGACAAGATTTTTATTAGTTTGAATTGTGTCGAAGTGGCACAACCAAGAATGTAAATCTTAATATAAAAACACGATTCAAATAGAGATTTAGTTGCATATGGGCCTTGAAATACATTGCAAATAGTACTAGGCGGTTAGATTAACCTCTACAGTAGAACCCCGCATATCGGGGCACCCCTCGTATCGGGGCATCCGTGGGGAATTTGTTTTTTTCCCATTAAAAATAACCCCGCGTATCTGGGCACTCAACCGAAGATTATTTTCGCATTAGTAACATGATTTACTTTTGAGCAGCTTAGTATTCTTTGTAATGGCCACTAAGCGTCACCCACACACGCTCTGAGGTAATCGAGGGAGTTTTTCATAAAAAGATATTCCGTGAATATCATAGATTTGTGACTCCTAGTGTAGGTAAATTATTATGTGAAATTGTAATGTGTAGTACTGCTTAAATATTAGCCTTAACTCTAGGTTTTGACTATATGTGTTTGATTCGTTGTGTAGGTGCTAACTTAATTGTTTTAACCAAACATATTGGAGTTCTCTTCGAATCCCGGATATCGGGGCACTCCCTCGTATCGGGGCGCTGAGGGTTTGGACGGAGGTGCCCCGATACGCGGGGTTCCACTGTATCGCCCATGGTTGGGAAGTTGTTTTTCTAGTTGCGTCATCATTTTTTGTTATGCCATTGCCACCACCATATATGGGCATTTAATTTAGAGAATGCTTATATAGAGCTGAGCTCTAGTAGAGTTCAGATTTTTTCCATACTAAAACCCCAGGCTTACTTTCTAAAGGTCAATATCAAACCCTATGGAAAAAACTGACCTTTCTCAGTGCCTGAATACACATACTTAGTGGGGTCAACAATTAAGATTCCGTGACCAACCTCTGGCTAGTAAAGTTTTATGCCTGATTCTGATACTTTAATATATATCTCGCGATTTAAGCTCCCATGTCGCTATAAAAAGTTTTCCCAAACTTTCGAGACCGGCATGGGAGCTTAAATCGCGAGATATACTCTTAAGGTATCAGAATCAGGCATAAAACTTATCTAGCCAGAGGTTGGTGACGGAATCTTAATTTTTGACCCCACTGACTGAAAAACTGAACTCTACTAAAGCTCAGCTCTATATAAGTTATTTGTTTATTTATATCATTCCAATTATACATACCATAAGCTTTTATAATACACTATTCATTAGAATAGAGAATATTGATGTGTTCGGAGATTAGAACTGAGCTCTACTATCTATCGTTTAGATGGATATTTGACTTAGTCATCAAAAATTATAACATTTCTATGCCCATATATGGTCAAAACACAAACTTGTGTGCGATCCAACAATACGTAGCTAATACTATAAACCAAATTCGGTGTAGTAGGACTCTACTGGTCAAGATGTATAGTTGCACGTTAAATAATCTAAGAAAAATAACAAATTAGGAAATAGGGGTAATATTTCGTGATTAAAGGCAAGAACACCACATCGTCCGCGGATATTAGTGTCGAGAATGGTGTTTTGGTAATTGCTTTATTGCTCCGAATGTTGTTAGAGGTTTTATCTATCTATATAATTTGGTTTGATGACTCAGGGTCATGTATTTTATGAGTTGTGACCATTTTAGTAATGTGGATTTGTCAGTTCAGTTGGAATTTCGCACTTCCAGAGGCCCAAATATCTGGTTTAACAAAATGAACTCAATTTGTGTATAGAGAGATCAAGATTTCAAATGTTAACAAAATGAGCTGTATATTTACTCGAAACGATCATTCATAGCATTCTATACACAAGGCAATGGCAGTCAATTTTTTTTGGGACCAGAGTTTGGTTAGTATATTCAAATTTATATTTTTCCTTTATTACGTTTTATAGTTGAATTAAGCATTAATGACCAGTAATTGTCAAAGATACCAGGACGTAATTGATCTTCGTAATTATTTTTTTCCGGAATGAAACAACTATGACACAATGTAAATATATACGTATAGCTCATACAGGTATAAACACAAAATATACATTGGAGTTAAAGAACATATCGGGACAGACTTGTACTTCATCGACAGACTTGTACTCATGTGGCGGAGTTGTGCTAAGAGACGGACTTTACTTCGAAACATATTAAGAGTGTGGAGAGAAGGTTCGAACTAAAAGAAATACAAACAGAATTAGTTCTTGAATTTTTCAAGTTTAGAATTGTCGTGACCTAGAACCATCGCATTATATGTCTTGTAGGGAATGAAAGGTTCACGAACGGACTGAATAAACCCAATTCAGTTCATTTCAAATTAACGCACGTTCAGTTCGTTCACGTTCACTTCCTAACTTAACACCACCAGCGTTCGTTCAGTTCGTTCAACGGGCTGATCGGCGTTCGTTCAGTTAGTTCAGTTCAGATGAGTTGGTGGTGGTTATTAGGTATGACAAGCAGGTATGAGTAGTGATCTATTTATATTTTACGTTGGATTAATGATTCAGTATTTCTAATTTATCGATATTCAGTTTAGTTCTTTCAGTTCCTTCGTTCAGTTCGTTCATTCGGTTCGTTCAACTTCCGTTCAGGTAACCGTTGGCGTTCGTTCAGTTCGTTCAGCGTAAATGCCATAAATTCCTGCCTTCAGTTCGCCCAGTTTAAGTTCAAAAACTTCGTTCGTGAACCTTTCATTCTCTGAATACTTTACTTCATTGGAAAGTAAACAATTAGAAAGAGTCACAAATAATTTCTGCAATATATCCCAACGTGACATGCTACAATCACACCAAACCCTCCATATATTACCATACTTTGTTTCTGTCCTTATACAAGCTAACTTAACAAGTTTTGTACGAGACGAACCAGTATAAAAGTTCTCAAAAAGTTGTTTTTGACTGTCGATTTACTAAATATGTCATATATAATTTTTGTAATATCGATTACACAAGTCGATGGGTATTTCAGATAACCTCTATCCAACAATTCTATTAGTTTAAACTGGTTACCAATGTCATCGTTAACCTGTATGAATTTTAAGTCGTAAGAAAGTCTCTACACATTGGACAGCCATTTGATTTATTTAGGTATGAAAAAGCTGCATTACTGCCGCAAATGCGAGGCACTCAACTTGAGAAATAGCTATTTCTGGAAGGGTGACCTGTTCTAAATTTGTGATAAGTTTTTCTAATTCAAAATTTGAGTCCTCGCCATCATCAGTAACACTAGAAAAGGTATTCAAATATTCCATGAGTGTAGGTTTATGAATGGTATCAGATTTAGTTTTGATGTCAAACAATTTTAGTATGTTAGAGAGTTGTAATCTGCGTTCGGATTATAGGATTTGGCTATAGGAGATTTGTTAGTGGGAACCTGACATTTGTCTATACAAACCCAAGGCGTATCCATGGGGGGATTTGGGTGTTCAAACACCCCCCTCATAACTGGTTTCCAAAAAGGATATGTTGTTATTTATAATTTGGCACAACTGCACAATATTATACTCCTACTATGTGCCAAGAATAGCTGTACTTCGATGTTTGAGCGTCTAAGATTTAAAAAATTTGGGGGCTTGCCCCCCAGACCCCCCTTACCATCGCTCGCTAAGCTCGCTCCAAAGCACCCCCTCACGATAATCCTCGATACGCCACTGAAACCAAAAATGATGTAAAGGATCGTTTTGTATTCTTTATGTCAACAGGTACTGGAAACCATGTTTGGTACAAATCATATCTTCAAGCAAGGGCAGTGCGTTGCAAGTGTGTTTCAGACTTGTGAATGTCTGAGGTGACAGTTTCCTTTAACAGTGGGAAGGTTTTTCCAACAATCTAACCAGCTAACTACATTTCGTAGGAAATAGATTCGAGAGTCGTTTGGAGATAGAGGTCTAGAAAAGTCGTCATTAAAACGTATACCTTTTCCGACCCAATTTACATCAAACATTTTCCAGATGTCATTAATTAACTTCAGAAAATCAACAGTTTGGTTTGGCATTTTACTTTTCCTTTCAAAATTGAGAGCTAATAGCCAGCTGAAGTTGACTCGTGAAAAATCTTAAGTGCCAAATTTACATTATTTCTGTCATCCATAACGACAAAAGTTGTGGCTGGAGATGGCGGGGTGGGAAAAAATGACTCCCTACAGATGTGGCTTAAGTGGAGGTCACGAAAAAGTCGGTATCTTTGAAAGTTTTCTATATTTTGCTATAAAATTTGGAATGGAGATGCGGCATAAGGAGATGCATCCAAAGATGATATAAAACCATTATGTAGTAAATACCGGAAATTGGAAACTTTACAGCTATTCCCGGACGGGCCCGACCTTATCATTATATCACTATATCCAATATATATCAGCTTATTCATTATATATATATATATATCACTACATCACCTGTTTCACTGCATCTAATATTTGACTGTATACATTGTCAATACGTACTTATATTCTCATAAATACACTGACCGGCAAATAGTATCTGAACAACAGGAATTCTATTTCAGACACAATACGCTTCTAATAATTTATTGATGCTGTTTAAACTAAAGTGTAGTTTAATTATTGCTATGGTTCTAAACTTCATAATACTGTTATTTTATGTCTATTATTTACAACATCTAACAACTGGCATAAGTGTTTTTGCCACTTGCCACTTATGGCACAAGTGGCACAAATAGAAATGTGGCTGTATCTCACTGAAAATGATCGTAATTGCTAAAAATTGAGCACTTAGAGTATTTAAATTATGCTGTCTTATAATATGAAGTCATAATTTGTATATTCTAATTGCCTCGTAATTATAAGAAATTATATATTTAATTAACTAATTATATAGTTAATAAGTTTAACACCTCCCTGAAAATTATATTAAAATATTTTCCATTTTATTAAACTTAACAATTCAATTTATGTCAACCTCCATTTTGAAGCAACTACTGATGTTATTATACTGCTAGAAGCTTGAATATATGAATTCATAATGTTGATGTTCAAATACTTTATAATCAAATTCCTTGTCGAATTCAACTGGTAATGGTATTTATAAATAAAATATGAAATTATGGGGCCAAGGAAAGAAAAAAATCAATATTGTTGTATAATCTCTGCACAAATTATCACTATATTAGGGTTGCCTAAAACAAATTCCGAACTGAACCTCGCACACCCTCTGAAAGGATGGTTTATACACCAAAGTGAAATCTACCAATTATTAGCCCAAACCTATACCATTAACCAGTCTCTCAAGGCCACAATGTCTCCCCGGGTTAGCAACTTAGCATAATAGAATGAGCTGAAATTTGTATGTGAAGACCTAATAGATTTGGAATGAACGTAACCTATTGATTATCCAAATCTTTCAAAACATAAACAAATTTAATAATCGTGTTTATTTAATGTGCCCTCTAAACCATCAGTTGTATTTTCGAGTTGTGCTCATCATTGGTTGAGTTTTTGATGCATCTGTGGGCAACTGATTGCGGTGGTACTCCACTATCCGATAGAGCAGTTGGCGTTGTTCCTCGTTCTTTTCAGAAATTCATTAAAATCTGTTGCAAACTTGATAGCGCGCTCGACAGCGTCATTGACAACCCTCAACGCACGGATAGTTTTGCATGATGCTTTGAAGTCATCGCTCCACCACGTATCAACAGCTGCTGTCAGGAATTCCAGAGGAAGATTCAGAGCGTCAAACAACTTGATTGAGCGTGGAGAATGAAGCTCGAGAGTCGAGATGGTCCTACCTTGGAAGGATCCAATCAAGTTTGGAGATAGGCGACGCACAGGTTCATCAAAAGTGTTGGCTAATGTTGCAGTGCGTTCGCAATCGCGGTCCTGTCATGTGCACTGATGTCGTCGCAGAACAAGGACAACCCAGCAAGATCATCGCTCAAGTACCACAGGTGGAGCCTCATCTTCTTCTCTGCCATTGATGACAACTTGCTGTCGACACTCGCGAACTGCTCAACAATCTGTAGCATACGGAGATCGTTGATTGGTGCGGCAGTTGCCATGCCATTGGCACAGCGAACCAAAAGTTCGCGTGTATAGTGCAGACGAACAAACAAATACGCCGCAAGCTCCCGATCTCCCGACGGCTCAAATGAAATTGATGGCGGAATCCGAAGATATCAGGCAATAAATGTTTTTTTTCCATCCATCTTGCGATGATATGCACACGGCGTGCGGAATTTAGCATCTGTTTCTTCTCCCAGGAGGCGCAACGTCAAATGGGCGAATTATCTGTAATCATCACGCGGTTGGACTTCCATTAGGTGTTGACTGAGTTTCTCCACTACCTCGGCCCTACGCGATACAAGCCACGTCATCTCATCGGTGTACAGCGCCCTGACCTTCCTCATCAGTACCAAGTGGCTCATTTTAGACTGATCAATGAAGCCCCAATGGGATTTAAATTGACTGAAGAGCTCTACCTCTAGGCCCGAGGAAGCAAAGAAGCTATACATATTTTATCATGAATAATATTGGTCTTGTTTATCATTGCTGATATATCTATTCCGCAAATATGTTAAAATTAGAAATTTGTTTTTCCTCTCTTACTATATTTGCCAATATTATTGCATTTTTGGCATCCTGAAGATGAAGTATATCCGCAGTAATATTTTAATTAAATTGGGTAAATATCTTTAGTAGAAGTGCTCTACAGTATACCTGAGCCTTAAATTAGGCTCACTGGGAGAGCAAGGCTCTTATGCTGCTGTCTGACGTTGTTCGGACTCCTTTCGCTTGAGGCGTTTCTCTACAGAACGTCTGAACTTGGTGTCCTCTGTAGCCATTGACATATTAAGTGGGCCACGTTGATATACCAGAAACTGACGGTCAGCGAGTATCTTGGTCAGTTTCTGCCAGTCTGCATGCGTGATGTCAAACAGTGTACTGAGGTGCACAGTTAACTGAGCTTCCAACTTCTCTTGCGGGGCGCTATTGCGATGTTTGTTCTTCGCCACTCGAACGTAATGCTGATGGAGAGCCTTCAGTTTGCTAATTACTTGTGGCTTCGCTATTGTTGGGATGTTCGCGAGGCCAGAATGACAGTACCTCGCCAGCGATGGTACTGGAAGCGGTAGCCAGTGTCAATTTCTTTGACTTCATTTCAAAGAATACCCGCCGGAGAGTCGTACTTGAAAGAGGCAACTGACAGAGCTCGTCAATCGCGGGAAGGGGCTGTCTGATTAGCCTGATAGTTGTTGCTGATCTTGTCGCCATGAATTATCAAATTTTGCTAATTGTTAAAAATTTGTAATTTTAAATTACTAAATCTCTATCTAATAAACAGTATATACCAATTATTTGGTAATAGATTATGATAATATAATATAACAAATTTATTGAATTAAAAGGACCTTCAAAATAGACTAGTAACATTGGGTATTAAATACATCGAGAACACATCTAGTGAATTTTGGAGAGATGTAAGCCACTGTTGCAATATTTTGATATTCTAAAGCATGTACGTATTTGGCGTCATAACCAATTGTATAATTTCCAACTAAGTCATTGATTATAAATCTCATCTCGCTAACCGGGGAGATCATTCTCGAAAGATTAAAAAATTTAGTAGTACAGCGAAATCGTTTTTTTTTTGCCCCCTAAATGCATGGAAAAAGATGCAAAAAAAACCGATACGCAAAAAACCCGTGTATAACATTATACAGTGCTACGAGGTTATAAAGAAACAAGGGGGAAAAATAACCCGGAGGCAAAAAAACCCGATTTCGACTGTAGTGTTTATAATGTGAATAAGATTCGTAACATGTTACAGTACACTCCCGTAAATCCGAACAGAGGTGTTTCCGAATTTAAAAAATTCTATACCGATTAGTGAATTTGTTTGGATTAGTTAAGTAAATACATTTTTCTATAGGCCTTTATAACATGAGATTCCGATATTCCAAACCAAACTTGTCCAAAACTTTTAAATCTAAATTTAACATAGTATAGTATACTACCTAAATACTTATATGAGACATATTAATTTATAATTCCATTGTAAGGCCAAGTAAAATAAAGTATTGTTTACCATCCATATATTTTCAGAAAATACGGACGGTGGACGAGATTTTATTTATATTTTTCATTTATAAGCAAATACATTATTCTATGCAAAAAATAATATTTATATCTAAGACCAGTGTTAATGGTAATATTGCTTCAGCTCCACACGAAGTCTATCTGAGGATGCGGGCGGGCGGAATTTCATTATCATTATCTCATTATTTGATGACGACATAGTTAATAATTATCTGAGCAAATATTCTAATTTGTGAGTGCTTATTGATAAAATGTGGTGGATGTGTAATATTGCTTGTTAAAGGTTCTGATTTTGTTAATAGCTATTTATGGCTATTTTACCATACCATAAAATTGGCAACGAACAGTGGCCTTACTTTGAAATGTAGGTGTGATAATGAAAATAATGACAATATTCGTGCGGGAGAGAAATCTGACGCGGGCGGTGGAGCTGAAACAAGAATCCAACAAACAGTGGCCTAATTAAATTAGAAAATCAAATGGCAATGCTTAAAATAATTTAGTAATGCTCTAAAATACAATACTTATTAAAAATTGTTAGCTTTCAACGGGTATTATAGGTAAACAAGTATGCTAAACACGAATTTCGCGTATACAATTTAGGGAATACTTATCCACCGATCATCGGCGTTTGTATTAAAAAACCTCGCTACTTTCTACCGATTGTTTTTTTATGTTTATAAAAAACTTCATCGGTAGAAAGTAGCGAGGTTTTTAATACAAACGCCGATGATGGGTGGATAAGTATTCTCAAAAATTTATAATATGAATATTTGTTGTTGTTGTTTATACAAAATAGGTAAACAAATTAATCAATATTCAAAATCGACCTAGAAGTTAGATTTCAACGGGTATTATAGGTAGACAAGTATGCTGACACTAATTTCGCATATATGAATTCAGAATATGAAAAATCAAGTTAAAACTATGGAAATCTTATAAATGGATGTATATAACGACCCTTTCTACAATTGTCCATTGCAGAAAGGGTGAGGAGTAAGGCCGCATAGCGGACTTATACTTGAGGTCTGTCTCACCGATCCGTAGCAAAGCGACCGAGACTGAAGGGCTCGTTGCTCAATAAATTTAAATTACACGATAAGGATTACTCGAATCCAAATACAGTCAGGTCTGCTTATTATGGACAAGATTTTGTCTGCTTAATATGAAGATTTTTTATTATGAACAAGTCCTATGGTCCCAATTTGACATTACATAGGGTTTGTATTAAGTTGAGTTCGCTTATTATGAAGTCTCTTTATTATGGACACAATTTTTGGTACCTTGAATGTTCATAATAAAAGAACCCGACTGTAATAGTAAAAGAAAACATGCAATAGAATAAACGTATGATTTATTTATTTTCAATCAATCAATCAAATTGCAGCCTCAGAAAATATTTATATTATGCACAGGCATAGCCTACTATACATAAGACCTAACATCAAAATGTGTATTTTGGACCAGGGATGGGTTAGCCGATATAAACGATAAAATACAGGCAATAGCAAATTTAGAGATGTATATTTTTAGTCAGTTAAACCTTTCTAAAAGCTTTAGAACCATCATATCACTGATAATACGGTTTCCACCCCATAAGCAAACTAAAATTGAACACAGCTGATTTAATATGAATATATAATTCAACATATATTTAGTTATATACATAATTTTACAATTACAGGTCACAAATACATTATAAGAGGCAACACGGTACATTCATCACTCATTAGTTTCATCAAACATCTCGCAACAGCATCGAACTTCTCATTATTATACTAATCGTGACCCTCGTTAAATAAGGCCTTACTACTGGGTAGATTTTGCTGGACCATGGATTACTTAAGGTTAAATTACGGCAGATTCATGTAAAAAAACACATAAATTTCGTTTTGAAGTAAGATGTTTAATTTTCACATATATAATAGAAGACATTATAGCTATATCGAAACTGAAAACGAAATCGAATTATTTTGAATAAATTCGATTTTATGGGGCGTGCAGTTTTATGGTAATACAAAAGTCCCATAGGGGGATTTCTTCAGACTCCACCTGATAAGTGTGTCGATCTCAAGATCATTATTAGCTAAAGACATATTATGTGCGATATATCACATAGATCATCGTTATATGCTGTAGGTGACTGGTTTAGAATTTTGATTTGACCTAAATAAAAAAAGTTGCGACCTTTTGAACTAAAGAAATCAATAAAAAGGTCATGTTTTTTATGAGATATTTGATAAAATGTTTGAAAAATAATTTCAGAGTCATAATTCAAAAATGTAAACCGACTACCAACTCCGTACGCTTATAATCTTTCAATATTGATTCTGATAACAAACATTGATGGCCGCATTGCCAAATTACACTATAATATCGACCACCACTTTTTGAAATCGCCCTATGGGAGATTTGTATTAGCCAAATATTGAAACCGACAAAAAATAAAAAGTATAATATATTGAGACATTTTCTATTTTGTTTATTGCTTTGTATCGTACCTTGATCTATTTCTAACAATTTCAGATTAATACAAGAGATTTCATTCCCGTGGGGTAATTTAACCTTAAAGGCCATTGATTATTAGCTGACATATCATTATCTCAATAGCTAGTAATGACAGACCTGAGAAATGCATTATAATTATATAGGAAGTTAGGAACATGATATCAAGGCATTCATAACACCCTTTAGAAATGTGATATATCACCATTTGATTACGTAATCGCTATTTTTCGTGGGAAAGATCGTGTTTTTATAGCCTGCTTTTAACATACTTAAACGCGTTATAAATGTTCAAAATTGGAACATGAGGATGTCCATAACTAGTTGAATGAAATATATAGAAATTATAAATGGAATGTTGACACATTTCTCGGTTGCCAGGGAAATGTATATTTCCTAAAATGAGCCATAACTCAAAAACTATCAATATTATGTGAACTATCCTAATACTGATCTATCCGCAATCGGTAACTTCCTATTCATTGATAATACATTTTCAAGGCCTAACTTCAATAATCTTTGAGTATTACCATATAAAGAATTACGTGCAAATAATCTCATTATATATAACGAAGGTCACGCACTAATTTATTATTCTGACGGGAACATGACTAAATCTTTCTGTTACGTATTGTAAAATGATAAAATATATTTGTGGTTCCAATTAACAATACACAAAATCAAATCAACTAAGAATACACACATGAATACATATTATTTAATGGAATTTTTTAACTTTAGCTTCACCAGTATTCTTGAAAGTCACCATAGAATTGTAATTTTTAACCTTATTCGCTAAGAAACAATTCCCAGCTACGAATACAACCTTCTGAAGGACATGGAACCATTCACACTACAAGATGAACACTTCTCTCTCCATAATTTACAACCATCAGCATCTAATCAGGCCCGCTGAGACAAATTATGGGGCCCGGGGAAGACCTAATATGGGGCTCCTGTATTTGCACTTGTACGTATTCCAATGATACCATAAATTTCAATTCCGTAGTACATAAACAGTATATTGAATAGGAGAAATATAATGCAATATCTACATAACTTTTGGCAATATAGTCAAAATCCGTTAATTCCACCATCGAGTGATTACAGCACTCTGTCAATTTAGTGGGATTTCAAATTATCAGGACTTTGAATTAATGGATGTTGACATTAAATTTCGGCAATAATTATTGTTAAATTAAATACATTACTGTTCAATATCCTGTTAATTAATATAGTATTTTTACATAATGTTAGATAACTTTGACTCGATACTAAGAAAATACAAATCTGGTGCACAGAAACGGAAAACCAATAAGCAAAAATTTTGTACTGTTAACAAAAGCAACCTCACACTATTTAACGTCGGATCTCAGAGGACGGACATAATATTGATTCCAGTAGCAACATGTATTTTGTCTCAATACGAGTCAACAAGTGACATTGATAATATCTATATTGATATTCCAGATACTATATCTTCAGAGGATATAACGAATACAAGTAAAATTTCCGGGGTTTCCAAAGTTGAAAAAGTAGTATTCAACAAAGATGAGCAAGCTATTCTAAAGAAAAATGTAGACTCACCAAGAGGATCACACGGACACGATGACTCACTAGTTAGTTCGATACCCAATATTTGCTATGACATTGGGAGTAATATTATTCATGAGAAGCCAAATAAGGTAGAAATTGAAATGGCTGTGAGATCAGGACCAACACTTCATACATCACATTTCCCTAAAGACACTAAGAAATGTTCTTTTCCCAATATATATTCTCAAAACGTAATTTTAAAAATGGTGATATTACATGTAGAGACTGGTTAGTTTGGAGTGAGTCGAAAGAGGCGTTATTTTTTTCTTCCGTGTAGACTATTTGGATGTCCCGGAAAGTTATAAAGTTTGGATGGGTATTCACCTATGTCTGGGTGGGAAAAATTGTATGATCGAGTTTAAGAGTATGAGTTAATCCTCTCCTATACAATAACATTAATTTGTGATTTAGGCGTATGAGAATTGGATCAGACCAGGAATATGAGAGTTTATACAAACGGCTGTATAATACACTGTTTCTATTAACATTGATTATAAAGCGTAAATAGGCCTAAATAGTCGAATTTAATAATGTGAAATTTTAGTGATTATGTCATCATGCGATAATGAGTAAGCATATTGGCAATCTGGTGTGACCAACGTGTCCCCATCATTAGTGTACACGTTCTATTAAATTTTCAGATTTTATCTCTTAGTGATTAAGAATTGAGTGCGATTAAGTGAATTTTCATGTTTCCGAATTGTGATAATGACGACATAACTTGTCGAGGTGTGATAAATGCTGAGTGGAAACCTCAACTTGTTGTCGGGTGCCAAATGTTACCCCTATACGCCCAAAATAAGATTTGGAAACCGTCCACTTCAATCAACTCGGATTATATAAACAAATATTAGTCCAGCGGCATAGCCATAAATTTTAACAAATTGTTCATATATTTCATAAAAGCACCAAAATTAGTACACATGTACTTTGAAGTAGTGCCAACATTTTTGGATATTGAGGCAATTGAAGGAGTGTCTATATCGGCCATATGTACAATTTTGGAGCTTTTATCAAAAAGTGAACAATTGTATGGTTGTGCCGCTGCACTACACAGTATATATATATACACCCACCTTGTGTTTTTATAGTATAGAATACTGTGCCGACTATACTATAGTAAGTTGCCCAGTATTGGTCTCAGTGCTTTGGTATATTTGGGGACGCTGCATTAGATCGAATAATTTAGTTGTCGATTGATCGAAAATGAACAATTGTCGATAGATCGATTCCATTTCTAAAGAGGTTGTCGATAGATCAACTCCATTTCTTGGGAGATTGTCGATAGATCGACTCCATTTCTAAGGAGATTGTCGATAGATCGACTCCATTTCTCAGGAGATTGTCGATCGATAGATCGACTCTGTCGATCGATTGTTGTGGTTTTTAATACATAAAATAGACATGACATACAGATATTTATAAACAAATGATTTGCAGGGCCGTAGCCACTGGTCCGGTTGGTCAGGTTTCAACTTGACCACTTTTGGCACCACTTGGTCAGTTTGGACAGGTTTACCTGACCACTTGGTCCTGTTGGTACTGTATCCAGCCAGGTCTAACCGGACCACTTTTAATTGGTGGCTACGGCCCTGATTTGATACTATTTATCATTATTAATATTCATGTCTATCACATTTAATGTGAAATCAAAACATCAATCGATTTTATTGACTTTTTATAAAAAGCTAGTTACTTGATAATTTCATCAACAAATTCATATCTAAAAATTCGAAATCATGGAAAACACCTTAGGAAGTTATATGCGCACTAGTGGAAAAAATATATACAACAAGCGATGGTTTCAAATACGTGAAATACAAGGTTAAGGAGACAAGAGCATATTTGAGATGTGTTTTATGGAAAAATGGTTGTAAAGGGACATGTAAATTGAATCTTGAATCTGATTGTATACATCCATGTTCTATTCATAACCATGATATCAATGCATATGAATCAGAAGTATATGATTTGAAAAACCGTTACCCCAAGAAGATCGAAAATTCACAAGGTAGTGTAAGAAAATTATTTGATGATGAGACCAGAACGGACCCTTTCGCATGTAGAATTTCGTTCAACGAATGTGAGTCTTCTATGTACAGATCACGAAGGAAAAACACAATCAAAGATTCCTCTTAGCGCTGAAGAATTTTCTGAAATGTTACCAGGTACGACCTATGGGAAACACCATAAGTTTACGATATCTCTACATACTCAAGTTTGCAGTTATATTCTACTCTAAAACTATGATGAATTTATTGCCCGAAATCATAGACATCCAATTTAACGGAACATATTATACCGTTCCTGTTCAGTTTTATCAACTGTGGACAATTTTTGTTGTAGTTGATAGATATACACTGCCAGCAATACATTGCTTGATGACATCCAAAACTCAGTAGCTGACAGCAGCACATTGAAATATTGGATCGAATTTTTTCTAGTTTACCAAATTTTAAACCATAGCATTCTATACATAAGGCAATGGTGCTGATTGATGGACTTGGACCAGGGATTGGTTAGGTCAGTTACTTTGGTTTTAGATCTAAATCCCAATACAGCTCTAAATTAATGTAGACTATCAATGTGAAGGGAAATAATTGATAATCCACCACCCTTCTAAGAAAATTACGAATTGTAAGGGTATATATTTAATGTATTTAATATATTATATATATACGATTCATAACATAAAATAAGTATAAAAGCAACAATCAAAGATAATACATAGTATGAGGCTAAATTAATAGAATAGTGGTCTGAGTTACTAGAAGAGCAGTTAGGCAGTAGTACATCTATGACGACTGGGGGAGGGAATGTGGTTACGATGTGTCCTGAATGAGCGGCTTGATTGTATGTGTTAGTGGTGCTCCTCGTGACCTCGTCTAAATGATAGTAATGTAGAGAATACAGTCAAATGATGGTAGTAGATGTGCACTGGTATATCGGCATGTAAGGAAGCTATCTATAAGATTAGAAGAATTATGTACTGAATTTTTTAAGTTTGCTATTGTCTCGACAAATAACTATCGAATTAATGTTTCTAACCTTCTTCGATAAAATACAATTAGCTACAGTAGTATAAAAATTTTAAGAATTTCCAATTTTGGAATCATACAAACAAACCATTGCCTCCATATTTCACTATACTTTTCTTCTACAATAATAAGTGACATTGACAACTGAACCAAATTCCGACGGCAGGATCCCTCGTAAAATAGTTTGCTTGGATGTGAATGGTTATCGATTTTCAAAAATATTTCATACATTATGATGAGAGATTGGTAGATAATTTCAGATGGATACTTAAGTGAGCCTCTATCAAGGAATTCGATCATTGAATTCCGGTGTCGTTAAAAACTTGAAAATCTTTGGGAGATGTTAAAAAAACTTCGCAGTCTCGACATTCTTTAGAATTTTTATGGTACGAAAAGATTGCATACCCAGCCACGTAATTTAGGCATTCAATTTTCGAATTATCAAATATAGGGTTAGGAATGTTAAGTATTTCACTTGTAACATACTCAAAATCAAACTCTGGGTGCATTTCTTCATCGTTCTCCTGTGTAAAATCTTTCAAATATTCTTTAAGAGATATTTTATCAGACTGTTGATTTATGTAAAAAAATTTGAGGAGATAAGTTAATTGGAGTCGACGTTTACTTTCCAAGATTTGACAGTAAGATATATTATAGTTTGAACCAGGCATTTGACGATAAAGCCCAAAATGATGTTCTAATGGGTCATTTTGTATTCGAGACGTCAGCAAATATTCAAACCGCTTTCAAGGGTCAATCTCTGTACTTAGAGAGGGAGGGCAATACAAGTATGTCTAAAACTAGTGAATGTTTGTGGTGTAAGCTTCCCTCTAGACGTGGGAAGTAATTTCCAACAATCCAGCCATTTAACTACATGGTCCAAAAATCGTTCAAGCGAAGCGGAGCAAAATTTGGATTGTTGAAGTGAATATCTTTTCCGACGCAATTAACATTGAAAATGTTCCAGATTTTATTTATCAAATGCATGAATTTGATGATATGGCGATTTTCATTTGTTGTATTCTCATTATAGAAACTAGAGAGCCCCGCTGCTGTTGATTCAAGAAAGATCTTAAGAGCTAAGTTTACATTTTGTCGCTCTAAATGAGATGGCCAACATGCTTTTGATGTTAGTTTGGGGGCTCTCTTAATTATGGAAAATTTGTCAGCTTTAAATAAGGTTCTGAGGTCGTCAAATGCTGCAAAGCATATTGGAGGGTATTTTGACTTAGTCAATTCCCTCGGATCCAAAATAATATTAGCAACAGGTATAGAAACTTTAAGCTGAGTAGATGGTATGATTACTGGTAGTGGAATATCATCGGTGCAAGTCTCAAAATCAGGATAAATAAATGTTTTCTCAAAGTCTTTTAAATTTAACCAGTTATTACGAATTGATTTCATAATGCGGACTATGTCAAAGAATAAAATAAGGTTCCGCGTTGGGTTACATGGATGTACAACTCGCGGTTGCAATATTTTCGCGTCATATGAAAATAAATTAAATACACTGACATTTAAAGGATAATTATCGGTACATATTGCCTCAACAAATAAATCACTACTCTCTGTATCACCAATTGTTTTATTAATAATTGAATATAAATCAGCCGCGGAGTAGTGGGGTCAAAATTAAGATTCCGTGACCAACCTCTGGCTATTTGTCGCTATAAAAAAGTTTGCCCAAACTTTCCAGACCGGGAAGGGAGCTTAAATCGCGAGTTATATCCTAAGGTATCAGAATCAGGCATAAAACTTAACTATCCAGAGGTTGGTCACGGAATCTTAATTTTTGACCCCACTAGAGGAAGACCCTAACGGAATCAGACGAACAATGGTGGAAAACCTTTTCATAAGACTGGAAATCATCATTGAGAACAGTTATTTGGGAGTCGCTAGGGTTGTCGCTGGCGCCCAAAACTTTACCTCCTATATATGAAGCATCACTATGGATGTGAACTTCGTCCATTTGAAGTATCATATGGCGTTCCCTATGGCTAAATTTGGAAGTTATTTCCTTTAGAATTTGAAAGTAATCACCTTCAATACCCAGAGTGTTTTTTATACCAATCAAATTTCTCTCGTGAGGCAAGATTAAGCAATTTGGATGATTGAATAAGTCGGTAACATGCAGGTGATATTCCATGAATTTTAGTGAAAATACTTGAGTTAAATATCATACCGTCGACGACTTTTAGCGTTTATCAAATTTCTCAGTTTCCCAACTAAAAAGTGGAATGAAATACTCAGAGATTCGCTACTGCAATGTAAATCATCTATGTCTAGGTATATCGAGTCACCATCAACAAGCTTAATTGCACTTTCGAGTTCATGGATAGCAAGTTTTATTTGGTTGTTAATAGAACATTCAGTTTGAGAGTTAATAGTTTGAAGTAAGTGTGAAAATGTATCTACTTCATCGAGGATGGTCTCAACTTGGCGAGTGTCATTAATATAAATTCGCGAGATCGGAATGGTGACGTTTTTATTATCAAATGCTTTGATGCACAAATCATCGTTAACTAATACAGATCGGTCGATGAAAAGTGCGGTTTCTAAAATAACGATTTTTGTAAAAAATAAAGGGGTGCTGTTATACACATTAGTTATCCAGCCGTTTGGTAGGTCGATTAAATTTAGCTTAGAAAGAAGATCAGAATATGAATTAACTAGGAAGTTATCCACCGTTTCTTCGTTGTCAGTTATGCTCTTGGAGTATGCAGATTCCATCAGCAGTCAGTCTTTGTCATCTAGGCATAGTCTCTTTGGCTTGGAATTCAATTCAGAAAGATAGGAAGGACAGTTGGGAAAAATGCTGGGTACCGCTGTCTTCTTCAGAGCTATTCTATCTCTGGAAATTGTAACAGTATGAACCCCGTCATCGTAGGATATGGTCCTTTCGATATCATCTTTGAAATGACGAATGCATACCTAAAGAAACTTATGTAAATATGGCAATCAATAAATGGAAATTATAGATACTTACCCTCATCTGCTTGTTGGTTTCATAGTCCTTCCGTGGCAGTGGAAGTGCCCTGAACCATTCTTCAAGTAACTTCGGGTCTCTTGGGAAATGAAAAGCAGAGGTAGACTCATCTTGGCTTTTATAATTAGACTTGCAGCCTGGGACAACATAAGACATGCTATTAGAAGTTTCAAATGAATTGTACTGTTGGGGAACATTTCTGATGAAGATAAGTGTCGTGAAATGAATTTAACAGTGATTTTCAAAACTTTTAACTAAGAAGTAAATAATACTATATAAATATTATGGTTGGTTAAAAATTAGCTATACACAAGTTTTCGACATTTCTTCCTATGTACCATTTTTGGTGCAAATTTGTGTAGAATGAATTATAATGGTTAGTTTAGGGTGTACAATGCTAAATGCCAGCAGTAAAATAAGCTTTACGCAAAATTTAATTTGACTGACCTAACCAATCCCTGGTCCAAGTCCATCAATCAGCACCATTGCCTTATGTATAGAATGCTATGTTTAAACCTATGACGGTTGTATCAGATTGGGAATCTGCGCCTAGAAATAGTTTCAAGGAAATATTCCCTAATATCAAGATTAATGGTTGTTGGTTCCATTATACCCACCGCATTTGGGCAAAAGTACAAAAGCTCGGTCTCACTCTAAGTTTCCATGAGAACAGTGAAATTACTAAATTTGTAAAGCAGCTGATGGCAATCCCTTTTTACTTCAAGTCTAATAAGTCCAACTTACCTATTCATACAAGCTCCGGATCTGTCTGCAACATAATTTATGAAAATGGATAAACTTGTTAAGTATTTCAAAAGACGTTGGTTGCTCCAGACAACCCCTGAGGAACTCTCTATATACGAAGCTAAAGCGACAACAAACAATGGTGCAGAAAGCTACCATGCGAAACTTAAATCAATTATAAAGATATCTCATCCAAGAATTTGGAATTTTATGACAACACTAAATGATATAATAGCTGACACTGATAATGAAATTGGGAGACTAAGACTGGGAAAAGATATATCAAGGCCAAGGAAGAAGAAGAAAGTCATATTAGAAGAAAGGTGGGAGGAAAAACTACGGAGTGGAGCATACACTCCTTGGCAGTATATACAAGCAATTAGCCATACGGTTGGAAGTGTTGTGACAGCTGAGACAGAATAATCGGACATTGAATCGGATTTAGAGAATGACGTTGCCGATCAAATTACAGATCATACCTGCGCGGTTTGTTTGACAGTTCGCACAACAACTTGGTTATTTATGCCTTGTAGATATGCTACCTATCGCTCGGACTGCATCCAAAGAATAGTAGACTTAGAACAACCATTCCCAGTTTGTCGAGCTCCAATTGAAAACAGACTTCAGATATTTATTTAATTATCTATTCTTTCAACTATTTTTTTATTTCAATCATTACTCTTTCATTACATTATTTCTTATTTATTTTTCATTTATTTAACATCAATTAATCAATCTTTCAAAATCAATTCACTTTTCAATCTTTATCAGTAAAAATGAGCCAGTTTTTAAGTAAAATCTCCAATAAAAAAAGAGTCGATCTATAGACAATCTCCTTAGAAATTGAGTCGATCTATCGACAATTGTTCATTTTCGATCTATTGACAACTAAAGAATTCGATCTAATGCCGGCGCCCCGTATATTTGTCCGTAGACAGTCCGCAAAACAGAGTTTAATTAAAAAGAGCCGAAATTTTCAGAAGAGGTGTCGAATTGGTTACACCATGGCCTACTATATAATACGGCTAGATAAGTCAAGTATATGCTCATTTCATTTCCAGGCCAGTGTTTACTTTTTAATTGTTCGATAAATAAACTACCTATCGTCATGGAATGAACTAAACTTAGGTTTTCAAATACGCCACAAATATCTAAAATACTTTTGAGAATGATTTCTCATCGGATTTAACCACAATGACGTAATCAAATATACATACCCATATATGGTAATTAATACTAATTATGAAGTTCACTGAATATTAGCTAAATAGGTCACAAGAACGGTCATTAAACTAACTGGGCAACATGTACATCGTCAAACAGCACTTTTAAGACTTAGATTAAAATCTAACTATAAATTTCAAAAAATACAAAATATATGGTCTGATAACAATAGTATAATTATTAACTTACATTGACGTTGAAAAGAATTTGAGTGAAAGGAATGACATAATTTGTTACTGTAGTTAGTTTTTAACAAGAAAAATGCATTAGGATAAAAACGGTAAGTTAGATTCTCAAATTATCTAAAAAATTAACATTTATTTAACATAATTTCCATATATGGGTATGTATATTTGATTACGTCATTGTGGTTAAATCCGATGATAAATCATTCTCAAAAGTATCTTAGATGTTTCTGGCGTATTTGAAAACCTAAGTTTAGTTTATTCCATAAAGATAGGTAATTTATTTTACGAGCAATTAGAAAGTAAACACTGGCCTGGAAATGAAATGAGCAAATACTTGACTTATCTAGCCGTATAATATAGTAGGTTCATCCATGACACCTACTGATTCAGTCTTCCTTTGAAACTAATGAGCAGTGCACAATTTGTGTAGTATCCTAACGGCTACAGAAACAAGCTGAGAAGTTCGGTTGAATGGAATACCAGTTACGAAGGGGAACTTACTCAGGTCAAACTTGAGAGTTATTGGTCATCCCAGGAAACGAAACAGAATTATTGAATACTTTTATGGATTCTCCGATAGAGCAGTCAGGTAAGGTAGTTGACTGGGGAAATCTTGCATGCATCTTGAATTTCGATATCATATTAGCGGAATATGTCGAGCTGTTTTGATGTATTTGTGATATTTCTCCACCCATTATATTTGAGACTAGTTCTTGAATCAATGGAATGAAAATACATATTGATATAAAATTGTGTCGTTTTCTAGTAGCCTAGTGAAGTCATTAGTATTACCAGTAAATTGAAAATCACAGGATATGCAAATTCTTATACAATACTCCAAATTAGAAGAAACGAGTCTACAGTGCACGGTCCAATTCGCGCCGCAAGCGAATATCTTTGAGGAATAACTGTACCACTGCTGGATCAGAGAGATAAAGTTAAATGGAATGAGAATACAATGGAAAATCATGGACTTACACGAGTCGGATTGTGAGAGAGCAGAGCATCACAGGACAGGGCAGATCCGATTGCAGTCATGGTAGAAAGATTATTACTGTGCCGACTATACTATAGTATAGTGGCCCAGTATTGAAATGACTGCCTTGGTTGTTTTTTTTAGTCTGTATCCGCTCTACAGGCCAGAGTTAGATTTCTCCGGGGCTCAAATTTTAGCATCGGTGTCCCATATGTTACAAATTTTCGAAGAACGATTTTTTTATACCACTTTGACAACTTTGAAAATTTGTCTAATCCATAATTCAAAAAAATCCAAAATTGCAGCCTGTGCCGACGCATGTTCCTTAGGTGGCACTATATTTTGATGGCGGTTATTGATAGCGCCTCAAAAGGAACATGCTGTCGGCACAGGCTGCAATTTTGGATATTTTTTAACCATGTCATCATCACTATGAGGTGTTAAATTATTTCAGAAAGGTGTTTCAAAAGGCAACGACCCTTCGTGAGTTGGAAGTTTCGTTTTAGCTCACTTCATTTCAAAGATATTCAAGTTTCATTAGAATATAATAGTTGATGAGTCAGCATTTTTTATGTGCGTGTTGGGTGATCACCCAACACCAACCAACCCATTCGAAATATAGAATTCACAAAATTGTAGAAACACATTTTTTTAGGATGTTATCATCACCTCAAGGTGTCAGGAGCCATTTTGTAGAGGTGTTACGTGGCATAGGGATCACTTGATACATTGGAAGTTTGTTTCTATCTTGTATCATGTCTGAGATTTATGATATTTAATTAATTATTTTTCATTAGTTTAAATAATTTATTAATTTATTAACAATTTAACACCATTATTATGTACAGCAAAATAAATTAAGCTTAATTATTTGCAAAATTAATAATCTAAATTGAATTTCATCATAATATTTGAATTCAGCGCACTCGATAACCCCAATAATCTAATTGGAACCCTCTCTATATGTTAAAGACGAGGCGCATGCACTAGTCAGAATTTCGATGTTGTCACAAGTCAGAATATTGCTAGTTGTCACAAGTCAGAATATTGCTAGTTGTCACAAGTCAGAATGTTTTTTTGGACAATTGTCACAAGTCAGAATAGTTTTTTGGACAATTGTCACAAGTCAGAATAGTTTTTTTGGACAGTCGTCACAAGTCAGAATGTTTTTTTGGACTGTTGTCACAAGTCAGAATAGTTTTTTGGACTGTTGTCACAAGTCAGAATAGTTTGTTTGGACTGTTGTCACAAGTCAGAATAGTTTTTCCATTGTTGTCACCACAGTTCTCACTTTTAAGAATCCTCAATTACTTTTATTTCTTCGATTTAATTTTCACACTTGTAGATACAATTCATGTTATATAATTTCATCACTTCTGATACATTTGGAGACTATTCGTTATTGTCACTGAAATTAGGCCGATTTCTGAACTCTAATCGTAGGCACTATATAATAGATATATGAATTTTAAGTTTTTCAGTCATACTATTGGTAAAATATCTATAGAGGACAGTTACCATTCAAGCGATTCAGAATATTTTGATAATGAAACTCCTTATCAAAGTCCTAATGAGAGTCTTAATCAAGGAAATAGTTGTGTCGTTTGTCTCTCTCCACGAGCAACAACTTGGATTTTATGCCATGTCGCCATGCAAGTTGTTGTTCAAGCTGTAGCCAACAAATTGTAGAGTTGGGACAACCTTGTCCAATTTGTCGATCAATTATCGAAACTCGATTTGAAATATTTACTTCATAAATGGCAATCAATTCACTATCTTCCATCTTCAGTATCCATCCAACAAGCTATAATTTCACTTTGTGTTTTTTCATACCTTTATCAATATTTCATTAAACAGTCAATATAATTACAACACGGAAAAGATTTCTCAGGGAAATGATGATTTTTAAAATATTAATAATAATTCTCACTTGTAACAACAATTTATAAAAACCATTCTGAATTGTGACAACAATTTATAAAACCATTCTGACTTGTAACAACAATTTGTAAAAACTATTCTGACTTGTGACAACAGTCCAAAAAAAAACATTCTGACTTGTGACAACAGTCCAAAAAACTATTCTGACTTGTGACAACAGTCCAAAAAAAACAATATGACTTGTGACAACAGTCCAAAAAAAACATTCTGACTTGTGACAACAGTCCAAAAAAAACATTCTGACTTGTGACAACAGTCCAAAAAACTATTCTGACTTGTGACAACAGTCCAAAAAAAACAATATGACTTGTGACAACAGTCCAAAAAAAACATTCTGACTTGTGACAACAGTCCAAAAAAAACATTCTGACTTGTGACAACAGTCCAAAAAAAACATTCTGACTTGTGACAACAGTCCAAAAAACTATTCTGACTTGTGACAATTGTCCAAAAAACTATTCTGACTTGAGACAACAGTCCAAAAACTATTCTGACTTGTGACAACAGTCCATAAAAACATTCTTACTTGTGACAACTAGCAATATTCTGACTTATGACAACTCCGAAATTCTGACTAGTGTAACTCCCCCGTTAAAGACAGAGCGAATTAATTATGTCAGTGTATCCATTGTGCAGAATATTCACGCAGAAGTAAATATAATCACATAATCTGTCGTTGTTATGGAATGTAAATCTTAGTTTTCAAATAGAAAAAGAAGCCTACTCGATTTCACAAGTGGAATCAATATAATTATCGCAAGTTTAAACAATAGTGTAAGATTAAACAAGTTTAATCAATATAATTATTACAAGTTGAAAGAATGGAATTAAATCTAACATTTTTACTGAAACTGAAGTGTGAGTAAACAAATAAATTTCAACCCCGATTTGTGGCATGAATTAAACCCACTATAAAAATTTGTCTTCTCCCATCAGACGCAGAATTTTATGGTGAATCCAAATGTGAAATAAAATTTTGGGGTTTAGTAAAACATCTTATGTTTATGGATCAGAAAATTTTTGAAAGGTGTCAAAGATGTGTCCAAAATTTGTTAATCAAAAATCGTAACCCCAGGTGCACATCTGTAACCCATGAGACACCCATCAAAAAATTTGGGCTCTTAGTTGATAAAACTCTGTTCTGTGGAGTGGCTACGGATTTAAAAAAATTGCAGCCTGTGCCGACGCATGTTCCTTTGGGGGCACTATATTTTGGTTGTGGTTTATTGATAGTGCCTCCAAAGGAACATGCTGTCGGCACAAGCTGCAATTTTGGATTTTTTTTCGTCTAGTCATCATCACTATGAAGGTGTTAAGGTTAAATTACGGCAGATTCATGTAAAAAAACACATAAATTTCGTTTTGAAGTAAGATGTTTAATTTTCACATATATAATAGAAGACATTATAGCTATATCGAAACTGAAAACGAAATCGAATTATTTTGAATAAATTCGATTTTATGGGGCGTGCAGTTTTATGGTAATACAAAAGTCCCATAGGGGGATTTCTTCAGACTCCACCTGATAAGTGTGTCGATCTCAAGATCATTATTAGCTAAAGACATATTATGTGCGATATATCACATAGATCATCGTTATATGCTGTAGGTGACTGGTTTAGAATTTTGATTTGACCTAAATAAAAAAAGTTGCGACCTTTTGAACTAAAGAAATCATTAAAAAGGTCATGTTTTTTATGAGATATTTGATAAAATGTTTGAAAAATAATTTCAGAGTCATAATTCAAAAATGTAAACCGACTACCAACTCCGTACGCTTATAATCTTTCAATATTGATTCTGATAACAAACATTGATGGCCGCATTGCCAAATTACACTATAATATCGACCACCACTTTTTGAAATCGCCCTATGGGAGATTTGTATTAGCCAAATATTGAAACCGACAAAAAATAAAAAGTATAATATATTGAGACATTTTCTTTTTTGTTTATTGCTTTGTATCGTACCTTGATCTATTTCTAACAATTACAGATTAATACAAGAGATTTCATTCCCGTGGGGTAATTTAACCTTAAATTATTACAGAAAGGTGTTTCAGTAGGCAACGACCCTTAGAGTGGTGGAAGTTTCCATTTCGCTCACTTCATTTAAGAAATATTCAAGTTTCAGTAGAATCTGTGATGACTCAGCATTTTTAAAGTGCGTGTTGGGTATTCACCCAACTCCAACCAACCCATGCGAATTATTTAATTCACAAAATTGTAAAAATACATTTCTTTGACGATGTCATCATCACCTCAAGGTGTCAAGACCCACTTGTATAGGTGGTAGGTGGCATAAGGACCAATAGATAAATTGAAAGTTTGTTTCTATCTTGTATCATCTCTGAGATTAATGAAATTTAGCTAATTAGTATAAATATTTAATTAATAAATTAATAATTTAACACAATTATTATGTACAGCAAAATAAATAAAGTCCAATTATTTGCACTTATTATTAATTTAAATCGAATTTCACTATCATATTTGAATTCAGCGCACTCGATAACCCCAATAATCCAATTGGAACCGTCTCTAAGTTAAATACAAAATGAATTAATTATAATTAATTACGTCAGTAAATTGATTGTACAAGAATATTCTCGCCGAAATAAATATAATCACTTAATCTGTCGTTGTTGTGGAATGTAAAATCTTAACGGTTCTATCATAAACCATCTTTAGTTTAATGCCATTCATTCATTACTTATTGATAATAAATTAAATTCTTAGTTATTTATTTTAGCAATGTTATCCACGGTGAGTTGAGTAAAGTCAACAAATTCCTTATATAAATTAATTTAATTTAATCCATTGTATAGTAATGCTACAATTAAATAGAAGCCAGCTGGAATTTATAAGTTGAATCAATTTAATTATCGAAAGTTGAATCAATAGAGGAGGATTTAACAAGTTAAATCAATATAATTATTACAAGTTTAAACAATGGAATTAGATTTAACACTTTTACAGAAATTGAAGTGTGAGTAAACAAAGAAATTTCAACCACCATTTATGGCAAAAATTAAAACCATTTTTAAATACTTTCTTCTCCCAAAAGACGCAGAATTTTAAGATGAATCCAAATATGAAATAAAATTTGGGGGTTTAGTAAAACATTTCTTGAGTTATGGTCCAGACAAATTTTGAAAGGTGTTAAACATGTGTCCAAAATTTGTTAATCAAAAATCGTAACCCCAGGTGCACGTCTGTAACCCATGAGACACCCATCCTAAAAATTTGGGCTCTTAGTTGATAAAACTCTGTTCTGTGGAGTGGCTACGGATAAATAATAAAAAAATCCAAAATTGCAGCCTGTGCCGACGCATGTTCCTTTGGTAACACTATATTTTGATGGTGGTTTATTGATAGTGCCTCCAAAGGAACATTCTGTCTGCACAGGCTGTAATTTTGGATTTTTTTCGCCATGTCAGCATTACTATGAAGGTGTTAAATTATTTCAGAAAGGTGTTTCAAAAGGCAACGACCCTTAGAGTGGTAGAAGTTTCGTTTTAGCTCACTTCATTTCAAAGATATTCAAGTTTCAGTAGAATATAATAAGTAATGAGTCAGCATTTTTTATGTGCGTGTTGGGTGATCATACAACAACATCCAACCCATTCGAATTATTTAATTCACAAAATTGTAAAAATACATTCCTTTGACGATGTCATCATCACCTCAAGGTGTCAAGACCCACTTGTATAGGTGGTACGTGGCATAAGGACCAATTGATAAATTGAAAGTTTGTTTCTATCTGCTATCATTTCTGAGATTAATGAAATTTAGAAAATTAGTATAAATATCTAATTAATCTATTAATAATTTAACACCAATATTATGTACATCAAAATAAATTAAGTTCAATTATTTGCAATAATTAATAATCTAAATTGAATTTTATTCTATTATTTAAATTCAGCGCACTCGATAACCCCAATAATCTAATTGGAACCGTCTCTATAAGTTAAACACAGAGCGAATTAATTAGAATTAAATATGTCATGTATCCATTGTGCAAAAATATTCTTGTAGAAGGAAATATCATCACATAAACTGTCGTTGTTATGAAATATATAATCTTAGTTTTCAATTGGAAAATAGAAGCCTACTCGATCTCATAAGTTGAATCAATATAATAATCACAAGTTGAAACAATAGAATTAGATATAACACTTTCAATTGAACTGAAGTGTTAGTACACAAAGGAAATTTGCAACTCTATTGTGGCACTAATGAAACCCAATTTAGAAATTCGTGCACTGTGAAAAGGTGTAGAATTTAATTCTCTATCGAATGCATATAAATTAAATATTCGGGTACTATTTATTGTTCCTGTTTCAATATTAAACAGGTGCAAAAATGTGTCCAAATAAATGTAATAAAAAATCGTGACCCCAGGTGCACATCTGTAACCCATGAGACACATATCCTGAAATTTTGGGTTCTTAGTTAACTTTTCTCTGTTCAGTGGATGAGCTACGGAAGAATAATAATAACAATAAAAATCCAAAATTGCAGCCTGTGCCGACGCATGTTCCTTCGGTGGCACTATATTTTGATGGTGGTTTATTGATAGTGCCTCCAAAGGAACATGCTGTCGGCACAGCCTGCAATTTTGGATTTTTTTTTCGCCATGTCATCATCACTATGAAGGTGTTAAAGTATTTCAAAAAGGTGTTACAGAAGGTATCGACCCTTAGAGTGGTGGAAGTTTCCATTTAGTTCACTTCATTTAGAGATATTCAAGTTTGAGTAGTATATAATAGCTGATGACTCAGCATTTTTTATGCGAGTGTTGCGTCATCACCCAACATCAACTAACCCATTTTAAATATAGAATTCACAAAATTTTTAAAAACACATTTTTTTGACGATGTCATCATCACCTCAAAGTGTCAAGACCCACTTGTATAGGTGGCACGTGCCATAAGGACCAATTGATAAATTGAAAGTTTGTTTCTATCTTCTATGATCTCTGAGATTTATGATATTTAATTAATTAGTATAAATAATTATTAATGTTATTTATAATTTAACACCAATTTCAATGTCAACTTATATTTATTAAGTTTAATTATTTTGTCATAAATAATTAATTAATTAATTTGGCTATCAAATTTCTATTCCGCACACTCGATAACCGCTAGTAAACAAATTGGGATCATCTATATAAGTCATATACTGACTTAATTAATTATAATTAATGAGGTCAGTATATTAATGCAGTAATATTCTCGCAGAAGTAAATATAATCACATAATCTGTCGTTGTTATGAAATATATTATCTTTTTTTTCAATTGGAAATTAGAAGCCTACTCGATCTCACAAGTTGAATCAATATAATAATAACGAGTTGAAACAATAGAATTAGATTTAACACTTTCAATTGAAATGAAGTGTTAGTAAACACAGGAAACTTGTAACTCAATTGTGGTACAAACTAAGTACAATTTGAAAATTCGTGCACTGTGAAAAGGTGTAGAATTTAATTCTCTATCGAATGCAAATAAATTTAATTTTCGGGTACTATTTATTGTTCCTGTTTCAATATTAAACAGGTGCAAAAATGTGTCCAAATAAATGTAATAAAAAATCGTGACCCCAGGTGCACATCTGTAACCCATGAGACACATATCCTGAAATTTTGGGTTCTTAGTTAACTTTTCTCTGTTCAGTGGATGAGCTACGGACTAATAATAATAACCAAGGCAGTAAGATTAGAACTGGGCCACTATACTATAGTATAGTCGGCACAGTAATAATAATCGGTAACCAAAGCACTAAGATTAGAACTGGGCAGTGGTGTCATGCTGTGGGAGCGGGTGGGAGCGCCGCTCCCATAGTGTTTCAGATTGTGGGAGCGCCGCTCCCATACTTTACTTTTAAATTTTATTATTTGCGGTTTGTGAGACTATAACAAGTTATTAACAACTAGGTTGATATGGCTTACAATTCTGCCCAATATAAACGTGGAGTTAAAACTAGAAATTCCCAATCTCAGAAATATAATGAGATATTGAAGTACAGTCAACTCCCGTTATAATGAAGTAATCGGGATCGTGGTTTCATTTAGTTTTAGGCAGAGTTTGTTATAACCGGAGTAAATCAATAGCTTAGCCTTAGAGGGTATATGGGATTTAAATCACTTCGTTATAAGCAAAATTTAGTTAATTCCATTTCGGTATAGCTAAAGTTTTAATAATGTAATATGATAGAAGGATTTCCTGACCATTGAATGACTTCAATATAAGCAGGTACTTTGTTAAATCCGACTTCGTTATAACGGGAGTTAACTGTACTAGTGGTTTGTTATTTTGTGAGTGATTACTTAATCATTTACTTGTCAATTTATTCAATTTTTGGAATCACACTACCGCTCCCATAGTTATAAATAGAGCAGAGCACCACTGGAACTGGGCCACTATACTATAGTATAGTCGGCACAGTAATAATAATAATAATAACTAACCAAAGCACTAAGATTAGAACTGGGCCACTATACTATAGTATAGTCGGCACAGTAATAATAATAATAATAACTAACCAAAGCACTAAGAATTAGAACTGGGCCACTATACTATAGTATAGTCGGCACAGTAAAAATATTATATTAAACCCGCATTCTTTATTTCACCATTGGATTCACCATAAAATTCTACTTCTGATGGGAGATGAAGAAATTTCGTAAATCGTTTAATTCATGCCATAAATGGGTGTTGAAATTTCTTTGTTCACTCACACTTCAGTTTCTGTAAAACTGTTAAATCTAATTCTATTGTTTAACTTGTAATATTTATATTGATTTAACTTGTTAAATCTACTCTATTGCTTCAAATTGCAATAAATATATTGATTTAACTAAATTCCAGCTGGCTTCTATTTAATTGTAGTATTACTATACAATGGAATATAATATAAGGAATTTGTTGACTTAACTCACTCACCGTGGATAACTTTGCTAAAATAAATAACTAATAATATAATTTATTATCAATACATAATGAATGAATGGCATTAAACTCAAGATGGTTTATGTTAGAAATAAACTTTAAATTTATCAACCGTTCCTTTGTCCTATAACAACTTGTTAAATGAGTCTAAACACCATGAGGCGTCGAAATACAAATGATTTGAAATGATTTTATATATTTAAATTGTTGGAAAATATTTTGATAGTATAAGTTTTTATAACAAACAATATAGTATGTATGTATAAAATTTATATTATGTTTACTCATTTAAATGATGATATAGTAGATTATGCTAAAATCAAATACATAAATCATTTCTATCTTTGTTGGCCCATTGACTTCCGAGTATTTCAACCAATTTCAGAGATTGTAACACTCGGTTAAATTAGAGCAAGCATTTCAACTCATTCTCTCTTCAATTATACAATTTTGAATTTTCAGCATTTGTGACCCAACCAAAGAACCCAATATATTAAATTGCAAAGCTGAACTAAAATAGTAAATACAGTATATTACTTGATATAAGTATACTATCGCCGATTGAAAATACAGTCGAAATCTGTTTTTTTGCCCCCCTAAATGCATGGAAAAAGAGGCAAAAAAATCCGATACGCAAAAAAACCCGTATTTAACATTATACAGTGCAATGAGGTTATGAAGAAACAAGGAGAAGCAAGGAGGCAAAATAAACCGGAGAGGAAAAAAAACCCGATTTCGACTGTACGCATAACCAAATTTGATTTTCTTGCATATTTAGAATAAATAGTTAGGTAGGAAACCCCAGTGTTAGAAAAACAGGTTCGCTGTACGAACTTAAATAATAATGAACCAAAATATCAAAAAAGCAATTAAGAACATTTATACGATATGTAAAAATACTACTACAATTGATGCATACTCTATCCATAATCGAATTGTTATTTCTATAGGATTATTCCAGGCGTTCATCCAGGAAAAATTTCCCCGCTCCAAGATTTTGTTAGAGCTCGTTCAGGTTTAATTTTGTACGCCTAGATTAGTCATCTTGTATTAAGTCTATTGGAGCAACTCTCGATATTGTATGACTAGAATCGATTTTTGTACGCCTAGATAAAAATTCTTCCAAATAAGCTCCTTAGGCGGGCCCAAGCACGCCTGGATAACACCCTGGCAAGGGTGGGGTTGGTTAACCGATCTGAGGCTACGGTTACAATTCGATTTCTCGCCACGGTTAACCGGCTAACCGCCCATCCTACTCAATACAATAAATCCTTTATAAAAATTTGATTATACTACAGAATAAGACTCAGCTGTATAAAGTATAACCGCATAAGTATATTAACTGATACATTTCTTGCTTTAGGTAAATTTAAATCAATGTTGTTTCAGAAAATTTATTAAGTGGTGATGAGAAATGGATTTGGGACTAACATATTCTGATAAAATTCAAAGATTTTTAATACTGTATACATTAATTTCCCAATAACTCTGCTGATATTCAACAGACCGGCTAACTGTTTAATAAAATCTCTAACCGTTAACCGATGTCAGCAACGGTTAACCGGTTAGCCGGTTAACCGAATCCAGCCTTGAGCCTGGATTATTCCTACTGTATTTCCATGCAAAGAATTGGTTAGAAAAACAGGTTACGAGCGTACAAATTATCCTATCATTTGGCTTGCAACAGCTAGAAAATCTCTTTTTCCACCTCTATACTACTTATACTGTCCCTAATAAGATAAAATGGACTGTGTTAACTAAAATGTATTTACTAAAAAGTGTTAAATAATGATAAATAATTTTAAAAAATTAAGTATCATCCCAATCTAAAAGAAAATGCAAAAATAAAGTATGATTTCGATAGTCTATCTAATTACAAAATACTTACCTCATAATCTCAGACCATGTTGAACTAGAAGATACAAAGCAAGGCAGTTAATTAAACACTGGTTCACAACTTAGTAGACACAGTAAATGTGCTGAAAAGAAAGTATACTCTGAATATTTATTACCATCTAGATCTTTTAGGAATACGAACGGCGTCTGGGATTTTATTTGAATTTTAAATGTGCCCATAGACGTCGGAAATGGTCCCGCCGGCCCTTTGGGCCGCCCGGCCCAATCGATTCCGGGGCCGCTACATTCACGCCGGGTAGAGCCGGGTAGCCCCTTCGGGCTGCCCGGCCCATGCCGGGTGGCCGGGTACGTCCGACGCCTATGAATGTGCCGACTACTACGTGGTGGGCCAGATCTAAATCACTGTCTTGGGTCTTTTTACTGTGCCGACTATACTATAGTATAGTGGCCCAGTATTGATCTTACTACTTTGGTATATTATTATTACTGTAGGTCCGTATCCTCTCCACAGAACAGAGTTTTATTAACAGAGGCTGTAATTTAATTGATCTAGAGTATATTCATGCATCCAATCAGTTATTTGTGTTCCATCAGTGTTTTCAATGAGTTATTTTTACAGCATTTTCTTTTGGAGGTACTATTAATCAACCAACTACCAAAATATAGTTCCTCCAAAAGGACATGCTGTCGGCACAGATGTAACTTTAGATTTATTAACCAAGTTTATAAAGCAGTATGTATTTCTATATAGGGTAAACTCGGTTAGTAGGCACACTCGGATAGACGTACTTATTTTCCATTCCCGAAGGGTACGTTATAACCAGGGTTGCAGTAGGAGTGGAATTTCCATTCCCATCCCACAGAATTTCTCTGGGAATTCCCATATGGATCACAATGTGTTTCCAATATGGATCCTCTTATGAATCAGCAAATAAATCCTGTGGGAATAAGATGGGAATGAGAATGGAAATTCCAAACCAAATTATGACTTAATCAAAATTTGAGGGGTCATGCAAGATATGATGTCCATTTCAGGCGCAACATTGGTATAGGCTGCTATACATTTCAGAAATAAAGTAGTAGACAAAATTCCGTAACTGGCGTAGGGCATTGTATCAGTTGCAGGCCTGGGGTAATAGTAATATGTAATTATAATTGTAATAGTAACTATTACAATTTGAAAAGTATTAGTAATAGTAATTGTAATTGTGTTTTCCAAATAGGATGTAATAGTAATAGTAATTGTAATTGATGTTATTGTAATATGTAATTCTATATTACTTTTCTATTACTTCGAATCTTAACTAATAAATTATATAGAGAAGAACTAGGAAGATGTGAAAAATACATTGAACCAAGTTGAATAGTTTTTAATTTCCTACAGGTGATAAGCAGATACATTGAGTATACTATAAATATAGAAAGCATATCTACTTATTTAACCTGATTCTAATGTCAATCCATTCCTATTTTTGCATTCCATAATCTTTTTAGTCACTAGCTTAACTTCTATCATTTTCTATTAACACTATCACCAAATCCAACCTTGGGTAATGTAATTGAAATGTAATTGTAACGGGGAAATTAAGTAATTGTAATTGTAATATGTGACAAGATTTGGAAATGTAATTGTAATAGTAATTGTAACGGTGAAAAATTATGTAATTGTAATTGTAATATATTACATTTGAAAGTAATTGACCCCAGGCCTGATCAGTTGTATTTGTATCTAATGGGAATATCCAAGGATAATATCTGATTCCCATTCCCATGGGTATGGGAATCCCCAATGGGAATTCCAATACACACGGCAACCCTGGAACATATAACCGAGTTCTACTGTAAAGAATCGATCCTGCCTATGCATTTGTTTGCTTGCCTAAATTGTATTAGAGAGATAGATGATTTAAAACGCATATATAATGGGAATATAAACTTAATTTAATATGTTATTCTCAGTAAACGAGTACCGTTTACTTTGAATAAGCGCCCCGGCGCTTATTGTTTCGTGGGCCAAAATTATCCTGAAACCTTTTTGAAAAATCCAGAAAATAATATTTATTCGGTTCTAATGGTTCTCACCGACAGCATACATACCGAAGTTGCCAAAATCAAAGGAATTTTACTCCAGTTACAAACTAATGTGTTCAAATTTAATCATACCATTGTCATTTTTATTGATCCAGCGCTTATTCAAGCCCCCGGCAAGTATTCGGGGAATAGAGGATGCTGATTTTGAAATCTGCATTTACAAATCAGTTTTATATATATATTTATATCTTGTTGTCGTTTATAAAGAGGTAAACAATTGGTTTAAATTCAGAATGAACCTTTTAGTAATTCCAATTGCTGTTGACAAATTAAAATTAATTATTGTTGATTGGAAATACATCATGAAATCATTTGGGCTAAAGTATCTCTCACTTGTTATAATGGGTAAACAAGTATGCTGATAACAAATTTAATATGCACGAAGTTATGAGGTGACTAACTAATGTTGTTGATCGTAAATAATGAATGAAATAGAATGTACATGGAAGGCAAAGGATATTATAGGTTAATACATTTCATAGGCGTAGGCTCCGGTAGGGTTGGTGAGGCCATGGCCCTACCAATAATTTGTCAAGAGCCATCATCTTCTATTAAGTATGATGCAAGTTAGCATAAATGGCCCTACCAATCCGGGCAATCCCCATCCCGAGTATACGCCCCTGCATTTAGTGAATAGACTGTGTCAACTGGGAATAGATAAATAATTATTGTTAGTAGTGGAGAATCGTAAAAACAAATAATAATAATTTCACAAATATATCTAGCTGCTAGCTCATCGCGAAACGGACAAGACCGAACCGAAGGGATCGTTACCTATATATTACATTCCACTATAGGGGAGAAAAAATATAAAAGTAAAGTTGATACTTTTGAGCCACCAAATATAATGCCTCCAAATGAGAATGCAGTCGGCACAGCTGTAATTTTTTATTTTTTTATTGTTAAATTGTAAACTTCAAATTTAAACAATAAAGATTACTATACAATGGATTAAGAGAATCACATTGCAATGCCCAATATACTCCATCTATACTATTAAAACACAAGCCTGGGTATATATGTGTATATATTTTGATATATTTGTTCCGAGTTAATTGAAGAAACTGGACGGTTTCCAAATGTGATTTTGGCATATAGGGGTAACTTTTGGCACCCGCCAAAAAGTTGAGGTTTCCACTCAAAATTTCTAACACCTCGACAAGTCATGACGTCATTGTCACATTTCGAGAACCCTGAAAATTCACTTAATCGCACATAATTCCCGCCCTCTAAGAGCTAAAAATCTGAAAATATAATAGAACATGTACATTAATGATGCGGACACATTGGTCTCACCAGATTGCCAATATGCTAACTCATTATCGCGTGATGACGTAAGCACTAAAATTTCACATTGTTAAATTTTACTATTTACGCTTTATAATCAATATTAGGAGTGTGTTTGTGTTCTGCCGCGAAGCGACCTAGCAAGCGACGCGCGCTAGTTGTATTTAAAATACAAGACTAGTGGCGTAGTGAGGCCCGGGCCTCCACGTCACAAGCATGGGTAACTTTTCTCAGTGCCCGGGAAATATTTTATAAGTGTTGTATATGCATTTAAGGGCCTGTAACTCAAATACATATTGCACGGCCCTGGGTGCGCCACTGAACAAGACAATAATGGTTCATACGAGTCATAACTAATATACTAGTATGTACGAGATGAAGAAAAATAAATCCGGCCGGAAATTAAGATTAAGGACGGTCGGGGGCAAAGCAAATGTTGGCATTTAATAAGATTTACTTACGTCAATATTTTGGTTCACTAAAAGATTAAGAAAAATATGTAAATCTAAATTAATTACAGGAAGGACAGAAATTTTAAAGGGTTCGATCCAAACTGCCCCATTTACTTCTAGGGGTACAAATTTTAGGTGATGAAAAGTTAAAGGGCTGTTGCAAAAGAATTCGAATTGCCGTGAGAAATTTAATACAACCATGGATGCCGTGAGAATTTGAATACAACCTGTTTACATAGAATGTGAATCTTTAGTCTCTATAGATTGCAAATAATACTTTTCAGTAGATTGCAAGTGGTTTACCTATGATGGGATGACAACACCGAATTTAGCAAACCTAAATAATCATCTTTAGACCTGATGAAAGAATTAGTAGTAATTCTATATTTTAAATTAGTCATTTTGCCAGGTCTATTGTTATTCTTTATTATTGTCATAATAAAATGAGTAATGAACTATTGTTTGATTGCTTTGAATTGAATTTGGAGATTCAAATTCTCACGGAAATTCAATTTCTCACGGCATCCATGGTTGAATTCAAATTCTCTCGGAAATTGAATTTCTCATGCAACAGGGCGTTCAAATCCAATCCTGTAAACATAATTTGAATAAATATACAGTATTTAAAATATTTAAACTAAACACACCTTTCTTACTTCTCGGTCCTGCCCTATAAAAAGGACAGGTCTAAACTTATAATTGCATTTGTAAAGTTATACGTATACGTATGTACTATATATCCTACATAGTTTTAACACCGACAATGGAACCAGTGATGTTAATTTACTTTTACTTTCCAAGCTTGAGAACTCTAAGTAAGTACTAGAATTGCAAGTGGGGCTACATGATCACGGTGTATCACAAATACCGCCTGTATATGTATATATCATAGATTATTGGAAGTTAGATTACATCATGCTGTTCAAAATTCATGTGAATAAGTAAATATCAAAATAAATAAAACTCCTTCGAAGCCTAAAAGGTAAATTAGTTTTTAACACAGAACAATATTGTGGTATTTTCGAGTAACAACTTCGTGAATCAAAATTTTACAAATAAGCATAATAACCACGCGAAATATTTTACACGAAAGTAGCAAATCTAGTAAATTCAATGACAACCATTATTTCTAATACAGTCGAAACCGGTTTATTCTAACTTATCGGTTTATCTAACTATTAGTAAATCAATCTTTTGTAAGAAATTCAAATTATACTGTATTTTTCATCGGTTTTTCTAAATATCGGATTTTTCTTACTATGTTTATCTGAAAAGAAATGGTTAGAAAAAACCGGTTTCAACTGTACACCATAAAAAGTATTGATAGTTAGCTCACCAAAATTTGAGCCCCTCCCCCCACTCTCCGCCTCTGGGGCTTTGCGAGGCGCCCAGGATTGTTCTGGTGGCCCAAAATTGCTCTTTCATAATAAAACAGCACAAACAAATTATAACCTAACCGAATGCAGTTGAAAACGGGTTTTTTTGTCCATTTGATCATACTGCCTGGCGACAAACAAATCCGAATATTTGATTACGAATTGTACGAATACTAAACAATCTAACTAAGTTTCAAGACAAAAACTACAATGAGACAAAAAACAGTTGTAAAAACCCCGATTTCGACAGCATCCAGTTGTTTAATGTTAATCAATAGTCATATTCGGTTGACCAAATATTTTTCACAATCATTTTTAGATTACCCAAGCAGAAATTCAAGTTTTCTGACAATATGATTTTTTGGAATTAATAATAAATACAGTGGCGGGAAAGTTTATCTTTTTTGGGCCGTGGGAATTCTTTAAGATTTGTTTATACATATAATTTTATATATTCTGACATAATGTTTTATAAGTTAAGCTTTTAGTTAGTCCATTTCATGAAAGAGATTGCTCTACAGAGTTCGTCTATAAAGGACTCTATTTAGCAACACACAGGTTGGAATAATCGATAGGATATTGAGATAATCAGGTTTAAATGAGGTGCCCCTCGCAGATTATATCTGCATAATTAATTGTTGTCCAACCCCAGAAATCGTGCATATTAGATCAACCCTAACACGAGGTACCGTATTTCTCCGAATAAGCGCCGGGTCAATAAAAATGGTACTTGATGATAAATTAAATGTCCATTAGTTTATAATAGTCCAGCAATATGGTGCAAGATTGTGCATTTTCGAGATAAAGTACCAAATTTTGCACAATTGTAGTATTATAAGTTCTGATCAACTTCAGCTATGCACATAGCAGAATTTTTGGAAGAACAAATTTTTCAGGGGGTCAAAGATTGGTGTCCAAACGAAATCGCCGGCAGCATAAATAAAGGATAGCTCATTCAAATGCATTCTTAACGACTTTATATTGTCAGATTCGTGCTCAGCACTTAATTTCCAGCATTTTGAAAGGTATAATGACTATATTTGGTGAGAATATTTTTTGTTTTCCATAGCGACTGTAAGAATGTGGCAAACATTCCGATCTCCCAATTTGGAGTAACCATATCGAGTGACCCCTTGTTTATCTCGGGTATTCGTACTGAGTGCGAATATACTATGAGAAACACTCTAAATATTAATTGTCAAGCCAAAAGTATGCATTTATCATATTCCAGCTCAAAGCCAAGATTTATCCAAGATCAAAAGTAGCAGTTGCTGGAAATTAAGCACGAATCTGAAAATACAAAGTCGTTAAGAACATGTCTTTGTACTTGTACTACTTCTAGGCAGGCTTGGACCGGCCATAGTTCCATAGTACAATGCACATGCTTCCCCATTTATTCGTCCTTGTGTCAGGCCAGTAGCTAGGGGGAGGCTCGCCGGCTAGGTTAACTTTTGTGATATATCTGACATTTGGATTTGTTGTTGAATTGTATATTATTGGAGTTTCAATTTCCTCATGCTCACATTTTGTATTAATACCCTCGAATATTCTAGTATCTCACTTGTACGTAGGTATTGAAATTTGGGTGAATAGTACTAGTAGCATTGTATCTGGCTTCCAAAGGGCTTCGCAGTGGACCCAACTGGGGAGCTAACTGCTCTCTCAGACCCCAAGCTGGGGATGCGATGTTTTATAAACCGCAACCCCCCTTATAGCAAATCCTAAATGCACTCTGACCCAGGGTCTTCATATTAAATTATTATACTCAGCTCCCCTGCAATCCTAATAGCCTCACCCACTACTACATTCTGGCTACAGGCCTGCCTTGTGTAATAGTGATTTGTTAACCGCCCCGCCACCCCCCCCTAGTCATTTAATGGCACCATCCCAAAGAGAGGCGATTCCGATTCTGCTACTAGGTAAATGATTAGCTCTTTCAGTCCCAACCAACATTTCATTACTATTTTCACTCATTTTACTCACAATATCGTCAAAATATTGGATGTTGTAACATATGCATCTTTTGTTCTTGAATCAAATGGACCTTTATGTTTTTATTAAGTATCTATATGGTATGAGACGCATTTACTCCAGTCCACACAATAATTCGAACTACATTGACCCATTTACTCTAATTAGACAATAAAGCTTGCATCAAAAAAAGGCTAGCTAGGACCATGGCACCCTTTCAGGGCTGTAGATGGGGCTAACACCGCATGCGGAGTGATATAAATAGAACGGGTATATAGTTTACATGTTGTATATATAAAATCTGGGAGGACTTAAGACCCCTAGCTCCCCAGATCTACACCCTTGCCCCTTGAGATATTCTGGCCCTACCTCAAACTCAACCTGGCTTCCCTCCATTTAATTACTGTTAAGCTAATGATGTCTAAGCATTCTATTAGTACAGTAGTGAAAATACTTTCACTACTGTACTTATAATATATTGAAGTGATAAAATTCGACCTTCTCTGGATTCAATTCTAGTTTATATACAGAAATTCCTCCAATTCAAGCGATGGCCCTTTGTCTATGAATCGCCCAAAGTCCGCAAGTATCTCATCTTTGATAGTTGTTCTGAGGTTGGTTGTTCAGCTATGATTCAAAATGGAATTTGTAAATATGAAAATCGGACTCAGTATACATGATTACTTCTCATAACATTGGAAGTGAGTCTCTATCTCAACAATAAATCCGTTCTACATATATCGACCTATCACTCTAATATAATCGGGAAAAACAAACAAACAAGCAAACAAAAAAAAGCACAACAACAATTGAATTTTACTAATATAAATTTATCGTCCCATGCAGCCAGAAAGAGCGAGATATCTCACTAATACATTTGTTTGATAAACAGAGAGAAGCGGCTGCTTCAGTTTTAACACTAATATCTGATGGCGACATGGCGTTACAACAACATAAAAACTAGTCATAATTGTGACTAATTATAAGTCTAATAACTAAAATGGTAACTATTTAAAACAACATATAAATATTTGTAGGGTGACGCAAACCCACATATGGAAGTAAGCTGGCAGATCCCTCCCTATAGCAGGCTTATGGCCAGCTCACGTCAAAACGGCCCTACCGACAGTGCACTTGGCACTGTCTCAGTCCGCCCTAGTTGCATAAATACAATTACTGAAAAGGTTCACATATTTTGGAGAAAATATTGAGGGATCATAGGTATTAAAATGGCGAATCAAAATAGCAGGATATGAAAATGCATACTTTTTGGATCGACAATTAATATTTAGAGTGTTTCTAATAGTATATTCGCACTCAGTACGCATACCCGAGAAAAACAAGGGGTCACTAGATATGGTTACTCCAAATTGGGAGATCGCAATGTTATCACATTCCCACCGTTGCTATGGAAAACCAAAAATATTATCACCAAATATGGTCAATATACCTATCAAAATGCTGGAAATTAAGTGCTGAGCACGAATCTGACAATATAAAGTCGTTAAGAATGCATTTGAATGAGCTATCCTCTATTTCTACTGCCTGCGATTTCGATTGGGCACCAATTTTTGACCCCCTGAAAAATTTGTTCCTCCAAAAATTCTGCTATGTGCCATAGCTGAAGTTGATCAGAACCTATAATATTACAATTGTGCAAAATTTGATACTTTTATCTCGAAAATGCACATTTCAACCATTTCCTGCACCATATTGCTGGACTATAATGTGCTTAACAAAGTATTCAGAACATGGATTCATAAACTAATGGCTTTGACATTTTTAGTAGAAGAGGATATTCAACCTACATATTTAACTATTAATCTACCGTCAATTGTGTTATATGGTTAAATTCAGGGTTGTATCAACTCATTTTGAGTTGGCAGAATCAACTCATTTTCTTGAATGAGTTGAATGAGTTGGTGACAGCAAAATGAATGAGTTGAATGAGTTGGTAGACAAAAAATGAGTTGATACAACCCTACTTCCGACCATGGCCAGACAACTTTCACTTTGTCGTAACATTAATGCGTAGGGAGATCCAAATTTGGCCGGATCACTTTTGAGAGCCGATCGACGCAGCTGTAAATGTATTATTAAACTGAAGATTTAAGATATACGTTAGTTACAATTAGTTTAATAAAAAATGAGTTGGCAGAATCAACTCATTTTCTTGAATGAGTTGAATGAGTTGGTAACAGCAAAATGAATGAGTTGAATGAGTTGGTGAAGGAAATTTGAATGAGTTGGTAGACAAAAAATGAGTTGTTTTGCCAACTCAAAATGAGTTGATACAACCCTGGTTAAATTGTTCTGACTTATTAATTCTTTTATGAAATATTTACTAAAACATGAATAGATGGGAGTGTAAGTTTATCTGTATTTACTACAAGATTAATACAAGCAATGGTGCTGAATCATACCACAAATCGTTATAGTCGTGAATTAAAATAAACCATCCAAATATTTGGAAATTCATGACGGTCATGAATAACGTATTATCAGATCATGATTTGAAAATCAAAAGTTACGATAATGGGTTAGAAATTACGAGGGGGCCAAAACTAATAACTCGTATAAATGCTGACCTTCGAACCAAATACATAGCAAAATATTTAAATAAGATAATAGCACCCCCTTGAGTATATAAATTGCATTTCCTTAACAATAGGAAGCGAGAAGAAAACTATATTAAGTACATCAACAGATCAAATAAACTCAGAAATAGAAGAATCAGATTTATCCAGTGATGAAGAACCTATTGAATCACGATGCCACGTATGCATCCAGAAAAGGAAAGATAATTTTGCACTTATGCATGTGGATTTTGCCCATAGGCGTCAAGTTTTGGAACTTATAATCAAAGATGGGGGGGGGGCACTTCGGGGGGGTCTTGGGGGGGTCTTGGGGGGGCACTGGGAGGTTTGCTAAATATTTCCAGATTTGTTTCTTCAGGAACAAAATCTGGATATACTGAGTAAACAAACGTGACTCTCACCCTCTATCCCTTGGTCGATCAAAAGGACCACTTTCATACAAAAAATAAATCCACAGAAAGGTCCGGGAGGTCGCTCCCAGTGACCCCCAGCCCCCCAATCAGCAAAATGGGGTGGGGGGGGGGAGCAAAGTGGGAATATATGGCTGAATAGGAATTTTTATGATCCTCTCAAATCTAAGAATTGATTCCAAAATCGTGAAGAGCAATATTGAAACCCCAATAATTCAGAACTTTATTGTTAATATTATGATTGGTTGTAATACACTAGCAATTCGAGTGGGGCTGTAAAATGATAACAAGATTTCTAAAATAATTCTCAAAAAATGAGCCAAGATAAAATCATCTGAATTTGAATTATAACTGGATCTTATGAACTCCATTTCATTTGAATTGACTCATCTAATTCTGAATTTCATTTCTAGTTCTTTCCAGGTTCGTGTGTTAAAATTAGCTTTGTAATTATACGTATTAATTCATAGGGATTCTCCGAAGATAAAATATGATGATTGCGTATTCTAAATATCAGAAAGTTATACGTATTGGACTATCCTGGACCAAAAGCTTTTTATTATGAAATGATTCATTGGATATCCTAATATGAAAATAATACCATTTCAGATTGACAAAAGATGACTAAAGTATTATTTTCAAATATCATATTGGGTGTCACCGATTTTCGTTGCGTACCCATATTATCACTCATTATTGGTTGTCACTTTTTATTAACGGATCAAGCTTAGAAATACAGTTGATATTCATTACTAAAATAAAACATGGGTATACAATGATTTGGCACATTAATTAGTGATTAATTTTAGTAAATTGCTATATGGTGCATGCGTTGCCTAGCGATAGCTACAAATTGTTGTTATGCAGTAATCAATATTTTAATACGCAATCATATGAATTCATTAATCTTCCCAATATACGTATATATATTTCATTCAGAATTTGTTTACATTTCAAACTTAGATCTTGCTTGTAACTAAAGTACACCATTCCATTCATCATTTATTTCATATTATGAATAATCAGGAAGCTAGAGTTTTTCTTCAAAATTCCGAAGATAATTGTCGTAAAGCAACTCGAAATATCCTAGAATTGTTTGATTTACCCGAATCTGAATACACACTCCTGAACAAGAAATTTAAGGATTTGGTAGGTGTTCGTAGAGAATTTGTCCGAAATAATGACCTAACCACATGGGAAGAGATGTCTTTCTATCATCCCGCAGCTAGTAACCCTTCCAAAAACGTAAATCTGATTGTGAAATGTTGAATTCTATTTCATTCGTAGAATCTCGTTCAAGTGACAGTAGGAAACCAATTTCAGAACTCACATTTCAATCAGTTAGAACACATTTATCTGTATTATTAAATCATATTTATTTTCTTGCTGATAGGGAGAATACAGACCCTAAGACTATCGCATCTCTTGCATTACAATCTATTTCCAATGTAAGTTATGATAGGGAGTCTGCTATAATTTCCAAACAAATTGCAAGTGGAAATGTAGGGAACCAAACGAAAGAGTTTCCATTAGAGAAAGCGGCCTTTCTGATTGATCTCCTCGAAATAGGAAATAAAAAATACACTGACCTACGCCGTATTTGCAAGTCCGAAGAAATACGATTTCCTGGGTATGCAAGAGTTGCTGCACACAGAAATGACATAGCTTCAGCTAATTGTATGGAAATGTTACACAATGAAGATGGAGTTGCAATTGGTGTCGACATACCATATTCAAAGTTGGTTAGTATCACTACTGAACGATTGTTAGCACTCAACCCTGTCCCTCAAGAATTTCAGTTTCCGATTACCTTAACCATAGCTGATGGCTTAGACGGCTCAGGATCTCATCGAATCTATAACCAGGCACCAACTAATTCGAATCTCTCGACCAAATCCTTTATCCTTTTTGCATTTAAAGCTTTGCTTTAGTCGACAAAACAGGAAACGAAAGTTGGACCAATCCTTCTCCAAATTCACCCTTGTAACAAGGCCAATAGCATTAGTTGCTCAGAAGGAAAATCTGGAGAATGTTCATTACTTAATGGATAAATTGATTAACCCAGATACTCATATCCTGGAAACAATTGGTTTAGACCTTTTGCAAGGTCATGTGAACGTCAAAGTGAAGAGAACTATGTTCGACGGTAAAATGTCCGGTTTTTTAAGTGGAGCTGGAGGTGCATCTTGTCAGCTATGTACAGCATCTCGAGAGCAACTTAAAGACATGGAGTTGTTTGAGTGTGGCTATCCTATAAATAGGCATGTGAAAGATGCAATCGACATTTTCAACGATGTTAATGAAGAAGAATTTTTGAAGCTTCCTTACGAGATGAGATATGGCTTAACTCATCTTCCAATGTCAGATATTAACATCCTATCTGCCTCACCATTGCATAGCTACCTCTGTGTGTTTAGGTGGTTCATGTTACTAATTTATCACTTAGATGCAGGTTCAATGAAAGTGGTCTCCTACATCTGCAAAGGGGATACGGACTGTTCGGTACATGGACATTTCGGTACAGACAATTCGGTACGGACAGTTCGGTACACGGACAATTCGATACTGGACAGTTAGGTACAGGACAGTTCGGTACGAATTTTTTTGATATGTAATTAACGAGGGATAATCCAGTTTAATTAATGAAATATTGAGTAATAATATGAAGAATTATATAATGGTATAGATCCTATGAGCCACACCCTGTAGAAACTCTATAGGTTGCCTATGAAAGTAACTCTGCTTGAAGTAAATGAGTTGTTATTGTAAAGTCGACTTACCCGGAGGTGTGAATTGATATTTGGATGTTATAACACCTTCAGTACACTGGAATTATGTTTCAGATTCCCGGTCTTCTAACTTCAACAAGTTATTGTAAATGTAAAGATAGTTCTAGGAGAAATGCATAAATAGTGAATATTCTGTAGCTTTGTACGTACATATAAGCAAATTCAACCAATGGCAACAAATCAGGATATAGTTGAATTTAAGCTTATCAAGTCAAGCAGAGGAGGGCAAAAACTAATTGAAGGAGGTTTTGTGTTCGAAAACAAAGAATCTGTAGTGATGTTACTCATTGGCAATGTGAGAAAAAAGGTGAGTGCAAAGCAAGATTGCACACTAAGGGTATGATTATAGTGAAGAGAACAAACGAGCACCTCCATGGACTGGATATGATCGCAGTGAGTTGTCTCGAAACTAAAACAGGGATTAAACGGAAAGCACAGGAAACTCAGGATACCACACATCACATCATCGGTGAACATTTAATGACTGTTACTCAAGGGTCAGCTACTAAACTACCAAAAATTGATAGCATCAAGCGTACAATACGGCGTCAACGACAGATAGCGAACAATGTGCATCCACAACCCACAAGTCTTGGTGATCTCGTGTTACCTGTGGAATATCAGCAAACTACCAAAGGAGATCAGTTTCTTCTTTATGACTCTGGTCAGGAACAGTCACAACGGTTTTTGATTTTCGGGACTATTCAGAATATAGAGATGCTACGGAATTCTCAAATTTGGCTAGCTGATGGCACATTCAAATCAGCCCCGGAGCTCTTTGCACAAGTGTATGTCATCCATTCACTCCGTGGCGGACCAAATGCTTATGAGGATGGTCATTTGATCCCTTGCTTGTTTATCTTACTTCCAAGTAAGACAGAGGCTATATACTCAAGAATGTGGGAGCAGATACAGACTCTTTGTCCGGATGCTCAGCCGACACATCTAATTATTGATTTCGAGAAAGCCGCCATCAATAGTTTCCGACTCATCTGGTATAACACTAACGTTAAATGCTGCTTTTTTCACCTCACTCAAAACATATGGCGTAAAGTCCAAGCCGAAGGTCTACAATCAGATTATAATAACGACGAAGAACTTGCACTAAAAATCCGTCATTTGCAAGCTCTTGCGTTTGTCTCACCCTTCGACGTGCGGGAATACTTTGAGACTGCGATCGAGCACCTCCCCAATCCTGGGTTACAAGGCCTCGTCCTATACTTTGAACAAACATACATCGCACAGTGGGAATTTTTAAGGTAGTAAGTGGAAATAGGCATTTCCGTAGCAGGTACCCACATTTCAAGTGTTATTGACCTATAGGTTATTGGTAGCTAGAAATTGAATGGAATCATCAAAAGTAATATCTATTAACTCCTAGATGTAGTTCTGGACGTTCGAATGTAATATCATTGAAAACAAATGTTTTGGTTGGTTAAGAATTTTTAATAGTCACCCATGATTGTTATCAATAGTATTGACCATGGGTAAGAAATTTAAAATTAGTTAGTTTACATACACTAAATAATCAAGTCAACTGATGTTAACTTTTCAAATATCTCATCTTGACTAGCATGGATGGACTAGTCGTCGATATTTCTTTGCAGCAACTATCAGTACCACCACAATTTTTGTAGGTTTTTCTGAATGTATTGAGGACTGGATCGCTACCACATAAAAGATGAACAAATATTACGGGTATTAAGAAAAAAAGATTGTTTTCTAGCCAAATGCTCACGATACTTTCTGATCAATTTATTGCATGCTTCCACAGCTTCTTCAGAATAATCTTTTAAACCATGGGAGTTGTTACAATCTCGTATTAATTCACAAGAGTGAGCGAGGACTTTATGCAGAGTTGGTGTAATATTGGCCCAAGGGTAATGAATGAGGATAGATTCATAAGTGTCTCGCATAATGTGTCGAGAGATTCGGTATTAATTTGGCAACTGCTATTATATATCCGTAGGATCACGGAAAGGTTGTTATGAATAGTTTTCAGAGTGTCATGAAATTTACCCGGTATAAGTGTCGAAACCCAATGAATAAATTCATTTTTATATAAAAAGCACTGACGGGCTATATTTCCAGTTGATGTAGTACCTCCATCACTACTAGGTTGGTCAATCTTAAGACCAGTTTTCTCAAATAAGAAGCTACAAGTAAACTTCATGGAATCTTTAACTTTCATTGAAGATGGAGACCATTTTATCTGTCCAGATTGTAAGTGGTATACAAGTGTCATAAACCATCGGAAAATACATGTATATGCATGAAGAGGTGATGCACAAATAATATTGATATCAGAAATCGGTTCATGTGTCAATCCAAATCGTTTTACTGAAGGAAGAGATAAGAATTCATCTCTATCTACTTCAGAGAAAATATCTTTCGCCGCTGTTATTGACCTATTAATTGGGAATCCAGTATGAACTAATTCTAGGTCGTGTAATTCATTAAAATTAGCTGTACAAAGCTGACAATGAGCACCACCAGCTCCAGAGAGTATTCCAGCCATTTTTCCATCAAACATACTCCGCTCTATTACTACATTTACGAAACCTTGCTCTAGGTGTATACCGTTCTGATTCAATTCTGAAACCTCGGGATTAATTAAAGTTTCCATTAAGTGTCGGACGTTCTCTTCGTTTTCCTTAACTGATAATAACAAAACAGGTCGGATTTGAAAGTGAGAATTGGGAGTTTTGTTTTCCCATATAATATGGTTATAGGTATCTTTAATGGAAAGAGGCTTAAAAGCGAATAGTAGATAATTTTTAGTGTCAGATGAACATGATAGTTGGTTGTAGACTTGATGAGATCCAGATCCATCCAAACCATCTGTTGTTGTAAATGTTAGAGGAAATTGAGAATTACTCAATGTCGGTAAAGTTTCTATTAAGGTCTTAAGACCTTAATCTAGAGATCGTTTGTTTTATTATAAGCTTATACGATATTCCAATTCCGATTGAGATCTCAGATTGATTACGAATATTCTGCAGTTCATGGTCGAGAGTAATATGTTTACGATATAGAGTTAGTTCTTTGTAGCCGGGGAAAATAACGCCTTCTGTTTTGCAAACTCTTTTTAGATCTACATACTTCCGTTTACCAATATCAAGTTGGGAGAGAAGGAAGGTCGATTTCTTAACTGAAATATTTTTCTTTGATCCACTAGGAAATGTGCCTTTGTGTACAATCTCCTTACAAGCACTACTAATTTTATTGTCACCTGCAGAGCTAGAAACAAACTGCATGGCGAGAGCAAAGATCGTTATACTGTCTACAGCTTCTTTCTCAGCAATGGTATGAATCAGGGAAAGGAGAGGGGCTAGTCGCGCTCTTTGACCTTTAATGGTCAATTTAGAAAATGGTTTACGAGCTTTAATTAACTTTATACTAATATGAATATCACTATCCACACATTTCTGTTCACTCTCAATGGTGGTGGAAGAGTCATTATAGAATTGAAGTTTATTCCAATTAGAAAGATCATTATTCTTTCTGGAGTTAGTCCTGTCTACCTCTAGCTGTCCAAATAGTCGTCGGATGGGATGGAACTGGTCTTCATTCAGTCTGAATGTGTCTAAAAATCAGGTTGCAGCATCCCTTGTAGATGATCTTGAGCTTAGGAATTCAAAAGCCTCCTTGTTATTCATAACAAATAATTCTAATTGAAGAAGTATAATTTTTTACTTGAATCACTTATCTTAATAAATATATTAATATTAAAGGAAAATATCTGTGGGCAAAATTTCGCGCATCTGGAAATTGGTTTATATTGAATTTAAATATGTCTACTTTATATTAAAAACACAAAAAAATCCGCGCGAGCCTGGACACGATATTTCCCATCATCTTGAAGCAGGGGGACTAAGCAAGAATTTATTGTCCGAATCGTATATTTTCCGTTAGCCACACCCCATAATCAATTTATACTGAGATGTTATTATGATACCTAATATATATAATTAATCCATGTATAACAGAATATTTAAAAGAGAAGTCATTCTCAAGAACAGTGTTCTCAAAATCTGCAATGAAGCATTAGTAACTTTCTATAACCGCAAAATAGAAATTTCAATTGTCAAAAATCTAATACTTGGAATAGTCATAACAACCAAAATTTCTTAGATTGGAATGAAATTATGCATTACAGTGGAACCTCTATAAGTGGGGAGCATGGGACGGGGAAAATTTCAATTGCCCCCATTCCCCGGTTATAAAATTCAATTGGAAAAACATTATATATGCTATATTATACAAAGTATTCATATAACACACACATTAATGCACGTTATAGTTATTATTTGTATAATATGACAATTTAGTTAACTGCTGATCTACACTAGGTGATTTCTTCTAAAAACATCAGAGTAGATCAATCGTAAATATTTTTCTGTAGAACTTTAGAGTCGATTTATTGGAAATATTGTATTATTTTATAAGAATCATGTTAGGATTTGTCCATTCCCCCCATTTATAGAGGTTGTTTTGTATGCAGATAAAAACTCCTTGAAATTTATGGTCCCCCATTCCCCACTTCCCCGCTTATAGAGGTTCATTTGTATGGATATATACGAATATGGTAAAAAAATTCCCCACTTATGGAGGTTCCCCATTTATAGAGACCCCACTTATAGAGGTTGCACTGTACTAGGTTATTTGATATTCTGAATTCAGTGGTAACCACGAATTCAAGTTTCAAGAGAATGATAATTTTCTCCTATTTCCACCTAAATTCCCACTGTGCATCGGGCGCACACTTGCAGGTGGTTTCCATCAAGAACCACTGTTTCCTATCCAGATGTGGAACCAACATCATGAAGTATCTCAGGGAATTCCAAGGACGACTAATGCAGTGGAGGCTTGGCATAGATCGTTTAATGCAACTGTAGGATGTTATCACCCTAACATCTGGCGGTTTATTGATGCACTCAAACGTGAGCAAGGGCTTGTTGGAGTCAAACAGGCGAAATTTATCGCTGGAGATAAGCCAACTAAACTTCGAAAAGACAACGCTAATGAAGAGGGTCTTAAAAATTTAATACAGAGTTACTTTCATAGGCAACCTATAGAGTTTCTACAGGGTGTGGCTCATAGGATTGGAATGAACAACTCATAATTATCTATACCATTATATAATTCTTCATATTATTACTCAATATTTCATTAATTAAACTGGATTATCCCTCGTTAATTACATATTAAAAAAAATTCGTACCGAACTGTCCTGTACCGAATTGTCCGTGTACCGAACTGTCCGTACCGAATTGTCTGTACCGAAATGTCCATGTACCGAACTGTCCGTATCCCCTGCAAAGATACACCAGTCTATGAATAGAATGCGCACTCTATTATTGGAGAAAACTGGTATACATATAGATATCCCTTCATGTGATGGTGGAACTAGTTCCACTGGAAATGTTGCGCGATCCTGTTTTCATAATGAAAAGGATTTCATAAGATGGGCAACTTCTTCTTTGTTACCAGAGGACAAATCTTCAATGGCTTTAATTCAGAAAAATCTTTCTGTTATCTTGCGCTTGTATAATAGCAGCTCAAAACTCGACACCCTTAAACTTGATAATTTTTGTAAAGAAACTTATCAGTATATTCTGAAAGAATTTCCCTGGGTCAGCATCACACCGTCTTTGCATAAGCTGCTAGCACATTCAGTCGAACTAATTGCTGTACATAGCAACGGATGTGGTCTGAAATTATTTTCAGAAGAAAGCATTGAATCGCTGAACAAATATGTTAGGAGGTATAGGGAGAGACTTTCAAGGAAGTTTAATTTTCAAGACAATATCAAAGATATTTTTCTTCGTCTTGTAAGCCAAAGTGACCCTATACTTTCAAGTTACAGAAAGTTGGCTGAAAAAACAAATAACAAATTAAATGTAGTTAGCCTAAGTGAAGATGATTTGTTAGTGAATTCATTCATATTAGAATAGGATTTGTGATGTATGTTCAAGTGGAAATTGATCATAGTATTATTCATATAAATAGCGTGCTATTGGAATTAGGTAATTACATAATCTATGCTGAAACCTATTCAGTAAGTAAATAATACCAAATATGGTAGTCGGGTGTGACGTCATTATATGTCAAAATAGAAGCCACAGACAAATTTTGATAATGTCAAATGAATTGGTTTGGTCTATAATATATAGGCCAATAATACATTACATATCGCTAGCATGCGCCAAAATGCCTATTCCGCCATTATTGCCATTTTGAGCCACTGTGGGGGGGGGGGGGCGCCTCCCCCCAAAACCCCAAACTTGGCGCCTATGATTTTGCCCACGCTGGATTCTGTGAAAAAGTGCAAATGAATTGAAAGCTCAGAACCATGGTGCCCAATTTTCCGGGGAAAAATCAATGGCATTATCAAAGTCTTTCAATGATGATTTTTAGATCTTATATTTTAGATCTTATATATAGAAAGTATTTATTTAGGTATCTTTGTTTTCGCCATAGTTGCATTATACGTAACGTATAACATTGCCGGCGCCACGTATTATGAGGTGTGGGTGTCCACTGTATATTCTAGTGGGTGTCACTGTCCAAGGACCGCTTCTTTTCCTTGAGGCAGTGGGTGTTCGGACACCCAGGACATACCCGGGGGCGCCTGCCCTGTATAACGTATATATGGTACCATTATACGATAGGTGAACGTATAATGCCATCATACGTAAAGTATAATCATCATACAACCTATAACGTATAACGATTTTAACGTATATATGGTCCATTATACGCTCCCCGAACGTATAATCGTATAATGCATCTATGGTTTTCGCTAGTCAGTCTGAAACTTGTTGGTCAGTGGTCACATTCACTAATATTATACATGACAATATTATTTGGAAATCATGAATATTTTATGTTTAAAGTAATCCATAGATAAACAATCTTATCAAATCGGACTTCTTTGGGCCTTATTCCTACTTACCAAGTTTTAGGTCTTATTCCAACAAAATATGTTTTAGGTCTTATTCCAACTCGAAAATACTCGACTAAATCTAGGAGGTGTTTATTACTGAAGTTGCACCGAACAGTGTAATTGGAATTCACATGAAACCTCAAATTCGTCACTAGCAAACGAATAAAGCTGTGTAGTCATTAGGAATAGCTTGTATGCATAAGAGTAACCACTGTAACAGCATTGTTTACAGTATAAAAGGCTTCTGTGATGTTATCAATTTTCTCCATAGGGTTTGGCTTATATCTGATTTTGGCCGTAACTTTGTCAATTAGTGCCCGATTTTGGGTTTCTTTTAATCTATCTTCATCATTTAGCGAGTTATAGACGTATGCATACAGCGTTTAGCCTAACTCGACTAAATCTAGGTGTTTATTACTGAAGTTGCACCATAAATGGTACCCAATAAATTATGTCTTTTAATCCGGTGCTCATTTCATTTATTCAGAAAAATTTCTGCGTCCCTAGATTTAATTTCAGCTGACTCCCCTCATGCCTATATTATTTATCTTCTGTAACGTCTATGGAAGTATTTACAATTTTCACACGGCTAGAATATTTTTCTTTAGATAAATCTCTAGATCCACTACATATTAGTCGGCCCAGAAGAAACGGTTTCTAATGTATTTCTGACATTAAGATCCATTTAATACTAATGAATTAAAAAATTTGCTGCTTTTTTCGTGATGTGATTATGTTATTAGCAGCTATTGTTATTTAGAAATTTTTCAAATACGTTTATATTGATATGACTCAAAAAGAACCTTTAGTTTCAAAGGATTCTGATAAAAATCCTTTGTATTTCGACAGAACAAGTTCTCCTCAGACCAAAATTGCTATTTACGTTATTCTAGGAGTAACATTAATTTTTCTATTCATCATGCTGATTATTGCAATTGTCAGAATTATCTTTACACCAAAAACTGGGTTTAAATATTTATTTCTCGTTTTTAGTATATTTATTTTCTTTCATTTGGTTGTATTTATTTTTCTAATGCATCGTTATAGCGTATTACCAAAAAACACGGTATGGTATCTATTCCTTTTAACATCCTTAACAATTGTGCAATCGATTTCTAGTGATTTAGTAATTATCCTCGATTAGTCTTCAGGTTTGAATTTATGACAATTTAATTATATCGAGGATTTTCAAAGTAATTTATAATTAATTTTATTATTAAACATCTTAAAATGAATATATATTTTTTCATTTATTTATTAATAAATTATACTGTTTGAATTATAACTTCAAGTTAAATAACGTTGCATATGAAGTTTTTTCCATTCGCAAAATTATGTCTGTAGAATTTAATAAACAATATTTTCGGTTAATGGGTTGAAATCCAAATTTACTATTTCTGGACAAAATTTGTGGTGATTAATTTAATATTACTTATAAATCTAAAATTTCAATTAATCAGGTGAATATTGTCAATTCTGTCAAATTGATTTTGACAAAGTATTTTTCCTCGTATTGTACAGTACAGTAGAACTCGGTTATAACGTACCCCCTTGGACAAGGAAATCAGTCGTATTAGAAGTAAACGAGTTAACCCTACATACTTAACAGACCAAAGTATTTGAACAGCAATAATTTGTAGTCTTACATTCAAGCTAATAGCAACATAATAACATTGGTAGACGCTTCAACATGGCTATTTACATAAAATCATATGTAAAGTATATTAGTGCTGCGGCATAACCATACAATTGTTCATTTTTTGATCAAAGCACTAAAATTTGCCCATATTGAGGCAATTGAAAGATTTCCTGTTTCGCCCTTCATAGCTCGCCAAAGTTACCACATCCGATTGTGTTTGCCCTACTCGTCCCCCATCAGGGCTGTCGCCACCGGGGGTGTCCGGCAGGGTTGGGGCCGATACGATTACAATCGTAATCGATTGTAATCGATTACACATTTCGCTGAATCGTAATCGTAATCGTAATCAGATGATTCTATTAGAGTGCAATCATATCGTAATCGTAATCATGCTATTTTATTAGCGTATTTATCTTTGAAATTAAGGATATATTATCAATTCGTAGGATTGCACCTGCGAAAGTGCTTTTATTCAATAACTGTCACATTAATTTGAATTCCATCATAATATATACAGTAACAGTGAAATTGACACTTTTCATTATTGTTAGTACTTTTAGATTCGAATTTATCAGACTTGGCCAGACCGCATTTAGTATACATTTTGGGTTATTTTCATAATTGTAATCATATACAAGTTTATAGTAATTGTAATCGTAATCGTAATCATAATCGTTTAAAAATATAATTCGTAATCGTAATCACCTGAAAGTAATCGGCCCCAACCCTGGTGTCCGGACACCCACTGCCTCAAGGAAATGAAGCGGTGCTTGGACAGTGGCACCCACTACACCCACACCTCATAATACGTGGCGCCGGCAATTCCCATATAACTTGCTAATTTAGGTAATATCTCCTTTATACAGTGGAAGCCGCTTAATCGGGACGCCTCGGGAGCAGGAATTTAGTCCCGTTTATCCGGTTCTCCCGATTAACCGATATATTTTATACTATTGATACGAATTGGTTTCCAAAGCCTTGTCCCGAATAACCGAATTTCCCGATTAACCGTCTCCCGATTAAGCGGCTTCCACTGTATTGTTAAATTCGGGTTTACGTCACATGACCATATTTTGATGAAATTTTGCATGGCAACGCTGGAATTTTGCAAAAAATCCATTCTCCAATTGTGTCCATACCCAAACAAGTACCCCTCTTTCGACTTAATTCAGCTACTTGAGTATATTTAATACGCATATCGATCCTCTAAATGTGATTTGATAAAATTTTATTCTGAGATATATCGTAATTACCATAAATATAGAATAATTGCTAATATTTTAATTTATATAGAGGCACATTTCCATTAGTGTCACTTGTGCCACAAGCTGCACGTGGCAGTTCATGAATATTGGATAAAATGACATTAAATCATGATTTCTTTAATTTCTAACTATAATTCGAATATTAATGCTCATTTTAGAGTAGTTTCAACAGCCGTTGATAAGTTACCAGACGAATTTGTGTCTGCATTAAAATTCCTGTTCTTCAAATACTTTTGGTTGGTTAGTGTATAAATACATCCTGCTTTATAAACATGGTTAAAATAAATTACTACCTAGTACCTATAAAGCCGAAGTATGTACTATCCAGGTACGCTATAACCGAGTTCTACTGCATACATGTATTTTCTGCCTTAAATGTAGTGTGAATTTTCTTTGTTTTTCGTACTTCAAATAAGAGCTATACTGGATTTCCTGTTCCATTCTGGTATACGTCCATTTACCGGATAACCGGTTCCGGGCTGACATGAAGCAATAGCCGGCTGCATATTAATACAGATAACAATTGTGGTTGGAATGCAGATTTTATATTTGTAATATTGAAATAGTTTATCATATAAGTAATAGGGCACTGAGAATTTAGTTAGGTGCTATCCTGCATCACAAACTAATAAACTAACAAGTTTTGGTCCTAATCTTATTACTTCACAGAGAAACTCTATGTTGTAAAGGGGAACAAGGTATAAGAAAACTTAAGAAATATACATCAATAATCTAACTTGACTGTAAAACAATAACAAATTTCATATATTACCGAGTAGTAATAATTATATAGCTCTCTTAACCAATCTATTATCTATCAAAATATATGAGTGCCTTAGTATATTAGAATGCTATGTTGCAATATTGGCATAATTCTTAATGGACTTGGTCAGAATGGAAGTTGAATAACTTTTAGTTAATTAAGTTAATGCAAAGTTAATGTAATTAAATTGACCAATCAAATTAGATGCGAGTTGTCGTGATGCGAGTTGTCGGTATACAGGTCAGGAAGGTAGATATTTAACCCACAAATTATAAATTCCCATTTGTCCGACAATTAAAGCAGGGAGTCTCTGCGTGTTGAATGTTTGTAAAATTAATTCGTAAGTATTTGATTTTCAAAAGGAAAGTTTACAAATAAAATTTGATTTCAATAGATTTTCTTGGATGATGAGAGGTTTAATAAATAATTACTTAGGTGTAAATGTAATCAACAAAAAAATGTGATGGCCTTTAAATTGGAAAATTATCTGTGAACAATTGCAGCTCTCAATCTATGGCGGAAAAATCTAAAAACTACACATATTCTACAGTTTTTGAATCCTTTCATGATGATGACAAATTGGAATTATCGAAAATATTTTTTATCAATCGAGAGATTATTTATTAGTGGCGATATTCATTCCTAATGGGCAACGTACTCGTGTAATACACGGAATGGTTATTGAAACAGTTCAACGTGCTGAAGGTGACGTTACATCTGAAGCAGTGGCGTTAACTTGGTGAATGCCAGGCAGGTCTGGCACCCCCCTAATTCCCTCTTGCCTTCCAAGACACAATGCTTGGTAGTGCCGCTTGTGCAAATATGCAGCATACCTTATTATAATAGAAGATCTACCCGAAGGAAATTAACGCGATTTGGAGCAAAACATTTTTTAATCCGGCCCCAATTCAAATGGAAAGTATTCAGAGTAAGGTTCTTGACTCATTTGGCTGGTATCCACGAAAACATTGTCTCCCATCACAAAACAAACTATACTTCTTGTGCCATTTTGTGTTTATTCCCCAATATTTATTTATTGTGCTACCTACAGATTTGTTCGCGAAATATTGCCCAAATTGTTTATTTTTTAATTTTATGATCTCGCATGCAACAATAGGATATTCCGTTCGATGGTACCTTTACTGATTTCCACAAAGCGGCAGTGACTCTAAGAAGTACATATAAACCCAATATGCATTAAACTATGGCTCAGTTTTGGGACACTCTCGTAGAGCCTGTGTTCAGTATTATAGAATAGAACTTGTGATAAGAGCCTTTCTGAAGTGTTCAAAAGTTTGGAAAATTGCATTCAACATGGGCACATTTGACTCTACATCGATAGTGTTTAAATGCCTCACCAAGAAATTATCCTATATATAAGCCTAATTACACTAACTTAAATCGTACTTATTGTCTCCCCGTTTATCATTATACCCTTAAACTTAGCTTTTTCTTCACAAAGTCATGACAATTATATTTTTGTTGAATTCCTTATTCGAATCTTATGTACACATACCATCTACAGATATATGTAGAAATAATTATTTGATCAATATTGATGATATCGCTGATCATTCAGAGTGTAATACACAATCTAACATAGTTAATGAGACATCTGTTGCTGATTTTGAAGAATGTAATCCTAAATCCTGATCCATTAATTTAACAATTCACAATATTATATCAATTTTAAGAAAAATGGGTCTAATACCAGCGTGAATATACTTCATCCTTCACTCAGAAGTAAAAGCTTGATGCCTTGTCCTAAGGTACTAATATCTTGTTTAGAACACTTCTGGATCAATTCGAAACAAACTGCATAACAGTGATATAATTTCCATCGAAAGATTTTATTCTTCAGTGGATTCAAGGCATATTCACTATGGTAATTTTTCTCCTTCGTTATCTTTTTCCGCAAAGAAAAAACATCGGAAAGTATTTTTGACTCTTATTTCGATGAATTATTCTTTAGAGAGAGATGTTTACATGGAGTTCTATGAATGCGAAAAACAGTTTAAAATTGATCTTGCCGATAGAAATGACCGTTTAATAATTGATATCAATCGTCTTAAGTTAAAGTATCCAAACTCAGCTTATTCGAAAATTGTGGCCAAAATGAGAACTGTATGGTACTCTTTGCGCAAAAATTGTGATCCTCCTTTCTATAGTGCTAAATATTAAATATTCTCGTTTTAGACTTAGATTAACCTAAACATTTTGATCTTACTTAATGAATGAGTTATTCTAGAGTTAATTAAATAATCCATAAATATCCTAATTTATTTGGAAGGAATATTCGACTGTTTACGGTGGGTGATTAACTGCCACCTGTGTGACTTGTAGCACAAGTGCACATTTGATTAAGGCCCCTCTTTGGTTAATTTGGTAATTGAGATTAGACTGTTTTCGTATAGTACACTGTAAAGTATAGTTATGATCGATTTTATAGAGAAACCACTGTTTTCAGCCCTTCGGCTGAATCTCAGTGCTGTATTCCCCAACATTGGTAATATTGATGCTGACATTCCGACAATCCATGTAATCTCCGACGAAAATAATCCACAATTGATCAAAAAAATTGTTAGGAAAGATAAAATTTGAACAGTTATGGGCTATCAATAGGCTGCTAACTGAAACTGAAATGAACAGAAATATATTAATTATATAAACTGAAACTGAAATGTATAATAAGTGTTATCTGAAACTGAAAAGATATTAATCATATTATACTTGTAATTAGTCATGGCAAATACTTGTATAAGTACAGTGGAACCCCACATAACGGTCACCTGAGAATAGCGGCCACCCCGATATTCCGGGCACTTTTTAATGTAACATCTGATGGTCATCTACGTTTAACTTTGACAAAATTTGAGCCTGATGTGGCAAGCACAGCCATCTCATTGACTACGGAGACTTTATATTATGACCGAATTACCCTAGCATATTAATTTAAAAAAGAAATAATGTTAGAAACGCGAATGGCGTATATAAACTCGCCAAACGCGTTTGGCTGAACTAAAATGCGCCAAACGTGTTTGGCGTTAAAACGCACTTAGACTGCAACATTTCTACTGGTCCAAATCGGATTTCACTGAAAATTATTTTAAATATTTTGTTAATTTTCAAAACACTGGAGAAGAACCATATAAATTGGTGGGTTCATTTTTGAGTCTATTCCATAACTTTTTAAGCTCATTTCTTTTATTTGTCAATAGGCTGTTGACCTTACTGAAACCCATTTCAACTAGGTAGGACGTTGGGAAAAGGCTTGGACCGGGTCACGGGTCAACCGGGTCTCCGGCCAACCGGGTCACAATATTCGCTAAAATTCCGGGTCACTACCGGGTCCGGCATGGACCGGGTCAACCGGTTCACTTAATCTTTGATTTGACCCGGTTCTTCCTAGTAATGCTAATAAAATTTTATTGGTTTGTAGAATTATAAAACTTAGAAAGATTCATCTAATATAGTAGGCGTTTAATAGTTATGAGACATAGTACTTCAATTGAAATTTCTTTGGTATCGCTGGTCACAGTATACTTCCTTACCGGGTCAATGGTCAGAACTTACCGGGTCATGAAATCATGACCTAGTCCAAGCCTGGTTGGGAAGGCAATCATCAGTAATTTCACCCCCTGCCACAACAATGGGTATTTTGTCAAAATATCTGCATCATTCCATAAAGCATTATAAGTTATAACCACCTTTTTCGAATCTCCTTGTCGCATCCATGTCGTGCTTATTATCAGAAAATTCCTCTTGAATATCTGTCTACAGAACTTGAATCAATTGAGAATTGATCTAAAATCCACGGTTGGAATTGTAATTCTTTCAAATCCTCGGAGCGTTTGAGCATATCCTGATGCAGAGATTGGAAGTGTTCTGAATATACTAACAGGGTATCATCAGTAATGTTATCTGCTTTTTTCTCAAGTGTAGGAAACTGACTGAATTCACGTCGACTAAGGTTTTGCTTGACAGTGATAGTTTGTCAATGAAGGACATGATAATACTCTTACACTGTATAAGATTAGTTTTTGCTCCCTGTAATTGTAGATTGACCCTATTGAGCTTCTCGAAAATATCAGTCAAATATAAAGTGTCCTGCTCAATTGCTTTGAGCTTGGTACTTAGATCACCGTCTTGTTCCTCTTTAAACTCGACAATTATATCAAAGAGCTCAGAAACTCGCTTCAGACAATTTCCTTTTGATAGCCATCTCACTTCTGTATGTAGTAATAAACGCTCGAAATCCTCAACATTTTCATGACATAGCTCTCGGAACATTCGATCATTCAATGAGCGGCTCTTGATCTTGTTGATAACCTTGATAACAATGTTAAGTGATGTATGAAGATTACCACTCAAGTAAATTGGCAACAGGATGTTGATGATGAACAATACAATGGATGGTATTAATTCCAGGAATAGCTTTCTTCATAAAAGCAATGAAGCCTCGATAACGGCCTGTCATTGCTGGTGCCCCATCAGTTGCTACAGCAATAATATTTTCCAAAGGGATAGCTTTCTCTTCCATATACCATGTTACCATATTGAAAATATTCTCCCCCTTGGTGTCTGTTTTAAAGGGTAATGCAAAAAGCATTTCTTCACGGGTAACTCCAGAATTAATAAATCTTACATATGCCATCAGAAGGGCTTGGTTGTCAGGAAGCGTAGATTCATCGAGTTGTAATGCAAATTCTGTTGCCTGATTCAATCTTATTAGTTGTAGCTCAACATCTTGGCCCATTTAATCAATTCTTAGTTTGACTGTGTTATTACTTACTGAAATGTTTTGATTAAATTTACTGGGAGTTTCATGCGTAACCGTTGAAATAACTTCCTTTAGTACAGGGATAATCAGTGCCTCGCCTATAGTATGCGGCTGTAGTGTTTGTCCAAATAATTTGGAAATGTTGTAAGACGCAATCAACCCATCATCCACTATTAATTGACTCTTCTCAAAGGCACTGTTAAGCGTGTTTCAATTGCGCAAACCTTTAAAGTATGTCAATGGGCATCTTTTTATCAAGGTGCTTCCTGTGAAGATGATCCTGCATCCTTGAGGGTTTCATAGCGTCATTAGAGAATGTCTGGAAGCAAAGAAGACACATTGGAAACTGTTCATTTTGTGGAGCCGGGATAAACTCGTATGTAAAATAATCAACAGAATACTGACGACATTTTCTCTTTGGTATCATTATTTATTAACTTAGAAATTATAATCAGGATATTATGTCAATTTGTTTAATACAACTCAATAATATACAATATTATACATGAATAATTACAAACTATATGTTGACGAAAATCATTATTTGAATCACAATTGATATGACTTGAAATATAAAGAGAACACGAGATTTAATCTGATTCTGATCATAAATTTGTTTACAATTTGACAAATTCCGAATCTCAGAATTTATATTATTCCCCTAAAGATAACAATTTGGAATAGACATTGTTAAAATAGTGTGTAAAAGGCATCGGCCCTGAGAGAACTACATCCCCCCTTCAAGTGTGTGCCGAATATTCGCCCCTCCAAAAGCGATAATCGCCCCCATTGGGAACCACTGCATTATAGGGACCTGATTTTGTGGAACTGTTTGTTCGTCTTCCCCGGAAATTCGTAATAACCGTGTTCGTACTAACTAGGTTCTACTATACTCTTCATTAAACATAATTAGACAGAAAATAAATCCAAGGTTAGTAAATTGCTTGAGAATGGCATTAAATGGCTAATGGGTGACTTTCTATTCATGATTAAAAAATTTAGTAGTGCTAGATATAGTCAGCTCAATAATTGTCCACTTCTCTTTTTCCGCAAAATGTGTATAACCGTTTGAATGTATATTACAATAATCACAATTCTCACAAAATTGGTTGGAGATAGAGCATCGAAATGTATTATCATTGAATAGGAAGTTGAGGATGGGCTATCAATTGGATCCATTGACAGCTTTAACTATATTTCTTCTCGAGATATGACCTCAAGCATTGAAATCACGTTTCCATAGCAACAGAGGAATGTGTCAACATTCCATAATTGATTCTGAGATATTATATGTAAAATGACTCCTAGATGGGTTAGTCACAGCCATTTGTTTTAAAAAGCGAAATTGAACATTTTACATGCGTTCAAAGTTCTGGCATATTTTGCCTATTAGATAATACGGTGACGTCATTTCGCCCAAGTGGCACCTCAAAAATATGCGTCTTGTACATGACTACCTTTATAAAAAACAATTACATAAGTAGAAGCACCCTTGATTAGTTATTTCGAAGAATAATTGAATTGCATCTATTTAGTTGACTATACTAGTTAATCCCTGGTCCAAAAATTTGAGTGCGTACCATTGCCTTATGTATAGAATGCTATGCATTGACTTAAGGGATGGCAAAATTATGGTTTTCAGGAATAAGGGATGGCGAGGATATGACCGCGCGCGGAAGCACGCTGTAAAGGTAGGGGGTGCAAGGGATGGCGAGTTATTACCTAGGGATGGCGGGTGCCATCCCTCGCCATCCCCTAAATGAAGCCCAGAAGTTATTATACTCGGTTTCTCACATTTATGGATCATTTAATCCACTTACTAAATGTTTAATTCTCTTCTAGTACACTTATGTAATTGGTTACATTATTATCGTTTTCTATTCATTTGGGATTGTTTCAATAGCATCGATATTAATTAGGTTATGTCCCAGTGCTCGACAAAATGAAATTTTGATGGTGGCTAGTGAAGCCACCACCTCACTTCTTCTGGTGGCTGAAAAATAAACAACGGCAGGTTAACAAACCACTGATGACTTAACAAAGTTCTGATGCCGTAAACAACACTATTGTGATTAACGAATGATGCATCGAAAAATATAATATACACAAAGTCAAATAATCCACAATTTATGGTAGATTAGTTAAACCACCAAAGGCAAAATTTGTGGGCTTAAACAAGATTTTTGGTGGCTAACGCCACCAAACCACCTAATTTGTCGAGCACTGTTATGTCCACATGGGGACCCTCTAACTACAGTCAGGGACTTCTTTAATATAGGGACTGTAAACTTCATTTTACGGTAAGATTAGCTTAGGCCGAAAACAGTATTGTGTACTTATTGATATTCCGTAATCCTCTAATGCTAGCCACATGAAATGTATTATTGTCGTATAGGAAGTCATATCTTGGGAGTCCAACGGTCATATTGGTTTATCGAAAATATTTGTGGAATGTAAGTTATGCGATGTTCACACCTTTCCATATATGGTAATATTGATAATATCTCGACATCAGTTAGCTTCAGACATTTGAAATGTATTATTGACGAATGGGAAGTCATATTTAGGTATAGGGATGTCCGGATCCTGGATCCGGCGGGATTTTCCCAATTTTGGGTGGACCCTTAATATGGCTGGATCCAGAATGGGAATTATCGGATCCGGATTAGTATACGAATTAATAGTTTATTTGGTTAAGGAAAAATCCATACTTTCTCGTAGTCTTTCAAATTTAACCAATTACCTTATTATAGGAAATTAACGCGCCATGAAATACCGCGAATTGTAGCTGAACATTTTTTTAAACATAAAATTAACGCGAATCAAATTTAGAAAAAAATTCAGGATTATAAATCTCCTGATTAAATACTATTTATTGTGCCCAAATAGGCTTCCAATCTACTTGATAGACATGGTAATATCCTTTCACCCTAGTTGCACATCTGAAAATATGTAGCTCGGAAGTTTGTCCATCCATTGTATAATTTTGCTAAATAGCAGAAAATGATGGTCATGGAAATTAACGCTCCATGAAATTATCGCGAAGTAAATTAACGCGATTTGGAGAAATTCGCGTTAATTTCATGGCGTTTTAATTTCCTATAATAATAAGGTATTTCATAGCCTACTAAACATAAGGCCATTCCACTGAGCCAAATGCGCCTGGACCAGGGAAAAGATGAAGGCGATTTTCTTGTATACCCATAATGTAAATATACATATTTTGATTAAAACTATAAATGCTTTTCTGGTTTAGAAAAATAGTTAACGAGATTCGTCTGTCAATATTAGTTATTCTAATTACAAATTCTCTTTAATTCAATCATACTTTGCCTTTATAATGCTAGCTCCTTGTTTATTTATATCCCGAACTCATGCCCAACACTTGTTCTGCTCCCAGATGTGCTACTGGATACTATAGTGATCATAGTGGTGTTGCAGTATTTCACTTCCTTCTGGGCCGCAAGATATAAATGATAGATGAAAACGTTTTCTGCATAGAGATGGTGAGTATATCTTTACTAGTTGGACATGCTTAATTAATTAATTACCAGTTTTCCTTTAAGCTTAAGCTTAATATCACTTACATACTTTAATTAATAAATAACTTATATGTAGACCGTCTATTTCTAGACCAGGTTTTCTTACATATACATTAGTAATACCCATAGACGGCAGGGGGTTTGGTCTACAGAATTTATAGACGGTCGACAATTTTTTGGCTTATTTGTATGGGCTTTTTATATAGACCGTCTACATATAAGGATGCTCTTTAATTAATCATACGTAATTATGTAATTATATGCTAGATCTTCACACACTGAAAACATTTTCGTTTGTGCTAAACACTTTGATCCTGATGATATCATTGACACACAAACTTATCTTGACATGATGGCCAAACGAAGATACGACCAATAAAGCTACATTGAAGTAAAGCGCAGTACCTAAATACCTTCCTGGTGGCCCTGATGGTCTTAATCACACTATCAAGTATCAGCGGCTTGATAGAGACAAAAGGAGCATGCTTTACTGATCCAAGTATGTCAAGTTGTGCTAAATGTAAAAGTTTTGTATTTTAACCTGTTTTATGTTATTGTATATAGGCAATGAAACAGAGTGTTGACTTGCACGAAGAAGAACAGAGAAAATTCACTGTCTCTAAATCATCTGACATTAAGATCTCCAAGGATTGTTTTTTGGCACCTTGATACCACATTTATATTGTCAATAAGACATCAAATATTGTCATTTCAGTCCAAAACATTATTACTATTGACAAGTTTCTTCAAGTTAGAGTGTTATAATCGTGGAACCCTTGCGAATCTCTCAATCAGCTGGATGTTTGAAAACCGATAAATATGGACATTGATTGATTAATCAACACTCTTGGAAGGGAGTTCGTCTCAAGGAACAAGATTACAGATGTAAAACTACAACGTATTGGTTCGTCAAGTCCTGGAAAATGAGAGGGCACTTAAACAGTCTAATATTCTCAAGTTGTATAATAGGAAATATTATGTCCATAAAGATAGAGATTCGTTTATGGAATGTATCAGCAGCTTCGAAACCCATGAAGATTATCTTTATCGCAGCATCCTGAGAATTGTGATTTCACACATAATGTCTGTGGCCACTCTTTTTGAATTTTTTTCCTGAATTCATACACAAGACAAACCTCTAGCTTTTATCGGAGGATATACAGCCTTTCTTATTAAGGTTATTGTATAAAATCTCAGATTTGTACCCCGATCGTTGTTCAGTACTCACTGAAAGTATACGGAATTGAATGGGAATTGAAGACCTGGATTTTAACTTTTTCCTTTTGATTGACCTTTTTGATCGTGGCTGCTTAAAATGGCCCTTCCAATTACGTGCTAAATGTGGTGTTTACACCTTGGATAGTGTTTACAATTATGTTTTCAATCGGATTCAAGCAACTCCCCCTCCTAAAACTCGATAGTGAAAAGTGCGAAGACTTCGTTGATGAGTGTATAGATTGCTTAGTACAGAAGGAAAATCAATTTCTTGCTTTAAATTTTAACAACAGTAGCCAATTGTTACTTAACATCAACAAGGCAAAGAACCATATTGTATTATTGTTCCTACTACCTGCCTCAAAGAAAATCATGAGAGATTCCTCTAAATATTTGCTTAGTTTTCATAATTATACTATCTAGTTTGCATGTAATAATAATACTTGAGCTTGAATTTATGTTGGGAGACAACTAAGACCCATATATAAAACTTTGATATGTGTAGTTGATATAAAGAGTCTAGTATTAATCAGGTAATTGGTTACAGTTAGAAAAATAAACCCGCCTTTATCTTATCCCTGGTCCAAAGCAGTGAAATGGCCTTTATATAGTAGGCTATGGGTATTTCGAATTGATTTTAAAATATGGACTATATCAAAAATAAAATAAGGTCTCTATTTGGGTCACAAGAATGTATAACTTCAGGTAGCAGGGTTTTGTGATTTGGGGAAAGAAGTTTATATAAACTGAAATTTAGGATACTGATTAAAGCAATAGGATATGGATTGCATAATACAATAAATCTATTTTATCTTAGTGTATTTTTCTGACGCTTTGCTACTAGACGGAATGATTGATATCTTATGTTCAACATATGGGACGTATTCACTAACATTTCTTAAGTTCTAAATACTATATTCAAATATGGATTCTAAAACATTCAAAATAAGGACAGTTGATTATAAAACTGTAACTCTTTGTTTTCCTGACGGCCAAGAATTCCAACATTGCATATTGCCTAAGCATCGCACCCTTCGAGACTTTATTGAGGAAGTAATTTCGAGATTAGAACGGGAGAGGAAGTTGAATCTTTTATACCATGAGGGATTCCTTACTCAGTCTTTAAATTTCCAAGTATTAGATTCTTATTCTCAATCTTCCTTGAATTTAGAATTGGAACTTGATTCCCATTGTATTTTATTAGATACTATTCATTCTAATCGTAAGATTGCTTTTGACATTAAGAGTGACCTTTTTCAACCGATTAATATAATTGATTTACATATTGAAACTGAACCATTGCGAATATCAGTCCCTACTAGAGTTGATAGTAAATTTAAGTTCCTCTTAAGCAAAGGTGAAATAGCTTTTCTTGCTGGGATATCTAATTCTATTATACGTAGTAAAAGTAATTCCATCACATTTTTCGATCGATCCTATTGGTCGACAGGAAACACAAATCAAGAATATTCGAGTACACATAGTTCAATATATGATTTGCATAAAAACTTATCTGACTTTGGTTTAGTAAAGTTGCCTCTTTTACACTTTGAACCACAAAGTGATGCAACCTCCTTATTGTCTATTTCAAGTAGTGGTGGAAGCTTTGTACAGAATTCAACCATTATATATCCATCGAAATCTTGTCAATTTGAGGTTAATAAAGATTACTCTTTAGTTAAAGAATTATATTGCGAAGAAATAGGGAATTTATCTTCTTATCGAATTCCTCTTTATTTTGACTTGAACTTTTCTCTTCTTCACACATTACCAATTTATCTCAACTTTACATTTGACTACGCTTTGAATAATAATTATTTATTGCGGATTGTGTTGTCAAATTTTACAACACATCCAATCATTTTATTAATGGAATGTGTTTTATCACTGACAGTTGGTCAAGTTATGATTTTTTTACGAGAGTTTTATGGTCTGAATCTTCTTGGTAACATTGAAGAACTATCTCTTTGCAATAAATTTACACTCGCATATATAACTAATGGTAATTATTATGAGCTGCCTGATGACCTATTAGTGATATCCACTTTGAATATTTCAAAAGAATTGAAATGGCATGATAAACCTTTTGACTTTGTTTTACTAGAGAAGAATAGGTCAACTAATGAAATCAGACGGAATGAATTGGTTATTGGTTATCTAATATCATTTGGATTGTATCATTTAGATTTAGCTCACAATGATGAAATCATGCTATGTAGAAAAAATCTTAGTGTTGTTCGAGAAAATGCAATTAATGAACGTGATCCACTAAAATATTTTCTACCAATCAATACAAACACATGTGAATTATATAATAGTGTTACTAGCTGTGTCCGTTTTGTTAAAATATACAAAGATTATGTTACTAAAGTATTGCAAATAGATTTACGAAATATATCTCCTGATGGACTCTTAGAAATATTTTTTGATAAGCTCAATGTAGGAAACTATGTTTTTCAAAATTTTGTTCTTCGTACATTTCAAAAGATTAATTTCCTATATGGACCTGAACCTTTGGTTTCATTTTCTTGCATTCAAAAATTAATGATCCATTATGATGATATTATTGAATTTATTATTATTCCAAAATCTCCACTTTTAAATACTAGATTAAGATCTACTACAAAAGAGGAGTTTTCTTATGTAGATAATATTATTCACTCTTCTCATCAAGTAAAATTATCTTATGATCATCATTCTGAGGTAGTATACATTCCAATATATGAACTATCCAAGTTCTTTGAATTCCGAATTATTGCTATAGAAAACCTGCATACATTGATATCTGGTTTAGTATGGTTGTATATAGAAGCTTCTTTATATCAAGGTGGAATTATTATTTGTCAACCTGAAAAAACTAAGAAGCTTCGTGTATCAAACAATCCAAAGTGGAACTATTGGATGCAGTTCAATATTCCCGTCAAAAATCTACCAAAAGAGTCGCGTATCCATTTTAAGCTTTATGGCCGTTTCGATAAAAACTTTCAAAATCTTGATTATTCAAAATTTAATTCCACAGAAAATCATGATTCTATTGAATTTGCTTCAGAACAAGACATTTTGCTTCAGTCTGTTAATTTCCAACTATTTAATCACAGGTCTATTCTCCAATCTGGTCCAAAAAGGCTTAATTTATGGCCAAGTGTTGAGATTGGTATTGCTGCCAAAAATCCTAACATTTATTCTTCTTATGGTGTTTCTAGGGGCATTAATTTGATTCCTGCTGGGTCAACAGCTGTTAATCCAGAAGATAATAAAGCGTCCACTCTTATATTGGAATTTAATGAATATTCACAATCAGTTTTATTCTCTTATACCAATAATGATTTCAACCATGACGATGTGGTCTGTGAATTGGATCCTGGCCCTGATGCTGATTTAATTGAGGACTTGTTAACTCCACGTAATTTTGAAAATTTTAATTTTGAACACAAAGAGATTCTACTTAAATATTCTTTTTACTGTAGTCAAAGGGCTTATGCGTTACCTAAGTATTTGCTTATTTTGAATTGGGCGGATCCACTAAAAGTTGGACAATGTCATTACTTATTAGAAAAATGGTGCCCTATAAGTTTAGATATTGCGCTACATTTGCTCAATTACTATTTCGCTGATTGTCTAGTTCGAAAATTTGCTGTTCAATTTTTGGACAAATTGTCAAATAGTGAACTTTTGTTATATTTGCTTCAATTGGTTCAAGTTCTTAAGTTTGAACCGTATCATGATTCGATATTATCTCGATTTCTCCTTAGAAGGGCATTAAGCTGCAAGATATTTGGCCATTACTACTTTTGGTATTTACGATCTGAGATTGGCACATGTGAATATAGAGAAAGATTTTCAGTACTTTTAGAAGCATATTTGAAAGGCTGTGACTCTCAGTTACTATCAATTTTAAACTCACAAGTGAATTTTATTGCTACTATAACTCAATATTATAAGAAAGTCACTGACGAATTCACTAACCCCGAAGAATCACTTAAACTTATTGAGAACCTCCGGGACTATATTTCAACTATACAAATTCCTAATAATTTTTGCCCGTTATATGATCCTTTGATATCTGTTTGTGGCATTGAAGTTGGACATATTAAAATTATGGACTCCAAGAAACGCCCTTTATGTTTAGTCTTTATTAATAATGATCCGTTTAGTAATTTAGAACATATTAAAATTCTTGTGAAAATTGGAGACGATCTGAGGCAGGATATGCTTACTATTCAAATGCTTCGTATTATGGAAAAACTTTGGTTAGAAAATGGTCTGGACTTATATTTAGTTCCATATGGATGCATATCTACTGGATTTGAAGAAGGTATCATTGAAATTATCCAAAATGCCGTTACTGTATGCAATATTCAACGAGAAGCAAAAGTCAATATTTTAGAAACGTTTCAAAAGGAAGTGTTACTAAACTGGTTACAAAATTTAAATCCAGGAAAGGACCAACTTAGTAAAGCATTAAAAAAGTTCCTATTTTCTTGTGCAGGTTACTGTGTAGCTACATATATATTGGGAATTGGTGATAGACATAATGATAATATCATGGTTTGCGAAAATGGAAATCTCTTTCATATTGACTTTGGGCATTTTTTAGGTAATCGAAAAAGGAAACTTGGATTTAATAGGGAACCAGTTCCTTTTATTCTAACACCTGATTTTATACATGTGCTAGGTGGAATTGGCAGTGATAATTATTTAAATTTTGTTGATGTTGCAATTAATGCTTATCAAATTATCCGAAATAATTCAAATCTCTTCATTACTCTGTTTACTATGATGAAATATACCGGAATACCTGAATTACGAGGAGAATCTGACATTGCTTACCTTCACGATGCTTTGAAACCCAATCTATCCGAAGAAGAGGCTGCTACTCATTTTGTGTCATTGATTCAAAAGAGCATTGAGAATAGTTTGCATGTTCAAATAAGTTGGCATTTTCACTTGAAATCTACAAATGCAAATCAATAACTGTATTCTTTTTTCGAAATTTATTTTATCGTTTTTATATTCTGCAGTTAGTAAGTATGCTGTTGAGCCTGTTGTATATCTATATTGAAGGTGATTATATGAATGAAATTTATTCTTCAGCTAAAGTTTAAAAATCTTTGTATTTTATTTAATTCTTTTTACAATCGTATGCGTTAGATATAAAATTTGTTTTTTGTTTTTAATTATAAATAACAGAACTGATGCTTTTTAGTCACATTAAAATTTCAGAGGTTAAGGATCTTTCATCAATATTGCTTAAACTAGTCAAAACTAAATCTAGACTACGGATTGACTTACTTTTTGTTAACTTCACTCAACTCTTCAAAACCTAACCCAAAACATAATACAGTGGATGTCGGTTATAAGCACATCGTCGGGAACGGCACTTAAGGTGCTTTTAACCGGCATGTTCTTATAACCGACATAAATTATACAGGGTAGATGGCAAAGTTTTCCAACACAGTGTGCATATATCCGATATGTTCTTATAACCGGTGTGCTTATATCCGACATCTACTGTATTTGCATAAATTTAAGTTCAAATTAAGTCTGAACAAAGTTTTTCCTTTTCCCCTTTATTTTGCTCAAAATTATGTAACTTCATCAATTTTTAATATATTCCATTAATTTTGGCTAGTATGGTTTTGATGAAAAACTTTCAATTTGGTCCTCACAAATTTGGGGTTGAAATTTTTGACGTCATCACTATTTCTTAATATGTTTTTTTTCTGTAGTTTCTTAAGTATCCAAACTATCAAGTGATTTACTCAACATATTATTCGTTTAATTTGCATTAGTATTTAAGCAATCCGTAGTAATTGTATAATAGGATTGTGATTTTTGCTATGAAATATCGGTGTGATTTTTGTTATGTACTATTGGAATGTATTATAAATAAAACTACACATTACTTGATTTGAAAGCTTAAATTAAGCCTTAATTAATTGATTATCAAAGTACCGTAAATCCCTCAATAAGCGCCTCGGCGCTTGTTGTTTTCGTACTTGAGAAATATGATATGATGATATGATATCAAAATTCTAAATCAATTTTGCATCCCGCCTGAATCGGTTTCGGACTTTTCACTGTGTCGACTATACTATAGTATAGTGGCCTAGTTCTAATCTTAGTGCTTTGGTATATTATTATTATTATTATTACTGTGCCGACTATACTATAGTATAGAGGCCCTGTATTGGTCTTAGTGCTTTGGTTAGTTATTATTACTGTGCCGACTATACTATAGTATAGTGGCCCAGTTTTAATCTTACTGCCTTGGTTATTATTACTGTGCCGACTATACTATAGTATAGTGGCCCAGTTCTAATCTTTCTGCCTTTATTATTACTGTGCCGACTATACTATAGTATAGTGGCCCAGTATTGGTCTTAGTGCCTTGGTTATTACTGTGCCGACTATACTATAGTATAGTGGCCCAGTTCTAATCTTACTGCCTTTAATATTATTATTATTATTTTTTTCTCCTTAGACGGTGCCCTGGCCAGAGCTTAATTGTTGATCGGCTGAAACTTGGCATGTAGGTGCGATGGGACCGTCTAATTTGCACCTGGGGTTACGATTATTGATTAATAAATTTTGGACACATCTTTAACACCTTTCAAAATTTGTCTGGTCCATTACTAAAAAAATGTTTTACTAAACCCCCAAATTTTATTTCACATTTGGATTCACCATAAAATTCTGCGTCTGATGGGAAAATATAGCTTTCAATAAAGGGTTTAATTTCTGCCATAAAGAGGGTTGAAATTTATTTGTTTACTCACACTTCAATTTCAGTAAAAGTGTTAAATCTAATTCCATTGTTTCAACTTGTAATAATTATATTGATTTAACTTGTTAAATTCTACTCTATTGTTTCAACTTGCGATAATTAAATTGATTCAACTTATAAATTCCAGCTGGCTTCTATTTAATTGTAGTATTACTAGACAATGGATTAAATAAAATAATATAATATAAGGAATTTGTTAACTCAACTCAACCAACCGTGGATAACATTGCTAAATAAATTACTACTAATATATTTTATTAACAATACAAAATGAATGAATGGAAATAAACTCTAGATGGTTTATGATAGAAACAAACTTCAAATTCAACAATCGTTCCTTGTGACTCCGACCACTTAACAAATGGTTCTTCACACCTTGGGCGTTGATGACTTGGCGAAAAAAAATCCAAAATTGCAGCCTGCGCCGACAGCATGCTCCTTTGGAGGCACTATCAATAAACCACCAACAAAATATAGTGCCACCAAAGGAGCATGCGTCGGCACAGGCTGCAATTTTGGATTTTATTATCCATCCGTATCCTCTCCACAGAACAGAGTATTATTAATTAAGAGCCCAAATTTTCAGGATGAGTGTCTCATGGGTTACAGATGTGCACCTGGGGTCACGATTTTTGATTACATTTTTTTGGACACATTTTTAAACCTGTTTAATGCTCAAACACCAACAATAAATAGTGCCCGAATATTAAAATTATATGCATTCGATAGAAAATTAAATTCTACACCTTTTCACAGTGCACGAATTTTCAAATTGCTCTTCATTTGTGCCACTAATGAGTTGCAAATTTCCTTTGTTTACTAACACTTCAGTTCAATTGAAAGTGTTAAATCTAATTCGATTGTTTCAACTCGCGATAATTATATTGATTCCACTTGTGGGATCGAGTAGGCTTCTATTTTCTAATTGAAAACTAGGAATATATATTCCATAACAACGACAGTGTATGTGATTATATTTACTTCTGCGTGAATATTCTTGCACAATGGATACACTGCCATAATTAATTCGCTCTGTCTTTAACTTATAGAGACGGTTCCGATTATATTATTGGGGTTATCGAGTGCGCTGAATTCAAATATCATAGTGAAATTCAATTTTGATTAATAACTATTGCAAAATAATTGAACTTAATTTATTTTGCTGTACATAGTAATGGGGTTAAATAATTAATAAATTTATTAAATATTTATACTAATTAGCTAAATTTCATTAATCTCAGAAATCATACACTACCCGGACAAAAGTATTCGACCACCCAACATTTCCCATTGAAAATAGCACTATAGTAGGTTGAACAATGGAAGATAGTGTTTTCGAATTACATGAGATATTGATATTTCGATTACAAATTCGTATTCTGCGTATTCGAATTAACACTTGTAGAAGCTTTCAATTCAATTCCTTTTTTATTTGGTCAAAAATTATCATCCTATGCCACTATATACCACTTTTCCCATTTTGCCACTATGGGAGAGATGGGAACTGGTGGCACATGTTGCCATTTGATGATAATTTCAACCCAATTAATATGTAACCAATTTGAAAGCATCTAAAATGGGTAATTATAATGCGTAGAATACGAATCTGAAATCAAAATAGCAGTATGTCATAAAGTTTTATTACATTGAACAATATTATTAGACCTATAATAGTACTATTTTCAATGGGAAAATGTTGGGTGGTCGAATACTTTTGTCCGGGTACTGTATAAGATAGAAACAAACTTTCAATTGATCATTTGTACTTATGCCATGTACCACCTCTGCAAATGGATCTTGACACCTTGAGGTGATGATGACATCGTTAAAAAAATGTTTTCTCGCAAATTTGAGAATTATATAATTCGAATGGGTTGGTTGGGATTGGGTGATCACCTAACACACACATAAAAAATGCTGAGTTATCACCTACTTATTATATTCTACTGAAACATGAATATCTCTAATATGAGGTAAGCTAAATGTAAACTTCCACCACTCTAAGGGTAGTTGCTTTCTGAAACACCTTTCTGAAATAATTTAACACTTTCATAGTGATGTTGACATGCTAAAAAAATCCCAAATTGCAGCTGTGTCGACAGCATTTTCCTTGGAGGCACTATCAATTACACAACCAGTAGCCACCAAAAGATAGTGCCACGAAAGAGAAATGAGTCGGCACAGCTGCAATTTTAGATTTTTTTCTATTTATCCCTATATCTTCCACAGAAAAGAGTTTTATTAACTAAGAACTGAGATTTTCAGGGCAGGTGTCTCATGGGTCACAGATGTGCACCTGGGTCACAATTTTTGATTATATTTTTTGGACACATTTTACACCTGTTTAATGTTAGAAAAGGATCAATGAATAATGCGCGAATATTCAATTTAGATGCATTCGATAGAGAATTTAATTATGCACCCTTCACAGTGCCCGAATTTTCAAATTGGGCTTAGTTTGTACCACAAATGAGTTGCAAATTTCCTTAGTTTTCTAACACTTCAGTTCAATTAAAAGTGTTAAATCTAATTCTATTGTTTCTACTTGTAATAAAAATATTGACTTAACTTGTTAAATCACTCTATTGATTCAACTTGAGATAATTATATTGATTAAACTTGTGAATTCGAGCTGGCTTCTATTCAATCGCAGTACTAATACTATACAATGGATTGAATTAAATTAAATTAAATAAGGAACTAACAATTTATAGAATATATTATCTATACATGATGAATGAATGGCATTAAACTCAAGGTGGTTTAAGATAGAAACAAACTTCCAATTTACAAATCGTTCCTTGTAGCTCGGACCAATCAACAAATGGTTATTGACACCTTGAGGCGTTGATGACATGGCGAAAAAAAATCCCAAATTGCAGTTGTGACGACATAATTTTCCTTGGAGGCACTATCAATTACCCAACTAGTAGCCTCCAAAAGATAGTGCCACCAAAGGGAAATGAGTCGGCACAGCTGCAATTTTAGATTTATTATTATTATTATTACTGTGCCGACTATACTACAGTATAGTGGCCCAGTTCTAATCTTAGTGCCTTGATTAGTTATATTAATATCATTATTCTTCGTAGCTCATCCACAGAACAGAGTTTAGTTAACTAAGAACCCAAATTTGTAGGACAGGTGCCTCATGGGTTACAGATGTGCACCTGGGGTTTAAGACTTTTGATTAATAAATTTTGGACACATTTTTAACACCTTTCAAAATTTGTCTTGTCCATAACTCAAAAAATATAATACTAAACCCTCAATTTTTATTTAATCATTGGATTCATCACAAAATTCTGCGTTTGATGGAGGAAGAAATTATTTAATAATGGGTTAAATTTCTGCCATAAATGGGGGTTGAAATTTATTTGTTTACTCACACTTCAATTTCAGTAAAATTGGTAAATGTAATTCTATTGTTTCAACTTGTAATAATTATATTGATTTAACTTGTTAAATCTTACTCTATTGTTTCAACTTGCGATAAATATATTGATTTAACTTATAAATTCCAGCTGGCTTCTATTTAATTGTAGTATATACAATGGATTGAATTAAATTTAATAATATAAGGAATTTGGAGGCGTATGCATTAGTGCGAATTTCTAGAGTTGTCATTAGTGCGAATTTGAAGAGTTGGCATTAGTTCTACTCGAGATTTAGAGAGTTGGCATTAGTTCTACTCAAAAATTGGAGAGTTGGCATTAGTTCTACTCGAGATTTAGAGAGTTGGCATTAGTTCTACTCAAAAATTGGAGAGTTGGCATTAGTTCTACTCGAGATTTAGAGAGTTGGCATTAGTTCTACTCGAGATTTAGAGAGTTGGACTTGATTTTGGGAGAACTCTCTTTAAATACATCAATTATTAAGAATAATGAAGTAATGATTTAATGAATAAAGAATAATGAAATAATAACTTGGTGAATAGAAATTGATGAAATATAAATTACTTCATGAATAAATAAGTTAAGAAAAAAAGAGTAATGAAAAGGGGCCACGTAAAGTTGATGGTTAATTATATATTTGGAACCTATCCACGAAAGTAGAACGGCATGTGGGACAAGTTTGGCCGAGTTCTTCAATCTTGTTACTGCATTCACCACAGCAGTTAGCATGTCTGCATGGTAAAAAGATCCAAGTTGAGGTTCTACGGTTCAAACAGATCACACAATTGTGACTTATTGTACTTTCTGGATTATCCTTCACTTCCAAGTTGTCAGTATCAGTAATATCTTCTGAGTCATCAGTGTATCCAAAATTATTTACGTTTTTACCAATTGTACTACTTATTGCCTCCAGATATTCCCAAGGTGTAAAATTACCATTAATCAATTGATTTTTAAATGTTGATCGGCGTCATCATTGATAATATTCTTAAGTTTTCTTGGCCTACTTATTTCATTCCCACTTGACAACCTTGCATAGTCGGGATCAGTATCCGCAATTATTTCGTTTAAAACTGTCAAGAATTTCCAAATTCGGGGATGACCAGCCTGAATTCTTGTCTTGAGCTTTGCATGATAGCTTTCAGCTCAATTATTTGTAGTTGATTTTATATAAAAACTGATAATTCCTCGGGACTAACCTGACAGAGCCATCTCTTCGTAAAATATCTTTTAAGTTTATCTAAATTGACCCTATCTGTATCAGTAAGTGTCGTAGGAGAATTTAGAAGACTGTAAGTTGGTTGTATCAGTGTAGATGGGAGGAAAGGAATGGCCATCAAGTGCTGACAAATGTTGATAAGTCTCGATTGCTGTGAAAACTGTTGACAAGTCCGAGTTTTTGGGTTTGATGCCAGATGCGTTGCGTAAAATGAAACCAACAGCCTTTGATATTAATATCTGGATAAAGCTCCTTCATTACATTTCTTGGAGCGATTTCCCAGTCTGACATACATGACATAGGATTGAACTGTGGTACAAGATTGCGAATACTTTCCATAATGAATTTGTATAGCCCTTGTTCTTTTCCTGTCAAAAGACAATGGATTGCAGGTAGGAGTGCCTTTCAACTCTTACAAAAATGGTCCACAGTTGATAAAATTGCTTTGGAACACAGTAAAAAGTTCCATCGAACTGAATATCAGGTGCCTGTGATACTAAATCCATCATTTTATCAGAGAAGAATATGAGAGCTGTTTGGTCATTAATTGTAACTGTACTTTTATGGAACTTTCCAAAGGTGGTAGTCGGTAATAACAGAGATAATTCTGTAGCGTTTGAAGGTATTTTCGGCTCTAAACTCTTTCTTGAGCGATACATTGAAGATTCGATTTGAGGGAATGATACCTCTGTTGCAAAAGAATCCTCTCTAGTCGTATCATCGAATATTTTTCGAAGAGGATCCTGTGAGGTACGTGCCTTGGTTTTGCATTTCTTCTTTAGGTCAAAGGTTTCTGAATAGTAGTTCATGATTTCGTGGTTATGTACGTTGCCTGGGGTAATCAAATCCCTGTCCCTATCCACTTTAGCCGTTGCTTTACATCCATCTCTGAATAGCGCACATTTGAGGTACCGACTGATTTAACTGTATATTCCCGTTTAAGATACTTATGACCATCTGCTGTAGTGAGAATATGCCCACTCATGCGTCTATAATTGTCTGTTTTGTATTCCATTTTCCGAATTTCTTTTGGGTATGCACATTGTGTTCTACTTTATAGGAATCTATGGGGTGTTGATATTTCACAGTTTTTAAATCGCACACGCAAAATCAGGAACAATTATGTGAACCTAACGATATAATTATGTGAAACCTAACGATATAATTATGTGAAACCTAAAGCTCACAAACAACAGTATAGGGTTGCTGACTCTCCCGCTTTTTGGCCTTAATCGAGTAGAACTAATGCCAACTCTCTAAATCTCGAGTAGAACTAATGCCAACTCTCTAAATCTCGAGTAGAACTAATGCCAAATCTCCAATCTTTGAGTAGAACTAATGCCAACTCTCTAAATCTCGAGTAGAACTAATGCCAACTCTTCAAATTCGCACTAATGCAGCGCCCCCGGAATTTGTTGACTCAATTCAACTCACCGTGGATAAAATTGCTAAATTACTTAACTATTTATATAATTTATTATCTTTACATAATTAATGAAAGGCAATAAACTCATGATGGTTTAAGATAGAAACAAACTTCAAATTTATAATTCCTCCTCTGTCCGTCCGGTAACAACTTGATAGATGAGTCTAACGAAACACCTTGGTGAGTTCATTTATTGATGAAAAAAATCCAAAATTGCAGCCTATGTCGACAGCATGTTCCATTGGAGGCACTGTCAATAATCCACCAACAAAATATTGTGCCACCAAAGGAACATGCGTCGGCACAGGCTACAATTTTTGATTTATGATATCATATATAACACCCCCGGCGTTTATTTTTTTCGTGGATGAGTAAATCCCGGCGCTTATTCAGGGATTTACGGTATTTCCAAAAATTAGTACTAAACAATGGAGTAAAATGTACCTAACTATCCGGAAAGTAAATGAACTGTTTCTAGATACGAAACAAGGTTATCAAAATACTAAAAACAACTAAAAATCTTTATATTTAGCACAACAATAATTAGTACAATAAAATATATTTTGCAGCGCATTTATGTAGTAGTCGATCGATTCGGTAATGAACGAAGATTCGTGAGTATTCGATGCAGAAAATGTGGTGAATTTGAACATCAGCGAGAGTGTAAAGTTTTCTTGGGCATCGATGCTAAGGATATTATCATATTAATAATACGTATTATCAAATATCTTGTTGTAGTTTGCTCTCTAGTTAATGTATTAAGAGATTGATATGAAATGCATGTCTAATGATTACCACTATGACCTACATTCAATTATCGATACTATTAAGACACAAGGCTGGGTGTATATGTGTATATATTTGTTTGTATGTTCCGAGTTGATTAAAGAAACTGGACGGTTTCCAAATGTGATTTTCGACATATAGGGGTAACTTTCGACACCCGTCAACCAGTTGAGGTTTCCACTCAAAATTTCTCACACCTCGACAAGTTATGACGTCATTGTCAAATTTGAGTAGCATGAAAATTCACTTAATCGCACATAATTCGTGCGCTCTAAGAGATACAAATCTGAAAATTTAATAGAAAATGTACATTAATGGTGCGGACACGTTGGTCACACCAGATGCCAATATGCTTACTCATCATCGCATGATGACGTAATCACAAAAATTTCACATTGTTAAACGGTGACATAATTAAATGACTCGAGTCACCTGTCACTTCACTCGTAATAATATAAAATACATTTTTACTGTGCCGACTATACTATAGTATAGTGGCCCAGTATTGGAATCACTGCCTTTATTTTTATTTTTTCTCCGTAGCAGGTGCCCTGGCCACACCTGTATACATTGAGGGCTGAAACTTGGCATGTAGTTGCGGAGTGACCGTCTAATTTGCACCTGGGGTTACGATTTTTTATCAAATTATTTCAACACCTATTTAAACTAATTATGGCTCATAACATGAAATAATTAATATTGAGCTTGATAAAATTTACATGTACGGATAGAGAAGTAAATTCTACACCTTTTGGCAATTCACAAATGTTCAATTTAGCCTAGGTTTGTGCCATAATTGGGGTGCCAATCTCCTGTGTTTCCTCACACTTCAGATTCAGTAAAACTGTTAAATCTAATTCTATTGTTTCAACTTGTATTAATTATATTAAATCTAATTCTATTGTTTCAACTTGTAATAATTTTATTGATTTAACTTGCTAAATCTTACTCTATTGATTCAACTCGATGTTAATTATAATGATTTAACGTATAAATTCCAGCTGGCTTCTATTTAATTGTAGTATTACTATGCAATGGATTAAATAAAATATTATAATATAAGGAATTTGTTGACTCAACTCAACCAACCGTGGATAACATTGCTAAAATAAATAACTAATAATATAATTAATTATCAATACATAATGAATGAATGGCAGTAAACTCAAGATGGTTTATGATAGAAACAAACATCAAATTTATCTACCGTTCAATTTGACTCGGACTAATTAACAAATGGTTCTTGTCACCTTTAGGCGTTGATGACTCGGCGAAAAAAAAATCCAAAATTGCAGCCTGTGCCGACAGCTGTTCCTTCGGAGGCACTATCAATAAACCACCAACAAAATATAGTGCCACCCATGGCCTACTTAATATACGGCTATATATGTCGCCGAGAAGGCCATAAAACAAAGAGGCCAGTTTCTATTTTTTAAAATGGAGAATTGATCTTTATTCGAATAATTAGCAATGATAGAGCTGAAATGTGTATTATAACTATATAGGAATATGGTATCCAGGGGCCTTATTCACTAAACTTCTTAAACTTAAACTTAAACTCAAACTTAGGCTTAAACTTAAACTTAAACTTAAACTTAAACTCAAACTTAATCTTAAACTTAAACTTAACTTAAACTTAAACTTAAACTTAAATTTAAACTTAAACTCAAACTTAAACTTAAACTTAAACTTAAACTCAAACTCAAACTTAATCTTAAACTTAAACTTAAACTTAACTTAAACTTAAACTTAAACTTAACTTAAACTTGGAAACTAGTATATATATATAAACTACGTCTATCAACATACAATAAACAACTATCAATTCTTTCTTTATGGCACTCGCTTTTCTACTTGATCTCGATCTTTCACAAAGTTTGTCACGACAGAGAGTATTTCGTGATAGACTCAACCCAATTGATGTTTATAATGATACAGAATTTATCGCGCGTTACAGAGTTACTAAATGTATATTCGTTCAGCTGCAAGAAAAAGTTGTAACGTTCCTTCATCGATCAACTATTCGATCACATTCCATTCCAGCTCCCACACAATTAGCTGCCACATTACAATTTATCGCCACCGGTTCATTTCAAACGGTTGTCGCAACTTCACATGGGATATCCCAGCCTTCTGTTTCCCGATGTATCCGTACAGTGACAGATGCACTATGTTTTTTGCCCGAGATTATATAGTTTTCCCAAATCAAATAAATCAATTACGAATACAGCAAAAATTCTTGGAATTAAATGGCTTTCCACTTGTACTCGGATGTATGTATTGACGGCACACATGTACCTATTTTAGCACCTCCCTGTAACGAAGATCTATTTGTCAACAGGAAAAACTTTCACTCCATCAATGTCCAAGCAATATGCGATACCGATTTAAAATTTACTGATATTGTCTCCAAATGGCCTGGGTGCACTAATTGATGCCTTTATTTGGAGGTAGTCTGGTATCAATCGAAGGATTGCTAGTGGAGATATACCCACTGTCAATGGATGGTTCCTCGGCGATAGTGGGTATCCACTAAAGCCTAACCTCCTTACACCAATAATTTCTCCAATCACGCCAGGGGAGAGGCGCTATAATAGAGCTTTTCTGAAATCTCGAAAAACTATTGAATGCGCTTTGGGGTTTGGAAGAGTAGATGGCGATCTATGGACAAAACTGGAGGGACTCTCTGTTACACCCCGGAGAGAGTTTGTCGATTAGTAGTAGCTACAATGGTGCTGCATAATTTTTGCATCGATCATAGGCTACAATGGCAGATAGATACAATCGAGCAAGAAGATCCTATTGTAGAAGATACTATTGCAGAAGATAGTTATCCGGGTGATACATCAACAACTAATGGAAGTATTGTTCGCCAGTCAGTCATTACAGATTATTTTGATTAATTATTAAGTTTTATATAGTATAAACCTACAATAATTATTGATATACATTCTGTATAGTATAAACATTAAGATTATGAATTAATCATTAGTTTGAAAATGATGAGGGTGCGGAGGGTGTGGAGGAACGAAGGAGTGAAAATACCCGTGAGGATTGGGGGGAGGTGGTAGTGTGGAAGGAGCAGTTTGAAAAGGTGGTAAAGTAGGCTGTAAAGTAGGCTGTATTTGGCTAAAATTGTTGGAGAGCATCCTATTTTGATTAGATACTACAGCTTCTAAGAGATCCACCACTCGATCCAACTTGCTATCTATACTTTTCAATACAACCTGCTTCTCCTGTTCACTTTGCAAAATAACATTCTTTACCGAGTGAGTTAAAGCAACATCATCGTCGAAGAATTTTCTTTTTCGACGTGGTTTGATGTCTCTATCTGTTGCACTACCGATCGACATCTCAGATTCACTCAATGGACTGATTGGCGATAAAAGGGAAAGATCAATGCCTGATGCCACACCTTCGAAAAGTTCCTTCCCCTTAATACTTTTGATCTTAAGCTCCATTTCAGATAAATTTCCTTCAGGGGACCCACCTCCTGTTTTACGGATGGAGGACAACTTGTCGCTTATAATCGGCTTGTGTTTTGCCAAGATGTTAGACCACTTCTTAGATACATCATCTTTGGTCCTAACTGTTCCATGAGCCTGTGTAAGCTTTTGGGCGATATCTTCCCAGATGTTAACTTTCTCTTCACTGGTGAGAGAAGAACTTAGAGCACCGAATAGATTTGGCTTATTCTCTTGAACTAAGTCAATTAGTAATGCTATCTCCTCGGCGGAAAAATTCTTGGCACGAATTTTCAAAGACATCGGAAGTGACAGAATGCAACAATTATTGTAAGTTGGGATAAAATTATTTACTCTTTAGCATCGAAAATTAATTATTTATAGATTTGCCATTTCAGGATTCAAATCTTGTCATCCTGACGAAGTATTGCGATTGATTGCAAAACAATACTATCGCAATATCCACGCAATTATACATGTATTATTAATAATCCTAGTCCAGTGGTTCCTAACCTGGGGTGCATGAACCCCTTGGGGGTGCACGGGACATGTCTCGGGGGTGCACGGGACAAGGAGTGGAGTGAATAATGAGCATATTAAAATAAAGTTTTAAAAATTTAGTTATAATCTACAAGTTAAATTCTGATTTCTCGACTATATTGATTTATTACTATTCTGTTCTGTAAGTTACCCGACTCTTTTTCAAAGAGGGCTTGGTACGTACTGGTAAATTTACCACAACCTACCTTTGGGCATTCATCCCCCCCCCCAATATTGGTGCACCTCATAATTTTAGACTCCATAAATCAGCAAAATATCATTGTCGTAAAATGTTAGTAATACTCAATGATATTCGAAAATCCTCTTGACTCCCAGAAAGTTTTCTCGCTCGCTGCGCTCGATCGTCTATAAATCCATGTATTCTTAGATTAACCTTGTGATATTTTTACATACTGACGCTTTTCATCCTAATGACACCATATGATGTTCACCCCCCATCCTGTTTTTATAATCGATGCCCTTGTCAATAACATCCTTCAGGCTTAGGTATGTCCTGGGGGTGCACCACTAAATTTTCAGCCTTCAGGGGGTTCACGAGTTAAAAAAGGTTGGGAACCACTGTCCAGTCCAACCATGATTTTAAAATAATAATGTGGAAGTCACTTCATTATATTCTTATTTTAAGTGTATACTATGTTGGGAGATAGTACGAATTGTTACAAAGCTCTAAAATTATATTTATTGATGCCATCGTATCAAAAAGGAGCGAATAATCAAGTTAAGTCTGCTTCGGACTGGACTTAACTTTTGCTAAGTTTTTACAGTAAAACTAAGCAAAAACTTAGTTTAAGTTTAAGTTCAAGCAAAAGCTAAGATAATGAGATAATTAACATTTAATTCATTATTAGGTAATGACTCACTATCTCAAAAATTATTGAAGTTAGGCATATAAAATGTATTATCGATGAATAGGAAGCTACCTATTCCGGACAGATCAGTACCAGTCTAGTTTACATAACATTCATAGTTTTTGAGTTATGGCACATTTCAGGAAATATACATTTTCCATGGCAACCGAGGAATGTGTCAACATTCCATTTATAATTTCGATATATTTTATTCTACTACTGGGTATAACCATGTTCCAATTTTGAACATTTATAACGCGTTTAACTATGTTAAAAGGGTATGCTGGAAATGGTTCGAAAAACCAAAACTGGAAATTGTTCGAAAAACCAAAACCGGAAATTGTTCGAATTTTTTAGTGTTGCTGCACCATGGATATGAGAAAATCCCGGATTGAATCCATGGTCCAACAATACAAAAATGAAATTCGAACTATTTCCTTTTTTGTTCGAACTATTTCCTATTTTGAAAAATTCGAACCATTTCCGCATTACCGTTAAAAGTATGCTAGAAAAACAAGATAATTCGCAACCAAAATAACCATAGCGTCATCAGATGATGACATATCACAATTCTGGAGGGTGCTATGTATACCTGGATGCCATATTCCTATATAGTTATAATACACTTTTCAGCTCTATCATTGCTAATTATTCGAATAAAGATCAATTCTCCATTTTGAAAAATAGAAACTGGCCTCTTTGTTTAATGGCCTTCTCGGCGACATATATAGCCTTACATTAAGTAGGCCATGTGCCACCAAAGGAACATCTGTCGGCACAGGCTGCAATTTTGGATTTTAATTACCGATTATTAGTAAAATTGGCCAAGGCTCCGTAGAACTGATGAATAACGTCCCATTTAAACTACTCGAATACAGTCGAAATCGGGTTTTTTTGCCCCCCAAATGCACGACAAAAGGAGGCAAAAAAACCCAATAAGCAAAAAAACCCGATTTCGACTGTAGTTCATAAAAACCCTTCCCGTGGAACTGGCATCTCTTAGAGCCCGGCACTTTTAACCAATCACAGTTTAAGCTTCCTAAATCCAGGTCAGGCTTAATCTGAGGAAATGCAAACTTATCATTACGATAGTCTGACGTCATCAGTTTCATATAGCTCCACGTCTGGTTTCCCTGCGTCCTCTCTCACGTGGTCCTCGTACACGGAGAAGCGCGCGTTCCTCCTCGGAGGGCTGTTAGATTCCGCAGGTACTGCTTTCGGCATCTGCTGCCTTGTTAGAGAGATGTCTACATCGTCGATAAAAAAGACTTATGGATGCACCCACTTATGCTACAAGATTTTGTATGAACGAAATTGGTTAGTCTACTGGAAGGTAGTAACCCATTGTGTTTTTGCTTACGATTACAATTAGACTAATAATCAACCCAAAATTATTGGTATGGAATTGGTTGTGATGTTAGAATGGATAGTTTTATTATTTTCCTATCCTAACTTGTCACTTTATACTTTTACTATACAGTGGAAACTTCAAACCGCTTAACGAATATATGTTAGTTTAACGCACTACTCTATTCAAATATTCGTTGAAGTTAAACTTCGAGCAACTACAACACATCAGTCCTAATATATTAATACCACCGTGGGTAGTTTCCTAAATACACGGCGTCCCAATATTACTATTGTATAGAAATTTAGATTGTATACTTGCAATACTTTAATTATTACTTTCTTACATTTGAATTTGAACGTAGCTAGCACTTATTTATGTTCTTTTATGCATAATATTGCACATATATTCACCATAAATATGATATATACCATAAGCAGAAAATAGTATCGATGTACACATTATATTTGTGGCAATTGTTTGTCGAAATGAAATGTTGGGATATAAGATTGGAATTGAAATATACTAATAATTAAAGTTTGTTGTGCCATCATAATATTTGAATTTTTGGAATTCTACGAGACTTTATTTAATTATTAGATAATGAGCTAAGTATATTTGTTGAACACTGGATATCACAAATATGTTGTATTTTAAGTGAAATCTGCCTACATATCTGGATCATACAAGCATGAATTACCTAAGAACCAGATTTTCCAGCATTTACACATTTTTCAGCAGAGTTATAATCATTGTTCAATTTTTCCATTTCTGCAATAAGTGGCAGTGCCAGATGAATATACCGTATTTATTCGAATAGTAGCCTCTATTCGAATAATCGCCTACTTCCAATAATCGCCCCCCTAAAGTAGCAAATAAAAATTTATTACTGCTACCCGGAGTAAACATTTACATCTAATATAACTCACAATACGATTATCAACCGATTATCATAATTAAATTGTAATAAAATGTGATATTCTAGAAAATTGCTCAAAATTATTGGTCGAAAAATGGAGTAAAAAACAATAATCGCCTAGGCTACTATTCGAGTAAATACGGTACACGAATATAAATGCAAATTTATTTTAACACGAGCCCTTCGGTCTCGGTCGCTTTGCGACGGATCGGTGCTACGCACTTCAAGTTAACGGCCTCTATGCGGCCTTACTCCTCACCCTTTCTGCCATGGAAAATGGTAGAAAGGGACGTTATATACAACCCTTTCTACCATTTTCCACATTTTTAACTTGTTTACCATTAATACCCGTCATATGCTAACTTCTAGGTTGATTTTGAATTTCATTAATTTATTTGCCTATTTTGTGTAAACAACAATAAATATTAATAAATATAAATTTTTAAACGCGAAATTTGTGTTCAGCATACTTGTTTACCTTAATACCCGTTGAAGTCTAACTTCTAGGTTGATTTTGAATTTCATTAATTTGTTTATCTATTTTGTGTAAACAACAACAACAAATATTCATATTAGAAATTTGTAAATGCGAAATTCGTGTTCAGCATACTTGTTTACCTATTATAACATTTGAAAGTTAGTTTATATCTCATGTATAAATGCGGTTTCTATTCCCCCATCACTTTAATACAATTCGGACAAACACACAAACAAACACACAAACACACAACAATCGAGATTTAATAATATAGATTATTTAGTTATTATTTGATTATAAAATATACTATTAAAGAAGTCATTTTTCAATAATGTTCGTGTATTTCCATTTCCACTGCCTTAGTGCCACTTTGCCTTCGTATTTTCCTCTAATCCAACCTCACGATCGTCACTAGTAGCAGATTTAGTGAGAATTTGAAAAATTTCCCGCATTCCCCATCAGAGTTGCGAAATTCATGAATACATATCTGCCAACCATAAGCGTTGATGTTGTAAACCCAGGGGGGCCTAGTCTGGTCCTGAGAGTTGATTGACCAACATTTCGGTTTATATATTCGACTTTAAAGATGTAATTATACGTTCCTAGTGTGTACTGTCTCATAATAAACAATGTTTCAGTTGGAATTATATAATGATTTATTGATTACTCCCCTCCATGAGAAACCTACAACATCGACGCCTATGCCGCCTTCCCTCACGGAGTATTATCCAAACACTTTGTGTAATTGGTTAATTATCGACTCTATTTTTTGGGATCCAAGGGATGAAATTATCTAGATTTATCTGACTTAAACAGCCAATGAGTTTTTCGATTGTCACCAGTATAGATATGTTCCGCTATGATATTGTTGTCTTGGGCCTACTGGTGGAAATCTAAAAGCATCTTCTAATCTTGCATGCTTATCCACAGTGGAAATCTTTAGGGGTGTGAGTGTTAATTAATAGGAAAACTATGCTAGATAGACTCTACTGAATTATTATTTTCATTAGTTTCTCGTTCGCTGCCCACTGAATGGCATTATCAAAAATGATGTACGTAGTCTCCTTAACGTATTTCTAGAGTCTAGACCAGGGGTTCCCAACCTTTTTGTGCTGGCGGCAACCTTTACAACGTATTCGTATCAGCGGCAACCCAAATCTGAGATTGAGGCAACCCGGTTAATCCTAGTATTGGAATGAAAAGAACTTTGACGGAAATTTTGGTCCCCATGCAATATTATTCCTTGGGGACCCAAATCTTCATGGAAATTTAATCCTGTGGAAAATTTATCCCTCTGAGGTTTGTGTTTATTAGTTACAGTCTTTACTAGAATAGTAGCCTAGGCGATTTTAAACAATATTGGGACGTAAACAAGTATAATGCTAAGTCAGCGGCACCCCTAAAGGAAACGAACGGCACCCTGGTTATGAACCACTGGTCTAGACAATACATGTTAATTCTGTCAAAAATTATATTTTAGGTTTGTTAACCCTTTTTTTGATGAGCTTGCAATAACGTGACATTTTTCATTATAATTTATTCACTGTGAATCTTTTCAATTCAAAACTCGACTCTTTGTAAGGATCAAATGTTACTATTGATTTGGTTTGGACACTAAATATTAAATATTTTTTTTCCTTTAAACACATTTTTTTTCAAGGAAACTCCAGGCTGAGACTTGACAAAAAATTATGGAACTCTTAGACCCCCTGCTCCTCGTCAATTTGCTTGGCATAAATTTTGGAACTACAAGAACACATGTTATTCTGAACTATACATGACCGATAAGAGACCTTTTATATGATACTTTTTATTCTTGGGTTCTTGGCACTCAGTTTTCCAACCTTGGTATTTTCCACAATCATTGTTTTCCGCAGCTGTTACTAGCGAAGAAGTTTGGTTGTTGGCATAAAGGGTTGGCATACGGAACCACCATCCCTTTAAACCAGCTTTCGACACATTTCTATCGCTTTTCAGCTGTCCCTTCCAATGTTCGAAATAAACGCAAGTACATATTCTAGGCGAGTTTTGGGGTGACGATACTTAACTACCATTTCAGAATTATCTGCAAATTAGGGAGATTTTCAGCAAGAACGATTTGGTATAATAGCAAATGAATTTGGGAGCAGTAAATGGAATGTAAGAAGTAATTATTCAGTTTTAGAGTAATGTCTAAATCATGGGTCGATGAAATCAGTTTGAAAAGACACAAAAGATTTATAATCTATACTATTAGAACACAAGGCTGGGTGTATGTGTATATCTATATATAAAAAGAGGAATTGTTGTTTGTTTGTTTGTTTGTGTGTTTGTCCATAATTAATTGGAAAGACTACGAGTCCTAGAAACCTGAAAATTTGTATACAGGGGTAATTTTGTACTGCGACAACGATCTATTGGTTTTTGAAGAGAAATATTTAGATTTGAAGGTGACAAAATATGTTAGCCAATTAAATTCGAGGGTTTGTTAGTATGGATTAGCTAACTTATTCAATTAGTATAAATAGCCTGTCATATTAGAAAGATTTTCTGAGGCTGAAATCTGATTGATTGAATATAAATTCATCTAACCAATCAATCATTTGTCTATTCTATTGCCTGTTTTTCTTTTAGTAATATTTGGAATCGAGCTATCCTTATCATGTAACTGAAATTTATTAAATTATGAGGAATATATTTAATACACCACAGAGATGTATAAATATTAAAGATTACTTTCGAGGCGTAGTAAGGCCGCGTAGCGGTCGTCAATTGAGTCGTGAAGCGCCGAACCGTCACAAAGCGACCGAGACCGAATGGCTCGTATCATACATGCAGCGGTCTGGACCGGACCGATTATTTTCAAGTACGGTCTGGACCGGTCCAGATTAACGATATAACGGTCTGGACCGTTCATCGGTCTGGACTCATCCTACATTGGACAAACGATCAGGCTCCTATCCGTTATTTCCCATAGTTTACAAGCATATAAGTAATAAGTATGTTATAAATACAAGTGGATATAATTAGCCACTCTACTATGCGGTCTGTGACTGTCCAAATATGAGATATAACGGTCTGGACTGGTTCATTTGTCTGGACCAGTTCAGATCGATCCAATATTTTGATCATACGGTCCGGTCCGGTCCGGACCGTCCAGAAAAAAATCATGACGGTCCGGTCCATGAAATTATCGGACCGCTGCAATGCAGCGGTCCGATAATTTCATGCAGCGGCTGCATCTCTGGCTCGTATATATCTAGCCTACTCTATATAAGGCCTACCATCTAAGCTGATATTTTGCACCAAGGATGAAGTAGTGTACGATATTATTATTGACCCATAGTTATTTACATTTATCTCAGTACAGTTAGAAATATTTTGAAAATAGTTGGATCAACTTGTTACTGATATTTGTTAATTTTTAGTAATTAATTAATACAATTCTCCTTCCACCGATATTTTAAGCACTTCCTAGTACTATATTTGACTATTTTTCTTTTTAATAGTTAGATATTTAATTTTTCTCAATCCCGAACTGTTCTGCCCCTGGTTGTAGGGGTAATTATACCCCAGAAGAGCGCGTCCCAATTTTTAAACTTCCAGATGGTCCACTAGAGTTACGACATGCCTGGATACGTGCTCTCCATCGTGAGGATATTTCTGACCTCAAAATGGTGTATGTGTGTGTGCTAAGCATTTTCCGAAGGAAGATATTCAAAATTTTCACACGTTACCCAGAGGAGATGGCACATCCTATGAGGTGCCGCGAGGAAGACCCAAATTAAATCCTGGCGCTGTCCCCTCTCTCCTTCCTGGTTGTCCGTCTTATTATTCCTCTACCCCTTCAATTAGAATCAAACGAACTCGGTTCTCTTGCGACTCCAAAGAGGAAGATTTATTGAACCAAGCAACTAATCTCAGCTTGAGATCAGAGAATACAGAAATGGAGAAGTTTCGTGTTGGTTGTATACAATAAATGTGAGTTAAGTTAGCTTTGATAACAATCCCAACTGACTGGTTAGTTTGGATTCAAACAGATAATTGTGTGATATTTTTTGACTAAGATCATAATATTTGTGTAGATGTTTCTCTTGAAATAAATTCTTTTTTATCTGTAAACGGATATATATATATGGGGAGTCCATTTCTCTCCACTTATCTCTATCACTGATATTCGACAAATTGAAACGATGTTTACAGATATTACTCTGAAACTTAGCTCTTCCCCTCAGAAGAAACATCCTCACCATATCTCTAAAGCAAAAGAACATATTGAGAAGGCCATCTGATAATAAAAGAAAACTCTATGTAACTTATGACTTTGTGCACATTTTGAAAAGTATTCCAAACAACTGGTTGAATCAGAAATATATTCGGAGAACCTTTTACTTTCCCAACTTTCAGAACATTAAGCTAGATTACTGTGTGTATCCTGTTCAAGTTTTAAACATGCATGTACTGTATTGCCTCAGATAACTAACCATTTAACTGGATTTTGTGGATTTAACTATCTTTTGACATCCTTTTTACAGACAGATCCATTGGAACATCACTTTGGCCTATATCGTATGATGTCAGGTTCAAATTATCATATATCGTATCTTCAAATCCTTGAAACTGAAAGCCGCCTCAAGTTATCCAACATATTAAAGATTTTTGCTTCACAACAAGATTGTGGCTTATATTCAATTCAGACATTTATTGATTCACACTCATCCCTTGATACGAATGATGGCGATGAAATCGATGATTGGCGGATGTTTCGTCGTCGGAGGTTTCGTCGCCGGACTATTCGTCGCGGAAGTTTCGTCGCGTGGATGTTTCGTCGCTGTTTACTCTATTATAGTGCAAGTTTAACTCTACTCTATTAGTATAAGGGATTATGCCACACATAATTTACAATATTGATATATATGTAGCAACAAAATCTCAATACTTTATTATTTATAAATACACGAGCCCTTCGGTCTCGGTCGCTTTTCGACGGATCGGTGCTACGCACCTAAGTTAACGGCCGCTATGTGGCATTTTTTCGATTTTACGAGTAAAGACGATTAATATAAATATATTTGTTTGTTTGCTCGAATAAGTATGAATAAAACAAAACAAATTATAGCTAACGAGTTAAAACCTGCATAAAAATCTCAATTCCAAAGTTTTTCTATTTTATTATCATTTACAAAAGTTACCGTTTTATGTAAATATTCTAAATAACCATGTTGAAGCATCTATAGATATTATTTTGTTGCTATATTAAAGCTTGAATGTTTAAAATCATAATATTGTTTGTTCAAATACTTTTGGCCGGGTAGTGTCACTAACCAGTTAAAAGTATTTGAACAATAGGAATTTTAATGCAGAAACAATATTAGTTGGGTAACTTATTAACTGCTGTTTAAACTACTCTGAAATATAGTTATAATAAGGGTGGGGTTGGTTAACCGAACTGAGGCTACGGTTACAATTCGATTTCTCACCACGGTTAACCGGTTAACCGCCCATCCTACTCCACACAATAAATCCTTTATAAAAATTTGATTATACTACAGAATAAGACTCAGCTGTATAAAGTATAACCGCATAAGTATATTAACTGATATAATTCGTGCTTTAGGTAAATTTAAATCAATGTTGTCTAAGAAAATTTATTAAGTGGTGATGAGAAATGGATTTAGGACTAACATATTCTGATAAAATTCATAAAATTTAATACTTTACATTAATTTCCCAATAACTCTGCTGATATTTAACAGACCGGCTAACTGGTTAATAAAATCTCCAACCGTTAACTGATGTCAGCCACGGTTAACCGAATCCAGCCTTGGTTATAAATTTATGCAATTTTAGCAAATAGTCATAAAATGGAATAAGTGTCTGCCACGTGCCACTTGTGGCAAAAAATGAGAATGTCGCTCCTTTTCAGCAGAAAATAAAGGTAGTGATTTGAAATTAAGCACCTGGACTCCCTAAGTAATTCGACCACGTGGAATTCAAATCTATTATCAGAATTTGTACATTCTAATTGCCTCATAATGATCAGTATTTATATATCTAATTAGTTCATTATTCAGTTAATGAGTTTAACACCCCCATATATTTTAAATTCAATAATTTTGGCATTTTAGTATGCTTAACATATTGATTTATGTAAACATCCATGTTGAAGCATATTCAAATGTTATTCTGCTGCTAGAAGGTTGAATGTATGGATAAAAATTCTTGTTGTTGAAATTCTTTTGGCATGGTAGTGTACATATTTCTGAATCATGGAGACAAGATAAAGAACCCTAAATAAATATTCTACAAAGTAAAATAATTTATGCACAATCGATGGATTATCGATAAATAATCGATGCTTTTTATCGATTATCAATTGTATTGTATTGCAAGATCATATTATCGATTGGATTGGTTATCGATATTGATTACCAAAATCTACATCGAATGGATTGGATTGGATTGACAACCCTGCTGTCTTTTTATAGATATGTCTATCAAATTTCCCGCGTATCTCGTGTTCACCTAATACTAGCGCGCTTCGCTTGCTAGGTCGCTTCACAGGAGAACACAACCACACACCAACCGCTTCGCGGTTGGTTTGTGGTTTATATACTCCTAATATTGATTATAAAGCGTAAATAGGCCTAAATAGTCAAATTTAACAATATTAAATTTTAATGATTACGTCATCATGCGATAATGAGTTAGCATATTGGCAATCTGGTGTGACCAAAGTGTCCGCACCATTAATGTACATTTTCCATTAAATTTTCAGATTTTTATCTCTTAGAGGGCGCGAATTATGCGCGATTAAGTGAATTTTCAGGGTTCTCGAAATGTGACAATGACGTCATAACTTGTCGAGGTATGAGAAATTTTGAGTGGAAACCTCAACTTGTTGGCGGGTGCCAAAAATCCCATTTGGAAAACGTCCACTTTCTACAATCAGCTCGTAACATACAAAAAATATATACACATATATACATATACACCCAGCCTTGTGTTTTAATAGTATAGATATGCAATAATCTATATATTAAAGCGCAATTGTTGTTTGTGTGTTTGTTTGTTTGTTTGTCCAGAATTATTTGGACAGACTACGAGTCCCAGAAAGCTGAAAATTTGTATACAGGGGTAATTTTGTACTGCGACAACGATCTATTGGTTTTTGAAGAGAAATATTCACATTTGAAGGTGACAAAATAGGTTGGCCAATTTAATTCGAGGGTTTGTTAATATAGATTAGCAGATTTCATCAATTAGTATAAATATATTGTGCATAATAGAAATATTTTCTGAAGCTCCAATTTGATTGAATGAAAATATATTAATTTAACCAATCAATCATTTGTCTATTCTATTGCCTGTTTTTCTTTTAGTATTATTTTGATTCGAGCTTTCTTATCGTGCAACTGAAATTCATTGAGCTATTAAAACTCATTATTAATGTGATTGCTTTGGGGATGGAAAGGCCGCGAAGCGGCCGTTAATTGTATCGCGTAGTGCCTAATACAAACGAACAAAAGTCGCTTCGCGACTTTTGTGAGAGAGTGATCTGTCGCGAAGCGACCGAGACCGAAGGGCTCGTATAACAACAACGGAATAGCTAGATTTATGAATTATAATTTTTTTACAATGATTGTATTTTTTTAGATATACGTAGAGAAGCAGATTTAAATATCTTTAAAAGTTCTCGTAATTTACCGACATTTTTCTAGAAATCCCAAGGAATTTCATGACAATTAGTCCATCAAATTACTAAATGTATTGTAAAGCTTTCTCAAACCGCTGTAAATACATCAAAACAAACTAAACGATAAAAAATTCACCATTGTATCTCGCATTAGAAAATTCTGGAGGTTCTAGGCACTAGGCCCACAGTGGGAATTTTCAGGGGTGTAAGGGGAAATAGGAAAACTATGCTAGATAGACTCTAATGAAGTATTATTGACATATAGGTTATCGGTAGCTGTAAACTGAATGGCATTATCAAAAATGATGTACGTATTCACCTAAACGTAGTTCTAGACAATTCATGTTCATTCTGTCATAAATTATACTTTAGGTTTGTTAACAAATTTTTTATTGTTCACTCATGATTATTGATTATATTTCTTGAACAAGGTATAATTTTTTCAAAAATCCTAATATATATGTTTCAAAGCTCTTGAGTGATCCAAGTCGCGCCTTTTCGCGCATTTAGAAACTATTTTATAAGAATATTACATTACCTAGGTTTTAGAGCTAGTAGAACCTAGTTTTGACAATATTGTTGAGATCTCAGTATTTAAAAGTATTTTACCACTAATTTGCCGACAGTTCAGCTTCCAGCCAAACTTTAATTCATCAAATTGACACTGAATTGTTTGATATTAGTCAGATTCTAATTCATTGTAATCCATAACTCACTGGATTCGAGTTAAGAAATTCAAAAGCTTCCTTGTTATCCATAAGAATTAATTTTAATTGAAGCAATATAATTTGTACTTGAATCACTTATCTTAATAAATTAATTAATATTAAAAGAAATCATCTGTGGGCAAATTTTTGGGAATCTGGAATTTGGTTTATATTGAAGTTAAATATGTCTACTTTATATTAAAAACACTAAAAAATCCCCATAAACCTGAACACGATATTTCCCATCACCTTGAAGGAGGGGGACTAAGCATGAATTTATTGTCCGAATCGTATATTTTTCGTTAGCCACATCCCAATAATCAATTTATACTCAACTGTTATTATGAAATCCAATATATATAATTAAACCATGTATATCAGAATATTCAAAAGAGAAGTCATTCTCAAAGAACAGTGTTCTCAAAATCTGCAATGAAGCATTAGTAACTTTCTATAACCGCAAAATTGAAATTCCAATAGTTAAAAAATCTAATACTTTGAATAGTCATAACAATCAAAATATTTCTTAGATCAGAATGAAATTATGCATTGCTAGGTTATTTATTATTCTGAATTCAGTGGTAACCACGAATTCAAGTTTCAAGAGAATGATAATTTTATCCTATTTCCCCTTGAATTCCCACTGTGAGGCCTTCCGGGATATTTTGAAGAATTTCTTCCAAATTTGAACTAAAATATATTAGTACACTGTAAAAATAATATAACGGGTATAAAGAATCTTGAATAACTTACTAGTTTACACGTGGAACAAGACTTGGTACTCGTATCTTAACTAATTTTAGCAAAAAAATCGCTTTATTTACTTGTATATTATCATAAGATCTAGATATAGAAACAATTTCTATAAAAGCGTGAGTTTGAAAAGTTTGGCGGTTGGTCGGGAAGATGGGAGAAAATATGGCCAAAAGCGGGAGGACCGCCAAAGTGGGAGAGTTAGCAACCCTGATAATTTGCGAATTACCTGAAATTGACATATCATTTTATAACTTAAATTTCACTTTAATATCCCCCCAAATAGGGATGTAGGCATGTAGCCATTTGTAATAAGTTATTGCATGTCAAGCCTAGCTCAAACTATTGTAAATATAATGGATTGGTGGAATACATTTGTCCATTGCGGGTTCAGAGGAAAGCAGTTATAAAGTGGTCAGACCATGGCTTGACTGACCTAGCTAGTGACGTATGGTGGTCAGGCTATTGGCCTAAACCCTTGATATAAGTTGTCAGGTCATGGCCTGACGCTTCCGCCGGCCCTGCATTGACTGTATGATCTTCAATAATAAGGTATGCTACATATTTGCACAATTGGCACTACCAAGCATTACGTCATGGCAAGGCAACAGGAAATCTTAGGGGTGTCAGGCAGGCCTGGTACCCCAATGATTAACAGCCGGAAATGCCATGCACCCCCGGCACCCCCTAGGTTTACGCCACTGATGCTATGTATATTCCCTGCAAAATTCATCCAGAAATATTAAATACTTTTAATGATTTAAATATTTAGCATTATTAAGTAACGTACCAAATACATCTGAAGAATGTTATAATAATTTGAATCCAAAATGGAAAATACTCATGAATCATTGTCTAGGTTTCACTTTCACTGTCTTTCATGACTAATAATTATAGAATGCATTGAAATTGACTTTGGCGTCCGTTTTACACTATTATATGTATTGAATAAGTAAAGCTTGATCAGCGCTTAGACATATTTGGTTAGTTTTATTCTAGTGCCCAAGTATTTTCAGTCAGGTATAGGAAATTCAGAATTAGGTAATTTATAACTGTACTCTATGACTCAAGGGAATAATATTAAATTAATTTTGATAATGTATTTGTTATCAGTATAGTGTTGGCTTTAATTCATTCAACTATGATAATAAAGGGAGATACATTTTATAGTGTAGTTCGAGCCCTAGTATCGCTTTCATTAATTCTCATTATTGTCGCTAAATTCATAATTTGTAAATTAATATTCTTTATTTGTATCGCATGTATCAATTATCAATGTTTCCGCAAATTTTTAAATTCACAATCTCTATTAATAGTGCGAAAATTCATTTTCCCCACTATATTGATTTTATCAATTTGTCATTGTTGCTACTGTATTCATAATTTAAATTCTTATTCTTTATTTGAATTGCTCATTATTTTGTCTTTATTGCCGCAAATATTCATAATTTGTAAATGCATATTCTCAATTAGTATTAGTTCTATCACTTAGTCATTAATCCCGGCAATATTCACATTAAAAAATTCATTATCTAAATTATATCGATTTGTAAATTCACATTATTGCCGCTAAGGCTCGACCCGCACAGTCTAGAGAAAAATCCAATGTAGACAAGTTGAATGTTTGGTGCATATTTAGCAAGCTTTTTATGTCTAGAGTATTCACTGTAAGTTTCATTCCAAAATTCCAAATAGTTCAGGAAATATGGCACCGGAAATACATTCTTCTCCATATATGGCATTATGGCAAGTGGTATAAGGGGCTACCAGTAATCTACATTGATAGAATTTCACTTTTTTAAATTTGCATATTTATCAAGCGCTATGTGATTAGAGTATTCACTGAAGGTTTCATTAAAAAATTCCAAATACTTTGGGAAACATCAACACCTGAAGTATACACAGTGGGCATTTAGGTGGAAATAGGCTACTTTTTTGTAATTCCAAATGATTTAATTATTTCCCTCCATTGAATTCAGCATACTTTCAAATATAGGAATGTAGAATTTCACTCATATCTAACCATCATAATTCGTTGTTATGATGTTGCCGAATGCATTTGAACATTAGGAATTTAATTTTGCGGTTTATTAAAATGTCTAGGTTCATTGCAATATGATATTATAGATATGTACACTATTGGTAAATTGATTGATTAATTTCAAGTATATTTTATAACTATATATATAACTACATCAATTTAAATGATTGGAACTCTTTCAACATATTTTTTTGGCCCCGACTTTTTCTTATACTTACTAGAGTTACTTCAGTTTCGGACAAAGAATATCATTTAGGCCGCCATCTAAAAAGTGATGAGACTTATAGTGCTGTGCCCAGCTGTGAAATCTGTATAGTTTTAAATGTTGCTTCTATACTAATATTCAAATTACAAAAGTATTTACCCCTACGGAGGCGCACTGGACACTTTATTTTACAAATTTATACCAATACCACTTCAGTTAATATATAGCACCACTAACAGTCGAGAAGCTCTCGAATTTCCCAAAACGCAACCTTTGGAAGAGAATCTTCCAATCCAGAGACTTAATGGATCACGATTATCTGGGATCTGACTAATATCAAACAATTCGATGTCAATTTGATGAATTAAAGATTCTAAGGGAGCTGAACCATCGGCAAATTAGTGGAAACATAATTTTTTACATATTCAGATGTCGACAATATTGCCAAAACTGGGTTCTACAACCTCCAATACCTGGGTGATGTAATATTCAAATAAAAAATTTCTAAATGCGCGAAAAGGGGCGACGTGGGTCACTTAATGACTTTGAACAATATATATTAGGATTTTTGAAAAAATTATACCTTGTTCAAGAAATATTATCATTCATCATTGGTGAACAATTAAAAATTTACATCCACCCCAAATATAAATTAGGACTGAACATAGCATTCTATACATAAGGCAATGGTGCTGATTGATGGACTTGGACCAGGGATTGGTTAGGTCAGTTACTTTGGTTTTAGATCTAAATCCCAATACAGCTCTAAATTAATGTAGACTATCAATGTGAAGGGAAATAATTGATAATCCACCACCCTTCTAAGAAAATTACGAATTGTCAGGATATATCTTTTCTTTAATGTATTTTATATATTTAAATATACGAATCATAACATAAAATAAGTATAGCAACAATCAAAGATAATACATAGTATTAAGGTAAATTCATAGAATAGTGGTCTGAGTTACTAGAAGAGCAGTTAGGCAGTAGTACATCTATGACGACAGGGGGAGGAAATGTAGTTACGATGTGTCCTGAATGAGCGGCTTGATTGTATGTGTTAGTGGTGCTCCTCGTGACCTCGTCTAAAGGATAGTAATGTAGAGAATACAGTCAAATGATGGTAGTAGATGCGCACTGGTATATCGGCATGTAAGGAAGCTATCTATAAGATTAGAAGAATTATGTACTGAATTTTTTAAGTTTGCTATTGTCTCAACAAATAACTATCGAATTAATGTTTCTAACCTTCTTCGATAAAATACAATTAGCTACAGTAGTATAAAAATTTTAAGAATTTTCAATTTTGGAATCATACAAACAAACCATTGCCTCCATATTTCACGATACTTTTCTTCTACAAAAATAAGTGACAACTGAACCAAATTCCGACGGCAGGATCCCTCGTAAAATAGTTTGCTTGAATGTGAATGGTTATCGATTTTCAAAAATATTTCATCTATATTATTAAGAATGGTTGCTCCGTCCCTCCGTCCGTCCGTCCGCCCCTGTAACTCTTTGCTACATTACCCAATCCTGACGAAATAAATATCAATCGAAAGCTCTTGCAAGGGCGACCTCGGGAAATATAATGGGTTCCACAAAAAGGTGTTAGTTCCATAATTACACAGCATTTTGTTTTTTGTACTAATATGCATATATATGCCTATTGGTTACTGCTAACTGGGATATTAACTATTTATGCCGACTAATTCGTCGCAAGGCGACGGGTCACTTGGCTAGTACATTATGATGAGAGATTGGTAGATAATTTCAGATGGATACTTAAGTGAGCCTCTATCAAGGAATTCAATCATTGAAAATCCGGTGTCGTTAAAAACTTGAAAATCTTTGGGAGATGTTAAAAAATCTTTGCAGTCTCGACATTCTTTAGAATTTTAAGGTACGAAAAGATTGCATACCCAGCCACGTAATTTAGGCATTCAATTTGCGAATTATCAAATATAGGGTTAGGAATGTTAAGTATTTCACTTGTAACATACTCAAAATCAAACTCTGGGTGCATTTCTTCATCGTTCTCCTGTGTAAAATCTTTCAAATATTCTTTAAGAGATATTTTATCAGACTGTTGATTAATGTTAAAAAGTTTGAGGAGATTAGATAATAGAAGTCGACGTTTACTCTCCAAGATTTGACAGTAAGATATATTATATTTTGAACCAGGCATTGACGATAAAGCCCAAAATGATGTTCTAATCGGTCATTTTGTATTCGAGACGTCAGCAAATATTCAAACCGCATTCAAGGGTCAATCTCTGTACTAAGTAAGAGAGGGAGGGCAATACAAGTATGTCTAAAACTAGTGAATGTTTGTGGTGTAAGCTTCCCTCTAGACGTGGGAAGTAATTTCCAACAATCCAGCCATTTAACTACATGGTCCAAAAAGGATAATCTCGGATCGTTTAAGCGAAGCGGAGCAAAATTTGGATTGTTGAAGTGAATATCTTTTCCGACCCAATTAACATTGAAAATGTTCCAGATTTTATTTATCAAATGCATGAATTTGATGATATGGCGATTTTCATTTGTTGTATTCTCATTATAGAAACTAGAGAGCCCCGCTGTTGTTGATTCATGAAAGATCTTAAGAGCTAAGTTTACATTTTGTCGCTCTAAATGAGATGGCCAACATGCTTTTGATGTTAGTTTGGGGGCTCTCTTAATTATGGAAAATTTGTCAGCTTTAAATAAGGTTCTGAGGTCGTCAAATGCTGCAAAGCATATTGGAGGGTATTTTGACTTAGTCAATTCCCTCGGATCCAAAATAATATTAGCAACAGGTATAGAAACTTTAAGCTGAGTAGATGGTATGATTACTGGTAGTGGAATATCATCGGTGCAAGTCTCAAAATCAGGATAAATAAATGTTTTCTCAAAGTCTTTTAAATTTAACCAGTTATTACGAATTGATTTCATAATGTGGACTATGTCAAAGAATATAATAAGGTTCCGCGTTGGGTTACATGGATGTACAACTCGTGGTTGCAATATTTTCGCGTCATATGAAAAGAATTTAAATACACTGACATTTAAAGGACAATTATCGGTACATATTGCCTCAACAAATAAATCACAACTCTCTATATCACCAATTGTTTTTGTAATAATTTGATATAAATCAGCAGTGGAGGAAGACCCTAACGGAATCAGACGAACAATAGTGGAAAGCTTTTTCATAAGACTGGAAATCATCATTGAAAACAGAGTTGTTGGGGGGTCGCTAGGGTTGTCGATGGCGCCCAAAACTTTACCTCCTTTATATGAAGCATCACTACGGATGTGAACTTCGTCCATTTCAAGTATCACATGGCGTTCCCTATGGCTAAATTTAGAAGTTATTTCCTTTAGAATTTGAAAGTAATAACCTTCCAGGGCCGTAGCGAATGGTTCGGTTTGTACTGTATCCAACCCGGTCTAACCGGACCACTTTTAATTGGTGGCTACGGCCCTGCCTTCAATACCCAGAGTGTTTTTTATACCAATCAAATTTCTCTCGTGAGGCTAGATTAAGCAATTGGATGATTGAATAAGTCGGTAACATGCAGGTGATATTCCATGAATTTACTGAAAATAATTGTGTAAAAATATTATACCGTCGACAACTTTTAGCATTTATCAAATTTCTCAGTTGCCCAACTAAAAAGTGGAATGAAATACTCAAGAGATTAGCTACTGCAATGTAAATCAGTTAGGACTGACCTAACCAATCCCTGGTCCAAGTCCATCAATCAGCACCATTGCCTTATGTATAGAATGCTATGGACTGAATTATCATGAATAGTTTAGAACTTAGTTTAGGAGACTACATACATCATTTTTGATAATGCCATTCAGTTTGCAGTTACCGATAACCTATATGTCAATTATACTTCATTAGAGTCTATCTACATGGTTTTCCCATTTCCACTTACACCCCTGAAAATGCCCACTGTGAACAGTGTGAAGTACATTCTTCTCCATTTAAATGTATTAATTTTAAAAATCATTTTGAAAGCAAATGGATGAGTCTTCCGCAAGCCTACAAAAAAAATCCCATCAAGTATTACATGTTTTCTGGATTGAGCATAATTCATGATATACTAGTATATAAGAAACAACGTTTCAGAACATCTAAAGAATTGTTATACGATTATAATAAAAAAAATAGCCCATTACAGACGGGATGTGAGTGTGCTCCTTCTGATTGCACTTTCCCAATGTTGAATTTAACTAGAATTTCAATTTTCAAATTACATTTAATCTTAGTGTAATAGAATTTAATTAATGTTTGAATTGTGAAGACTTCAAATGTTTAAATTAATTAAAGATTAATTATTACAAATAGAATTAGGAATACGTGTAAATTATTTACGTTGCTATTTTGAATAATAGAATTGACATCATCATCAACTTGTAAAATGTTCCAACTTCCAAGTGTTTTCATTGCACTTGTATGAAACACATATTCACTTACAAACCAATCAATAACAGTCATTATATAGCAGGTAGTAGGCTTATGTAATATGTTCTATAGTATTCAGTATACCAGTGATCGGCAACCAGTGGGCCGCGAGGCTATATTGTATGGGCCTCATGAAACTTCTGACATGTTTATATTGTATACAATATTATGTTCAACTACCCATGATAATTTAAATCTGGGCCACATGACATTTTGTTCTTGTAAAGTGGGCCACCGAGAAACCAAGTTGCCGACCACTGCAGTATACTATAGAAGAATTACAATATGGAGAAGAATACTGATTTACATAAAAAACCGTTAATAAAATGTAGAATTGATTAGCGACCTAACAATTTTAATATATAGAAAGAACATCCTTGGGAGAATTCGACCTCTATTTTGTCAATAAGTAATTCGAATTATTAAAGAGTCACTGTACCAGAATACAAATTTCGATATAACTGACGAACAAAATCGAAATTGAGAAATCGGGCTTCGAGGTGATCATCTCCAGGAAATTCTAATCTCCTGTCCAAATTTTAAATCTCTATCACCAATGGTCTAGTCAGGCCATCGCGTACGGCCGGACGGAAGTCCGACAGAGGTAAATTCAATACTGTGCACTTATAGTATAAAACTATAGTAGAACCCTACTATAACGTTTTTACTAGAAGAAGCACACTAAAAATGCAAAATAATCATGAATGATTGTCTAGGTTTCACTTCCAAGACTAATAATTCATAGATTATGCATTAACTTGAGAGTATTAGAGGTTTCTCTTATACACTACTGACTAGTATATTATATATTGAATAAATAAAGCTGGATCAACTCTTAGGCTTCTGTGGTTAATTGTTACAATTGCGGACATATTTCCTTCCAGGTATAGAAATTTAATATTACGCAATTTGGAAATATAATGAATCACTCGAGTGATTATTATTGAAATCAATTCTGATGGTGGATTTGAATTCAGTATAGTGTAACTGCTATAACTAGAGATAACAATTGAAATTTTTTAAAGTGCGTGTCGAGGCCTAAAATGCATAATTTGAAAATTCAAATTCTAAGCTACAGTGGAACTCGCTTAGTACGCACTCGGCTTAAGACGTACTCTCGGATACTACTTTCTGTTCCCTAATAACCGATTTTTTCTCCTATCTGATCCATTATTTATGATTCGGTTAATACGTACTCGGATAAGACGTACCAATTTATATTCCCAAGTAAACAAAAATGTATGTATTTTAACTCGGTTAGTACGTACTCTAGAAAACTATCAGCAGAACTCAGTTAGTATTTGGTTTAAGTGAGTAGGCGACAACTAAAATACTTTAATCTTATCGTTAAGTATGTTAAAGACTTGTATATCTCTACAAGGTATTCATATCAGTGAACAAGTCACTATTTTGACTTGTGGATTATGCATACGGATAAGACGTACCTCGGTTTATACGTATTTTTTCTTGTTTCCCAGGGTGGTACGTCTTAACCGAGTTCTACTGTTGTTTCGATTCTATCAATTTACATTAATTTGGAGTCAGAAAGTTAAATATGGCCAGTTTCTATAGAACGTCTCTACAAAGTTAATCAGAACACTCCAATTTTTTTATGGACGTGACTGGAAGCCCATAAAAAGTCATTTAAAATTAACTCTAGAAGATTAAATGATATATTCTTCTCAGGATAGATCAAAACGTCGTAAATACAACACCTGCAGGGGGCAGAAAATGGACCATCAGCTATAAGTCCGTCAAATTCAATCATATTGCTTAGCAAATTTGGATTTAGACCTATTAGAATGAATCTAAACAGTTGAGAGACTAAAATTCATATTTCTGCAAATTTTAATTTTTTGACCATATATGGTCATATGGATGCGCCACTTTTGATGACGGAGCAATTAATTATCCCACGAATGAGAAGTCGTTGCGACTAGCTCTAACCATGTAACGATGTCAATTAATCATTACAAATTCACTGGGCAACAAATTGGGACTACATACCATGTAGTTTTACATTCTATGATTTTGTATACCATATATGGATGTGTCATGTGGCACAATTTGATGACGTAAGCAAAAATTCAATCTTCGTTAGTGCTTAGTTCTAACATCCGGACACTAACAGCGGCAGATTTATACTACTTTACCAGGATTATGATTATATAACAAAGGTATTTAGACCGGTTATAAAAGACCGGTGCCACGTGGTTTAGTGTCCTTTTGTCCGAATTTTCAGACGGATTTTGGGACGTTTTGTACTTTCCTGACAAGAATATACATTAGAATCTTCTAGAAATTTTTGATGACTTTTTATGTGCTTCCAGTCGTGCGGATATAAAAATTGGAGTGTTCTGATTAACTTTGTAGAGACATTCTATAGAAACTGGCCATATTTAACTTCCTGACTCCTTAATTTGAAGATTATATTTTATACATTAGAAGCTATTATCACGGTTACGGACACAATTTCAGTCGCCTAAAACCCTTTCAATGCAAATAAATTTTTTAAAATACTAATTCCGGATAAGACTCACATATTTTTGACGATCCCCTGCACTGTTCGTAATATCGACGTTCGATTGTAATTATTTATCAGGCCAGGGGATGCGAAGGCTAAATTGATTAACCTTAATTATTCTCGATTTCACGTCATTATTATTAAGTGAAATCGACTTTATGGTACGTAGTTTAGATTGAACTGTTATAAAACAAATAACTTATATAGAGCTCAGCTCTAGTAGAGTTCAGTTTTTCAGTATGTGTATACATTAAAGCACTGAGAAAGGTCAATTTTCCCAAGGTTTGAAATTGACCTTTAGAAAGTAAGCCTGTGGTTTTAGTATGGGGAAAAATCTGAACTCTACTAGAGCTCAGCTTATATAAGTATTCTCGTTATAAAATTAATTTAGTCTGATTACTTGTAATTTACTAGTCATTTTATTTTAAAATGTAAAGTTACCTATTTAATATTGAATAGCTTATCTTCATGTCTCGAAGATCAAGTGAATCACTGCGCAAAAACTTATTGACTATGCGTGAAAGAAGTAATAGCCCTCGAACCAGTGTTTATGATCGTTTAGGCCCACCAGGATCTCATGTTTTAGAGAGTTCAAAGATTGAGGAAACTTGCAGATATATATTGAAGAGTGGGCATTGCAGATTTGGAGATGAGTGTAGTTTTGACCATGGTCCTATTGCTGTTATTTTAAGTAATGATAATAATAATACGCATGATGCTACAATTGTGTTACATTCTCCAATAGTTGGTTCTGATAACGGATATTTAGAAAAATCCAATCAAAATGAGAGTCACAATGATGGAAAGGTTTCAAGCTCAAATTTAATTGATCGGAGATCAGCAGAAATTAGTCAAATCAAAGATAATATACGAAGACATATTTCTCGGTCATCTAAATTGCGAAATAGTGAAAGTTCTAAAAATATTGAAACTGCAATTAAAAAGAATACAAGAAATCAAATGCAAATGGGTAGTGTTGTACATCGTGGTTCAAATAACACTAAAGTTGGTTCAATCGATGGCCGTGTTGTTAATCATATTTCCTATCGAATACAAGCTGCAACAAAAGAATCTACCAGTCTTGGTTTATCTTTAGATAAGGAACCCAGTATTACCAGCGACAGCTGTTATAGTGGTGATGAACGTGATTCAAGTACCGATTCAATAAGTGAAAATGATGGTGTTATACAAGAAATTACGATATCCGGTACGAAATCCAGAGAAAAGGGCCTTTCATCAATTTCTGAGAGTAGTTTTTCTTCTGTTCCTTCAACTGACAGGAAAGTTTCCGGTAAAAAGAAAAGATCTTTGCTCATAACGAATCATAAATTAGAAGGTGTTAAAGATATAATTTTTGATCAGAAATTGAACAGGGATGCTGTTCTCTCTGTAACCAAATTTGAGAATCTAGATATGCATATGAAAAGCCATGACAAGATAGATAACATAGATCCCAGTCAAGATATTCAGTTTAATTCCCACAAATTTTCTAAGAAAAATTGTAAACGCAAGTCTTATTCCCATACAGAAGAGGGTATCAAATTTAAGAAAGAGCATAGTAAGGATAAAAAGCGTATTGCTAAGTCGAACAGTGGTGAGTTAATCGATATCATTGCAAATATATTATTGTTTTGATTAAATACATTTATTCAAGTATGCATTATATCAATTTAAGTTTAACTATGCGACAATTAGATTTGCGGACAATTCGTCCCTTGAACATTTCGTTCCAGAATCCAGACTTTTATTCCCTGTACCGTGACATACGTTATATAAGGCCTATTCACCAAATTTGTGAACCGTGACCATGAATTAAGGGAAGGCCATTGATAAATAGGTTATTTATCGTTATCTAATTAACTAATAGTGATAGACCTTATAAATGTTCTATAACTATATAGGAACATGGTATCAAGGTATACATAGCACCCTTCAGAATCGAGCTATGTCATCATTTGATTACGTAATTGCTAATTTTGGTGGGTATTATCGTGTTTTTATAGCCTGCTTTTAACATAGTTAGACGCGTTATATATGTTCAAAATTTGAACATGATGTTGCCCATTACTAGTTAAATTAAATATATCGAAATTATAGATGTATTGTTGACATATTCCTCGGTTGCTAGGGAAATGAATATCTCCTAAAATGAGTCATAACTCAAAAACTATCAATTTTATGTAAACTGGACTAGTTCTGATCTATCCGGAATAGGTAACTTCCTATTCATTAATAATGCATAAATTATGCTTAACTTCATTAACTTTTGAGATAATGAGATAATTAGCTTAGAAAAATTATTTGCTTTTCTAAGCTAATTATCTCATTATCTCAAAAGTATTTTTGCTTTTTCCAAGCTAATTATCTCATTATCAAAAAATTTATTGTTAATTGTGTAATGATATTAATAATGAGGTATAGAGATAAACCTTTTTTGGCCCCCCCAGATTTTGAAGGATACCAAAAATATCGACGCCTATGCATTCCGATATTAATATATTTTCTTAATTAGCATATCTAGAATTATTAAGAAAATTACAGCCTCCGAAACATTGCGCAACATTATAATTTTTGTTGAATTCCTTTCTCACTTTCATGTTTCTGTGCAAATTCTTGTGACTAGTTTAGTAACTAGGTAATTAAATCTACCATTTTCTAAAGAGATAGTTGAAGTTGTATTATATTTATCTCTCTTTGCTCTAAATATAAATTCAGAATATAACATTTTAGTTCAATCATAGCCTAATCTATATAAGGCCTACCATCAAATGTACCATGGATGAAGTAGTGTAAGATCAGAAAGTGATAAACACAGTTCAATGTTTTCATCTTCATTTAGAAATTAATCTGTTATACTAAATAATTCATGTAAATTAATAGATTTTCTCTATTGAGTCTCTATTGCTCACTTAACAACAATGCTAAGAATACATAAATAATAATGTGGGTTCAAATAACAATAATAATAATAATAATAGAAGAGTAGCCTTCTGGAGTATTTCATTAATGTGAGAACTTCTTCAGTTTTCGCTTTTCTATACCTTTAGATGCAACAGCGGAGTTATAATTTTAACCTTGTTAGCTAGTAAATAGTTGGCGCAAGTGAAAATAAGATTTTTAAGGATAGTCAAAATAGAGACACCACAAGAAATGCAACTCGATTTAGCAATCGCATCAGTCTCTTCTAAGAATATCAAGGTTATTTCCACAATAATTTTTCTGGATGATCCTTGCATCAGTATCGCCAACAAGTTGTCTTTGCTTTCAATTGCAATTAACGTCTTCCATGAAGTTACTATAGATTCGAGGATAAACTCAGATGGATACTTTAGGCCACCACGGTCAGTTAATTGCAAAAGCGATAACCAGCAATAAAAGCTAATGACTGAAGAGTCTGTAAACTACATTCAATGGAAGTTAGATTATCAATTTCATCCCAGACTAGTTGGACATCGATTTCATCGCCATCATTCGTATCAAGGGATGAGTATGAATCAATAAATGTCTGAATTGAATATAAGCCACAATCTTGTTGTGAAGCAAAAATCTTTAATATGTTGGATAACTTGAGGCGGCTTTCAGTTTCAAGGATTTGAAGATACGAGATATGATAGTTTGAACCTGACATCATACGATATAGGCCAAAGTGATGTTCCAATGGATCTGTCTGTAAAAAGGATGTCAAAAGATAGTTAAATCCACAAAATCCAGTTAAATGGTTAGTTATCTGAGGCAATACAGTACATGCATGTTTAAAACTGGTAAACGTTTGTTTACTTAACTTTCCTACATTTCCTGGCAAGGCCAGCCAAGTCTCAAACCAAATAACAACACAAGCTAAGAATGAAAATCGTTCGTCCTGGTATGTTAGAGGTCTTGAAATATCATCATTCAAATGTTTACCTTTAAGTGGGGAATTTATGTTGAACAGTTTCAAAATTTGAAGAAGCATTTCAACAAAATCGTGTGTATTGTTTCGGTCTTCTTGGTTACGGAGTTCATTCTGTAACTTCAGAGCTGCAACAGTTAATTCGTTGAATACTTTCAAAACAAGTTTCACATTTGGCGCTCAATAGCAGAAGGATAACAAGCTTTGATAGTCAAGCTTCTTAGCTAACTTAGCTAAGGATTCTTTCTCTAAATTATAGAGGAGACGCACATCACTAAAAGATGCAGAGTAAACTTGAACAGGATACACACAGTAATCTAGCTTAATGTTTTGAAAGTTGGGATAGTGAAAGGTTTCCCGAATATATTTCTGATTCAACCAGTTGATTCGAATACTTTTCAAAATGTGCACACAGTCATAAGTTACATAGAGTTTTCTTTTATTATCAGATGGGTGTGGTACACTAGTCTCTAAAGCCCATCATACACGATGCAACAAAGTTGCATGCAACTTTGTTGCATCGTGTATGTTAAATTTTCCATGCAACAAAGTTGCATACAACATTGTTGCATCGTGTATGTTGAAATGTTGCGTGCAACTTTGTTGCATGCAACAAACTTGCACCGTGTATGTTCATTGTTGCATGGAAATTGGACATGTTCAATTTTCTTGCAACATTGTTTCATGAAAATATGGAAATTCAGTACATATTTTTCAGATTATTTTCGTTTGCATTCATCAAAACAATTGAAAAATTCACATGTTCTTTCTACTGTACCTATTTAATTTACTACTTACTTTCTCAGTACCCTTAATCAAGCCACCTATGATGCGAACACAAATGTATATATTATAATTTTGATCACGGTTTTAAAAACACTGATCGTATTGCTGCATATTATTTTCCTAGAAATACTACACATCTTAAATTATCCACGGTCCGTTAGCGACGTTTTTTTATTTTTGAATGAATCTAGAAAATATGGATTAGACACTTTTGGATTGCACATGTACTAACCATTGTATTTCTAAGATCCGGGTAAATTCTAGTTCCGGGTAGCCTCCGGACGACAGTGCCCGAATAAGGGAGGTTTGGATGTACGTATATATAAATATCCAGTTCTAACTAAGAATACCAAAATGGCTAGACCTTATTACTGTACAGACGATCCACCCTTACAAATTTCTTTAACTGGATGTGTCAACTAAAAATTTCTTCATCCATAGATGAAATGCACTTTGCGACTCTCGATTTTGATCCAATCCTTAACCCATGAGATTCTCAATTTACGTTGACGGATCAAATGCAATTTCCTCCGGCGAAGTATACTAATTTGGAATGCGGAAACGACAACGTGTGTTTTATCCACAATATTGGATTGGGAAATAACAAATCCTTTGGGATTATACGTATAGCACTGATTTAAAATAATATTTTTCCATGTGTAATAGAGTAATTTCCATGCAACAATGTTGCACGAAAATGAATGTTGCGTGCAACATATTGCTTGCAACATTGTTGCACCGTGTATGTTACCTTGTTGCGTGCAACAATGTTGCATCGTGTATGGTGGGCTTAACTGTTTAGTTGGAGAAAATACTTTGAATAAGTTCACGTTTAAAGGGTAATTGTCGGTAGAAATAATCTGTACTTTCAAACCGAAAGATTCGAAATCCAAAATACAAGACTTAATTATAGGTAAAAGGTATTCAGCAGATATAGATGCGCAAGGTATCAAACGAGAAATACAGGACCATTTTTTGTGTAAACTAGAAACCATGATAGCAAATACAGTTATTGTGGGGTTTTCAGGGGATAAGTTAGGACCAAATATTTTCCCACCCTTATATGAGATATCAGACTTAACGTGGATCTCATCCATCTGACTAACTACATTCTTCTCTTGAGAACTAAAAGAAGAAGTTACCTGGCTAAGGTAAATACAAGAGTCGTTTTTCCAGCCCAAAAGACGAGTACAACTTTTCTTGTGTGTGAACATGTGGAAAAGAAATGCATTCTGAACTTTGGAGAATATGTAACTAGCAGGAGAAACCAGATCCGTTTTTCTGTCCAGAATTTGTGTAATAACATTATATCTCCTTCTCTTCTTGTAAATACCCACATCCTCTAGTTGTCCAAGAATAAATTGTAATCTTGGCAAATCGGAACAATTGGATTCTGTTTCATCACTATCTAATAGATTACATATATCCTCCTCAATATGTTCTTTTGCTTTAGAGATATGGTGAGGATGTTTCTTCTGAGGGGAAGAGCTAAGTTTCAGAGTAATATCTGTAAACATCGTTTCAATTTGTCGAACATATTTATTGTATACAACCAACACGAAACTTCTCCATTTCTGTTTTCTCTGATCTCAAGCTGAGATTAGTTGCTTGGTTCAATAAATCTTCCTCTTTGGAGTCGCAAGAGAACCGAGTTCGTTTGATTCTAATTGAAGGGGTAGAGGAATAATAAGACGGACAACCAGGAAGGAGAGAGGGGACAGCGCCAGGATTTAATTTGGGTCTTCCTCGCGGCACCTCATAGGATGTGCCATCTCCTCTGGGTAACGTGTGAAAATTTTGAATATCTTCCTTCGGAAAATGCTTAGCACACACACATACACCATTTTGAGGTCAGAAATATCCTCACGATGGAGAGCACGTATCCAGGCATGTCGTAACTCTAGTGGACCATCTGGAAGTTTAAAAATTGGGACGCGCTCTTCTGGAGTATAATTACCCCTACAACCAGGGGCAGAACAGTTCGGGATTGAGAAAAATTAAATATCTAACTATTAAAAAGAAAAATAGTCAAATATAGTACTAGGAAGTGCTTAAAATACCTGTGGAAGGAGAATTGTATTAATTAATTACTAAAATTAACAAAAATCAGTAACAAGTTGATCCAACTATTTTCCAAATATTTCTAATTGTACAGAGATAAATGTAAATAACTATGGGTCAATAATAATATCGTACGCACTTCATCCTTGGTGCATATCAGCTTTGATGGTAGGACTTATATAGAGTAGGCTATGGTTCAATATATATCATTTACTACATATTATTCCCTTAAATTGATTGTTTTCATTTATGGCTGAATGTTCGTTAATTCCCAAAACAAGGCGTGACTTTGCCAAGATCTTAAGCGACAATAGTTATTACATCATGAGAACGCTGTCTCTATTGGAGAATACTTTGAATTGGACAATGAGAAGAGAAATACATTGCAATCAATGTTACAAAGATTCGGGATAATTCAAAGAGAAGCAAGAAGTCCATCGATTTATTGGATGGAGAACGGTGGGATCATTCGTTATTTTTTGAACCTAAGTTAAAGAAAAGGCGTGTTTCTTTGCCAGTCGAATTATCTGTATCTTCTGCGTTTGAATCAAAAGCACCTGTTCATCATAGGAAAATATCATTGATATATCGTTGAAACAGCAGCGATTACGGTTATCGAGTATTTTAGGGGCGATAAAAACACTAGCCGAATTTGATCAGGTTTCAGAAGTGAAGATAGCTGCACTAGCTTTACAAGCAATCTCAAATCAATCTGATTTTCGACAGGTTTCCCAAGTTTCAAAGTTGATAGCTCATGAAAGTTACCCTGGTAAATTTGGTATTGTTGTGAGCAAAGACTTGGATTTGAATAAATCTTTGTTCCTCCTAGATATGCTAGAAATTGGGAAGAGAAAATATACCCAGCTACGCCAACTTTTACTCTCTAGTGACATCAGATTTCCTGCTTATCAGAGAGTTATAGATCACAGAAACAACATTGTATTGCGTTCATCCCTGCTACTTTATCCTAATCCTACGACACCGATTGGTGTTAGTGTATCTTATTCAGATTTTGTCACGCACACATTCAAAAGAATTATGGCTACTATCTCTACACCTTCACCTAAAGATTTCCCGCTCTCATTCCAGATTGCAGATGGCTTAGATGGCTCTGGAAGTCATACTATTTACAATCAGCATAGTACCAATGGGGACGCTGCAATTGGTCGACTTTTGTAGGTTTGCAATTGGTCGACTATTCTAAGGTTTGCAATTGGTCGACTATTATAAGGTATGCAATTGGTCGAGTATTCTAACTATTCTAAGCACTATTCTAAGTGGAGTTTTTTCACTTGTATCTTTACAAACTACTATTACTATACATCTTTCTTTCTCTCTAATGCACTGACACACATCATAACCCAGCTAGGGTTGTTTCAATGACATTCAACAAATTACAATGAATAATGGATAACACCTAGGGCTACGGTGACACTGAGATTTTCTCCTATGATCCATACCATCACACTTAAAATGGCCTGCTTTTACCCCTGATCCATAGATGACAATTAGAATAGCGAACGTTTTCAATAGGATGCTTATAACATACTTTGAAAGGCGATTCTTTTCACTATAATCAATACAAGTCTATTATAAAAGAAATTATTTTCACAAGTATCCATACTAATCAATTAGAAAGCGATTCTTTTCACCTTTTTTTGTCAAAAAAATGGCAAATTGAAATAGTCGACCAATTGCAAACCTAGGATAGTCGACAGATTGCAAACGCACAAAAGTCGACCAATTGCAAACGTACAAAAGTCGACCAATTGCAAGCGCGCCGTACCAATACCTCTACGAGGTCTTTTATTCTCTTTTGCTTCAAACCTGTTGTCATTAAAACTTCTACAGGCCTTGAAGGCTTGAACTCTTGAAAAGCTCTATTCCTAATTCTCCTTATTGTCAGCGACCGATTTTCCTTTGTGCCGCTAAAGAAAATGAGAGCATCATCAAACAGTTTATGACTGATCTAATTAACGCAGACACAGATAAAATGACAATTGAAAGTTTTACCCTTGCGGCTAATGAGCTCGTAAGGGTTTACATTATTAGATCTTTATTTGTTGGGAAAATGGCTGGTATTCTTTCTGGTGCAGGTGGAGCAAGCTGCCAGCTATGTACTGCAACACATAATGTTCTAAAGATTCGGGAAATCGCAATTCAGGGATTCCCAATTAATAGACACATTTCGGATGCACTTGATTTGTTTGAAGAACTTGAAGATCATGAATCATTCTTTTCTCTTCTTTCCAACGAACGAGTGAATTTAACCCATCTTCCTATTTCCACTATCATATTACACCTGCTTCTCTTCTACACTCATATACCTGTATTTTCAGATCGTTTAATCTACTTGTCTACCACTTGAATTGTGGAAAATATAAGTGGTCACCTACCTCTCCGACTTTTAAACAGTCCATGATTTTTGTAAGAACACTTGTTCGAGAAAAGACCGGTTTAAAAGTTGATCAACCAGACGCTTCATGAGGAACGACATATGCTGGAAGTGTTGCTAGAAGATCTTTTTCGAACGAATGTCAATTTATCGAATGCTGTTTCTCAGTGGTAGAAGAACTCTACAAAGAACCACTTTCCAAGCTTCACACCCAACTATCTGACATCCTAAGAATTTCAATTCTGATAGGAGAATAAATACTATCGAACTTGGCAACCTTTGTAGAGACACTTATCTCTTAATACCATAGATACATATTACGAGTATACCTTATACGTTCGGGGAACGTATAATGGACCTTATATACGTTAAAATCGTTATACGTTATACGTTGTGTTGGATTTCAGACTACAGTTCAAAATCATATAATTTCGTCGTATTACTATTGTTTTGATCAAATAGATGGAGGAAAGAAATAATGGATCATAAGGATATCAGAAGAGTGTTTGATGGACAGACAATTTGATTAACTAATCTCTTAAAGGAATTTCACTATATTTAGGGTCCATCGAATTTATCTACACGTATGAAGGACCATTCATCGAATATACTCAGTATTCGATTAACGAGTTAACAACTTTCTTCATGAATTTAAACAAGAGGAACAGACAAGGTTTTTTAAGCATTCAACGAAGTGTCTATTGTTCCAGCTCGCGAGTTTTCACCCACTTATTAAGAGCAGTCATTCGTTTGTATATTATGGAATTATTGATTACATCCTCGTCGAAATTGTAGTACTGTATGTAAAGTTTGGTACGAGGTACTACAGTAGTAATTTTGAGACACATTAGTTTAAAAGAAATTAACTACTGATTAATTTCTTCCTCTGTAGTTACATCTGCAGCAATCTCTTCGGGGATACCAAAGTGTTCCAATCCTTGAACAGGCTCCCTGCCGAAGAGAATTATGTAAGGTGTATTGTTCAGTGATGTGGAATAAGGGCTAGTATTTATAGAGTATTGGGCAACGTTAACGTACTTAATCCAGCACGGATCATTTGTTTTGCGCATAAGAGATACTAATACCTTTTTAATTTCTCTGTTAACTCGTTCAACAGAGCCTTGAGATTGGGGATGTCTTGTTTTCCCATGAATTATCTTACACTCAGACCATTTCTCCCGGATCATGGTAGCAAGATTAACATTCCTGAATTCCCTACCGTTATCGCTCTGTAGGATGTGTGGAGTTCCGAACAAGCAGAATATATCCAGGATATTGTCTCTTACTTCTGCAGCAGACTTGTTTCGCAATGGACGGAGGTTAACAAATTTGGTTATGTGATCTTGATAGACCATTAAGAAATTGTAAGGGCGGTTGATTTCAGGAGTATTTTGGAAATCAATTAGATCAATTTGACCTCTTGAGGCAAAGTTGGATGATCTTATGGTTTTTTTACATTTTTGTATTTGGCACTCATTGCACAAGTTCAGAAAGACTTGGATTAAATCCTTTGAAAACCCGGAATACTTTTGCTTTAACACAGCAAATAGTCGGTCTCTTCCAAGGTGTTTCCCTCCCTCTGTATGGATATTCACCGACAAATCAAAGAGTGACTCTTTGGCTACGACTCTTAACAAGATTTGTGAGTTTGCTACAACTTCATACATATATTTTCAGGAGTGAGACTTTTACTGAATATCTGTTCTTAATTCTGTAGAATCTCTGTCGGTCAGCTCCTTTATTAGATGGACAAGGTCCACAGTGAATGTTGATGATCTCTGATATCTCATCAGAGGTGATGACCTACTTCGGACATTGATTATATTGAAGATAGTCGTTGAACTTTTCACGGCGTGACAACATGCCGACAACAGAGTTTCTTTTCTGAAAATCGGAAATACTACACTTGCAGTCTCGTATGGGCTGGTTGAGTTGTTTATTTAAGAGCCAATTATGCTCTCATTGACTTCAATCAAAAGATGAATAACATCAGCAGTTCCAATTTCATAACAAGAATTGCAGATCAAGATTTCAGATTTGTAGTATTGCATTAATTTAGAACTATGTTTACTTACGAATAGATTTAGAGGAAAAATATAGCATATTTATATTAAATTAAATTCATTTCCAAATTTTCCAAAGGTGTGGGGTTATTAATATTAATTCAAATGGTAAACCACTTTCTGCTCAGATTAAGTTAATTTAAGCGAATTATATACGTTATTTATTATTTATTATAGTGAAACTTATTAATAGTATAATATTTAATTAAAGTTAATTAATAAATACCCATGATAAATAAATAATAATGGAAACGCATTTCGACTCGTTGAAACGGCTTCTGACTGCAACATCTGTTATTCTAAGAATATTCCTATAGGACTGGCACCCATTATGACAATTCCGCTCATCACTCCAAAAAATATCCAATCTTCCTTTAAATGTTGACAAAGATGTAGCGGATACAATATTATCTGGTAATTTATTCCATATCTTTATAACTCTTTCAGTAAAAAAGTTTTCCCTGATCTTAGACAAAGGCTGTCTGCCGATGGAGGGTTGTAAACAAAAGGCGTGGCCCCGGCATCTATTTAGTCTACGAAGAGTAAGAGGAAATTTGAAGTTTATTGCTAGACCATTGATTAGTTTCCAAGTCAAGATTAAATCAGCTCTCCTTCTATTTTCTAGACAAATTAGACCAAGCAAATACAACCTCTCTCTGTATGGCAATTTAGATATACCGACAACACATTTAGTAGCTCTTCTTTTGACCTTTTCAAGCTTAATGATGTCTTTCTTACAGAAAGGGGGACCATATATGGCTAGCATATTCGAGTCTTGGCCTAATAATAGTCTTATAAAAAATCTTAAAATTTCCGGAGTAGTATCTAAATACGTACGTATTAAAAGTCAAATTAGTCTATTGGCGGAGGATGTGATTTTGGCCTTGTGATCAGAAAATTTCAGCTTCTTATCCACCCACACCCCTAAATCCTTTACAACAGAAATGTTTACGATACTGTGGGATTCTATTGAATATTGCAAGTTAGAGTTAGATTTCCCCATATGAAAAACTTGACAATTATTAAGATTTATTGGCATGGAGTTGAGCTGTGACCAATTAGCCATATCAGAAAGACTACATCAAGGACGAGTAACAATTCAAGGAATTGGGTTGACAATATAATTTAGTGTCATCTGCAAATGATGCTATGTGGGTCAGGTCATCTAGTTTGAATACACTATGAACCGAGTGGGATGGAGATCAAAGGTGTACATAAGAAACAAAATAGGACCTAGCACAGACCCTTGTGGAACACCACTTGGGGAAACAAACCAGCTTGAATAAGACTCTTGTAACTTGACCCGTTGCTTTCTTTTCGATAGCTAAGATTCAAACCATTTTAATAGTTACCCTCTTACTCCAACTACTTCCATCTTATCTAATAACAGATTATGCTGAACTTTATCAAACGCCTTTTCAAAGTCAATGTAAATAACATCTATTGACAAAACCATATCATTGGGAAATGACCATTCATCTAATACCTCTAACAAACTGGTAACACACGATTTGTTTTGTAAGAAACCGCTCTGTCTATCATGAATTATGTTGTTACAGATAAGATGGTTAAGTAGAATAGGCTTGACTATAGTTTCCAATAGCTTTACTACTACCGAGGTCAATGAAATTGGTCTATAATTACTTGCGAGAACTCGTGATTCTTTTTTATGTAAGGGAAGAACATCAGCAAGTTTCCAATCATCGGGTAAAATCCCTGTTCTCATGCTCATTGTAAAAATAAAATATAGCGGTTTACACAAAATGGTAGAATACTTCTTCAATAATTTCGGGTTAATACCATCAGGGCCTGGCGATTTATTCACGTTTAACAGCTCCAATTGTTGTAACACCATTTCATTTGATATAACAACTTCAGATAGACATTTTGTCACTTCTATACAAGGAGCTCTATATACCCCCCCTTTCCACAGGTTCATTATAGACAGAAGAAAAATGGTCTGAGAAAAGGTTGGCTATACGTTCCTCGGGTGCCACTATACCATTTGTATCAATCAATGAGATTCTATTGTTATTATGTGATCTTTCATGTTTGGCGTAACGGAAGAACGTTTTGATGGATTTTGGAGAGTTGAGCTGTTGTGTTAATTCCCACTCAAACTTGCTTCTCAGTTGAATCGCTAGTCTAGACACCCTGTTTCTTGCATGTTTATAACTAGCCCAGATGGATGTGGAAGGAGTGTTACTCAGTACGAGCCATAGCCTATGGTTTTCCTTACCCAGCTCTTTAAACAAGGGATTGTGTAAATAATGAGTTCCCTTCCTCATGCAGAATTTCTAACTTTTGAGAGAATTAGTACAACTATTTACCAAAGCTGATACATTTTCTTCCATACTTTTAATAAAATGCATCATGTTATCAGATAGAGACTTTAAATTAGTTGGCAAGGAATCTATCCCAGTTTTGCTCAAGTTTCGATATGATATTTCCCTATTTTTCGCACACAAAATAATGAGTTTAAGTTCTGATATCGAGAAAAAATCCAAAGACTCATATGTAGCTTCTTCAAGGGAGATTAGCCATTTAGCCAATCTATCAACAGTACGTATACTCACGTGAAACAGGAATTTTAACAGTTAGAGGTGAATTCTTAACTTTGTCTTTCGATCTTGCGGACATCTCAAAATTAGTAAATAGATAAACAAGGAGAAAAACGTCTTAGCAAATAAAATCTAATATATCAGTTTTTTTTATTTTTTTCCTCCACTTTCTATCATATTTGCCTCTTTTTTTTAGCGAAATTACTCTTCTTGGTTCCTCTACCTGGGGATTTAGTTAAACCCTGTAAAACTCATTGGGTAGGGCCTCCGACAGTCATTATCTTATGAGCCTCAACTTACCGTAGTCCGGCCCTGCAACAGAGAGTCTGTTTGGACTGCTATTGAAATTCCAGTAATATAAGATTCAGTGGAAATTGAAAGAGTTATTCGTGCTTCATTATAGTCAATTATGGTGAAAAAACTATCTCACGTTCCTAAAATACTTGTACATACCCAAGTGCACCGAACTTTTATAAAGTCTTAAAACTGAGAGGGGATCGCAAACTTTTAAACGATTTAAAGAGACAGGTAAGGTTATGGATTAAGCAAAATCTTAGTATACTACCTGAATTAGAAACGGATTCAGGTTGGGGGATTCTATTCTATGTTTTCTGGTTAGAGTGTTAAGAGTATACGTCTATTGATGAATTCATTTTTAATAGCGTCATAGATGAACTTTTATTCTAAAAATAGTGTTAATTATTATTTTAATTAATAATATATACTATTTCTATATTATACTGTTATTTAATTCGAACAACCATGGTGGTCACGTAATTACAAATATTCAGAATAATGTTTGGAAGCATGTAAGATATATTTATGGCGAGTTTGTTTAAATTTTGTTCAGAATACATGATTTAGCGACACTACATTGTATATAATTCCGTACATAGTGTAATAGCGACTTCAACTGGTGGATATTAGTTACATGGTTACAAATTTAATTTAAGACTTTATTAACTGCATCTAATACATTATATAATATTATCACACTTATGGTAAGCTATTAATTATATAATAATTGTCTAATCAATTCATAGTACTACTCCAACTCGTTAGAACCAGTCAAAATATTCAGAACATATACTATTAGGAAATTTTACGTTGAACTATTTTATGTAACAACTTTTGGATCAGCGAGTGGAATGGAATGATCTAAGAGTTAGAATAATAGAAGTTGCGCTGTATTTGATTTATTTCGTAATAGCATCTTATACATGTTATTATTTGTTACTATTGCGATATAAATTGCAATAATACAATGGAGAGATAATTTAAATGCGTTCGTTCGATTCTATAATTTTGAACGAATAGAAAAATGTTGTCATTTCCCTTGGTTAAATATATCATGCCTACACAAAGTCTCAAAGTTATGCATAAAATTTGTAAATTCAATTTCTGAAAAACCACAAATATCTATTGTTAGCCAACGTTGCTATATTTAATTATGCTTGATTATTTGGTAATTTAAAAAATGTATGTGTATTCTTATACATTATTTGATAGATTTTTAACTAGTTTTCAAACCGAACAAATGATTTTTTTTACTCCCGCCCAAAGGCGCCCAAATATATTTTCGAGGTAAAGTTAATAGAGCGGGTCAAAATTTCGGATGATTTTTAGATTTACCCATTTTGAACATCATCTGAATTACTAATTTCCATTCAAGTTGATACGAATAATGATTTAAAATAATATTATTTGATTTTGCTTACTATTACAATCGTACTAGCTCTTCAAATTTCACAGTGTGAGTGAATTGTTTCTAATAAAGACGCATATGAATCTTATGTAGCTAACGACAGAGTGATCACTCAATCTGTGCAAACTCTAATTGAAAAGCGCCATCTTTTGGAGGAGGATAGTGTATTAATTGTCCAAAAATCTAGGCAATCCTCCCGAAAAAGAAATGATTTAGAAACTTTGGAAAATATCGTATTTCATTCTAATCCCATACCAGTAAAACATCCTCGAAAAAAGCGATTATCAGATCATTCTGGATCAGATTCAGATGGCTTTTCATTAGTTACACTTCCTGATCTTAAACTTTTTCCCGAACACATGGCAACGAATTCTAAAAAAACGTATTTTAGATTGCAACCTAAAAAGAGCCCCTCTAGACGGAATGGGAGTGTGCTTCTTCTGAATGCACTTCCCGAATGTTTAATTTAACTAGAATTTCTATATTCAAATTTCATTTAATCTTAGTGTAATAGAATTTAATTAATGTTTGAATTGTGAAGACTTCAAATGTTTAAATTAATTAAAGATTAATTATTACAAATAGAATTAGGAATACATTTAAATTATTTACATTGCTATTTTGAATAATAGAATTGACATCATCATCAACTTATAAAATGTTTCAACTTCCAAGTGTTTTCATTGCACTTGTATCATCATGCAGGCTAGGAAAATTTATGATTTATTTGATTTTTTTAAGAAATTTAAATCATTGATTTGAATGAACATAAAACTCAAATTGTATATTAGCTATTCAATTGTGAATTTCGCAGTAAGTATACTTTGTAATATTACGTCGAAATAACTACGATTGCAATAGGTTTTACAATTTTCAAATAGTAAAAATCAACTTTAAATCAATTGATTTTGAAATTGATTTTATTAAAAAAATCATTATTTTACCATTCCTGCAAGTTGTATGAAACACATAGTCACTTACAAACCAATCAATAATAGCAGATAGTAGGCTTATGTAATATGTTCTATAGTATTCAGTATACTATAGAGTAATTACAATATGGAGAAGATGGCTGATTTATGTAAATATTCGTTAATAAAACCTAGAGTTGTTTAGCGACCTATTCATTTTAATTAATAAATAGAAAGAACATCCTTAGGAGAATACAACCTCTATAATTTCAATTGATAATTCGAATTATTAAGGAATCACTGGACCAGAACACCAATTTCGATTTAACTGACGAGCGAAAACGAAATTGAGTAATCGTATATAGAGGTGCACATCTCCAGAAAGTTCTCTATCTTCGATCAAAATTTGAAATCTCAATTCCCAATGGTCTAGTTAGGCCATCGCGTACGGCCTGAAGTCCGACAGAGGTAAATTTAGAACTGTGCACCTTATAGTGTAAAACTATAGTAGGACCCTACTATAACGTTTTTTACTAGAAGAAGCACACCCAGAAATTCACGGTATCGACTTAAGTTACTTTTGGAACACATTAACTTTATAACCGAACGAGAACTAATGCGACAATGAGTAAGCATAGTGGAAATCAGGTTTAACCAACGTGTCCGCATCATTTGTGTACATGTTCTAATAAAATTTCAGATTTTTATCTCTTAGAGAGCGCGAATTATTTTCGATTAAGTGAATTTTCATGTTTCTCGAAATGCGACAATGACGTCATGACTTGTCGAGATGTGACAAATTTTGAGTGGAAACCTCAACTTGTTGGCGGGTGCCAAAAGTTACCCCTATATGCCAGAAATCACATTTGGAAACCGTCCACTTTCTTCAATCAACTCGTAACTTACAAACAAATATAGCACACACATATACACACACACATACAGGTTTGTGTTTTAATAGTATAGATATGTTTCCCAATTCGCCTTTCTCTTTCAGGCCAGTTGCTTTAATGTTTAATAGCTCTGAAAGAAGATTATGGCAATGCCAAATTTATAATGGAGACTCTGATTTTCTTGAAACTGACCATATCATGGTGGATGGGTTTAATCTAGGTGGTGGACAGATTCGTTCCCTTTTTGATACTATGATGGCTGGTCTATTGGATGGTGCAGGAGGTGCTTCATGTCTTCTACATATGTACTGCGACTGAGTCCCAAAGTAAAAGCAGCAGTTAGAATGGGTTGAATCTGGATTCTCCATTAACAGATTCGTCAAAGATGCACATGAAATTTCCCGTGAGGTTAATGAGGAATAATTTTTGAAATACCTTCTCATCAACGTGTTGGTATAACTGTTATACCAACACGTTTATGAGAAGGTATTTCAACTCATCAACCAACTTCCAACATCAACATCATAGCAGATTCTCCCTTACATGCATATCTTTGTGTTTTCAAGTGGTTTATGCTCCTAATATACCATCTGGATGCAGGTCGCACACAATGATCGCATCACACTCTAAGGTCCAAGCATCGATTAAACTCATTAGATCAATCATTGGAGAAAGATGTATGTCAGCGTTGACATTCCTTCTAGACACGGAGGTGTTAAGTTAGAGGAATTGTGCAAAGCAACATATCAATTCATCATTAGTTAGTTTACATGGGCAAGCATAACACCTTCCTTGCATAAATTGCATTTCCATTCTTTCTTATAATCATGGCTACGGTTTAAACAATATTTCAGAAGAGTGTTTAGAAGCTTGTAACAATTATGTAAGGCGACAAGACGTCATTTACCGACAATGTGCGTGATATATTAGTCCGTATATTGTGTAATAGCGATCCTCTGCTGGTAGAAAATCGTTTCAAACCAACAAAAGTATCTAAAGAACCTACAAACTGCGAACAAGACACATCATATAGTAATACACTAATTGAAAGTTATCAATACATGTTTAGTCATTTCGTACTACATATCTAGTTGTTTGTATTACTCTCCTAGGAATATTAATTTTGTTCATGTTTCCATAAAATATGTCAACCTATGGTAACGCAACTAATACAATGTAATACACAGGAGCGTAGCCACGGGATAGAGATTGGTAGAGTATGTATATGGTTATGAGTCATCAAAGGTAGGGCCTTTTTGGGAGGATTTTCATCATGTTTGATAGAAATACTAATTCTCGAGATTTTATTGGTAGAGCCATGACTCTACCATCCCTACTGATGCCTACGCACATTATACATGATATATTTTACTAATTAGCATTAAATATACAGTAATTAATATTAATTTATCAATAACCCATATTAAAAATATTAAAATTAATTAATGATGATGTCATTTTCACACATTTCTAGTTGAGTTAGAAAAAAGTTAATAAAATTTTTGGAATCTACGTAGTCGATTTCCCACCTGTACTGATGCAACATTTATGCGTTCCATTAACGTGAATACCGATTACGGATTACCCCATAATTGCCATTTTGCCACTGTGTACTGCGATGCCATTTATCTTGTATTTACTAATTAGTTTTGAATATAATAGTTGTTATTTTTTTAAATTGACTCATATTAATAGTATTGCAAAATTAATAAATGATGTGTAAACTGTAAATTTACATTTTCTAGAGAATTTAGCAACAAACTAACAAAATTTTGTAATCGACTTAGTCGATTCCCTAACTGCTATTGATTGACGTTATATACTTTCCATCGATTAAATTTGTATTGATTTTATTGTTTGTATTTTATTGTTAAATTTTTTCCTAAGTGCACTTTCTCACCTCGACAATCCACTGCCAATACTTCACCAGGTGGTGATGTCTTTGATCTCCAACACGGCCTACCTTTTACCTTGATACTGTACAGCTTCAGGCAATGAATATCATTGAAAATTAGGGGACTGCAAATCACCTCAAGATTTGTTGTATTTTCGGTTGGGCACATAATGACAAAAGTGTATGAGAGTTAGAGCTTCATTTGAAATAATAAAGTTTATGTTTCCATCGACGCTTGAGTGTTCTGAATAATGAATGTATAAACACACTTTTTCTAATATATTGCCTATTCAGAATATTTGGACAATATAATTACACTTTATTTTGACAAAAGTTAGTTACACTTTATTCCAAAAATCTTTAACATAATCGGAAAATTCGTTTTGATGTATACAATTGTTGTTTAACTCTAGTTCGTACTATTATGCGGACTATGTGCATAATTTTGGTTATTTCATTAGTCTGCCTTTTGCAATACAGTGCTGTTCCCGAAATAACAATTTCTCTAATAACAATACCTGTACAGTATTATTATGAGCAAATTATTTTTAGATCCAAAGCGAATATTTATTGAAATTCGAATCCAATAATATCGAGTTCGCCGATTAGAATGCACATTTGTGCATAATTCGAATTCCTTTTTTGCGAACACCACTCACTTTATTTATTTTAGATGCGATGTAATGTTAATATCTGTCTACATAGGTACTCGATTTGAATCCAAAAGATCAAATTTAATAAGCAAGACCAAAGCAAATAACAATAAAAAAAATCGATTAATAATGAAGGTAAAGTCCAAGGATGATGTTCCTGATGAAAATTGTGATACTAATTCTGTTCATTCTACTATTAAGGAAAATCTTTGTCCTCTACCGAAACCGAAACCAAAGGATACTATTTTTCATCAAAATGAAACAAAAAATGAATTACCCGCCAATAACGGTTCAGAATTATCACATTCCGAGGGAATCTATTTTATAAATCATGACACGCATATTAATTATCTTCATAACTCTGAACTTAACAAATCTGTTGACATTGAATTTCCTAAACTTCAGCTTAATCGCGATGTTTCAGATATTATCACCAAATCTGAAAATCAGGATAAATCGGTGGATGTTGTTCAATCAAGTACGAATTCAGAAAATTGTAAAGTAGTTGATAATTTATCGTTGAAAATACATCTTAAAAGAAAACAAAATCGGAAATTTTCAGATAATAGTGAAAAAAAAAAAAAAAAAAATGAATCCAGTGTTAACAACATACTCGTAGTAAGTAATCCTTCAAAGAATGTAAAGAATCATAAAAACAAGACTTTTGGTTCTACAAATGTAATTTCACAATCTTTATCCCCAGTTTCCATTCTAAAAGATGGGTTTGAAATTTATGATTCTCTAAGCGATATAGAGCAAGGTATAATCTTAGATGAAGATATATCTACGGATGTATCTAACAAGTTTGCTATAAATTCTAATGTTATAGCTATTAAGTGTCCAAGTGTTGATGTTCTTCAGTTTTCTAATCGCTCAAATTGTGTAGTTACTTTGTTATCTCAATTAGGAATCAGTTATTCATTATTGGACTCTGATACATTCATGAAATGTATTGATACAATTTTGGATGATATTCCCATTCATTCTAATATACCAATTCGTTCATATTTGGAAGAACTTAGTTTTGGAAGTTTCATTGAAGATTTCTTGTTTCTCGAGAGAGAAAAACTTTTGTTTAATTTGAATAGTCTTCTGAAATATAGTTTAATTAAGAACAGTGATATCCAATTTCGAAAATTTATTTCTGGATTTCGAAATTATTTAAATTTAAACACAGTTAGTCCATCAACTATTCCTCAAACAAGTAGAGAACTTTTCAAAACAGCTGTTTCGATTTATCATAATTTGGGATTATTGAAAAGTATTTAAATGTTACTTTTGTTATTTTTTCTTAAGTATTTAGCTAACTATTTCCTTTGGATTATTAAAGTAGTTGCTACGATTCTGTACATTTACAATAATATGATAACACTGGAAGTCGTATAATTCTGGGAAAATTTTTATATTTGTGAATTTCTTATTATAATGATATAATTTTCAGCATAGCAGTTATTTTTCCCCCAACTATTAGAGTCGTTGCAGCTAGAAATGTATCGATGTATATCGTGTTATAAAACTAGGGATCCGAGGATGTTGTGAGCTCACTTCCCTCTAATTGATTGAATATTGTTTTGTCAACATCCTTGTTGAATCATCTACAATAGTTATTATCCTGGTGGAAGCATGAATACAAATTATAGTCGTTCAAATACTTTTAGCCGTTTGGTGTATATCATAAATAAATGCTGAATTTTAAAAAAGTGATTCAATCAAAAACTTCTGTAATACCCCCTTTTAAAATATTACCTTTTCACCCAAATCTTGAGGCTCATGTGATTAATTTTGACCTCAAACGTATCCAAAGACTACATCGTGCTTATATGTTATAATTTTATATAATATATATTAATTAAATATTAAAATAATTCCTACAATCATCCAAATAATGAGTGTTAAATTTGCCAGCCGTTCTCTCTAGAATCTGAACTATTAGTCCGATTTTCGAAAACTCAAAGGATTTAGATGGAGCTCAAGGGGTATGAGATAGCGAACACAGGGTTTGCCCTAAAATATATAGTTAATTATTAGTTATTAATTTTAAAAGGTGATACACAGATCAATTTTCTACACCCGATGACCCCGTATTTTATAGTGTTTATGATCAGTACTCTCACAATTGTAAGTGAGTTATTCTTGGTCACTGTTATGCATATTAGTGAATTCATACTAGCTTATGTAAAATATAGCAATAGACTCTATTTGGCGCAAGTTCATTTACAGTTCTAACTTAACTCTAGTCATAGCCTACTCTATATAAGGCCTAACAGTACCCTTGAAATTATTGACTCGGGATGTACTAATAGATGGTAATATTTAACCAACCACAATATATTAACCCATATTTCTATTTATAATGAACCACATTTTTTTGTTACAACTACCCCACTAAATAGTAAGTTTAAATTTTTATTGATTATTAGCCTCTCTTTTTATTTATTTTGTCATTTTCTTGTCCACTTACTGTTCCTATTCACTTCTAACTATCAGATTCATTTACATTATGCCCAACAGTTGCTCAGCCTCCGGATGAAGAAGTAACTACAGCCCAGATGATGGAGTTCCTATATTCAGGATGCCTGAACATCCAGCAGAACTCAGACAAACTTGGATACGGGCTCTTCACCGAGAGGATATTGATGACCTGAAGGTAGTCAACGTATGCGTGAAGCACTTTCGAGAAGAAGATGTCGAAGTTTCTCACAAGGTTCCCAATGGAGACGGAACTTTCACTGAAATACCTCGTGCAAAGCCCAAGTTGAGAGACGGCGCAGTTCCCTGCTTACTTCCCGGTTGTCCATCCTACTACTCTTCAACCACAACAACCAAACGGACTCGCTTGTCGTATGACGCGAAAGAAGAAGAATTGATGAATCAGACACTACAGCTTAGCTTACTATCTGAGAGTGAGGAGAAACATAAGTACGTCATCAGAAATTTACAGGATCTAAAAGCTAAGTTAATCTTGATTGCATTACCTGATAATTGGTTAGTATGGCATCCTGATAATCATAATACTAGGTTCATTCAACCCAATATGGTTGATAGGACTGTTTCTGTCGATTTATATCTGGAAGTAAATAATTTTTATCTGTATCCGCCTGGTTCCATGTACAAATTAGTCCCCTTTCGGTAAATTCAATTAATGATATTCGACAAATTGAATCTATACTGCATGAAATCTCCTTAAAATCTGTCTCTGATTCTAGTTGTAACTCACATTAATACAATATTCCTCTTGGCAAAAAACATTTAAATAATGTTATTGATGATTTAGCGCGTATCGACGGACCTACATACAATTCTTCAGATTTATCTAAGCTTCAATTTATCCTCTGTCAATTAGATAATACATTTATTCCTAAAAACAGGCGAAGATACAATATAATAACACAAATTATGTCCATTAAGACTCATCTCATTTCTCCATCTTATTATATCTATCTTCAGGGTTTAGAATGTATTACTCTACCACATGTCCATACATTAGATAAGTTGTATTCTTCCTTCGGTCTTGAAAGTGATTTTTGCACTTATCTCACCCAGGCTACATCTTGCTTTAGTTCCGAGGGAAAAATATAATCATTCAAATGGATGAAATCCATGTTAAATCTGATATTGCTTATAAAGGCGGGAAAATATTTGCACCAAATTTGAACCCTGAGGATACGACGAAAACTGTATTCGCGATTATGGTGTCTAGTTTGCCTAGGAAATGGTCTTGTATTACCCGTTTGTCACCATGTGCAACTATATCAGCTAAAAAAATCTTTCCCACTATCAAATCTTGTATAATCGACATTGAGCATTGTGGTTTAAAGGTCCAATTGATTTCTACCGATAACTACCCATTGAATGTAAACTTGTTTAAATTGTTTTCTCTTAGTGGAAAGCTGGAAACTAGAGTACCCCACCCTTTTGATGAAAATAGACCTCTCTTCCTTACATTTGATTTTGTCCATATATTGAAAAGTATACGCAATAATTGGTTAAGTCAGAAAACTTTTGATAAAACATTTCGTTTTCCAAATTTTGAACATATTGACATTGATAAATGGAGCTACCCCCGTAGTGTCCATTCTGCTTCCTTTCAATATGTACTCCTTCTCTACAATTCTGAACGATACAGTTTGGCAAAACTAGTCCCTCACTTGACTGTAAAAGCTTGTTTTCCATCTAGTTTAGAAAGACAAAATGTCAAATTGGTTTTGAAGTTTGTTAACGAACTTACACTATCTGCTCTTGAAATCCAAAATGAAAGTCGTCCGGAGTATCGTAATAATACATATAGTTTCGTAAGTATCCTTCTTACTCTTTGGAAAATATTCAATATCAATACGCCGTTCAAAGGGACCTGTTTAAATGATAGCCTCTCAAGTCCTTTGATCTTAAACGATGAACGATTTTTATTTTTGACACGTATAGTATTTTGGCTAGATGCTTGGCAGGATTTACCTGACAAAACGGGTAAATTGAGTAAGCAAACGTATACTAGTTTTAGACACGCCTGTACTGCCTTACCACTTATAACTTACCATCTAACTGAAAACTGGCTTTTCTTTTGTATTATCATCCTTTTTACAAACTTACCCGTTGGAACACCATTTTGGACTCTACCGTATGATGTCGGGTTCGAATTACCATATTTCTTACCTTCAGATTCTTGAAACCGAGCGTCGTCTTAAACTTTCTAGTATATTAAACATGTTTGCAGACCAACAAGACGTTTTCCAAACGATTCAGACATTTGTAAAGTATTTTTCTACCCCCTCTGATACATCTAGTGATGATGGAATAGCTGTAATGCCTTTTCTTGATGAAATTGGCGATCTATCATCCATTGAATGCTCTCAACAAATCCTTCAGTCGTAAGCTTTTATCGCAGGTTATACGGTCCATAAGTTCTTAATAATATCTCCGGAATGCCATGTGGCACTGATACTTTAACTTATGATAAAGGATTTGTTTTTGATGTTGAATCACATACTGAGTTTAAGCTCTTACAAATTAACAGATCGTGTCGGACTTAAGTATTCGTCCGAGCCTCTTCTTACTTCAGTTATAACTTTATGGAAGATAATGATTGCAATAGAAAATAATAATCAGCTGTTGACTTTGCTTGTAGACGGTCCCTCTAGAAGGTTATTAGTAGAACTCACCTTGATATACATGGAAAATGATGATGATATTGCTATCTGGAAATCAAATTGTATTAATTGCGATGTGTACAGTTAGAGTATTTTGAGTAAGTTAATCTTTACTGCTGCTAATTGTTTTCTTGCCAATAAAATTAAAAACTAGAACTCCTCTTTGCTTCAAATAGGTATCGATAAACGTACATTGAAAAAATTCTCATGAATTATTATTTACCATTACAGAATATTTATTGTTGTTAGCACTTAATTTCCTTATTTTTTGTATCTTAGAGTCGCGCTATCAAGTATACATAATTGTCAAGTTTAAGAGAGAGAGAGAGATAGAGACAGAGAGAGAGATAGGAGGGGGGAGTTCCAATACATGTTGTGTTTCGTATATGTGTTGTTTATTCCAGTAGTTTATATGTTTGTATTTTGTATGTAGGTTTACTTATTATCATTAAAATATATTAATTCCAAATAAATGTATGGGTTTATTCTTCACAGGATATACTTGGTTGGGAAATATTTGACTTGATATGCACTTAAGTTCTTTTATGTTCACTCCCATAAGATTATTCTATTCCTAAAGTCCATCTATTACCGCATCCATGGTACATCTACTGTTAGGCCTGTTGCATGATATTTTGAGACGCGTGAGATTTTGAGACGCCTATGTGATACACTAAATACACCATGGATGTGCTATTACAAATTAAACAGTGATATTTTGAGACGCTATAAAAGGAAATTTTTCGCTTATTTTACTTTTTAATATGAATTTAAGAATAATATAATTTGATTCGCGTGAGATTTTGAGACATTGTATTACCAAACCATGGATGTGCTATTAGAAATTATACAGTGATATTTTGAGACGCGTGAGATTTTGAGACATTGTATTATCAAACCATGGATGTGCTATTAGAATTTATACAGTGATATTTTGAGACACTATAAAACTTGTTTTTGGCTTATTTTTACTTTTTATTATGAATTATAGATTCTAACAATTTTGAGACGATAGTAAAGATAAACAGGAGACATAGATGTGCTATTATATATTCTTTTGAGACGCTGGTATATAACAATTTCTGAGTGAATACCTGTTTTGAACGTCTCACTATATGTTATATTATATCTGCAATAAGTATCCCTTTTAAATTAATTTAAATTACTGATAATTATAGCAACTTAAACGCCCAATTTCTAATGTATATCTGATTTGACTAGTTTTCCTAATCTACTAATTTCCCAATTCACTATATGGTTATAATATTAACAATTGCAGAGACACAACTTTAATTAAGTAAAAACAAAAACAACTATTACAAACAAACAGAATAAACAAACTAAATTAATATAAATGAAACCTAATAATAAATACATAAACTAAATAAAAAAACACAACATTAAATAATTTATTATAATACCCCCATCAAAACCCCCCTCCTTCGCCACAGCCTCCTCCTCCTCCTCCTACTCATCGTCTCCCTCAATAACCCCCTCAGGGTAAGTATTTCCCCCTCCTTCCAAAAGGATACCTCCCGCCATTTCCTTTTCTCCCCTTCCCAATCCCTCCTCTCCCCTTCCCAATCCCTCCTCTCCCCTTCCCACTTTCTTAAATAGAACAATAATAAATATAATAGTAACATTTAAATTATGTAGCTTTGTTAGCTATTACTTATAGTTATTAAATTTTCACAGCCAACCTACGAAATTCTAATACACAGTGTCAATTACTTCTATTGCCAGCACATACCTTATGTGATTACGATTAACAAAATAATACAAACAAAATATTTCTAACAAACTTTGTTGTTTTAAGTTAGGTAAGTTTGTTACCTATTACTTTTATTAAAGTAAATTTGTATTGCCCGCCTACGAAATTATAATACATAGTGTCAATTACGTCAATTGCCAGCACTTAACTTATCTGAATACGATTAACAAAATAATACAAACAAAATATTTATAACAAACTTTCTTGTTACGAAATAAAACGATTTTTTATAAATGTTTAAACCTTTTTATTTCTCCTGAATTTATATAATATATAAATTGATTTCAGACGACTTATGTTTACTAGCCTACCAATATAATAGCTAAAAGAAATAATCACAACGATTAACTTATTTCTAAACTATCAAAGTTAAACTTGGAGAATGTCTAGAAAGAGATATACATATATTTATAAGATCAGTAAAAGGTAAACTATTTTTTCAATCAGTTTTGATTGTATTAACCAATTATTATTTTTGGGGGCCTCCTCCTTTTCCCCACACAGCTGCCCTAACCTCTCCATTCATACAGTGGAAACCGCACATCTATAGCCATTCAATCGGACCCAAATTTTAAGTTAATTAGCCTTCGTTCGTATGTGTGTAACGACATAACAGAATGAGCATCGCATTGATGCGCCCTGATAATGCGGTTCCCAGTGTACAAAAAAACTCTCAAAGGAAAATAGGTTACGGTACAGTAAATTACTCAAACTATGAAATTAAAAACTATTACAGTGAACTCCAAGTCTGCTATAAATCGGCTTATAACAAAGTTCAATGGTCCGGACATCCTTATATTTGACTATACTATAATCAAATAAATTGATATATGTAATCTCATTTTAACGAAGATATTTCTCACCCCATAAATTTCTGAGTAATTAATTTTAATCAGCTTATAACAAATTTGGTGTATACAAATATTAAATCGATGTCCGCAATTCGTTATAACGGGAGTTCACTGTACTTAATAATATACGATGTAACAAAGTTACATCGTCTATGGTGGACTTACTAAATAGAAACTAATTAATTACTTAGTATAAAGTATATTAGTAGATAATTAAAAATGTTAACTCACTTGATTCCACAGATAATTTACCTACATACTAGTCGTCAGTCTTTTGCATCCTAGATCGTAGATAACAGCTCGTCTTTCGCCACTGGGGATGTGCCGTTGCAGGTCACGTTTCCATAATCTGGGCTCACCATGATTGGGAAGGATTCGTCCCCAGTTGAGCGAAACTTTATTGAGCGAAACCCGCTTGAGCGAACCCAATTGAGCGAAACCTAATTGAGCGAAACCCAATTGAGCGAAACCCAATTGAGCGAAACGTAATTGAGCGAAGCCTAATTGAGCGAAGTTCTAAATGTACATGATGCTATCAATGAAGAATTTACTTACAATGGCCAAAATGAAGGTGATTAGGATAAACGATTAATAAGGTGTATGTAAATACTATACAGCACTCAGATAAATTTTATATAAATACTGCTTTTATATCTTATATAATACGTATCTTCAAATGGCATCAAAATACGAAACAACAAAAAACTGCCCTGCACTTTGTTTTGAAGGATACTCTTATAGATTTGACAAATTAGTGTCAGCCAATACTAAAAAACGATGGCGGTGTCGCACACGAGACTGCAATGGGTGTGTCTATAGTGCAAATATCCAGGAAAATACAGATATTCAAACGCGAATACCTCACCGTGAGCATTGCATACCAGATCCAGATGCTAGGTATATTGAAATTGTAGTATCTGATCTTAAAGTGAAGGCAAGGACTCAATTAACTCCTATACCAACGCTCTACGGCGATGCTACAGCAATGCTCTCAGTTACTCCTACAATTGCATCACGATTCCCCTTATTTAGTCAAATTGACTCCTCTTTATATCGAGAGAGATTGAAGAAATTCCCTACACTCCCAATTTCTAGAGAAGCACTTAATTTGCCTACAGACCTTCAACAAACAATTGCTGGTTCTACCTTTCTGCAATACTCTTCTTCAAACAATGAAATCCTTATTTTCGGTACAGAAGACAATATTCGAATGCTTTCTACTAAAGTACATTGGTGTGTAGACGGTACATTTAGGAGTGTACCTCACTTATATCTTCAACTCTTCACCATCCATGCGTTCGAAGGTGACAAATTAATTCCTCTCATTTACTGCCTACTCTCCGCTAAAACGCGAGTCATTTATTCGGAATTATTTCGTGCTCTCAAAGATAACGCTGGCAATTTAAACGTAGTATTAGCACCTGAGTTAGTCACTTGTGATTTTGAAAGTGGCCTGATAAAAAGCATTAGACTGGAATTTCCAAATGCTTGTGTCCGTGGATGTTACTTTCATTTTTGCCAGGCAATTTATCGCAAGGTGCAAGTTTTGGGTTTATCACAATTATATGTTCATGATGGACCTCATCGAATATATATACGAAAGCTTCTTGCACTGGCCTTTGTCCCCATTGAACTTATCTCTCTAACATTTCAAGGCCTAAGGAATGATGGTCCAGTTGAATTGCAAACACTGTTCGATTATTTTGAGCACTACTGGATTGAAGTTGTGGACAATAAGCTTTGGAATATGTATGGGGTACAAAGGAGAACCAATAATAATCTAGAAGGTTGGCATCTTAGGTTAAATCGTTCGGTTGGAAAGGCCCATGCAAATATTTATGAATTTGTTTCAAAGCTGATCAGAGAGCAGGGATGTACAGAAACTCTTTTAGCACAAGTTGCAGCAGGAAATATAAAGCCTCATAGCAATAATCTCAAATATAAGCAGATTAATGAAAAGATTAAACATCTTACAGATGATTACACTTTAGGGCGAAAGAATATTGACCAATATCTAACTGGAATAGCTTACAACATTGCACAACCTACAAGCATATCTCTATAGTACCATTTGTTCAAATATTTATCTGTCATTCATAATTAATTAAGTTCCAATACTCTATATTATTAATTAAACTAACTTGCTTATGTTTCGCTCAATTAGTTCATAGGTTTCGCTGATTTGGGTTTCGCTCATTTGGGTTTCGCTCATTTGGGTTTCGCTCATTTGGGTTTCGCTCATTTGGGTTTCGCTCATTTGGATTTCGCTCAATTGGGTTCGCTCAAGCGGGTTTCGCTCAATAAAGTTTCGCTCAACTGGGGAAACCCCGATTGGGATTGCGTTGCTTGAATAACCTCGAGCAGAGGTCCCCACAAAGTTCGATGTACATTGCCTTTGAGCGCTTTCGATAGAGTGTTGTGAGCTGTTATTCAATCGTTTGGACATCATCTGAAATAGTTCCATATGTCTTGTAATTCGTGATCAGCATTGATACGACAGGTTGATAGTGATTGAAGTAGTTTTGGATATAAAGGATGGCTTTAGGCTTATCTGTGGCTCTGTGTAAACTCCAACGCACCTCGCGAATTATTGAGTCTTTCGTTGTGTAGAAGTTATTGGCAATGTAGACATCGGCATCAAGAATAGCAGAAGCAGCATAAATTTCCACATCTGTTCCCCAAATGGATTCACGATTCATCAGTCTTTGTGTGCTAAGGTATTCACACGGTGTCGTTCGTTTGGTTTTAAAATACCATCCTAGTTTCCTTGTTCCTTCACTGGCGATAAAGCGAGAGATGATGGAACGAAGATGTAGGTGGCTGTTTTCACTCCCAGTAATTAATTTGGATATGCATCGAAATAGACAATTACCATCTCCTTCGATATGTTCCGCTTCGCAAGGTTCAAAATCGCTAAGTAACTTCCAAACGCTATTAAATGGTTGTCTACAAACTGATTCAAATGATATCCCCAACATATCGCATTTACTTCGCTGCCAATTTTCATCTATCACTGTGATCCTTGGGTCCATCGGTGTGTCGTAGGGATTACGAAGCGGAACTGCGTCGTGAAATGATTCCCATAGCATTGTGTTTAGATACTGCATTCCCTAAAATATTAATTTGTTTACAATTTAATAAATATAAGAATTATTATAATGTCACAACTTGCTTTGATATTCTAAACAAACATACTAATTAAATTGAATTGAGTTGTATGAGTGTATTGGTAGATAGTTTTGACTTACCAGGAAATACAGTACTTTGTGTGTGTATCTAGCACGTTGGGTATCTGTATAGCTGGGGTAGAGATCTGATGTCCATCCGAGTATAATCTCCATAATATCTCTCTTCTACAATAAATGGGTAAAATAGTAATTTGTAGTTATCGTATGAATCATTGTTAATTAACTTACAACTTCCTCTTCTTTTCCGCCATCCAAATACTCGAATAACATCGTGTTGGGAGTGTAGCTGTGCGCTTTGTATAGCAAGTGGTCCAGCTCTTCATGTAGAGGAGTCATGAAGGTCTGCCCACGTATATTCTGCTTTAGGATTTCCTACAAATGACAACATTGTAAGAAAAATATTATGGAATGTTACAAATATTCTGGATTGACGCAAGAGAAGGTGTAAAGCGAAAATAACAATGAGTGTCAATAAAGATTACACTGAATGAATTAGACTATAGATGTGAATCGGGAAGCTTACTTTTAAGTTATTAAGGTGTTGAAATATAGATTCCGTAGAAAATCCGAAGAGATTCTGGTACATCTAAAAAAGGAATATTTTACTATTAACACTATTTTATATTTTAAATAACAACTCAATCACAATGAATTTACCTGTGAGGTGTTGATTCCGATGCTAGTATCGAGGCTTACTTTCTTCTTAGTATTCTTGGGACTAGAGGATCTTTCGAAGTAAGGTCTTGTGATATGGATTGGAATCTTTTTGTCCTTCTTCGTTCCTAATTCTGTTTTAGAAATTGTAACATGGCTTTCTGTTGATTTCGACACCGTGTAAGGCCCAAGATGTTTCGTTTGCTTCTTTGTTTTGGGCATGTGTTTTAGTTTGGGCATGTTGGTATAAATAATCTTATCATCCTTCTTTAGAGGTGTACTAATTACAGAGAGAATAATTATGAAAATAATTATAATCGAAAGAATGAATCGAACATTAGTAACAAGATAGACTGTGTGTTATGTATGAATTAAATATCGTCATCAGTTCAACTAACCGATTAGTGTTAACTTTCTTATCATATTGTATCTTCTGCTTGAGTTGTTCAAAACTGATGCAGTCCATAGCTGATTGCTGTGTAGAAGTTCGAGATTCATCGATGTTGCTAACTGCTTCGAGGGGATTATCAGGAGGTGGGCAAAATATGTCGTTTATACCTTCGGTATCATCTAGTGGATCTGAGTTCTGAGAAAATCGATTCTTCCAAATCAAAGTCTTCCTCATCGTTGGTATGCAGGTCGTTAATGGTGGACAAGAGATCTTGATGCCGGGACTCTCTTCCCCACATAACCTTGAATGGAGTTTGTCCGAGGGATCTTTTCTTGCAGGAGTTCATTGCAAGCACAGCCTGTTTGAGCAGTTTGGACCAATGATCCCCTATCTGGCTCTCCATTTTAATCAGTTTTCTATATGGATAATTCGTAAATTGGTCTTAAAATTATATTACAAAATACTAACTGTTTCAGAATCTTGTTGTGCGCTTCGACTAAGCCGTTAGCCATGGGGTGGTAAGCACGAGTGCTACGATTGTCGATACCCAATTTCTGGTTGAATTCCTTAAATATCTGTTAAATACAATAAATAAATACAAATAACAATACATACTATAATATAATTATTAATGTTAGTGTGTAAAATTAGATAATTATGATAATTATATAAGTTATTTAATTTTAATGAATGAATGAATGAATGAATTAACACTAATCTAACAAACAGTATTACATTATACTACTCACATTGCTTGTGAACTCTTTGCCCTGGTCGTGCTGGATAATATCAGGTAATCCCATATCGAGATAGATGTCCTTCAGATTCTGAATAACTTCTTGTAAAGTCTTGGTCTTGAGAGGGCGTACTGCAACATATTTGCTCAGGTAGCATACAGTGACTAGAACGTGTTTGTAGCCGTCTTCACTCTCAGGGAGGTCGCATATAAGGTCCATTCCTATATGTCTCCACGTTTTAGAAGGAGGTGGTATTGGTTGGAGTTTCTTTTGCGGTTGAGGTGGCAAGGCCGCTGTCATCTGACATATATGGCACGTCTTTACCTTTATAATATAAGGAAGCCATTACTATTGTATGATTTAATATGTACTATACTATGTTACAAAGCTAAGTGAATACGTAGTTTCTAATCATTATGAATTTGGGATTATTTTCGACTGAGATACAGCCACATTTCCTTATGTGCCACTTGTCCCACATGTAACATGTGACATAGACACAGATGCCACTTCATGGATATTTATTGTATAAACATGACTTAAAATCATTATGTTATGATATTTATAATTATATTACAAGATTAAGTCATTTGAGAGTAGTTTAATCCAGCAGAATTTATTACGCAAACGAGAAGTATATTGTAATTCAGAAAAAAATTCAGTTATTCAAATTGTTTTCGTGGGTTAGTATACATTTCGTTAGAATGCATCACAACATTTAAAATGATTCAAAATTAAATAGCCCATTTGAATAATAAAATTAATTATGGTTCAAATGAAACGAGATAGGTAGGAAATTTTTATTAAGATGAACAAATACAGAAGTGGTCCGAACAAAGATGGACTATCCTTTATAATAATGTCACTGTAAATGGCAAGTGGTCCGGCCATAACCGAACCACGTGCTACCTAGGAAAGTATGCCGAATAATTAAACTCACATATTCTTTAACGTCTTGGGAAACGCCTGCCCATGTGTATCTTTGCTGAACTGAATGTAGAGTCGTGTTTATTCCGGGATGACCGACTTCGTCATGGAACTTCTGATAGATGCTGTCCAACTCAGACTGCAACGGAACTGCCAAATCTGTCTCTGTGCCTTCCAGTTTTACTCTCTAAAGGGAGAATTCAATTAAACCATGGGATATTTAAAAATGGTCTAGGGGAATAAGGAAGTCAATATTACCTTGAAAAGTCTGTTGGTATCTCCAATAAAATAGGAAGACAATCTTCTTTTGTAATTCCATTTTGTCTGACGTGAAGCTTGAGATGCCTCAGGATATTTTTCTTCGCGAATAAAGTGAAAGATTTCGTCATATTCATTTGGATTCATTTCAAAATAATAAAGGATTAGATTGTTTGTTTGTTGTAAATGAATAAGACAATGAATGCAGATATTAAGTTTCTTATATAGTTAATTAATTTGATAATAGTATAGGGTTTATGTATATTATGATGTCAAAATCATAGTATATTCTTAAATTCATAATAAAAAGTAAAAATAAGCCAAAAATTACTTTTATAGTGGTGTCTCAAAATATCACTGTATAAATTCTAATAGCACATCCATGGTTTGCTAATACAATGTCTCAAAATCTCACGCGTCTCATTCTTGAATTAATTCATAATAAAAAGTAAAAATAAGCCAAAAATTCCTTTTATAGTGTCTCAAAATATCACTGTATAATTTATCGTAGCACATCCATGGTTTGCTAATACAATGTCTCAGAATCTCACGCGTCTCAAAATATCATGCAACAGGCCTTATATAGAGTAGGCTATGCTCTAGTCCAGTGGTTCTTAACCTTTTTTATGTCATTTCCCCTTTTGGCCTGTTCACTCTATCCGATTTCCCCCTTCATTTGTAGTATAAGGTATTATTAGCTGTCTGGCGATAACTGCTTCTTGGCCACCAGTGGATCAATGTTAGGAGGTATTATTTTATTTAGGTTTTATTATTATTATTAATTTTTTCTAAATTGATTTCCCCCAGGTTAAGAACTACTGCTCTAGTCTATTAGTAGAAAGGTCACATCCAATTGTCAGACGGAGTGTTGGTCCTTTAATAAATTATTGCTATGGGTTATTTTAATTAAAATGATTTTGTGTATCAATAAAATGCTAAAATGTGAAGTATAAAAAAGTGCTTAAACTTTACATCAATGTCAAATGATATTCGTAGCGGATTAAGAAATCAATCTATTGTTATTTCACAACTAAATATTTTATTTTTGTGTGCAATTAAATGTTACCAGCATATTGTTTTTGTTAATTATTTATAAAAGTTGTATTTGATTACGTAGTCTCATACTACTATATACTTCTATAAACAGTAATTTGTACAATTGATGTATCAATCACTGGTATTGATACGATATCGAATAATTTAGACAATCAGATAAATTTGGATTGTGTCAAGGCAGATAGGTTAAAAATCTTTAAACAATACGCTATCTAGAGTGGGATGAAATAGCGGCAGGGTTGAGTACTTTTCTAATTAAGTACAAATTGTTGAGTATTTGTACTTGTCCCTAAATACTTTGCAAAAGTACTTGAAATTTCAAGTACTTTTATAATAGTTTTCAAGTACTTCGATTACAGTAGAACTCGGTTAAGACGTACCACCTTGGGAGACAAGAAAAAGTACGTACTAACCGAGGTACGTTTTATCCGTATGGATATTCCACAAGTTGAAATACTGACTTGTTCAATGATATGAATAAGATGTATGGTATACAAGTGTATAACATACCTAACGATATGGTTGAAGTATTTAGTTGTCACCTGCTTACTTAAACCAAATAATAACCGAGTTCTGCTGATACTTTCTAGAGTACAGTACTTACTAACCGAATTAAAATACATACATTTTGTTTAATTGGGAATATAAATTGGCACGTGTTAGTCCGAGGTACGTCTTATCCGAGTACGTATTAACCGAATCATTTATAATGGATCAGATAGGAGAGAAAATCGGTTATTAGCGAACAGTACGTAATATCCGAGAGTACGTCTTAAGCAGAGTACGTCGTACTAAGCGAGTTCCACTGTATTAACTAGAATACCCCTACCGTGGTATATTTATTAAATGAAGTAGTACAAAATTTTGCCAAAAAGTAGCAAACCAAGGAAGGAATCAAATAGTAAACACTATCAGGTTTCTCTTCATTATGCATTCACTATGATGGACATCGCCCATATTTTAAGTATATTTGGAAATCAGATTACTTATATGGAGGTCAGTTACTGGTAACTGAACTGCCATATAAGGAAGTTTTTGAATTCTGAAATACCCATAACCTCAGAAATGAAATTTAGACATAAATAAAAACCACTTCAGTTACCAGGAACTCAGCTCCATATATGTATTTTGTTTGGAAATGGTTTCAGAATGATTTTTGTAATACGTGTATCTCTAACTTCGAATTCATAATATGGCTATCAGAAAGCTTCCTGATGTATTTAAACACTTTGATACACTGGATCCTTTACATGGGAATTTCAAACCAAAATGCAAATATTGTCTGAAATAAATTTCAGGTTGTTTAAATCAACCAGGGCTTTTCATGAGTCACCAAGTCATGTGACTCGAGTCATCCAGTCAATTGACTCGTGATAAAATTCGATGACTCGAGTCACCGAGTCTGACTCGATGACTCGTGGTTACTCGCGAGTCATCCAGTCAATCAAGTGACTCGTGAAAAGCCCTGAAATCAACAATCAACTTCATCAAACATAGGTATGAAACAGAATCATCTTATGAAGTATGAAGAACTCAAGAGTTTCAAAGAAGCAAAGGACGACGATCAACTGAAACTTTCCCTACTGCCTACTTCAATTAAAAAGTATCTTCCTCATGGTTCACATCAACAGGCAATTACTAATGAACTTGTGAGTTTTATTGCATAGTATTTGCTCCCACTTTCAGTTTTTGAGAGTCCAAGGTATTGTAGCTTTATATACAAGTTAGACCCTAAATATCAAGACCCTACTAGAAATCATCTTTCCACTAAACTGATGAGGGAAAATATATAAAGATCCACGATAATCTTGTGAAAAAGGTTGAACAAGTCCATAGTATTGATCAAACAGACAAATGTAGAGTTACATAGGGATTACTGCTTACTTCATCTTGGACTGGAAAATACATTCCATAATGGTTGCATGTCACAGATTTTCAGATAGCAACGAATAGTTCCCAAATTGAGAATAAATTATCTTCAAGCTTAGTTATTCCATGTATTCGAGGTCTAAGGGCTCAATTGTCAACACTCCGTTATATATATTCTAACGCCCTAGTACAAGAACTTGCAGAATCCCTTGAACGTCGACTTGACATTTATGAGTCCGAAGATACAAACACGACAGCTAGTATATTAGATCCTCGCTTTAAACTGAAGTGGTGCAAAGATAGTATGGGGAGAGATCATTACAAAAGTGAAATGTTGAAAACAAAAATTAAACTGTCCAGTGGTAGATAGCGAAAGTGAACAGCCAAACTCAAAATGAACAAAATTGTTTTCATTCATGGATTTGGATGAATAAGACATAGAAAATATATACACTTATGAATCAGTACTGAGAGATTTTTGTCCTCAAATCCACTATTCCAAGAAACTCCGATATCTTTCCTTCTGGAAAGATCATGAAGACATATATCCCAAACTTTCGATATTAGCCATGAGCGTGATAATCAACAATCTTTGAGATAATGAGTGTATAAAGAATTAAGTGCAAATAATCTCATTGTCTCAAAGATTATTGAAGTTAGGCCGAGAAAATGTATTATCAATGAATAGGAAGTTATCTATTGCGGATAGATCAGCACTAGCATTGTTTACATAATATCGATAGTATTTGAGTTATGGCTCATTTAGGAGATATACATTTCCATGGCAACCGAGGAATTTGTCAACATTCCATTTATAATTTCGATATATTTCATTCAACTAGTAATGGACATCCTGATTATCCAATTTTGAGCATTTATAACGCGATTAACTATGTTAAAAGCAGGCTATAAAAACACGAAAATTCCCACTAAAAATAGCTATTACGTGTTCAAATGGTGATATATCACAATTCTAAAGGGTGTTATGTATGCCTTGATATCATGTTCCTAACTTCATATATAATTATAATGCATTTCTCAGGTCTGTCATTACTAGCTATTGAGATAAAGATATGTCAGCTAATAATCAATGGCCTTTAAGTAATCCATGGTTCGGAGTAGTAGTAAGGCCTTATATAACGAAGATCACGCCATGAGATATCTAGCAGTTCCAGCTTCATCTGCTCCGGTTGAACGCCTTTCAGCCTAGCTGGATATGTCTTCCGTCCAGATAGGTCAGTGCTTCTCAACCTTTTTTAACTCGTGAACCTCTGATACCCGAAAATTTGGTGGTGCACACCCAGGACATTCCTAAGTCTGAAGTATTCTATTGACTCGGGCATCGATTATAAAAACAGGATGGGGGGTGAACATCATATGGTCTCATTAGGATGAAAAGCGTAAGTATGTAATAATATCACAAGGTTAATCTAAGTATACATGGATTTATAGACGAGCGAGCGCAGCGAGCGAGAAACATTTTCTCGGGTGAAGAGGATTTTCAAATATCATTGAGTATTACTAACAATTTTTACAACAATATTTTGCTGATTTAGGGAGTACAAAATTATGAGGTGCACCAATATTTGGGGGGGGAGAATGCCCAAAGGTAGGTTGTGGTAAATGGACTAGTACGGACCAAGCCGTCTTTGAAAATGCGTCGGCTAACTTAGAGAACACTATAGTAATAAATCAATATAGTTGAGTAATCAGAATTTAACTTGTAGATTATGACTATATTTTAAAAACTTTATTTTAAAATGCACAATATTCACACCACTCCTAGTTCCGTGCACCACCGATACGTGTCCCGTGCACCCCCAAGGGGTTCATGCACCCCAGGTTGGGAACCACTGTATCAGATTATAGGCGTAGATAGACCCGGACGCGGACAATGCCCGGGTAGACATTCCTAGACTGAACCATGTACTGGCTAGGATTATCGTTCTTTTATTTAAATCCCGATTTACCTAATTGTGTCTATATTTATGTATACCTTATTATAGCAAATTAACGCGAATTTCTCCAAATCGCTTCCTTCGCGTTAATTTCCATGACCTTAATTTCCTGCTATTTAGCAAAATTATATAATGGATGGACAAACTTCCGAGCTACATATGTATTTTCAGATGTGCAACTAGTTTGAGAGGATGTACCATGTCTATCAAGTAGATTGTAAGCCTATTTGGCACAATAATACTATTCAATCAGGAGATTTATATTCCAGAATTTCTTTCTAAAATTTATTCGCGTTAATTTCATGTATTTGAAAATGTTCAACTCCAATTCGCGTTAATTCCATGGAACGTTAATTTCCTATAATAAGGACTTATATCAACACAACACTTAGGTAATTCTTTCCAATTAATTAGTTTTGATATAGTAATTTATATTTGCCCCTAGCATTTGCGCGTCAATGAAACGTACTATTAAAGACTTTTGGGATAATGGAAGAGAAAAGATTAGAAGAAATATAGATAGTGTTTCAATAACAACTGGTTGATTTAGAATTAGGTATGGTAATTGGGATTTAAATAGAAAATTTTGCCCGGGTAATCCTTTACTCCTGGCTACGCCTATGTATCAGATAGGTGCAATCTTTCTGATAAAACCTTTGAAACATTGATGTTTCTTAGGGCTAATAAGAACTAAAGTCATAATTATCCAGTTCATAGCCTACTCTATATATGGCCTGTCAGTAGATGTACCAGGGATGCACAACTAGATGGCAAATTTTAATTTTTTAATGTTCAGTATATTGAACTACTACGTTCTTTATACGTCTCTAGGTCGTAAACATAACTCAGCCCTGCTAGCCCGTAATTAGTATTAGATGTAATGAGAACGGTGATTGGATTTTCATAATTTAATAGTATAATAAACACAAACAGTACAATTCATAATATTAATTAATACTACAGTAAATAATACACAATAATTTGCTTTCTTTCCTCTCCTCTTTCTCTCTATCGCTCTAGCAGTGACTCACGACACTCTTAACTAAATAATAGAAACAAGAACTAACAGATTAATACAAATCATGGTAAATACAAATAAATAGACACATAATCAAGAGAATTTCTTTAATTTACGCTTTTCTATACTTTTGAAAGAACCAGCGAGTTATAATTCTTAACTTTATTTGCAAGAAAGCAATTCGCTGCGGTAAAGTCTAGCTTCGATAAGATGTTCCAACTAAACACACCACAGCTAATACAAGTAGATTTCCAAATACTTGGATCACGATAATCACTATCTTCCATATACATCAACGCGAGTTCAACTAATATTTTCTAGAAGGTCCACTTACAAGCTTCGCCAACAGCTCTTTATTGTTTCTATAGCACTAAAGGTCTTCCATAAAACAAACATGGAAAACTGGCTCAGATGGATATTTAAGTCTGCCACGGTCCGTTAGCAGCAGAAGTTTATACTGAGAGTCCAGGTCTAAATAAAGGAGAAATTATTTATCAACTGTTACACAGTGGCTTAAAATCGCAGTTGGTAGGGAATAGATATCTGTGTGCACTTTAGCCTATTATAATGTATTAATTACATATGGGTTATCGATGTTTAGAAAATGTTTGGTCATATCAAAATTTATTTACACCTCATACTTTGTCTGTTATGACGTCATGATGATGTTACTTATTTTTTTGAAATTCTGAAATCCGCTATATCTTTCGAGTTTGCGTTGTACTATGAATTAATTACATATGGGTTATCGATGCCTATGTATCTTTTGACATATAAAAAAATTATTTATGGCTCCAGATGTATTAGTTATGACGTCATACAACCGTGTTTTTTTTTAATTTCTGGTATTAATTAATTTAACCCCTTAAATTAATATTTTGCAATTATGTGTCGACTGTACCTAGGAATTGCTTAGAAAATTAATTTACTTATTGCCTTAATTCATTCAAAATAGGTTTATTAATTATATAATACACTATTTACAGCTGACGTAAGCTCGTATATTTTCTTTTACCAATTTCCAAATAATCAAGAAGAAGCAACTACTTATCAATCGGAACTTTTTTCGTGTTATCGCATCACTAAAATCTCCAGCATAGGCAATCTTTTTGGAAATCTGAGCTAACTGACGGTTATCGTCTTGATTGGATACCAATTGTAAAGAAATAGCTGCGATTGAAATTTCTGACATGTCTTCAATTTCTGAAATTTCTTTAATGCACTCCAGTAATTTAGAGAGGCGTGATCTCTGATGTTTCAAATAAACACTATCGAGACTCTTTCTATGGATAGGTCTACTTTCATCAGGCACAGAGGACGTAGTAAAGTCAGCTGGAGTTGATAGACGACTCTTTTTAAAGTCCATAATTAAAATCGATTTGAGAATTCCACCATTCTCCATCCAATTCGTCAACTGACTTCCTTCCTTTCCTCACATTATTACGAACCCTCCATAGCAATGATTGCAAGGCACTATTATTTATTCCAACAGACTCTTCAATTTCAGTCAATGCTGCTTGAATATTGAATTCATGCGAAAAAATCTTTGCCAAATCAAGTCTGGTCTTGGGGATATTCTGATCACTAGCTGCCATTTGAGATAAATACACAAAAAAATGAATGAAATTGACGCGAATTATGGTCACTACTATCTTAAACAAAATATATATCACATATGAAACAGCAGAATCAAATAACTTGGTGGTTACAATGGATATTGAATTGCAGTTACCAAATTGAGACTTGGAATCTTGCATAGTAACCGAATGATCACATTGGAATGTAGTATATATTTTTATTTCCGGAGCGAACCGGAGGTTGTGACTTTGTATACTAACTCTACATACATTAATTGATTTTCTGAAAGTATATTCAATTTGCATTTCTTTGCATAATGGTGTTTCCGCACACTTCAAATATCTAGATTTGTTACAATTTGTTTAATTTTACAGGTGATATTAAAAATAATATTTTCTTGGAAAAATATTTAAGCTACACTACTATGATTAAAAAATACAGTTTCAGAATACTTATATTACTAATCTAAATTTAGTACACACAAAAAATTGCCATAGTAACATAATTATATTGACTCTAAGTAGAATACCTTATTTCAAATTCCAACAAAACCGCAAATGGAACTAAATTACTCCAACGTTCGAAGGCAATTTTTATATACTTGTAGGCTTTAGATAAGCTGGAAATTTGAAATTTAGAACACTATGGCAATCAAATAACAATAAACAAGCTTGAAAACACAATAATACAGACCTCAATAATTGGTCTATTCCCTGCCATAAGCCACTGTGTGTTAGTATATGTAGACAGATATGACACAGTTTTGTTTGTTTCATGTACTGATGGACACAATAGCCGTCAATAAAGGCTAATGATTGAAGCAACTGTGAACCACGATCAATTGTTGATAGATCATTGATTTCATCAAGAAATGGCTCCAAATTGAACTCACCATCAGTAGTGGAGTACGGAGAAGAAAATGCCTTGACGCCCAGAACACGGAAGCGGATTTCGTTGTGGAAGAACAGCCTAAGAAAAACGAAGAGTTCATCATCCGAATAGCCTTAGCAAAGTACTTAAGTCTAGAAAATGGAATGATGATTATTTAGCTTTTGGATTTTACCTTCCATATGATCAGATGAAGTGCTCTGAACCAGAAGCAGAATGCTTCATTTGTGGTGAACGGTTGTGCAACTCCTCTCTTGCACTGGCGAAACTAAAACGGCATCTGGAAAACCACAAAGAATATCAAACTAAAACAAAATGATATTTTGAAAAGATGCGTGAACTCACCTGTAAACAGAAATCCTCCTTTAATCAAACAATGAAAGGTATTGGTTGAGAGACTGACCTATTGCGAGCATCTTATCGAATTGCTGAAGTCTTGTGTAAACAAAGGAGACCATTTACTGAAGGAGAAGATGTCATCAAACCAAGTCTTATTATTGCTGCTGAAGAACTCCACAATGAGAAAGCTGTTAAAAGAGTGAAGGAACTCCCTTTGTCCAATGACACGATGTTACGGCGAGCAATAGATATAAATTTCGACCTACAAGATCAACTTTTCCAAAAACTGCGAGATGCGTGTGGTTTGGATTACAGCTTGATGAATCAACTGTCGTCAGTAGTCGAGCACAGCTTTTAGCTTACGTTCGTTACCCTGATCTGGAGGCAGAAACTATCAGGGAGGAATATCTTTGCTGTTTGGATTTGGAGTGTCCACTACAGGCGAAGCAATATTCTTGAAGTTAGATGAATTTATTAAACAAAACCGAATTCCATGAGAAAATGTTCCGGGATTACTACAGATGGTGCGGCAGCAATCTCGGGAAAAAATATCTGGTGTAATTACAAGAATACGAGCGATTGATCCTCACTGTGTATCTAAGCACTGTATAATCCATCGTGAGGCACTTGCAGTGAAGCGGTTTAAAACCGGATCTGTTACAAAAGGAGAACTTGAGATTGTACTGGAAGATGTGATACACACGGTCAATTATATCAAAGCTGGTGGAAAAGGGAAAAAGATTCTGATGTTCCAGAAATTGTGTGAAGAAATGGGAGCAGAGTACGAATCACTCTTACTTCATTCTGAGGTACGATGGCTCTCAAGAGGAAAAGTGCTCACCAGAGTATTCCAATTGATAGAGGAAATTCTTGCCTTTTTGAGAATGGATGGACATGAGAAGGCCTCTCTTTTTGCAGATCCTACTTGGATAGTTAAACTATCTTACCTTGCATCTATTTTCGATCTGTTGAACTCTTTGAACCTGAGCCTACAAGGACTTAATGCTGACATATTTACTCAACACAGCTAAGTAGAAGCAGAGGTGCATGCATTAGTGCGAAATTTGGGGTTGTCACTAGTGCGAATTTTCTAAGTTGTCATTAGTTCTACTGATATTTCATAGAGTTATCATTAGTTCTACTGATATTTCATAGAGTTGTCATTAGTGCTACTGACATTTCATAGAGTTGTCATTAGTTTACTGATATTTCATAGAGTTGCCTTAGTTCTACTGATATTTCATAGAGTTGCCTTAGTTCTACTGATATTTCATAGAGTTGTCATTAGTTCTATTGTAAGATTCATGGAGTTGTCATAGTTTAACATAATTTATTACTAATAAATGAATATAATATAAAGAGTAGTTGAAATAATAATATTAACTAAACTAACTAAATTAACTAATAAATATTTGGAATCGATTCTCAATTGGAGAACGGCATGTTGGACAGGGATTTCTAAGTTCTTCAATTCTTTTATTGCATCCTGTACAGCAATTCGCATGCTTACATGGTAAAAAGATCCATGTCGATGTTCTGGGATGAAGACAAACTGCACAATTATTATTTATCGTACTCTCCAATTCATCTTCTGTTTCAGATTTGTCGGAAAAATCGAAATATTCTGCCTCTAAAAAATGAACTGCTATCTTTCCGATTGTATCACTTATAGCCTCCAAAAATTGCAAAGGTGTATAGTTACCATTCTGCAACTTATCTTTATATGCTATACGACGCTCCTCATTAATAACTTTCTTAAGTATTCTCGGCCTGCTTATTTCTTTTCCACTCAACAATCTTTCAACTTCAAGATCAGTGTCTGCGATTATTTCCTTAAATAATGATAAAAAGCTCCAAATTCGGGGATGACTTGTCTGAACTCTTCTTTTGAGCTTTGCATGATAACTTTAAGCTCCATTGTTTGTAGTTGATTTTGCGTCAAATATCGATAATTCATCAGAACTAACTTGACCGAGCCATCTCTTTGCATAATATCGTTTGAGCTTGTCTATGTTGGCTTTTTCTGTGTCATTAAGTGTATTCGGAGTACTTATAAGGTTATATGTTGGTTGTATTAGTGTACTTGGCAGGAAGGGAATCGCCATTAAGTGTCTTACAAATGTGATAACTCTGGATTGTTGTGAAAATTCTTTACAATTCCGAATTTTTGAGTTTGATGCCAAATGCGTTGTGTAAAATGAAACCAACAGCCCTTTACTTCAACATATGGATAAATCTCTCTCAATGCATTTAATGGAGCGATTTCCCAGTCTTGCATACATGTTGTGGGGTTAATTAGGGTATGAGAATGCGAATGCTATTCAAAATGCACTTGTATAGCTCTTGTTCTTTACCAGTCAAAAGACAATGGATAGCAGGTAAGTTGTGTTTGCCAACCGTTACAAAAATTGTCCACAGTTTATAGAATTGCTTCGGAACACAGTAGAAGGTTCCATCGAACTGGATATGATTTATTCGTGGCATCAATTCACTCATTCTATCAGAGAAGAATATCAGTGCAGTTTGGTTATTCACTGAAATTGTACTTCTATGAAACTTTTCAAAAGTGGTAGTTGATATCATTTCAGATAATTCAGAAGCATTTGAAGGTATTTTCGGTTGCGATCTTCTTCGCGAGCGATACATAGAGGATTCGCACTCATTGAAGGTTACCTCTTGCGCAAAAGGATCCTCTCGTACTGCATCATCAAATATTTTCCTAAGGTAATCTTGTGAGGTACGTGCAACTGTTTTACATCTCTTTTTTTAAAATTGGAATATATCAGAACTGTATTTCAGCAAGTTATGGTTATGGATTGAGCCCGGGGTAATCAAGTCAGTGTTTTTATTCAATTATGCCATAGCTCTACAGCCATCTCTGAAGAGAGCACATTTCAGGTAGACTACATTATCTGTATATTTTCGTTTAAGATATTTATGGCCATCTGCTGTTGTGAGAACTCGGCCAGTATGTCGTCGATAATTATCTATTTTGTATTCCATTTACGATGTGTGTAGGGAATGATAATTTATAGTAATTTATAAATATTGTTATGTGTTTTGAGTTTTGAGTGGAAAACCCACAAATTCAATAAAATTAGGTAGTGATCAAAGAACACAATAGGTGATATCTAAAAGCAAATTATTGAAGAATAAGAAACCCTAATGACAACTCCGTGAATCTTACAATATAACTAATGACAACTCTATGAAATGTCAGTAGAACTAATGACAACTCTATGAAATATCAGTAGAACTAATGACAACTCTATGAAATATCAGTAGAACTAATGACTACTCTATGAAATATCAGTTGAACTAATGACAACTTAGAAAATCTATGTGAGAAAGGATTTTCTTGTCTCACACACATAAAGACGAAAACAAGGAATAGCCTTAATCAAAACTTAGACACTACGATGCGATGTGCTCTCGGCAATCTTAATCCACGCTTTGATCTCATAATTAAGAAGAAACAACAACAAACAAGTCACTAACTAATTAGCTTTTGTATTCTTTAGTTTTATGTTAAGTGCAATTTGTGCTATTAGATATTCTATAAATAGGAAGGAGGGTTCCGCGAAAGGATTCCAATTTCGCAAAGGTTCCGTGCAACTGAAAAGGTTGAGAAGCACTGGTCTAATAAACCCACAGCATGAATTATATGTGCAATCACAACAAGTGTGAAAGCATAGCTACCAGTTAGCTCCAGAAAGTCCATCTCAAGCAGATTAAATAACACTCTATATAATTTGGACAATTGGGACCAGATTATGTGTTCACATTACACTTTTCAGAGATGTTCAGAAGTCGGAGAGTAAACACTGTGTAAAACAATAGGAAAAATTTGTGACCGAGAAAAAGTGTCAATATTTGGAGTTAATTTATTGAAGGTGTTCACATGTGGAGGCTTTACAGTACAATTAAATAGAAACTAGCACGGATTTACAACTAAATGAATATTTATCGCAAATTGAAACAATAGCTTAAGATTTAACAAGTTGAGTCAATATAATTTTACAAGTTAACACAATAGAATTATATTTAAAAGTTTGACTGAATCTGAAGTGTTAGGAAATACAGGAGATTGTAACCAATTATGGCAGAAACTACCTTATTATAGGAAATTAACGCGCTATGAAATTAACGCGAAGGTAATTAACGCGAATTGGAGCTGAACATTTTCAAATACATGAAATTAACGCGAATAAATTTTTAGAAAAAAATTCAGGGTTATTAATCTCCTGATTAAATACTATTTATTGTGCCAAAATAGGCTTCCAATCCACTTGATAGACATGTTATATCCTCTCAACCTAGTTGCACATCTGAAAGTATGTAGCTAAGAAGTTTGTCCATTAATGTATAATTTTGCTAAATAGCAGGAAATTAAGGTTATGGAAATTAACTCTCCATGAAATTACCGCGAAGGAAATTAACGCGATTTGGAGAAATTCGCGTTAATTTCCTATAATAAGGTAGACAGATATTAAATTATTTAACCAGACATGTCAGTTTTGTCCACGTAAATATTCATAATTTAATGTTATGAGACATAGTTAGTTTAAAAGAGGTGTTAAAATGCTTCGATCAAAAAAAGAAAACCCAGGTGCAAATTATACGTTCACTCTGTACCTAAATTTTCAGCCCCAATCGATAAAGGTGTGGCCTGGGTAGTATCCCGAGAAATTTTAACAAAAATGAAAAAATGCAGTGATTTTAATACTGGCCCACTACGTAGTAGTTGGCACAGTAAATAATAGTATAGGTAGTTAGATTAGAACTGGGCCACTATACTATAGTATAGTCGGCATAGTAAAGTTACATAAATAAAAACTTCAGGTCTCCATGTATTTATAGTATGCCGATATATTGCAATTTAATCTGTCATGAAATGGACTCTGACCATATAAACTTACTGTTCTACACACAGGTGCGATGGCTCTCACGAGGAAACGTTATTCTGCTTGTTTACGAGCTACGTGAAGAGCTAAAAGACTTCTTACGCACACACAAAAAACAATGCTGGATTCGAGTAACTGGCTCGCTAGCTTGTGCTATTTAAGTGACATTTTTGAACCTATCAATGTGCTGATTCGTACGCTTCAAGGCAAAGAAGCGAACCTGATGCTCTTCCATGACAAAATAAAAGGGTTTCTTGCAACACTGGTTTTGTAAAAAGACAAAGTCAGTCACAGGCGCTTCGTATTATTTCCGCGCCTCTCTGCATACATGTAAGAAACTGAAGACATCGAAGTCGAAACTATTTCTCACGAAATTACTAAACATATTCAGTCACTGATTAGCAGTGCTCGACAAATTAGGTGGTTTGGTGGCGTTAGCCACCAAAAATCTTTCTTAAGCCACCAAATTTCAACTTTGGTGGCTTAACTAATCCACCATTCATTGTGGAATTATTTGATGTTGTGTAGATTAAATTGTCCGTTGAATTATTGGTTATGAATATTAGTGTTGTTTTACGGCATCAGAAGTTTGTCAAGCAATCAGTGGTTTGTTAAACCGGCCGTTGATTATTCTTTAGCCACCAGAAAAAGTGAGGTGGTGGCTTAATTAGCCACCATCTAAATTTCATTTTGTCGAGCACTGCTGATTAGTAAGTTCGAAAGCTACTTGCCCGGAGCGAAAGCATCATTCCACTCCGTGTCTTTCACAGTTTCTGGTGCAAAATGCTTCGATCCTACCCAGGCCTGTCAAAGAAGGCAATATGGCTCCTAATGCCTTACCCTTCGTCATAATTATGTGAGCAGTCGTTCTCTTCAATGGTAGTTATTAAAACAAAGTACAGGAATCGGCTTGAAATAGAAAATGACATGATTGTTGCGTTATCATCTACCGAGCCACGCATTGGAAAACTGGTTGCAGAAAAACAGGCTCAACCATCACATTGATTATACGACATTAATCTTACTTAGGATGACATCATTAATAATTTGTTGCGATGAATGAAAATGTATCATAGTATGAATATGTAGTTTGAGGGGTCGCGTTATTTAAATAGGGTCGCAACCAGAAAAATTGTTGGGAACCACTGATGTATACAGTCATATATTAAATGCAGTAATGCATTGAATATAGTTATATAATGGATTAGTGATATATTGGATCATTGGTGAAGTACCGCGGGCGAAGCCAAAGCTGAAGGAAGGCGCTGCACCAAGTTTACTGCCCGGCTGCCCAGCGTATTTCTCATCCAAACCTACCAAACGGAATCGCTTGTCATGCGATGCAAAAGAGGAAGCCTTGATGAACCAAACGCAAACACTACAACTCAGTTTGAGGTCCGAGAGTCAAGAGAAAGAGAGGTTTGTGGTAAACTCTCTACAGGACTTGTAAGATAAGTTAACCTTGATTTATTTACCTAATAGTTGGTTGGTGTGGTTTCCTTAATGAGAGCAACATAACGTTTGTTCTCGCTAAAATGGCTGAAAAAATTATCTCTGTAGATTTGTACCTTGAAATCAAGGCATATTTACCCACCTGAGCCTATTTTAATGGACAGAGTATATCCGTTAACATTGCTGCAATTAGTGAAATCCGAGAAATTGAATCCGTTTTGCAGGAACTTGCTTGAAAATACAACTCTAGTTCTAAAAATACTAAGGAATCGATTAATTTACCTCGAGCCAAAGAGCATATTAAGTAGGTCATCAATGATTTACTACTTAATAATGAAAAAAATAAGGATTCCTCAGAATTAGTGCGTTTGCAATTTGATAGCAATAGAATACACTTTCTGACATTTGATTTTGTACACATAGTATTAAAAGTATTCGTAATAACTGGTTAAATCAAAAAGATCTTGATAAAACATTTCATTTTCCAAATTTTTTAAATTTTAAAGTAGATTATTGTGATTATACCCTTTAGTTCGGTTGCATCCTTTCAAGATGTACGTCAATTATATAACCAGAAAGAACAAGTTTAGCCAAGTTAGCTCCTCATTTGACTATGAAGTCCTGTTTTCCGTCTAGCATAGAGCTTCAAAATGTAAAACTGGTTTTGAAAGTCGTTAACGCACTAACAATATCTGCGCTAACTTAGCCTAACTATCCAGAACGAATTGCGTTATCCAGAATATAGAAATAATACTCCTGAGTTGATTGATACCCTTCTTACTGTTTGGAAATTATTCAATGTTAACAAACCATTTAAAGGAATACGTTTGAACGATAATTTCTCTAGACCTTTGACTTTGAATGACGAACGATTTCTATTTTTGACTCGTGTAGTTTTTTGTTTAGATGCTTGGCAAACTTTACCAGAAAATTGGCAAACTGATAAACAAACATACACCAGTTTAGAACATGCTTTTATTGTCTACCACAAATTACCAACCATTTGACTCAATATTGTGGCTTTACAATTCAGGGAATTATCCAGGAGCGCGAGATGATTTTTTGAAAATTTTAATTAGGAGCACGATAATTTAGAATCCTCTCCTATACCGTAGCATTAATTTGTGATTTAGGCGTATGAAAATTTAATCAGACCAGGATTAGGAGCGTATTTACGAATGGCTGTATAACACACTGCTTTACATATGTGTTGTCCTCCTTTCTACTGACGGATCCCTTGGAACACCATTTCGGTCTATACCGTATGATGTCGGGTTCTAATTATCATATCTCCTATCTTCATATCCTTGAAACGAGCGTCGACTTAAACTTTCTAGCATATTAAACAATTTACTTTCAATCTATTCAGTCATTTATCTCTCTCCAAAATATCAATATAATTATTTGGAATTTTTTGTAATGTAAAATTGGACAAATTATACTGCTTCATTTGACAGAATGGCTCTTCGTAATATTAAAATACTATGACAAGTATTGTATGCGTATTTGTAGCTGATTACAATTATGTTTCGCATTGATATCGTGTCAAACTGGTAACAAATATCTAAAAATCACAATTGATGTAATCCCTCTAGTCAGTTCATATGAATCATTATTATTATAAATTATGGCTTTACTGTAACAAAATAATATCAGATAACAATCAATACATTGAATCACCAGGTGATGTTCTGGTAGTTATGTGGCTAATAATTTTCAATACAAAATATTTTTAACAATGTCTATACATAGTATGTATATATTTCTGAGTCAAGGAACCCCTGTGGAACCCCCAAGTTTCAGGGAACCCTGAAATCACTTTTGCAGAACACCGGTTGAGAAGCACTGTATCAGACAATACGTGATAAGTTATTATTGGAGGTATAATTTGGATGGGACACTTTATGATAAACAATTAATAGTGAACACCTTTGAAAAGTGAACATTTTTGGTTTATCCTTATGGTGTTTACTTTCTGAAGGTTTTACTGTAGTATTTACATACAATGAATTAAAGCAAACTAAATTAAATAAATGAATTTATTTAGACCTACCGGTAATAACATAAAATGTGGATAATACACTAGCCGGCCAAAATTATTTGAACAACAATAATTCTTATACATACATTCAAGCTTCTAGCAGCAGAAAAATATTTGTAGATGCTTCAACATGGATGTGGACATGAAACGATATGTTAACAAAAATAAATTAACATATTTTTGAATTTGCATTTTTATGGAGGTGTTGAACCCATTACACAGTGGGAATTTAAGGGGAAATAGGGTAAAATTATTATTCTCTTGAAACTTGAATTCGTGGTTACCACTGAATTCAGAATATCAAATAACCTGGTAATGCATTATTTCATTCTGATCTAAGAAATATTTTGGTTGTTATGACTATTCAAAGTATTTGATTTTTACAATTGGAATTTATATTTTGCGGTTATAGAAAGTTACTAATGCTTCATTGCAGATTTTGAGAACACTGTTCTTGAGAATGACTTCTCTTTCGAATATTCTGATATACATGGTTTAATTATATATATTAGATATCGTAATAACTGTGGAGTATAAATTGATTATGGGATGTGGCTAACGGAAAATATACGATTCGGATAATAAATTCTTGCTTAGTCCCCCTCCTTCAAGGTGATGGGAAATATCGTGTCCAGGTTTATGGGGGTTTTTAGTGTTTTTAATATAAAGTAGACATATTTAACTTCAATATAAACCAAATTCCAGATTCCCAAAAATTTGCCCACAGATATTTTCTTTTAATATTAATTAATTTATTAAGATAAGTGATTCAAGTACAAATTATACTCCTTCAATTAAAATTATTTCTTATGCATAACAAAGAAGCTTTTGAATTTCTTAACTCGAATCCAGTGAGTTATGGATTACAATGAATTAGAATCTGACTAATATCAAACAATTCGGTGTCAATTTGATGAATTAAATTTAGTAGGGAGCTGAACTGTCGGCAAATTAGTGGAAAAATACTTTTAAATACTGAGATCTCAACAAAATTGTCAAAACTAGGTTCTACTAGCTCTAAAACCTAGGTGATGTAATATTCTTATAAAATAGATTCTAAATGCGCGAAAAGGCGCGACGTAGATTACTTAATAACTTTGAACCATATATATTAGGATTTTTGAAAAAATTATACCTTGTTCAAGAAATATAATCAATAATCATGGGTGAACAATAAAAAAATTGTTAACAAACCTAAAGTAGAATTTATGATAGAATTAACATGAATTGTCTAGAACTACGTTCAGAGTAGTTAGCAGTGTTAGAGACAAGACTTTATATCGAACCATCGGCTTTAGTATCTAGATTACTTATTAGATTAGAGTTAGTAACAGTCTTTAGTTTCCATACTTATTTGTATTTGCTATTTATTAGAGTTTACCAAACCCGTAACATAAATACAAATATTATCGGAACCAATGGAAACTCCTATTTCGGTTGGCGGTCCACCCTTACGCGAAAGACAGGCAATCAAGGTTGCAACTTCAGTAATAAACACCTCCAAGATTTCGTGGAGTTAGGCTAAAATCTAGAACTCGATAAATGATGAAGATAGACCAAAAGAAACCCAAAAATCGGACAATAATTGACAAAGTTACGGCCAAAATCAGTTATAAGCCAAACCCTATGGAGAAAATTGATAACATTACAGAAGCCTTTTATACTGTAAACAATGCTATTACAGTAGTTACTCTTATGCATACAAGCTAAATTTGACTATTACAGAACACATATCTTTATATGTGTCAATTTCAACTCTCTATTTTTAACTTTTCAAATCTCTGAAGATATCAATTTGTTGACAATCAGATCCTAATTAGTGCCTACAACATTACTAGATATTTGAAATCGATTTTTAATTGCACCATCATCAGTTAGACTACCCGTATTTTAATAAGAATATTGATCACTTACCAAAGTAACTTCGACAAATAACTAGTACAATTATTTGATGGGGTACGCTGCCTAAACGTAACAATTAAATTAAAAGTTAACTGAGGTAGGCAAGCAAGCTAATCGTCTGTAATTAATAACTGTTGGAGCTGCTAATGGGCGTACTATCGTACATATGGATAAAATATACAAATTCCATATATTGGTATGCGCTGTCATATTGTGCTCAACCCCCTTGGAAGCGTTAATTAAGCTATAATTCTACATTAAAAATTATATTATAAATGCATTTCTAATGTAATACTTTTGGATGAATCAACTGCATTACATTTAATTCTCTCTAATAGTACACTTTCTAATACTCTAGTTCTCTACTGGTCCACTTCTATAATTTCTTACTTTTCTCATCGTGTTTATATGAATTTAGTGATTGTATGTGTATGCGAGATTATATTTGAATGTACTAATACTCTGACAATACCGTATATTAGTTACATTACCTTTGATGTTACTTAATTAAGACTAAATTCTTTATGAGTCCATGTTCTCTAATAGTCCACCTGTGTCGTTTTCCCACTGGTGGACTATTAGAGAGACAATACAGTACTAAAGTAAATAACTACTCTAGACAGTTGAGAATCTTGAGATATACGCAGTATTTCAGATAGCCTTTGCAAATCTGCTCACCTTTGGGTTCGCAAATTAAACTATTTCTTACCTAAACAATACTAAAATCCCTATTTGCCTAGCTGAATGGATATGGGAACGATAACAAATTTGTAGTTGATATATAGCGCACCCAGATGAAAGCCTGATAATATGATATAAATATATATATATATTCTATTATGTACTCACCCACCCTGTTTGCACTTGAATTGATATATAACTAGACAATTGTTGTAATTAATATTTTAATGATAAATTAACACATGATATATATACATATTTACAAATTTCCAACTGACTTTCTTCTCTTGACCTGTATTTTCAAACATCAAACTACCAACACACAATTAACTGGTTACGGGATTATGGCATTTTAGCTCGTGCTATGCAATGCAAATGTGGGGAGGAAATGTATGAGGGTGCCTACGCCAACTCCCAGGATGGTTACAAGTGGAAATGTCGCGCATGCAAGAGTTCCTGTTCAATCCGTTTTGGTTCCTTCTTTCATTCTTCCAAACTCTCGCTTACTTCGCTTCTCCAATTCATGTATCTCTGGTGTGAGGACATTCAGTCACACGCTATTATGGAGAAGCAGTTGCAGTGGGCACCAGCTACTGTTGTTGATTGGAAGAACTTTATGAGGGATATCTGTGTTGAAGAGATCATGCAAGATGCTGAACCCTTAGGTGGGCCCGGAATTATCGTGGAGATTGATGAATCCAAGTTCGGCAAACGTAAATACAACCGCGGAAGATTAGTAGTGGGGACTTGGGTTTTTGGAATAGTCGAGAGAGATTCAGGCCGAATGGTTATGTTATGTGTACCAGATAGATCTGCTGCAACTCTGCTACCCCTTATCCAGCATTACGTCCTACCTGGCTCCGTAGTATACTCAGATGAGTGGGCTGCATACAATATCTTGGCTCATACACCCCAGTACACGCATCACACTGTCAACCATAGTGAGAACTTCGTGAATCCAACTACTGGTGTGCACACTCAAGGAATTGAAGGTAGCTGGAACATTGTTAAGAAAAGAATGAGAAGAGGATCAACTACTAATCTTGATGAACTGTTGGAAACACATCTGGCTGACGGTTGTTGGAGGAGGAGAAACAAGGATAACATCTTTAACAACATCATAAAAGGGATCCGAAACTTATATCCAGTGTTTTGACTCAGTATCTAAACGATTATATATATATTATTAAAATTCAAGTGCTGTGAGGTTGCTTGTTTGTTTGTCGGGTTGTATTAAAGTGATGGGGGAATTGAAACAGCATTTAAATAGAAACAAACTTCCAAATCTCCTAATAGGTACATAATTATGCTGATTACGACTACCGCATTTTCAAATTTATAATACATATGTATACAGTGTACTCCGCTTAATTGGGACAATTGGCCTGGGACATAGGTGTCCCAATTAAGCGGAGTACACTGTATTTATGTTGTTGTTTACAAAAATAGGGAAGCAAATTACGGAAAATAAAATAAAAACCCAAACTTCAGCTTGCATCGGGAATACAGGTAGACAAGCCTAAACGATGGGAAATGGTAGAAAGGGATGTATATTACGTCCCTTTCTACTTACTCCATAGTAGAAATGGTGAGGAGTAAAGCAACTTCCCTATTAGCAACTATTCTTGCAACGAAACCAGAGTTCTTAATGAAGGAACTCCATTGTACCATTAGTATTAACATAGGCAAATAGAGAAGTGGACTACTCACAGTGGCTTAAAATCGCAGTTGGTAGGGAATAGATATCTGTGTGCACTTTAGCCTATTATAATGTATTAATTACATATGGGTTATCGATGTTTAGAAAATGTTTGGTCATATCAAAATTTATTTACACCTCATACTTTGTCTGTTATGACGTCATGATGATGTTACTTATTTTTTTGAAATTCTGAAATCCGCTATATCTTTCGAGTTTGCGTTGTACTATGAATTAATTACATATGGGTTATCGATGCCTATGTATCTTTTGACATATAAAAAAATTATTTATGGCTCCAGATGTATTAGTTATGACGTCATACAACCGTGTTTTTTTTTAATTTCTGGTATTAATTAATTTAACCCCTTAAATTAATATTTTGCAATTATGTGTCGACTGTACCTAGGAATTGCTTAGAAAATTAATTTACTTATTGCCTTAATTCATTCAAAATAGGTTTATTAATTATATAATACACTATTTACAGCTGACGTAAGCTCGTATATTTTCTTTTACCAATTTCCAAATAATCAAGAAGAAGCAACTACTTATCAATCGGAACTTTTTTCGTGTTATCGCATCACTAAAATCTCCAGCATAGGCAATCTTTTTGGAAATCTGAGCTAACTGACGGTTATCGTCTTGATTGGATACCAATTGTAAAGAAATAGCTGCGATTGAAATTTCTGACATGTCTTCAATTTCTGAAATTTCTTTAATGCACTCCAGTAATTTAGAGAGGCGTGATCTCTGATGTTTCAAATAAACACTATCGAGACTCTTTCTATGGATAGGTCTACTTTCATCAGGCACAGAGGACGTAGTAAAGTCAGCTGGAGTTGATAGACGACTCTTTTTAAAGTCCATAATTAAAATCGATTTGAGAATTCCACCATTCTCCATCCAATTCGTCAACTGACTTCCTTCCTTTCCTCACATTATTACGAACCCTCCATAGCAATGATTGCAAGGCACTATTATTTATTCCAACAGACTCTTCAATTTCAGTCAATGCTGCTTGAATATTGAATTCATGCGAAAAAATCTTTGCCAAATCAAGTCTGGTCTTGGGGATATTCTGATCACTAGCTGCCATTTGAGATAAATACACAAAAAAATGAATGAAATTGACGCGAATTATGGTCACTACTATCTTAAACAAAATATATATCACATATGAAACAGCAGAATCAAATAACTTGGTGGTTACAATGGATATTGAATTGCAGTTACCAAATTGAGACTTGGAATCTTGCATAGTAACCGAATGATCACATTGGAATGTAGTATATATTTTTATTTCCGGAGCGAACCGGAGGTTGTGACTTTGTATACTAACTCTACATACATTAATTGATTTTCTGAAAGTATATTCAATTTGCATTTCTTTGCATAATGGTGTTTCCGCACACTTCAAATATCTAGATTTGTTACAATTTGTTTAATTTTACAGGTGATATTAAAAATAATATTTTCTTGGAAAAATATTTAAGCTACACTACTATGATTAAAAAATACAGTTTCAGAATACTTATATTACTAATCTAAATTTAGTACACACAAAAAATTGCCATAGTAACATAATTATATTGACTCTAAGTAGAATACCTTATTTCAAATTCCAACAAAACCGCAAATGGAACTAAATTACTCCAACGTTCGAAGGCAATTTTTATATACTTGTAGGCTTTAGATAAGCTGGAAATTTGAAATTTAGAACACTATGGCAATCAAATAACAATAAACAAGCTTGAAAACACAATAATACAGACCTCAATAATTGGTCTATTCCCTGCCATAAGCCACTGTGCTACTATATAAAACTCACCGAAATAAAATAACTGTTCCAAATACAGAGTTTTAAATCTTAATATATATATATATACAGTGGAGTTGCTTTATTAGCAACCGCTTTTAAGATCCCAAGCGTGAAAACTGTTAATTTCATTCGCCAATTAGCAACATTCGCCTATTAGCAACCAGATTTATAGACAAAAACGGGTTGCTATTAAGCGAACTACCACTATAAATTTATTTCTTAGTTTGTTAACAATTTTGTTGAGATTGTACTAAGGTTATATGCAAATAGAAAGAGCAATTATAATTGGAATGTAGAATAGCTTTCAAATTGTTACAATAGGTAAGCATATTGAGATTTATTGTCTATTAAAAAAAGATAAACCGCGTAGTGGTTGTCCGTGGCGAATCGACCGAGACCGAAAGGCTCGTTGACATAATAATAATAATATTTCATCAATTCAATTTCCGGTCGCAGTACTCGTATTTAAGAATAATATAATAGAATGCTAATATAGATTAACGAACCTAACCGATGAGATCAAACGACTGGATATAAGTTTTGGATCCCTTTTATGATGTTGTTAAAGATGTTATCCTTGTTTCTCCTCCTCCAACAACCGTCAGCCAGATGTGTTTCCAACAGTTCATCAAGATTAGTAGTTGATCCTCTTCTCATTCTTTTCTTAACAATGTTCCAGCTACCTTCAATTCCTTGAGTGTGCACACCAGTAGTTGGATTCACGAAGTTCTCACTATGGTCGACAGTGTGATGCGTGTACTGGGGTGTATGAGCCAAGATATTGTATGCAGCCCACTCATCTGAGTATACTACGGAGCAGGGTTTTACACGCCTTAATTTTTTTACTCGCCATAAGCCTTGTTTTTTTTTTTTAAAGAAAAAATAGTATGGCGAGTATGATAAATGAAAAAAGCGAAATATAAAAATTAAGGCGAGTAAAATTATTCATTGGGTGCCAGAAAAAAAATTAAGGCTAGTCATAGCTTACTATACCCAAGGCCTCACAGTAAAATATGAAATATTGACCAGGGATGCGGTCGCAGCCGGGAAACGAAATTGCAATTTTTTATCAAATTTAGTGACATTCCGCTTAAAAACAGATATTCCGGTGACTAGCAGTCGATATATATCGAAAAATATGCATATTAACCACAAAGCTAATTTTAGAATTTTGTGTTGTTATTCACCCATGATATAAATAAGTGGTTTATGGTATATAACATACATAGCAAATTTATACTTTTATTACGCTCTACAGCTAAATAATCCATCTTGTTATTTATTTATGTCATTCCCATTAGTACAATACCCCTACAGGCAGGGCCGGATCACCCAATAGGCTAAGTAGGCTGCAGCCTAGGGGCCCGTCGATTCTGGGGGCCCGATATAATCTGCTCGTCGTAAGTTTTACATTAATTAATACATTGTTGATCTATCAAAACGTAATTATTGGCCTACTAATAAGTAATTAAATTACAATCTATATATTAAAAGCACGATTGTTTCTTTGTTTGTGTGTGTTTGTGTTTGCCGGGTGTATTAAAGTGATGGGGGAATCGAAACCGCATTTATAATTGAGATAGACACTAACTTCAAAATTTTATAATAGGTAAACAAGTATGCTGATTTCAAATTTCGCAGTTACAAATTTCTAATTTCAATAATTGTTGTTGTTGTTGTTGTTGTTAGTGTTGTTGTTGTTTACACAAATAGGTGAACAAATTAATTAAAATTCAAAATCGACCCAGAAGTAGGCTTTCATTGGGTTTTACGTAACATATTGTGAGTATGCAAAATGCTTGAAGGGATGGGATGTATATGACTAAGACAATTATTAACAAACTATGTAATTTATTGTTTGATCAGGAGTAAGGCCGCGTAGCGCCAGTTAACTTGAGACCGAAGGGATCGTGATCATACAATTAAATATACTAGTTATTTTGTGATCCATATTTTGATTGAAGGGGGGAGGGGGCCCCTAATTTTACCCAGCCTATGATCCCAGAGACCCATGATTCGGCCATGCCTACAGAGCCCATTTCCCTATTAATTAATTAACCTTATAATTTGATTTATGCTACTACCATTAATTTATTAGTTTTTTTCTAACGATGCCCAACAGTTGTGCCGTTTTCGGATGCAAAATCAACTACAACGACGATCACCGTGTCCCAGATTTTAAACTACCTACGAAACCAGATGACCTAAGGCACAGATGGCTTCAGGTTTTTCGGAGAGACGATTTACAATCATTCAAGGGGGTTTACGTGTGTGTAAATCATTTTCGCCAGGAGGATGTTGAGTATACTCACAAAGTTCCAAACGGAGATGGTACTTATCGTGAAATTCCAAGTGTAGTCAACCCAAAGCTAATAGATGGTGCCGTTCCAGTTTTTCTACCAGGACACCCTTCAATCTGTTCTCAATCTATTAGATCCAAAATTACGCAGATGTGTGTCACCTACCTCAAAAGATGAGGAAATGTTCAATGAAGTAGCCTGGCATCTGAGAGCGAAGAGAAAGAGAAATATCAGATCAATTGTTTCCAGGATATCCAAGCTAAGTTACCTTTGCTTTCCCTACCTAAAACATGGTCTTTATGGTACCCAGATGATCATAGTCTAATTTATATGCTACCTCTACTGACAGAACACAATATCATTGTCAACACCCATATTTTCGTCTCCTTCGATTTGTCAGTTAGAGCTTATCGTAATGGAGAAATTTTACCAATTCCAATTTGCTCAATCAGCGATATACGACACCTTGAATCAATTCTCTCTGAGATTTCTATATCCCCTCGTCCTGTTCTGTCCACTGAATCTGTTTCAAAGGCCGTTAATGAGACTTTATCTTTAGCGAAGGACAATATATATCCAACTACTCATTAACAAAGTACTTTCTTCTAATGGTGAATTAGAGATAACTATTAATTAACTGATTCCCCCGAAATATCCAGGCTTCAATTCATCCAATGTCAGCTTGAAAACAGTATTGTACCCAAAAACATGCGGAGGTACAACATCCTCACACAGGTTATGGCACTTAAAGCACATTTAATTTCACCAGCATGTTATAAGTATCTTCAACAAATGGCTTGTCTATCTCTGCCTCATGTCAACACTTTGGAGGAGTTGTATTCTTCATTCGGACTTGAGTGTGAATTCTTTCCTTTCCTCAAGCAAGCGACAAATTCTTTCACTGAAGCTGAGAAACTATCGTTATGCAAATGGACGAAATTCACGTAAATCTGATGTCACATATAAAGGAGGCAAGATATATGGTTCTAGTCTAAGCCCAGAAGATCCAATAAAGACTGTATTCGCTATTATGGTATCAAGTCTCCAGAAAAAAATGGCCTACTATAGTTCGTCTATTACCATGTGCCTCTCTTTCCGCTGAGAAGATATTCCCCATCAAACTCGCTTGTATTAAAGATATCGAAACTTGTGGTTTAGGTGTGGATGTAATCTCAACAGATAACTATCCTCTTAACGTAAAGTTATTCAAACTATTCTCTCCTGTTGGTAAGCTTGAAACATGTGTACCTCATCCTTGTGTTCCTAACAGGCCTCTGTATCTCACTTTCGATTTCGTCCATATTTTGAAATCTGTACGAAACAATTGGCTAAATCTGAAGTCCAGTTATAATTGTTTTTTCTACCCCGATTTTGACGATATTGGATTTGATTATTGTTCATTTCCTTTAAAGGTGTGCTGCGCTTCTTTCCAAGATGTACGCGCCCTTTATAGCTCAGAGAAGGAGAGTCTTGCAAAATTAGCCCCGCGGTTGACATTTAAATTATGTTATCCTTCTGTATTGGAACGCCAAAATGTCAAATTAGTCCTGAAAGTAATCCATGAGTCCACGATTGCTGCTCTAGCTCTCCAAAATGATCAACGTTGCAGTGAGTTGAAAACAAACACCTCTAGTTTCGTCAAAATTATACTCACGTTATGGAACATGTTTAATGTAAATGTTCCATATAAGCATATTCGTTTAAATGATTCTTCATGTCGCCCTTTCACAGTTAATGACGAACGCTTTATCTTTTAACCAGGATAGTAAATTGGCTAGAGACTTGGGAATCACACTCTTTGAAAGATGGCAAATTGAGCAAGCAAACTTTTACAAGCTTAAGACACGCGTGCATTGTACTCCCTCAAATAGTTAATTATCTAACTGGACAGTGTGGATATGCTTACATTTTAACACGTTTCTTACAGACAGAACCACTAGAGCACCATTTCGGACTTTTTCGGATGATGTCTGGATCAAATTACCATGTTTCGTACCTTCAAATTTTAGTAGCTGAACGTCGTTTGAAGATCTCCAATCTATTAACTCTATTTTCTAATACCAACACTCAACCATCCAGCCAGATTTCTATGGAGGAATTTATTCAGTCTTTCTCTCCCATTTATAGCTTACATACAGATACAGAAATTGACATTGATCCTTTTCTTGATGCTCTATCAGATGTATTAGCCATTGAGTGCGATACCCCAACACTCCAGTCACTAGCTTTTATTGCTGGGTATGCTGCCTACCAATACCTTAAGCATTCTTCACCGTGCTTAATATGCCGAGATCTTTTAATTATCGACAAAGATATTCTAGTAGATGAATCCTTCGAATTCCGGTACCAACTACTGCAGCTTTCTGATCGTGGTGGTCTAAAGTATCCTTCAGAGCTTGCATTGGAATCTTTAATTATTGTTTGGAAGATTCTAACTATAATCCAATGTAATAGTGAACTTATGTCCCTCTTGATAGAAGGTCAAACTAGAAAGATTTTAGTAACACTTGCTTTTGGCTCCCTAACTGGTCTTGATAGTGGTTTTGAAGGTTGGAGAACCACTTGTCCTTCTTGTAATGTGAAAGGTTCAACCATTCTATCAAGTCTCGTTCGGAGTGAAGCAAATTGTCTAATTGCAAATCTTGTCAAGAATTACAATTCGAGCCTTACTTTAAAGGGATTAGAAAAGCGGAAATTGAAAAAGTTCGATTCCTGATTATTTAGATATGAGTTAGTTGTCTTATGTGAAGTAACTATATCTACCAGAGTAAATAGAGGTTTTCTAGTAGTTTCTGTATTGTGTATGTTATGTTACTGTATTCAAACTCACAAAGTAACAAGATTAATGGTATAATGAGAGTATACGTATTACTTTATTACAGTTGCTAGTTATTGAGTTAGCTGTTTTTAAGCAGTAAGTCACTGTATTTGATCTAAAATTGCAATACCATAATTTTAGTTTCCCGGCGGCGACCGCATCCCTGGTCGTGATTTCATATTTTACTGTGAGGCCTTATGTATAGTAGGCTATGGGCTAGTAAATAAATTTATTAGATTCGAAAAAATTAAGGCGTGTAAAACTTAAGGAAAGTAAATTAAGGCGTGTAAATATTTAGTGAACAATAGATATTCGAAACAAGTGCTTTTTGAAAGTCTTAATAAATTAACCCAATTAGTGCCAAAGGTGAATATTTTATTAAAAATCTCTAATAAGGAAAAGCTAATATTGGTGCTTTACATATAGTAAACAGTAATTGTGCAAAGTATAACTTGAAAAATTGTGGCTAATCAACATTTATTCATACTTAAATGGATTAAAGGTTGTTACATGATGAGTAAAGCAATTGGGCTATGACTGAAAAAAAAAAAGTAAGGCGAGTAAACCAATTGGGTATGGCCGAAAAAAAACTAAGGCGAGTAAACCAATTGGGGTAGGGTCGAAAAAAAACTAAGGCGAGTAAACCTAGAGGGGGTAATTCTGAAAAAAAAAATAAGGCTAGTAAATCAATTGGAGCTCAGACGAAAAAAAAATATGGCGAGTAGATATGAATGACCAAAATTAAGGCGCCTAAATTTTACACTCATTTTTAGAACCCTGCTACGGAGCCAGGTAGGACGTAATGCTGGATAAGGGGTAGCAGAGTTGCAGCAGATCTATCTGGTACACATAACATAACCATTCGGCCTGAATCTCTCTCGACTATTCCAAAAACCCAAGTCCCCACTACTAATCTTCCGCGGTTGTATTTACGTTTGCCGAACTTGGATTCATCAATCTCCACGATAATTCCGGGCCCACCTAAGGGTTCAGCATCTTGCATGATCTCTTCAACACAGATATCCCTCATAAAGTTCTTCCAATCAACAACAGTAGCTGGTGCCCACTGCAACTGCTTCTCCATAATAGCGTGTGACTGAATGTCCTCACACCAGAGATACATGAATTGGAGAAGCGAAGTAAGCGAGAGTTTGGAAGGATGAAAGAAGGAACCAAAACGGATTGAACAGGAACTCTTGCATGCGCGACATTTCCACTTGTAACCATCCTGGGAGTTGGCGTAGGCACCCTCATACATTTCCTCCCCACATTTGCATTGCATTGCACGAGCTAAAAGGCCATAATCCCGTAACCAGTTAATTGTGTGTTGGTAGTTTGATGTTAGAGAATACAGGTGAGGGAGAAGAAAGTCAGTTGGGATGTCGGAAATTATAGTTGGGATTTGTAATGGGATGTAATCCATTTAAAGTTTAGAATAAAATTAATCTGTGTTTATATACTATTTTTTTCCTAACGTAGTAACAATATTTAATGTTTGGAATGCACTGTGGTTGCTAGAAGAAACAATATCTAGTTAGTAACGACAATTTTGCACATTACAATGCAAACACATTCTATACGCACAGACTCGTATCTAAAGTCGATTATCTAGACAATAATCTGTTTTAATAATTTTATTTATATTATTAAACTAAGACTGTTAATTAATAAGGCCAGGTAAAATAAATTAATTGTTTATCAATCAGATTTTTTCATAAAATACCGATTGCGGGCGGGATTTTTAATTTTATTTTGTATTTCAGTAATATGCAAATACACGTATCAGTATCCTATACTAAACAATATTAATTTAAATTTAATTAGAATTCACATGACAATGCCAAATAATTAAACGTAATGCCCTCAATACATGACTTATTAAAAATTGATACATTAGGAGTACTTTACACAAGTTTATAGCTAATATTTGTACAATTTGGTTCAGAAGATACTAAAAGAAATATCCGGACGGGGGTGAATTTTGGGACGGACGGGGATTATAAATAAGTTATTTTGTTAATATGGCCTAATATAGTTTTTAATAGAAATAGTGCTCTACGCAATTTTAAAAGATTACACTGAGCAGGCGGTTTCAGAAAAGTATTATTGCTCATTTAAGTAATTGATCTTAGTATAATTTTGTGATTATTATTAGAATTAAGGAGACGTTGTCAATTAACTGTAACAGATTATTCTACTCCTGGAAATAATTGTTGCATAATTTATCATATGGATGGAGTGTAGCTTTACCAAATTATACAGTTACATGAAAGATATTAGCTGTGGAGCGGATTAAATAGTGTAATAATAATTATAGAATATGATACCACTCAAATAATTATGTTCAATTTATACTCTGGTAGAATTTGGACTTGGATAATAGGACAATAAAAGTATTATAAGTGGCAGCGACGCCTGTTATAAACATTACCTTATCTATCGTCTCGTCCTTGTATTATAATTTCAAGCTATTTAGAGAATAACAAATTCCTTAAAGAATCTTAAATTATAGGATAAACCATCTAGATTTGATGACCGATTGAAGCAAGTGCAGGAGCAGTTGCTTCACTATTTGTAGATACAGTAGTGTCCGCCTAATATTAATGTCTATAAAAAGGAATGTTTCATTATTATCACCATATTTTTTATATAATTATTACTTCCAAACGGTCATTTATTGTTATAATATAAGGTATGTGGAAAATAGCAAGTTTGCAGAGTCAAGCAGTAAAATTGTAGCAAAATAGAATTGATAAATTTGTGATTGCGTAATGAACAGTGTAATTGGAATTCATCATGAAACCTCAAAATCGTCACTTGTAGACGAATAAAGCTGTGTAGTCATTAGGAATAGCTTGTATGCATAAGAGTAACTACTGTAATAGCATTGTTTACAGTATAAAAGGCTTCTGTGATGTTATCAATTTTCTCCATATGGTTTGGCTTATAACTGATTTTGGCCGAGACTTTGTCAATTATTGTCCGATTTTGGGTTTCTTTTGGTCTATCTTCATCATTTATCGAGTTCTAGACGTGTGCATACAGTGTTTTAGCCTAACTCCACGAAATCTTGGAGGTGTTTATTACTGAAGTTGCACCCAATCAAGTCCTGGCGTCCCTTATTCGAAGCTGCTGTCTCTACACTAACGCAAAACGAAGACGGACAAAGAGCGGCAATAAGACTGCTACTGGCCTACGTGAGTAGTGGAGAACAAGAGCGTAAAGTCGTCTTAAAAGCATTAGAGCAGCAGTCGCTAGAGGAGGCCTTCGTGTACCTGATAGAACATTTGGACCCAGAGGTAGATGAGTTCGCCGCAACGGAGAGATTTAGGGAAATGACCTGGCCACCTGGGGAAATGATTATGGATTTCCTCGCCCGGTATTTAGAAGAAGGAACAATGGCCCGACTTAACCCCAAACAAGTATGTCGCTTCCTTATTACCCAGTTACCTCAGGAAGCACAACCCAAGCTAAAAGAATGGCTCAGCCAACAAGCTGCAGACCTGGGTGAAGACGGAGCACTGAAGATGGCGGCCGAGATCCGAAAGTCGCTGGTAAACAAGGGGATTCCTTTAGACAAGGGATGTAGAGGTCCTCTCTCAGAAAGTACACTGGAAGAAGCAACCGAGTGGAGTATTCCCTGATGAACGAGGCATAGCCCCAAGCAGTGGAGAGGAAGATGTCGTATACGCGACACGACAGGCCAGGGCTGAGGCCGGTAAGAAAACGTCAGTCCGATCAGAACCCAAATGCTTTAACTGTGGCAAACTCGGACACTTCATACGCGGATGCCCACACCAGAGAAAGTGCTCATATTGCGGCCGCTGGGGACACATCACAGCAGTTTGTCGTAGCAAAGGGAGGGACGAGAGTACTGTCAAAGTAACGTCGGGGCGAGAGAACGTTTACACCGTGTCCGGTAGCGAAGAGGCAGTCACACTTAAAGTATTAATCGAAGGGCAAGAAGTATATGCCATTCTAGATACTGGCGCTACACCATGCATCCTCGACAAAGTCACTGCAGATATCCTAGGGTTAAGCCGAACCATGATACGGAGACGGAGCAAAGTTTACGGATTGTGTAATAACCCTGTCCAAGTATTAGGATATGCACAAGCAAGTATCAGAGTTGGATCTCACGAACCAGTTATACAAAAGGTACAAGTGCTGGATAGCGAAGAGCCTACGATCTTATTAGGGCGCCAGCTAATGAGGCAGTTAGGAACTATCTCATTTGACCTGTTGAATGGAAGAATCAAAATAGGGAACACATGGGAGTCCTACAAAGCAACAGTAAGAGGGGAAACTCCTCTGGCACGCGCCCAAGTTGCCAAACAAGAAGAAACCCTAGACACAATGACGCACGAGGGTTACCGCCTTCTGGTGAATCCTGAACTACCAAAGGTTGAGCGTAAACAACTTGAGGAACTAGCCAAGCAATTCGAACACGCGTTTGCACAAGACCCAAAGAAGCCCTCGAGGACTACATCAAGCGCGCAACACGCTATTATAACCGGATACTCGCAACCTCAGAAGAGTCGCCCAGGAGGATCCCCCTAGGTGGGAAGAAGAAATAAATAAGCAACTAACGGAGATGCTCGCAACAGAACCCCCGATAACTCGGCCCAGCTCTTCACCATGGGCGTCTGATGTAGTGCTAGTGAAGAAGAAAGACGGCAGCCTTCGTTTCGCAGTGGATTATCGTCGGCTAAATGCCGTTACCAAGCGGGACGAATACAGGCTACCCAACCCCCAAAGCATCTTTCACAAGCTATAGGGCAGCCTATACTTTTCCAAACTAGATGTGGCTTCCGCGTACTGGACGATTCCGATACGTGCACAAGATATAGAAAAAACCGCGTTCCACACTCCCCTCGGCCTATATGAAATGATCGTAATGCCGTTTGGACTCTGTAACAGTCAGGCAACCTTCCAAAGGCTGATGGACCAAGCACTCGGCCAGCTAGACAACGTGGAGAGTTACCTAGATGACATAATAGTGTATTCGAATACGTACGAAGAACACGTACGACACGTAACCCAGGTAATGGAGAGCCTGGAAGGAGCAGGACTGAGGCTCAGAAAGGACAAATGGCAGATAGGCTACCAGTCCGTCGAGTTCCTGGGGCATTGGATATCCAGAGAAGGAAGAAGTCCACTAAGAGGCTACCTAGAACGACTGAAGAACTTCACGAGACCCCAGAATGTAAAGCAGCTCCAACGCTTCTTAAGCACAGTAAACTATTATCGCTGTTACATCAAGAACATGGCTCACCACTTTACCTACTGACGCGGAGAGGAATGGGATGGGCATGGGATAAGAGGTGTGAGGAGGCATTCCTACGCCTACGCAGCACCCTCGCCCGAGAATCAGTCGTGTTAGCCTTCCCAAACTGGAAAGAACCATTCTACCTCGAAACAGACGCGTGTGGGTCCGGCGTGGGAGCTGTGCTAGGCCAATTGGACAAGATAACAGGAAAAGTGAAACCACTGGATTACTTCTCATCAGCACTCAGCCCCAGCCAAATAAATTATTCAGCGGGCCAGTTAGAAACGTGGGCAGTTATAGCCGCTACCAGAAAATGGAGCGGAGCGTATACCTAAACGGAGTCGAGAAAGTAATTGTGCACACGGACCACTCTCCACTGAAGTGGTTACTAGCTCAAAGAGAGCCTAAACCGACAATCGCGAGATGGCTAATTGAACTGCAAGGGTTGCAAATGGAAATCAAGCCCCGACCAGGTCACGAGAACAACGTAGCAGACTGTTTAAGTCGAAATACGGTCACAGAACTTAGCAAAGTAAATTCAGAAGAGATATTTGAGAGCAATATATTTCTAGCACAGCAGGCCAAAAACCTAGCCGAGAGAATAACGTCAGAACAGCTCAAAGACGAAGTCATAAAAAGTACGGTAAACCAAATCCATAGGAGCGGGCAACTTAAAAGGATACAGGTGCATTTGAAAGTGAACGAAGGAAAGCTTCTTTTCGATAGTAGAGTCGTCGTACCTAGGACGCTAAGAGAAGAAGTGATGAAAACAGTGCACTCGCAACATCACTTCGGGAAAGCCGGTACGTTGCAGACATTAAGAAAATGTTTCTATTGGCCGAATATGAGCAAGGATGTGGTACTGTTTTTGCCGAAACTGTCTGGTTTGCCACCGGGAAAAACCCACCAATAGCGGCAAGCAACCAATCAGGGAGATGAAAGGAAACCAAGGGATACCGGGGTATGCAGTAGGAATAGATGTAGGCACGCTCCCATGGTCCGAAGATGGATACCGTTACTTCCTGCTCATGGTGGATCTGTTTACTCGACACATTGAAGTCATGCCGTTAAGAAACCAACACGTTAAGACGCTGGTGGAGGCATTTGAGCAAGGGTGGGTGTACCGAGGACACGGAGTCCCCTGCCATATCCTGAGCGATCAGGGACACAACATAGATGGAGATACGTTTAGGGAGTTCTGTCGCAAGTTAGGGGTAAATAAGAGAAGGACATCGCCGTATAGACCACAAGCAGACGGCATGGCCGAAAGAAACATCGGCATGGTCAAACAAGTTATCCGTTGCCTTCAACAAGACTGGGAACTACCTAAAGGGTCGTTGCCCTCGCTGCTCACTGAGGTTTCGTTCTTTTACAATTGTAGACCTAACCACGCGAGTGTCACCACACTTGCTGACGTAGGGCCGAGAACCTCCGAGTCCCCTCGACGCGTGGTGCAAAGAACTAGAAGAGGGAGAAGTGAACTCAAATGGGGAACATTTGGAGGCCTTGAGGAGTAAAAAAGCAGAACTCCAAGCCATTGCCAAGGAAAACCTTGATAAAAAGCTAGAAATTGATACAACAGGGAAAGAGTAGAGTCACGGGTGGTAACTGGGGATTTTGTATTTCTGAAAAGGCAGAGGCGGATAGACTCGCTAGCTCCGAGGTTTGACGGACCTTACGAAGTTCTGGCGAGAAGAAACTCGAATGTGAAACTAAACTGCCTCGAAGGGATAAATGGATACATTTAGACCGATGTAAAATATTCGAAGGAGATTTGCCCCGAGCCAGACTAGAACTGACCTTGGCCGAGAGTACAAAAATTAGGGGAGAGATTGAGGAGCCAGGCGACGAAGAACAGAGTCAAGTAGGGACAGAATCACCCTTACTAACGGAGTACCCAGAGGAGAGGGAGCCCGCAGAAGAAATTAGTATATCGGCTGACGAAAGCGCTCCAAGCTACGAGAGACGTTACCCAAACCGGAATAGGAATCCTCCACAGTACTTCACAGACTACATGGGATGGGATGGGACCGCAAGTGACTACAGTCACCCCAAGTAAACACAATACATCTTTTAGAAAAGGGGTGATGTTAGAGACAAGACTTTATATCGAACCATCGGCTTTAGTATCTAGATTACTTATTAGATTAGAGTTAGTAACAGTCTAGTTTCCATACTTATTTGTATTTGCTATTTATTAGAGTTTACCAAACCCGTAACAGCAGGCGTAAATACACTACATGAAGTATATTGTGTCTGAAATAAGATTTCTGTTGATCGAATACTTTTGTGTGGCTTAGATATTGCCGAAATAATTATCTAATTATATAAAAGATTGATAAGTTATACAGTTTATAATGTCATTAATCTAAGAGATGATTTAAGATAGAAACAAACTTCCAATTTATCAATCGTTCCTTGTGGCTCGTGGTCACTTGACAAATTGTTTCTTTTCACGAGGCCCCCACCGCGTTAGGTGGAAAACAGAATTGAGAAAAAAATTATGAACACATGCATATCTAAATATCTAAACTTATGCATATCGGTTTGCTATTAATAAATCACTAATAGAACTAACTAAACTGAAATAATGCAGGTGGTGTCAACAGGTAATCACCAAACCTCAATCTATGCAACGAATTTAATATGTGCAGTGAATTTAAAGAAATAATATTAATAATTAAATAATTCCCACGTGACGTCATAAACCGGTACACGTGTGTCTCATTTCATGTTGTCTTGCCATCTAAAATGATGGGCGAAAGGATAAAAACTGAAAGTCATTCACAAATATCTGCCTTTATAACGTCATAATCTCGTTATTTAGTTTAGAAAACCAATAGAACCTTGTCAGCGTGTAAATTACCCCTGCATGCAAACTTTCAAATTTCTAGAGGTTGTGGTATTTCTAAAATTTTTTGGACTTTTAATATATAGATTAGATAACTACTTCGGCAATATTATCCATAGTTAATGTAAATACTAAGTCTAATTAAATTCCTTTATTTCATTTAGTGTGATTACAATCTGACTTTATTGTTCTCAGGGTTGTTTGATTTGAATCATATACAGTATTAATTTATTATTATCGCATTTACCGTCAAAGATCTTCATCAATGGCATTCAATATAACAAATTTAATTATTCAATTGATGTATACTCATAACACATTAACCAGAAATAATAGAATTGAATTCCAAAATTAACTAATACCATGCGAGTATAAAGAGAGACATATCGCATATGTATATAACCAACAACAGTATGTACAAAGTATTGGTCATTTTTATTATTTTCGATTAATGGCAGGAAGGAATCAAGACCCTATATTGATACATTTCGATAGGTTTTGTTACTCCTGGGATATCTGATTTGAAGCTAAGTACACATTGTGCCAAAAGGAGATGCAAAGAGTGTAAAATCGACTTAAAAAAAAGGAAGATTTGTAATTAAATTGGAGATTATACCGTAAACTTCAAAATTAAAAGCTGAACTACTTGATGAGCAAATTGCTCGATATTTCTACGCAACAAACACACTATTTGTAGCAGTGGGACATCCAGAATTTGTTATACTAATAAGCATGCTGCGTCCAGGTTACTCCCCACCAAGCAGTGTTCGGAAAAAACCGCCCTTTTCTAGAAAAGACCGGGCAGTTGGAAAAAACCGGTTTTTTCCGGAAAAAAACGACCTTTTCTGGACTTTTCTGCCTTTTTCTATTGACTGGCCTACGCGTAATTAATTTACGTATTCGGTGTATTTAGTGGTTAATCCACTAACCTTTGTTTAACATTAGGGATCCACTCTCAAAAGTCCTAAATTTAACAATCGTTGGCACTAGAAGTGTAGAATCTCTTTTAAATATCTGTCTCTTGCATATAGAAGCTGACCATAAATGGGCCCAGGCAAGTAGCTAGAGTATGTAATTCAGGGGGGCAAGTTTTATGTCGGGGGGGGAAGTGCAGGGAGTCGGGGGGCAAGGAGGGACGAATCACTGAATTGACTGAATAAAATAAATCAGAAAGAAACAATGATTTAAGCGGACTGCGATTATATTGAAAGATTTAGCAGAAATGCAATGCCTATTAAATTAGACGAGTTTCCTAACAATGAGCGCTTAAAACCGTATGAACATAGCAACGGGAATTTCAAATTCAATAGTTTTAATCATTCAGTTGAAGTAATTCGAGTCTATTTACTATAACGAACACTTTCTAAACTTCTCTTGGGGGGTGGCGAGAAGTACTTTGGGGGGGGGGGGGCAGTCGCACCCCCTCGCCCCCCGTTGCCACGTGCCTGAATGGGCCTGCAGTGTTGCCATATATGGTCATAATTTTTTTTCCAAATTTACTGCCCTTTTCCGGGGTGGAAAAACCGGTTTTTCCAGGGGTTTTTTTCCGGGATGGTCTTTTCTGGCAAACACTGCCACCAAGCCGCTATGATGTTGGTGGAGAGTTATTGGATAAGGTACAAGGTTCATTAATGAATACTTGCAGACAAACACTCGAAAATTTAACAGTTTCTTTGTCTTTGGATGGGTGGAGTTCACAACGAACCGGTTGTGTGCGTCAGTGTCCCAACTGATAAAGGCGATTAATTTATGACATACTATTGATACATCTGGATGTGCTCACACTTCAGATTACCTTACTCAGCTCGCAGAAAATCTCATTAAGTCTTGTCAAGAAAATTCAAATGCTGTGTCAGAAGCATAGTTACAGACAATGCTGCATTCATGGCCAAAATTAGGCAACAGTTAGAAGAAAATATATCAAGAGATTTGTTAACATACGGATGATCAGCCCATCTGCAATTCTACTTGCACAAGATGTTCAAATCCCAGAAGTAACGAATAAGTGCTCCAAATAATTCAATATTTTCGAAATACCCATCTACCGAATGCAAGATACAGGGCTTCTGGATGCAAAGCTCTTGTTCTTCCACATTTAGTGCGATGGAAATTCGAAAGTGATTGTTTGGAGGGCTATATTGCGAATTGGCCAGTACTGGTTAAGGTTTTTCGTGGAATACGGCGATGAAATTAATCTTAACATAGCAAACAAGGTAATAGTTTTTCCATAAACGAAATGCCGAGGAATTTTTATATGATTAAAGCCGATTTCAGTAGCTTTGGATAGGATTCAAAGAGATAATGCTGTTATCAGCGATACTGTTCTAATTTGGAAAAAGTCAAGGGAAGATTTAATTAATACAGAAAAGACTACGAATGTATTAATTAACCAAAGTATACAGTAGAGCTGCACAAGCCATTACCCCTGCACACTATTGTGCAAACTTAACTCAATACTAAAAAGTGTTTTCTAGAAAATAATCTTGATGTTAGCATCTCCAGGAAGTAGATTTGTATCTCTGCGGCCAAGAGCATCAATAGCTAATTTCATTGGTTATAGTGAGAGGATAATATCCTCTAGCAGCAAATATTCACATTGTGACATGTTGACTCTGTTCATCTAAATCTAATAATGCTTTTTCAATACACTTCAACTTAAGGAACCTTTCAATAATTTCCAAAAACAATGGAATCTTGTTTTATTATCCAGAATTAATTAGTGCTGCTCATCGAAAACTCCAGGTGTCAAGCGAGTAGAATACACCTGGGTGTGAAACCCAGGGCCTATTATGGACGTTTTTATAAACTATATGCAACACCAAACACGTAGCGAAAACCACCAATTTCTAAAACTCCCTCCTGTGGCGGTGCGCCTATGCGCTGAGATTCGGGACAGCGAGGGCCCCCTTGTACTATGATAATACTACTTACGAAATTGGTTACAGTAAGCACATTTATATGGGAATAGTTTTGCCATCACCAATAGAATTATTTCAATAATAATCCCAATATTTAACGCTGTATATGTCACAATTAGTGACAATCCAGACAGTGGTGTACCCTAGGGGGGACGGGAACTGAAAAATGCCTCAAATATATGTTGGTATTTTCAAAATCTCCACCTACAAATCCATTAATGCAGTGTTCCTAAAGCTCTGAAAAATCTGAAAAATCTGTTGCACAAGTTCAAAGTAAACGCAAAGTAAAACGTTTGGTAAAATAAATTTATTGTATCCGCACGGCTTTGACAAGTGTGAAATATGATACGTTAAATATGAATTGAAATCTGTCTTGTGTTTCGCAGTTCGCACAAACATGCAGCATACAATAGCAGCCACATCAACAGCAGAAACAAAATGGAATAATAAAGTACAAACCAGCAACCCCATGCCATACACACCCCATAACTATAATTCTTGACCATATTATTATTACACTCAACGAGCTGCACCATACTAACAAAGCCCAACCAAAGTGAAGCAATACGCATAAACAAGTAAACGCACGGCAAGCAACATAGGTTCCATAGCAGCAGCTTCGAGTCTACACTGATAGCTCTGCAGCAGGTGTTTCGACCTTTTGTACCATGGGACCACTTTTACAGATGTAGAAATGCTCGAAACTCCCCTAAATTTTAATGTAAAAGTTTTTATTCATGTATAATAACTATTCCTATTGTTTAATTAAATCGATTCAATTCTTGTTTCAAGCTTATTCTGCCAATTATGAAATAACTACAAGGCTATATAATTAAAAATCATCGTGAATGCCCTGAAAGCTCAATGTGTAAATATTGCGTGTACATTACACAGGCAGCACTGCATTTTTAAGTACATGCACAATGTCCACACAATATACGCATTTCAATGTAGATAATTTGAATAAGTTTTGACTTATATCTCGGTAGATTTTAACGATTTAAAATATAGAAAATCCGAAAATATACACGGTCCCCCTATAAAGCCTTCGCGACCCCCTTGGGGTCGCGCCCCCAAGGTTAAAAACCCATGCTCTACAGTATACGCAACAGCATACTAAGTTACTAACACAGAGTGTATGTTTAGCTTAGATCAGTTGAAGCAATCAAACAACATTATATCTACACTTGCACAAGTCAATGCAAAGTGCATAGTCCAACTGAATTGAATAACCTAGCAAATGGAACAAGTATTTATACTTTCCAAAAGCAACGAGCTATGCCAAAAATCAACTCATGAACAGGACAAACTAAAACACTACGAAACAGAAAAATTATCACCAAACACAACTGAAAGAGTCTATAAATATTCGAAAGTTCTAATGAAAAGTACTATTGTATTTTCTCTTCCTATTCACTTATTATTTCAGGTAATAATGATGTCATGTGATGCTTTCGCATTTATTATTAGGAATAAAAAATTTCTAGATTTAAGAAAATAAGGCGTGCTCATTCGGGTTACAATCGTTAATAAAATATTTATCATATCTAACTACAGTGCAACACACCTAGTAGGTACTCGGTGAAAAAAATGGGTTCCAAAAGTTGCTATCAGGTCGGAAATCGCCGGTTTTGTGTATCAAAATTAGCCAGTTTAAATCATTGAAACAGCCCATTGTTGTCATATTCATACTCAGCATCAATTTTCTGGCAATTTGATATATATTTTGACCATATTCTTCTTGAATCCTCCCTAACTACGACCTGGAATGTGAAAAATTTTGATCTCCATTTTTGGTAGAAACCATATCGAGTGACCCCTTGATTTCTCTGCTGTCTTACTGAACACGAATTAGCTAATATTAATACTAACGGTTTAATTTGGAATTATTATAGTTTACGGCTGAAGGTATGGTAAATTCTTAAATGGAAATAAATATTAAAACATGGATATTTTGTATTGTGTTTTCCCATGTTGTTTTGAAAATTATTTCCAATTAATTTACTAATATTTTTTGTTAGCATATTAGAAATTGATATGAGGGCGAGCCAAGAAATTAGCCCTTTGTGTGAGAGTGAGGTAGAAGGATACGCGAGAGTTGTCATTGGTGACAAGAGATCAGATGTCATCAACAGGCCAAACATTGAGAGAGATGATACCATCGTGGTAATTGCGGGGACAGGCGTTCACAAGTGTTGTCGGAAGAATTATGTCAACAACACATACATCGAGTTATATAAAAAGAAAGCCAATCTAAGACCACCACAACAATTAAAAAGAAGTGCGCGTGTTTCCACTGGACCATATAATAGTATGATACACTGTCTGTTCTGTAGAAATGAAGTAGTGAAGAGCTAATTATGACTACTTTAGCTATGTCAAAACTGATTAATTCGTGCAGTCGATTTTGTCACATTGTAAACAACGACATGATGAATGGGGCTTTACTGTGCGAGGGCGAATCGAGTACTTTGGGAAAGACATGCACGCTGATAGTTTGTACCAGGGTTGCCAATCCAATCCAATCGAGAAGATTTTCGATTGCCGATTGCTGCCTTTTTCATCGATTGGATTATCGTTTGGATTGCTGCATTTGTCATCGATTGGATTGTCGATTGGATTGGTTCGATTTTTATCGAAAGGATTGCAATCGATGAATTTTCATCGATTTTTTTCGATTGTTTGTTTTTTCAATTTCTAAATAATGCCAAAATTTAAAATGCTCAATTGCTCGTCAATTGAACCCAATAATATATGTTTTAAGTTTGAACATATGATGAAACATAACTCTTTTTGATATAATACTGAGGAGTAAACGATCGAAAAAAATCGGAGTTACAATCCAAAAAAAAGATGATATTTTGGATTGTCGATTGCGATTGGATTGTCATCCGAATAATCGATTGTCCAAATTTGGATTGCCGATTGTCCAAATTAGGCTCGATTGGATTGGATTGGCAACCCTGGTTTGTACCATCGTTTATGTGACATACATTTTCGAACAACCCGGGATATTCCTATACAGCACAAAGCAGACGACCCTATTCACAAGAAACAAAGGAAGATTGGGAGGCCAAAGGACAGTGACCAAGATCAAGCCTTCCGAAGAATGTGCTCGTTCTTTGAGGAAAATGATGAAGAAGTAGAACAATTGACAATACCTGTCTTGCAAGTAAGATGAAGGAGTATCTGAAGGAACGAGATAGTGTCGCCTATGGTCATCAGTTTCTGAAGTCGAGACTGTTAAAAAATTATAGAGAGTATATATTCATTGCCGAGGGTGAAGGATTGCATGATATTGTAACATTCCTTGAGAATACTATTCAAATCCTGAGAGAATACTTCAGCATGCCATTAGTGGATGATGAGGAATCCCAGAAGATACTCATCATAGAGACTGCAGCCAGGCTTGTAAAGAGTGACTTCAAGTCGAAGAACTCCCCTATTACTGATTAGTATCCAAAAACTTCTGAACTTGATATACACTCAGCCTTAGAGTATGTTCCAACGAGCTTGCGTTGTTTTCTCCAACGTTCCTTGTTGGAAAGGACACTGGCCGGAAAGCAGCAAGCATTGCACATTCTATTGTCCAAGCAGCATGTCCCAGAGTTTTGATTTCCCCATTAAAGCTTGGCTTAGCTGTCCAGATACACCAGCATTTCAGGTCACGTTTTTTGGTAGATAGGCTCTCAGCCAAGGGCTTTTGCTCCTCATATCCTGAGGTTCAGAGATTCGAGGAAAAGCCTGCGGCTTCCGTTGCACCAGATGTACTAGGTGGTGATAGTAACAGACTAGATATTACGCTGTTGTTTGTGGCCGACAACGTAGATCATAACATTGCTACCTTGGATGGAGAGGAATTATTCCACGGCATGGGGATGATGGCAGTCATAACACCAGGAAAGCAAGTAAGTCAGCCTACAGTCCCCTACCAATAGTTTTCGTACTCCAAAAAATTCCCATAGAAAATAGCAATATAGTTTGTCTAAAAAAATGTATATTGCATTTGCAATATATGGTATATTGCTATTTTGATGCCAGATTCTTATTCTACGCATTCGAAATATCTATTGCAGAAGCCGGCCACTTATTAAGTGGAAGATTTCGATCTATTTCCACTATGTGCCATTTGTTCCCACCTTCCACCATGCTGGCAATTGGAAGAATGGTACATGGAGACACCGCATGATAATTTCAGGCTAATCAATATGTTATTCAGTTGAAAGCTACTACAAAAGTTAATTCGGATGCGTTGAATACGATTCTGCAATCAAAATGACCACATCTCATGTCTGTGATTTGAATGCATTGGCAATATACCTGTAATCTTCTTGCCAATTATTGATATGTACCCCGGGGACAAGACATGCATCTTCTCAACACTTGAGTATATGTGCAAGCTTGCTTTCGAGCACAAAGCCCAGCAATTGTCACATTCGACCAGCCGCTCTACTGGAAAGCTTCACAAATTAAACAATAGTTAACAGATGACAGTCCAGTTCGAGGCGTTGTGTTGCTACTGTGAAGCTTTCACACTTTCATGAACCTTCTTTGGATAGGAACACTAATGGATTGTAGTGGAATCAAAGAGATTCTTGGGGCAATTTATGGTGAGAACGCCGTATTAAACATCATGAGCGAAAAGGCAGTTCAACGGGCATTCCGTGGACATCTCCTTATTGATCAATGTCTTACACAAAAGTTGCATACGAAGTAATCATTGACCATCCTGCATTTCAAAACCTTTTGCAGGAACTAGAGAAGTTATATGCTAGAATATTGAGTGAGTCTGACTTCAACTCACTCATCCAATCCGAGTGCTTAAAAGCAACGATCCGCGTGTTGTGAGTGACTCCAGGGTTTTACATAAATCATTGATTTTTTTATTTTAAATCAAAATCATTCAAAATATGTTATGTAAATAATCAAAAAAGTGAGATTGAAAAAATCAATCATCAAATCATTTTGATTCACCACAAAATCATCAAAAATCAAAATCAAATTATTTTCTACTCCCGAGTCCCAACGATATTCTTTTAGCCGAATACTAAGTATTCACAATAATAAATTTATAATAGGTGATCTAATAATCTTCATCAGGGAACGTGGAATAATATCTAAAGTTGAAGTTGGAATAAGACCTAAAATTGATGGTGGAATAAGACCTAAAATGAAATATGTTGCAATAAGGCCTAAAATGGGTTAAGTTGGAATAAGACCTAAAATATTGTCCAAGTTGGAATAAGACCTAAATAATTAGGGGTGAACTATCTGGAATTAAGACTTATTTTTATAGTAAACTCGTCAATACTTGTCTTAATGTGCATTTGTCTTGTAGAGTATCGAGAAGAATTATGAAGTAGGAACTAAATGGAAAATTTATTATGAATTGATTCAGTGTGTAGAAAGTGTAATACATATTAAATGAGGAAAGAGAATGTGGAAAATGTAATAATTAAATGAATTTATTTTAATAATGGTAACAAAGCCTAGATTAACTTTAATGAAAGAGCCTCGTTATAGCAACAATTTCTCCGCGGCATACTGGGCATTGCTGTTTCAACTCAATTAAAGTATTCGCACATCTCTCACAAAATCCTTCATGTGCTAAACCTTCGTGTAAAAGGGCAAAATTTTCACTTCGCCTTTCGAGACATACGTGGCATCTGGTTGATATCGGAGCTTCGTCACTCGATAATTCTGAGGTGCTATTTTCATCTAAAGTGGTCAGTCCAGTTGATGTAGGCTGTAATTTGCCTGTAAATTATGGTTTTCTTTTCCAATAGTTGACGAAATGTGATTAATATATTCAATGGGCGTATACTCCTTGTTTAAATACTTTGTTTTATATTGTGTTCGAAGATCACCATTAAACCGCGTATTTAGTTTCGGTATCCTTGTGATTTGTAATCCATTTCTAATCTCTTCAACTCCAGATCGTAATCTTCCAATACTTTATCGATAGAAATAACAAATTTCTAGACATTTGGGTGGTTTGTTTTCATATACGATTTTAAATTTTTGTGATATGGCTCTGCTCCATTGTTCGTCATAGTGTTGCTGTAAAAGACAGACATATTTTGCCCTCCATTAATCCAATTTTTGGCAAAATACCTTTTAAACGAATTAATAAGTTCCATTTCCAGGTCTGTAAAACCTGTCAATGGTAGATGCATTCCTAAGTAAGTCGGTTGATTTTCATCCTCGATTAAAAATGGTAATGCCATTAATTGATATATCCATTTTCTGAAAACTCTAGATGTCATATACATTTTTCCAAGCCCTAATTTTCTCACTTAAACGTAAACCGCCTTGGTGTAATGAAACCAACAGCCAACAATTGTAATATTAGGGAAGATGTGATAAATGAGTTTCGCGATGCTTGTACAAAATCACATTTACCAAAAAGTGGCTTAAAATCTGGAATATACTCATGGAGTGCTGACAAAACTGCTGTATACAACTGTTCGGTTTTACTTGTCATTAGTATATGAATCGCTGGTATAGCATGTCCATTATACTGGATAAATATTGTCAAAAGCTGATAAAAGATATGTGGAACTACTTTGAAGGTTGCGTCAAAGTGAATAGTTTCGGCTTCCTTTAGTTTAGCTATCATTAGTTCTGTTGCAAATGCTACTGCGATCTCATTTCCATATTAATTGTTAATTTGTGATTAGTCGAGAAAGGAGTGTCATGCAATAATTCGACAAATTCTTCGGGGGTTGATGGAAGGCTAGAAAATTCATTTTCCGCCTTTTATACATGGAGCTTTCAATTTGTTTAAAAGTTAAAGCTGATGCTACCACTGAAGAACGACATTCATTCTTAAAGGCTTCCCTTAAATTGTCTGTAGTTGATTCTGCAACGCGCTTTATCTGATTAGCAAGAACGATACTATCAGCTTTATAATCGGAAATTGAATGGTTATGCGGTTTAGCAATATCTAACAAATTACTATTGTTACAAATCTTGGCCAACCCAAGGCACGCAGATTTCTTGAACAGAGTGCAACGTAGGTAAATTGTTCCATTTGATTCGCGGTACTTAGTAAGTTGGTATAGCTATACCCACCTGATGTATAGTTGAAAGAATTTATTCTTTTCCCTTCTACAATTGAAAATTCCATTCAAGACATGTATAATACCTAGCATATAGTGGTTCAGTACATATATAGTACGAGCCCTTCGGTCTCGGTCGCTTTGCGACGGATTGGTGCTACGCACCTAAAGTTAACGGCCGCTGTGCGGCCTTACTCCTCACTAAACCAATTGGGGGTCTGTTTACTTTGGTATATTTGAATAGAGGACTTTTCAGAGCGTGTACTATGTTCATGCAACATGTTGCAACGGAATTGCAAAATATTGCATGTATGATGGCTTAAGTATATCTATATACTTTGTGGAACATATTCATAAACGATTAATGAGAAGTAATTGCCACTTAAATTGAAAGTGAGAGCAATTAACTTTTCTTTTTCTTTTCTTTTTCTACCGTTTGGCTTTCGGTCCTTAGGGTTTCGGTCCTTTGGGTTTGTGTCCTTTGGGTTTGTGTCCTTTGGGTTTGTGTCCTTTGGGTTTGAGTCCTTTGGGTTTGTGTCCTTTGGGTTTGTGTCCTTTGGGTTTGAGTCCTTAGGGTTGTCCTTAGGGTTGTCCTCATCCATGTATATGAAAAATAAATAAAAATTGTTAAGTTAATAACATCATTAATCAAGGTATTTATATTAATTTGAAGTTACAGTCTAGTAGAAAAATATTTGGCGCTAAAAGCATCAAGATTCTCTAATCGAAAATACCAAAGTTAACAGAACTAATTTATCTGAAGAAATAATGTCTAGAGTATGAATTAATTAATTAATGACTAATCACTGGTACCAGAAGTTCTAGATCATTCTCCAATCTTAAATACCAAAGTTATCAGAACTAATTAATAATATATCTGTCTCTTAAGAGTCACGTTACCAAATCTTTGTGCACATTGAATTTGAAGCAAACCTGAAATAAATCCCACATTACACGATGCAACAGTTGCATTACTATATTGTCATGTTGCTGTTCAATATTCATGAATTTGATGGGTTAAATCGAAACATATTGCACCGTGTATAGTGGGCTTAAGCGCAACCTGTTTTGCACCGGAAAAAAAGCCACATGATGTTTGTACCATCCTATTGTAGCCAGCGAGTGTTTGTTTCACAACAGTCGCAATGTACGTACATATTTCACGTTTTTATTTTGTAAATTGAGTACATACCAAGGCAATAAATGTAAATCATTAAAGGCTTCCCTTTCTATATCTGGTATTTTTGCAACTATCAAAGTCCAGAGATAAAATTATATAGCCTGGATATAGGAAATAAATTATTAGATGCACTGTATAATAACAGAGTCGATTCATTTCTATATAATCAGTAATTCTATTATGTACAATAGTGGTTGTTATAAATTGAGTACAAAATTTTGCATAATTAATTGAGACCCTAGGAATTTATACAACTCAATATATTGCAATGCAATCTGTACTATTGAGATCCAACTCGGCTACTATTTAGTAAATCGTCAGCTCCTGTATGAATTTCAAAAGTCAGATATGCATCGTGAGATTGAATTCAGTAATATCTTGGTATTATGTATTCTGTTTCTAGAATCTAGATGATACGCCTTTCTTTAGGGTATTTTAGGAGACCTAATGGGAATTAAATTTAAACCATGTTACTGTATGTATACCAAAAGTTAACAGAAATAATTTATTTGAACAAATAATGTCTAAAGTATAAATTATTATATTACTGGTACTACCAGAAGTTCTAGAACATTCTCTAATCTTAAATACCAAAGTTAACAGAACTAATTAATCTTAAGAAATAATGTCTAAAGTATTAATTAACTGATATAGAACATTCTCTAATCTTAAATACCAAAGTTAACAGAACTAATTAATCTTAAGAAATAATGTCTAAAGTATTAATTAACTGATATAAAACATTCTCTAATATTAAATACCAAAGTTAACAGAACTAATTAATCTTAAGAAATAATGTCTAAAGTATTAATTAACTGATATAAAACATTCTCTAATATTAAATACCAAAGTTAACAGAACTAATTAATCTTAAGAAATAATCTCTCAATGTAGGAATTTATTAATTAATGACTAATCACTGGTACCAGAATTCTAGATCATTCTCCAATCTTAAATACCAAAGTTAACAGAACTAATTAATCTTAAGAAATAATGTCTAAAGTATTAATTAACTGATATAGAACATTCTCTAATATTAAATACCAAAGTTAACAGAACTAATGAATCTTAAGAAATAATGTCTAAAGTATTAATTAACTGATATAGAACATTCTCTAATATTAAATACCAAAGTTAACAGAACTAATTAATCTTAAGAAATAATCTCTCAATGTAGGAATTTATTAATTAATGACTAATCACTGGTACCAGAATTCTAGATCATTCTCCAATCTCAAATACCAAAGTTAACAGAACAAATTATTCCCAAATCCCAACTATTCTGTTAGTTTAGTTGATTTAAATGGTGAAGTTACTAATCTATAATAACGTTTAAAATAGTGAAACTAAATATCTATACATTCTCACCATTAATATGTCTTCAAATCTATTCCAATGAGTAGCATTATGAATCATTGATCATGATTGGTCATCTCTTGATCCCAATTAATAGATCTCCAATTAAAGTATTGCTGATTGTCTTGGAAATTATAAGGAATTAATATCTGAAGTATTAATTAACAATACATATTCTGTTAGTTTAGTTGATTTAAATGGTGAAGTTACTAATCTATAACAACGTTTAAAATAGTGAAACTAAATATCTCTACATTCTCACCATAAATATGTCTTCAAATCTATTCCAATGAGTAGCATTATGAATCATTGATCATGATTGGTCATCTCTTGATCCCAATTAATAGATGTCCAATTAAAGTATTGTTGATTGTCTTGGAAATTATAAGGAATTAATATCTGAAGTATTAATTAACAATACATATAAAAGTATATACTCACCAAATAAAATTCCAAGAAACCTCCACTCATCGAGAAAATAGTAGATGAAAGATATTTTCAAAAATAGTAGATGAAAGACGTACACATGTGTTTAGTATTCAATATGGTTAATTGCGTGTCAATTTAAGCTCGATAATTTGTCAATTTGAAAGAAAGTAGCTTAAAATAGAATCATAAGGCGCCACAATCATCATGATAGTGTGTACTATCATTATGAAGGTGTCAGCACTGGGAGCCAGAAATAGGAAGTCATGTTAGCACTACTTCAGTAGTACGGTCAGTCATTCTTACCTAAAACGTCTCACCTGAGGCGCCACAATCAGACAATATCTGAAAGCGTCGCACAGCAAGATTCCTTAGAGCTACCGGATTGAAAAAAATGATGAGTATCAAAAGATATTAGAAGTATTTTCTTAGATTGAAAGAATGAACTCATCTTATGAACTCATATAGAAGGGTGCTAGTTCTGACCTTAGAGAGCCTGAACTGTAAGCAGCCGACGTAATATTCATCATTGCGATGAAACATTACTAAGCAAAAAAGAAGGAATCAAAATGTTCATTTCCTTCTAGACGGCTGCTAAGTCTATGATGTAAAATACTGACTTTCTGTGCATTAAAAATCGGATCACATTCAATAGGAGTGTCTAACTTATTGTGTAAATAGTTAGGGAGAATGTTCCAATTCATTGAGTTGACATGAGTACAGTCAACTGATAATATGTCAATTCCAGCCAAGGCGGCTAACATATTAAGTTCAACATTTGTACCCCAAGCATTGGGTGCAGAAATAGCGTTAATATGTTCATGCAATTCCTGCTCACTGTGTATGCCAGATGTGCGCATAACATTGTAGTGATGCTGGGTACTGGTAATTAATGTATTAATTAGATTGTTCTTTAATATCTCGAAAAATTTTTCAGTGCCAAATATTATATGAGATAGAGGACGGTACAAACAGTTACCATCTGGTTGAACATTATACACTGAAACATTCTGACCAAAATATGTTGTCAGTTGTGCTTTAAGTGAGGTGTAATAATTGCTTACTGCACCTCGAGTCTCACGAATAGGTAAAATTAGTATCTCGTGTAATCCAATACAATGCGCAATCTTCTGCCGCATTGGGATAGTAAGATTATTCACCGTACCATTGAGAAAAGACTCTGACAAATCGAATGGATCTCGAATTATTGCATCAAATATACATTCATGATCTGATAATGGTGATACAGTGTTTTCAGCTATATCCATTTTGTCTATAACTTCCAATGGGCTAATAGTACTGTCATTAAACTCAAAAAGTTTCATGATTTTACCTTTGCCATCAGATATATTTGGGACAGACTCTCTCTTTGCAGGAGCAATAGCCTCAGGCAAAGGAGTCATTGTCAATTGGGAACTTGGGAATGTTTCATTCAATAGAGAACATATTTCATCTATGTCTTCTATGGGCTCAATTTGAGAAGAGGATTTAAAAACTTCCCTATAGACTACATTTCTAATCCAAACTTCCCCAGATTTTGATTTGTCAGTTCCACATACCATTATTTTGAGTCCCAATGGATTTTTAACTCTACTCAATGCAACATAGAGTTGGCCATGACTAAAAATGGCTTCAGGGGATGGCAGATATAGACCAACGGTATCCAAACTCTGACCTTGCCCTTTGTTAATTGTGATACAATAGGCTAAGCGGATTGGAAACTGCCTCCTTCTGAGAATAAATGGAAGTTCAGACTCAGAAGAAGTCAATATAATTCGTGGTATAAACACTCGCTTATGCTTGTTTGTACCAGTTGCGATCTCCGAGTCAATTACTCGGTTTGAGAATGCTCTAATAATCAACCGAGTACCATTACAAAGACCCTCATCGGGATCAAGGTTACGCAATAGAATTACAGTCGCAAACAATTTCAAGAATAGCCGATGAGGAGGCATACCGTTAGGAGTGATGGAATTTAAAAACTCATTTGGAAAATTTACTGCAGCAGAACCTTCTACAGAATCTGCGCTCAACAGAGTTATACCATCACCAGGAAGCTGATGAATTACGTAATCGTTTATTAAATCAGCTGTATCATTTTTAGGACACAGAATAATTTTTTGACTTACATAATCACGATCAGCATAATTTACATTTATATCACCATAGACTGAAGTAACCAAGTCTGTAATGGAATCACCTGGTACTACAAATTTCTTATCTATGTGAATCATTTGATTGTCATCCTCAGGTTCAGTACCTTCTCCCACTCTCAATAAAAAGTTGGAAAATTTACTGACCTCGAGGGCATCTTGTGACAATAATGTTTGGAGGCGCATATTTATAGTTAGCTTCATTACTTTAACATAACGCCAGAGATATGACCTGTTCAGACAGGAAGAGACCACTTCGGCTCTCGACCCATTCTTAACCACAGGGGGTATCTGGCGGAAGTCGCCTCCAAAAACCATAACTTTTCCACCAAAGGGGAGATCATAGGAACATATATCCCTCAAACTGCGATCAACACACTCAGCTACATGCTTATTTGACATGCACGCTTCATCCCATACCAAAAGTTTTGTACGCTTAATTAGCTGTGCCAAAGCACTCTGTTTCGAAATGTTACATACAGATAACTTATTGATATCAATGGGAACTTTCAACCTAGAGTGGACAGTCCGCCCTCCTGCGAGGAGGAGAGCGGCTATACCACTGCTAGCTAACCCAAGGGCAATTTGACTCTTCGAGCGAACTTGAGCCAAAAGTATATTATAAAGGAATGTCTTTCCTGTGCCCCCGGGACCATCTACGAAGAATATTTTGGGATACTGCTCAGGATCATTTACCGCAGCTATTATAGAGGTAAATACACTAAGCTGATCAGAATTAAGAGAAGGAACATCATGAACAACTATTGCTAGCTGCTCATCAACGTTATAATCTAATTCTCTCTGAATTATAAGAGCCTCCTCGTATGGACTTCTGGTGTGAATGGGTATTGGCATCCCAGGGAAATCTGCTAGAGATTTACCCTGGTTTTGCAAACGCTTATGAATATCCACTAATACAGCATTAAGTATGTGCTCATCGACCTCAATATCGGGCACAGAGTTTCTAGCACGATGCAGAAAGTCATCAGAAAATGCAAATTTATACTTTTCCCAAAGAGCCGCAGGATTACATGGTTCGTTATAGAGTAGAATGGTAACGAATAGATGACGTAACTGTGGAGGCATATGCCACGAAGCAGCCATATCCAAACACATATCATATTAGCTATCATCTTCCAGCAATCCGCGGTGGCATGCGGCCTCCTTGAATGTACCACAGACAGTTCCGTCAGGAAAGTACGAATAGCCTCAAAGCTGGTACAGCCAGTGACGTGATTCAACAGAATTCTCAAGTAGAACCGCTCTCCCTCAGTTGGATGAGCAGAAAACACTCGGGCAACCATCTTACCGTGTCCCTTAACTCGCGGCTTCCATTCTCGCTTAGTTTTATCCCATACAAAATATTCAGGAAAATCTAAGCAAGAAATTGCCCGAGCAGATGGATATTTTTGGTTAGCTAGAAACCATCCTGTTAAAGTGGAATTTTTTTCTACACTTAACACATCCTCAATATCAGCGTCATCTCGAAATACGACAGATTTCTGATTTTCAAGATGAAGAGCTAACCTCATCACATGTGGCAGATTAGCATGGAGATCGTAAGAAAATATTCTATAGCAAGCCTCACATGCAGATATATACCGAGCTTCCACATAATTAGATACTTCGTCTACCTTCCGAGGTTTATCAGTGTGATCACCCGACTGGAACTCTATAATGGCTCGGTCATGGCCTTTATAGACATACTTATAGAGGTACTTAACTGCTCTAACTGTGCTGCAAATTTCAACGTTAATGTGAGCATTATACTTTAACAAAAGGTATGGGTTATATGGTACAACCCAGCGATTGTCAAGCTTCATGCCTGCTATCTCTACAGTACGGGAGTTATCTCTGCGCCGATACAATGGGTAACCATCCTTAGTGGTGGTAGTAACGTCAGAGAATTTCTTTGGGTATTGTTTAGCACATGAACCATTGCGCATACAAACAGCAGCCTTCTTTGCAGTACCACATGGACCATGTAACATACAGCGCTTCACAATCTGATGCAATCTCGGATTGAGATCAGGATCAGGAAGTTCAGCACACACAATCTTATCGTGATCAGAAGGGTCACGTGGTTTGCAATCATCAGCTAAGATCACCAATATATGAGCATGCGGAAGACCACGCTTCTGAAATTCAATTGTGTAGACGTGTGCAACGTATTTACCAAGAACATGTTTCTTAAGAATGTCATCTAGTAATTCCCTTAGCTTTTGTTTAAAAACACGAACAATTAAATCGGGACGATCAGTAGCCTTCTGGTTAGGCAAAAGACTACTCGTTATTTCGTCCCAAAGCGGATTACATGTAAATGTAATGAATAAATCTGGCTTACCAAATTTCCGCACTATTGTCATTGCGTCCTGATAAAGTTGGAACATTTGCCTCGGAGAGTTGGTATAGCTCGAGGGTAGAATAATATTCCGTCCCAAATCAGTCGCATTAGTGTCTCCTTTGGAAACAGCATCAGCCAATCCACTATACAGATCCACTCGGATCTTCTGCTGATTGAGCTTAATGTAGTTGAGTCGCTGCTGCTCAATCTTAGCGTACATATCAACGATATACTGGTGGAACAGCCTTCCCGAGAGGTGCAGGTGGTTAAGCTCGCTCCTGAGCATCAGGCGATAGCTATAGAACTCCAGTGCAGTAACATCGCGTCTACCTCTGCTATGAGGGATACCAAGGTGCCAGCCATCATTTCCTAGGGGAAACAGTAAGACATAATGCAGCGAGTCATACGCACAGTGTGTTTCTGTGATCCTTTTGAGACCACCACTGTGGGCATGTAACACAATATCCCTGTTTGCGACTCCCTCAGAGTAACCTCCACCAGGGAGCAGCACTGCAATTTCAGGAGCAGAAGGAGCATTGTATCGGCGTGGGTCTGGGCAACCATCAGCTCTGATGATCAGCCTGATGTCCACTCCTCCTTGTGCTCGCATTAGATCAACTGCGTGCTTGAAGTGAGAGACATAGGGGTTAACCTCATGTAGCATTTGCTGCAAGGCCTTTAACTCAGGAAGTTTGGCCTCGCCTAGATGTCTCTGACGGTTTTCCACTTCAGCCTCTGCAGTACCGTCGTGGATGTAAATCTGGGCAAAGACTGGTGCCTCATCACTATTTGGAAGCAAACTTCCAATGTAATGGTGCACAACGCCCTGAATACGGAAGGTGTATACACCACGTCTAGCATTAGCAAGCTCTTTGTCAATATTTGCTCCGAGGGAACAAAACGCAAGGCTTGAGTTGTATGCTCGTATGTGGCTCCTGAAGTACTTGCCTCTGCTATCAGCAGCTGTGAGCAGATGGCCTAACAACTCAGGAAGCTTATCTAAGGAGGGAAGAACTACCTTGCCCTCTCCGCAACAGAGGGAAAACTTTGCACATGCTTTCGTACTGGTGGAAAGCTTTTCACTCTCCCAAAACTTAGCATCACAAATTGAACAATTATAGGACATACTACCTAATGAATGTTCATCAACCAAACCATCACTAACCTCAGAAGAGATTTGTGATCTGGCTAAATTGAGGTACCTCTTAGATTGGAGAGTCTTACTCGTCTTATACAACAGAGTCCTGGACTTCAAACGAACAATTCGCTCATTTTCAGACTCACTTTGTCTAAGGGCCTCACGGTGTATGCGCTTGTATTCCAAGCGATCAGCTGATTCGGCCTCAGACTCACTTTGTCTGAGGACCCCCTGGTGTTTGCGCTGGTATTCCAGGCGATCACCTGATTCGGCCTCAGACTCACTTTGTCTGAGGGTCTCCTGGTGTATGCGCTTGTACTCCAAGCGATCAGTTGATTCAGCCTCAGACTCACTTTGTCTGAGGACCCCCTGGTGTATGCGCTTGTACTCCAAGCGATCAGCTGATTCGGCCTCAGACTCATTTTGTCTGAGGACCTCCTGGTGTTTGCGCTTGTACTCCAAGCGATCAGCTGATTCGGCCTCAGACTCATTTTGTCTGAGGACCTCCTGGTGTTCGCGATGGCATTCCAAGCGCTCAGCTAATTTAGCCTCAGACTCACTTTGTCTGAGGGCCTCCTGGAGTTCGCGCTGGTACTCCAAGCGCATAGCAGTCTCTGCGTCAGACTGCGCCAGTCTTCGAGAGGTTTGTCGCTATCGTTGCTTCTCAAGACGGAGAGCTCTTTCGCCAGGAGTCTCATTCTCACGCATTGAGCGCTTTCGCTCAGCTTCCGTCTTGAACAGTTTAGTATTTGGAAAATTATTATCCGACATTCTTGAACAAAATTTATTCTTGAGCTCTACACAACTACTATACACTAATATATAATTCTCTATGCATACTTAATTAGTTAATTCTCATTGGTTAACAATTCCTGCATACATAAAGCTGTTGTAAAATTAACCAATTAAATTAATAATTTAAGTAGAAAATTCTCATTGGTTAACGACACTATTTTTACATTGTAATTAATCAAATTATCTATAGTATAATATCTAGTTAGAAATTTATAAACGCGAAATTCGAATTCAGCATACTTGTTTACCTATAATACCCGTTGAAAGCAAACTTCTAGGTTGATTTTGAATTTCATTAATTTGTATACCTATTTTGTGTAAACAACAACAACAAATATTAATATGATAAATTTATAAACGCGAAATTCGAAATCAGCATACTTGTTTACCTATAATACCCGTTGGAAGCTAGCTTCTAGGTTGATTTTGAATTTCATTAATTTGTTTACCTATTTTGTGTAAACAACAACAACAAATATTAATATGATAAATTTATAAACGCGAAATTCGAAATCAGCATACTTGTTTACCTATAATACCCGTTGGAAGCTAACTTCTAGGTTGATTTTGAATTTCATTAATTTGTTTACCTATTTTGTGTAAACAACAACAACAAATATTAATATGAGAAATTTATAAACGCGAAATTCGTGTTCAGCATACTTGTTTACCCCTTATAACTTTTGTTTACCAATTATAACATTTGAAAGTTAGTTTATATCTCATATATAAATGCGGTTTCTATTCCCCCATCACTTTAATACAATCAGGACAAACAAACAAACACACACACACACAAACACACAACAATCGAGATTTAATAATATAGATATTCAAGCGTTAGTAACAAACAGATAACCTATTAAAAAATGAATAGAAATATTAATGTTATAGTATAACAGTCAATTATAGGAAGCCCCGATGCCACGTATGTCTCGAAAGGCGAAGTGAAAATTTTGCCCTTTTACACGAAGGTTTAGCACATGGAGGATTTTGTGAGAGATGTGCGAATACTTTAATTGAGTTGAAACAGAAATGCCCAGTAGGTTACCTTCTGCATCGCTTGAAATGGGCAGAAGGAAGGACCTACAGTTCACTCGCTGATGACTACATCATTCACTGTAGAACATTATTGCAATGCCACCGTTGTCTTTGATGGCTACAGCGGATGTCCAACAACAAAGGACAATACCCATCAGCGACGACGAAGAAAGAATCAGGTTGGCAACAAAGTAAATATCACCGAGCAACCGTCTTCATTGGGAGTAAGTAGCATTTCCTTTCCATATCAAGTCAACAAACAGGCCCTCATCTGTCTCATTTCTGAACGTATGAGAAAAAGAGGTTGCCACGCGATACAAGCTGAGGGGGATGCCGATGTTGCCATTGTGAAGGCAGCAGGATCAATGACATCCTTCAAAACAACAACACTCATAGGGGAGGGACTACTGATCTGTTCATTCTGTTGTTGCAATGTACATTTGACAACAATTCAAAGAAGATTTAATTCTGCTCTGATAAAGGTATGCCAACAGTAGTGTATGTCATAAAGGTCATAAAGCATGCTTGGAGACAACATCTGCCACAGTCTGCTGTTTCTTCACGCATTCACCGGGTGTGCACATCTTCCAGCATTTTGGATCTGGAAAAAAGTCTGCATTGCACAAAATGATGAAAGAAGATTCCGTCTTACAAAGTTACGCTAGGGTCACCATGGCCTACTTAATATACGGCCGTGTATGTCACCGAGAAGGCCAAAAAAATAGAAGGCCAGTTTATAAATTTAATTAAAGGATAAACTATGCCCTCCTACTGTATTATTTTGGTGGTATATGGGGTAATCAACCATTGCGAGTCCAATGGAACCACTTTTGAGAATCTCAGATTTGTGGTTAAGCTGTTTAGGCGCCATTTAATGATGACACCACAAATTTACAAAATATACAATTCGAGTCTAAAGAACTACGAGAAAATGAAGATAATTAGCTAATATACTTAGTATACATTTTTCGAATATATAATGAGAATGAATATAAATAAACCAGCAATTATATACGTTTTATGGACGAAATTAGTAAGTTGTAAATCGGATGCTACTTGTATTTTAGCATGTGGTTGTTTAATAATTTTAATAATTTTTTTAAATGTCGCCATTTTGTGATTTAATAGCCTTTGGAGTATGAAAGATATCCCTATTTAGTATTCCTGTTCTAAAATTATTAGAAAGTAGGAAGAAAATGAAATTTATGATATTTGAATTTTTTCATTTTGTCATAAATTATTACCGTCATCATTAGATGTCGCCTAAACGGCTTAATCACAAATCTGAAATACTCAAAAGTGGTTCCATTGGACTCGCAATGGTTGATTACCCCATATACAACCCAAATTTTAACAATAAGAAGCATAGTTTATCCTAGAACTAAATTTATAAACTGGCCTTCTCGGTGATATACACGGCCGTATACTAAGTAGGCCATGGGTACACACACACACACACACACACACACACACACACACACACACACACACACACACACACACACACACACACACACACACACACACACACACACACACACACACACACACACACACACACACACACACACACACACACACACACACACACACACACACACACACACACACACACACACACACACACACACACATTCTCACACATCTCCTCTGTACAGCGCATTTGAACATATCTACCATGGAATTAGCGCTTTCCGAATGGGGATGGACCGCCAAGGTAACAGCCTAATTCCAGTCATGATGTTCACTAATCCTGCACCCGAAGCAATTTTGAAAATTATACACTGCAACTGTTCCACCGGCTGTAGTAGACACAAGTATAGCTGTAGGAAACAAGGACTTAACTGTTCTAATGTACGTGGACCAGTGCTCGACAAAATGAAATTATGATGGTGGCTAATTAAGCCACCACAACACTTTTTCTGGTGGCTAAAGAATAATCAACGGCCGATTTAACAAACCACTGATGGCTTAACAAACTTCTGATACCGGAAAAGAACACTAATATTAATAACAAATAATGCAATGAACAATATAATCAACACAACATCAAATAATTCCACAATATATGGTGGATTAGTTAAGCCACCAAAGTTAAAATTTGGTGGCTTAAGAAAGATTTTTGGTGGCTAACGCCACCAAACCACCTAATTTGTCGAGCACTGACGTGGACGATGCTAATAACACAACTTTGACCATATGTGCCAGTGGGTAACATCAGATGATGACAATGAAGAAATGTGACGGTATCTATCTGCTAAGTCTCCAGCAGTAAACTATAATACAGTGGATGCTGGTTATAAGCACATCTTCGAGAACTGCACTTAATGTGCTTATAATCGGCATGTTCTTATAACCGACATAAATTATATAGGGTATATAGCTACCGTTTTCCAACATAGTCATGAGCGGATTGGGGCCCTTGGACCACGGGATAAGCCCAGTGACCCGGTAGATCGATGGGCGGTGGATTTGGGCAGTGGCCCAGTTTCGGGGATTTCCAGGGCCGCCTAAGTAGCCCAATCCGATATCTTCTTAAAACCGGTGTGCTTATATTCGACATCTACTGAATTTATAAATTAAACCGTTAGAGCAGTGGTTCTCAAACTTTTCACAGCGCGTACCACTTCATCAAATATTAGGGTCTCCGCGTACCACCATAATAACCGATATTTAAATCAGGCACGTAGCTACGGGGGGCTAGGGGGGGCGATCGGCCCCCCAAAAGTACTTCTCGCCCCCCCCTCCCAAGAGAATTAGGAAGTGTTCGTTATAGTAAATAGAGTGATTCGTCCCCCACTTGCCCCCCCCGACTCCCTGCACTTTCCCCCCCAACATAAAACTTGCCCCCCTGAATTACATACTCTAGCCACGTGGCCTGATTTAAATACACCCCTGAAAACGACGTACATCATCTCGTACTAAAGTACATTTCTATTGTATTTAATAACTATTCAATTTTGATGTATTTTTAAAGTATAATGATCAACCCCCTCTCAAGGACATAGCTAGGAGAAAGTATCTCCGCGGTCAAATGTGCAAGCAGCGAGCGTAGCGAGCGACCTAAGGGGGTTTGGGGAGTATACCCCCACGATTTCTTTGCAGAGTTAATGTAACTACTGATCTACCAGCAGGAAGCATAATCTGCTAACAAAAACAAAATACAATTGATTTAGAATGTGTAATCTAGCAACATTAGAGAATTGAAGGTATTGACGGTGTTGAATAATATCAACAATAAACTGCCAACAATTCAAAGGCTTAATTAGGGTAGGAGCAAGTGTCCCCCCCCCTTCCCCTGACTCCTCCTCCCTCCGCCTATAGCTACGCGTACCACTAGAAGGAGCTCGCGTACCACCAGTGGTACGCGTACCACAGTTTGAGAACCACTGCGTCAGAGTATTTATATTAGCTTGTTCGTACTCAGTAAGCATAGCCGAGAAGAACAAGGGGTCACTCGATGGGGTTTCTACCAAATTTGGAGATGAGGAATTTTAACATTCCCGGCCGTTGCTATGGCGGTTCCCATACAAATTTCCCCGATATGGTCACTATATATATCAAATTGTCAGAAATCTGATGCTGAGTATGAATATGACAACAGTGAGTTGTTTTAAATGCATTTGAAATGGCTGACGTGGATACACAATCCAGCGATTTTTGACAGGACATCAATTTTTGGACCCCATTTTTTCAACTTCTGGTTGTCCGATTTGCTAGACTTTTAGTATGTTATTCCCCATCATGATAAAATGGAAAAATGCAATAAAACAATTTCTTGCATTTTGGGGTCACACAGCACAGGCTTTCATCCAGGAAAAATTACCCCGCTCCTAGATTTTGTTAGAGCTTGTCAGTTTTCATTTTGTACACCTAGATTGTAATCTTGTATTAAGTCTATGGGAGCAGCTCTCGATATTGTAGGCCTAGAATCGATTTTTGTACGCCAAGATAAAAATCCTGCCAAATTACGCTCCTTTAGCGCGCCCAGCAAGTCTGGATGACACCCTGATACAGTATATTGACCCGAAAATTACATGACATTGCAAAGTGGTTGAAGGATCCTGAGAAGCGTGCTGAGCATAATAAACAGCAGCTAGCTATATGACTAAGATTGAAGGTCCTGAGAAACGTAAAGCACAACAAAAATGTTCTGGAGAAATACTCGGTTATTCAGTTATTTCTCCTAGATATCTCAAGGTCTAATCTATGTTGGTTCTTGTTGTGGATGTATCTATTTCAGGAAAACAGTTATTATTCTGCTACTATTTCACTATGTTACCTCATCTAGATATTTTTGTGAATTGTTAGAGGTTATATTTGTATTGGATAGAGCTCTGAAACTAATGAGTATTGATCCAAACATGCGCGGCACCAGAGGCCCCCCTATTTAAAATTCTGCCCCCCTGCAGGGGGGACAGAATTTTAAGGTAATCTCCAGTGGTGTTTTGCTAGAAAAAGAAGTGGGGGGGGGGCGCTCCCTTTTCAAATTTAGCATTTTCTTAGAAAATATAGGTGAAAACGGCCCCCAAAAATGAATTCTATAGATAACTGATAGGAAGGAGCGCCCCCCTGGGATATAAGCGCCTCCCTAGCGAAATAAGTGGGGAAGCGCGCCCCCCCCCCCCGAAAAAACATCACTGGTAATCTCAAGTTAAAGTCATATGTGAAAACATCGCCCAGGCTAATCCCTGGACTCATGCCAAGAATTACCTGGAAATTTACTCATTTCCCCTAGACACATTTCTAGAGTCTCGAATTTCTAAAAATCTTTAGCTCGCTCGCTACGCTCCATCGATTTTCATTCAACACACATATTACATCCGAGTATCTCGTATAGTAGCAACACCGCAGGCGCACCCCCAAAGTAGCAAAAGATTTTTAACACTATTTGAGATAATTATTTTCTTCAAAAGAATAACATTATTTGTAATACAATGCTTATTTATTAACGTGAATATAAGCAAATAGAATTTCAAAAAAGTCCCTGAATTTTTGATGAAGTCCCTATATCCCTGGATAGTTTGTAAGTATGACAAGTTCATCGTAGCTCCATTGTTTTCAGATAAATTCTGATAGTTGGAAAAGCTGCCCCCCTGAAAAATTGGCCGCACCCCCTCTGCCCTCCCAGTTCGAAAAAGCTGGCGCCGCGCATGGGTCCAAATTGGGAGAAAATCGGAAAAAAATTGACTTAGTTAGCCCAAATCTTTTGTTATAAGCCAAATTTTATGGGAAATTGAAAATAAGCAAGATTAGTTGGAATTTCGAATTTTGTGGTTACACACTTCCTTTTGATGAATGCCTATCATACTAATACAGTTTGTGAAGCATGATCACACATGAAATTGTTTCGTCTGCATCATGAATAGCATAACAAAATATTAGAAAACTTTGACACTCTTATAAACTGATGAATCATCCTAAATTATATATTTACATTCACAAATAAAATATCAAATTTACTTCACTTGCTTCAATTAGCACTGAGAAAACGATTTATTTTCATAATCTTATTCCCGCATCGGATTTTAATTTTATCATTTATTTCTAGGCTGAAAGTTTTTTCGAATTCTAAAGAACGAACCTTTTTCTAATCGAACGAATATTCAAATATTCGGTTACCTTATTATAGGAAATTAACGCGCCATGAATTATTAACGCGAATTGAAGCAATTCACGTCAATGTCATGGCGCGTTAATTTCCTATAATAAGTATACCCCCGAGTATACGTATAATGTCCTAGTCTAATTATACTCCTGGGTATATTATGTCCTAGTCTAATGACCTTATTATAGAAAATTAACGCGCCATGAAATTAACACGACGGAAATTATCGCCCCATGAAATTAATGCGAATTGGAGCAATTCGCTTTAATCTCATGGCGCGTTAATTTCCCATAGTAAGGTAGTTGTTTTCAGCTCTATTTATTGAGATGGATATAACTTGAATGTGTCATGTGTCATGATGTGTGCTTTCCTATCTTAGTGCTGTATACATATTGATTTATATCAAGGACAGACTCCCGATAAAAAGGCCCCATTATACTCAAGATTACAAATATGTTATTTTTGAGTTTATTTAATTTTCCTACTTATACTAAGAGGAAAGATAATCTGTCAATTTTTTTAAAAAATTGATGCTTCGGAATTCTGGCGAATTAATCAACAAAGTTGAATTTCGGGATTAGTGTGAAATATAATACTACTATGTCATGGAATTATGCTGGAATTGAAAATTTGCCAAAAAAAAGTCCTCTATCCCTTTCAGGGGACATTTTAGTGACGTAATTATTGATGTTTTGGCAATTAAATGAATGTATATGTACATTTATTCTCATTTATTCACATTTATATACATGTATTATATAATTTATATTCTATATTCCATTTATATGGAATAGAATGCATTTTCTAATATTTAGTTTCCTTAGTTCAGTTGGTAGCATATCGGAACAGTATGCAAGTGTTCCTGGGTTCGAACCCCAAACCTGGCATATCTTTTTGTCAATGAACTATAATAAGACAAATTCCTAAGCGTTATTCTTATAATCTTATACACTATGGACTAAGTAGATATAACCAAGCTAAACTGACATGTATAATGACAAAAATAACAATTTCAGATAGTTATTGAATTACATTTTGCTTTAAGTGTCCCAAAAGAACGTGGACTGCTATTGACTGTTCCAATTCATTCCCAAACCTACACATTATTCAAAATACAATGTTTAAGCGAATGGGAGCTTAACTGATGAATCCATCCCGAGATGAAACACCTTGTAATAGATTAGTTCTAATTGAATTTGCAGGGAAAAACTTTGAGCGTCGATTGCTCAATTCAGGATTTTTGGAGCTTTTAACCAAGCTTTTAGAAAAAGTATTGAATTTTGCTCTATGAAATTTTTATCTATATTAGTATCACTGTAATGAACATATTTGACCTTTATTGAACAGAACTAAGATTTGGTTCCTGTTCAGTGACAGAGAAAAAGGCAGAAAATAGGAAATTTTAACGAATTTCACGCATTTACGGGAGTTTGTAATTCTAGAATACTTTAATATGATCTAATCCAGTGATTCCCAACCTTTTCCAAAAAATTTAACGATATTACCCCCTAACCTATATTTTTGCTATAATTCCCCCCAGCACTCAATGTAGAATTTTGGTATTGAAATACTAACTGAAAAACTAAGTGAAATATAAGTAATACTGTCAATGAGAACTGTCAATATTAATAATACTAGATAATTTTAATTACTCAGTGATTAAATCATTCAGCGAGACAAAGTAATCCAGAAAATTTCATTAATATTTATAAGTATACCTATGTCGAATTCCTCCCAGGTTGGGAACCACTCATCTAATCACTCTGAAAATGATCAAATTTGTAGATCTAATACTGTTGATTATAGACAATAATTTATAGAACTATAGCTTTCATAGTTTCCTACAAATATTGGTCACGCTTTGATATCGATAGTATTATTGAGATAGGAAGCCTTAAACAATGTTATTCAAAATGATTCCGAAAATAGAACAAAGGAAGTTATACAGTAGTGATTATATGTTAGTTATGTAATTACAGTCTAGTATAGAGAGTTTCAATGCAATATTCAAAATATTGTGGAAACCACCCATATCGCTAATACATTCTTGGCGGCAAGCATCCTTATACTAAGAGGAAAGATAATCTGTCAATTTTTTTATTTATTCTGAGTAGAATTGAACTCACTATAGCCTATAGGGCTCGGTGAAATCGGGAAATCAATTGTATTAGGCCAAATTTAGTGGAAGAATAAATTCCGGCCGCACTCTGCTGGTCAGAAAAATTGAGATTGTTTTGTTTTACGATATTACCCTTAGAAGTATAGCCACACTGAATTATCAGGTGAATCTGACATATAGTTTTGCTGTAGTGACCATTATAAGTTCCAGGTATGTGAAGGTCATGAACGGTGTCTTTTAAAATGTGATAAAAGCTTGTAGTCTCGCACTGTCTAAATTTGCCTTCAAATACATTGTAATTCATACAATAGTATATTTGCACATCTACTTGGGGGTGTAAAGCAAAATTTTCTACATTCCAATATAAAAAATCCTAGTTATAGTCATTTGAAGTCCGATTTCGACTGCCAAGCTGCCTGAATGGAAAGTCCTTCGGAATTACATATGTCCTCATTATTTTAGACTTGTTTTCAACCAATTTGGACCAAATTTGCATTAGTTGAACCTAATGTAAATTTATTTTCATTTGGGTGATGATGCACACATTCCTTAGCTATAAAATGGTCGATACAGCAAAAGTAGAGGTCAGATCTTGAAGAATTGTGTAAATATTGTAATAGCTATTGCTATTTTTTAATACTACCTGATCATTTTGAATGAAATGTGCACATTTATAGTTTATATTCTCAGGCTAGATTCGATTTTGTTAATCGTTAGATTCTTCAGCTATTTGGTACGTTGTTAAAAAGAAAATTCATTTATAAAGATTATAGTAATAATTAATTTAATGATATTTCCAATTAAGGCCACATAAAATAAATTACTTGTTTATCATCCATATTTTCGAGAAAATTGGGATGGCGGAGGGGATTTTATTTTTATTTTTTATTTCCATTAATATGCAAATAACATCATCCTATGCCAAAAAATAAATATTATTATTTAATTTAATCAGAAAATAACATGACAATGCCCAAATAATTAATTAAGGCTGTAAAATATAGGACTTATTAAAAATTCAGGCACAGTAGGTACTTTACACAAATTTATAGTTTATATTTTGTACGATTATGTTCATAAGATAATAATAATATAGATCCGGACGGATAGTAAAAATTGGGGCGGGCGGGGATGATAAACAATTTATTTACTTTATACGGCGTGAAACTAAATATGTTAACTGTACTTAATTAAGGACCAGCTGGATAAAGCTGAGCCATAGCCTACTCTATAATATTCCTAACAGTAACCTTGAAATTATCGACTAGGGATACACTAATAGATGGTAATATTTAACCAACCACAATATTTTAACCCATATTTCTATTTATAATGGACCACATTTTTGTACAATTACGCCAGTAAATACAAGTTTAAATCTTTATTGATTATTAGCCTTTCTTTTTTAATATTTTGTCATTTTCTTATCCACTTACTGTTCCTATCACTTCTAACTTAGATTCGTTAACATTATGCCCAGCAGTTGATCATCTCTGGTCATCCCCAGGATGCAGAAGTAACTACATCCCAGACGATAGAGTTCCTATATTCAGGATGCCTGAACATCGACCAGAACTCAGACAAGTTTGGATACGGGCTCTTCCTCGGAGAATATTGATAACCTCAAGGTAGTCAACGTATGCGTGAAGCATTTTCGAGAAGATGTCGACGTTTCTCACAAGCTTCCCAGTGGACACGGGACTTTCACTGATTAACCTCGTGCAAAGCCCAAGTTGAGAGACGGCGCAGTTCCCTGCTTGCTTCCAATTTGTCCTTCCTAATATTCTTCAACCTGAAAAACCAAACGGACTCGCTTGTCGTATGACGCAAAAGAACAAGAATTTGTGAATCAGACACTACAGCTTAGCTTACTATCTGAGAGTGAGGAGAAACATAAGTACATCATCAGAAATTTACAGGATCTAAAAGCTATTTTAATCTTGATTGCATTGCCTGATAATTGGTTAGTATGGCATCCTGATAACCATAATATAGTAGGTTAATTCAACCCAACATGATTGATAGGTCTGTTTCTGTCGATTTATATTTGGGGTAAATAGTTTTATATATGTATCCGCCTGGTTCCATGGACCAAGTATTCCCCTTTCGGTAATTTCAATTAATGGTATTCGACAAATTGAAACTACACTGCTTGAAATCTCCTTAAAATCTGTCTCTGATTCTAGTTGTAACTCACTTCATAGTACAGAGGCGGCGCCAGGATTTTCAGGTTGGGGAGCTCTGGGGGTCCAGGGGGGATTTCAGGGGGGCCACACTGTACAACATTGTTATTCTAGGGGGGCAGCCTCAAAATAGGGAGGGGGAGGGGGCATGGCCCCCCCTGGCGCCGCCACTGCTTCATACCATATTCTTCTTGCCAAACACAGATAAAGAATATTGTTGATGATTTAGCGCATATCGACGGACCTACAAACAATTCTTCAGATTTAGCTAAGCTTCAATTTATCCTCTGTCAATTATATAATACATTTATTCCTAAAAAAAGGCGAAGATACAATATAATTACACTAATTATCTCCATTAAGACTCATCTCATTTCTTCAGCTTGTTATATCTATCTTCAGGGTTTAGAATGTATTACTCTACCACATGTCCATACATTAGATAAATTGTATTCTTCCTTCGGTCTTGAAAGTGATTTTTGCACTTATCTCACCCAGGCTACATCTTGCTTTAGTTTCGAAGAAAAAATTGTAATCATTCTAATGGATGAAATCCATGTTAAATCTGATATTGCTTGTAAAGGGGGGGGAGAATATTTGCACCAAATTTGAACCCTGAGGATACGACGAAAACTGTATTCACGATTATGGTGTCTAGTTTGCCTAGGAAATGGTCTTGTATTACCCGTTTGTCACCATGTGCAACTATATCAGCTAAAAAAATCTTTCTCACTATCAAATCTTGTATAATCGATATTGAGCATTGTGGTTTAAAGGTCCAAATGATTTCTACCGATAACTACCCATTGAATGTAAACTTGTTTAAATTGTTTTCTCTTAGTGGAAAGCTGGAAACTAGAGTACCCCACCCTTTTGATGAAAATCGACCTCTCTTCCTTACATTTGATTTTGTCCATATATTGAAAAGTATACGCAAAAAATTGGTTAAATCAGAAATTTTTTGATAAAACATTTCGTCTTCCAAATTTTGAACATATTGAGATTGACATATGCAGCTACCCCCTTAGTGTCCATTCTGCTTCCTTTCAAGATTCACGCCTTCTCTACAATTCTGAAAGATACAGTTTAGCAAAAACAGCCCCTCACTTGATTGTAAAAGCTTGTCTAGTTTAGAAAGGCAAAATGTCAAATTGGTTTTGAAGGTTGTTTGCGAACTTACACTATCTGCTCTTGAAATCCAAAATGAAAGTCGTTGTCCGGAGTATCGTAAGTATCCTTCTTACTCTTTGGACAATATTCAATATCAATACTCCGTTCCAAGGGACCCGTTTAAATGATAGCCTCTCAAGACCGCTGATCTTAAACGATGATCGATTAAGATCTTTGACACGTATAGTATTTTGGCTAGATGCTTAGCAGGATTTACCTGACAAAACGGGTAAATTGAGTAAGAAAAACGTATACTAGTTTTAGACACGTCTGTACTGCCTTACCACTTATAACTAATCATCTAACTGAATATTGTGGCTCTTCCTACGTATTATCATCCTTTTGCAAACTGACTCGTTGGAGCACCATTTTGGACTCTACAGTATGATGTCGGTTCGAATTACCATATTTCTTACCTTCAGATTCTTGAAACCGAGCGTCGTCTTAAACTTTCTAGTTTATTGAACATGTTTGCAGACCATCAAGACTCTTTCCAATCGATTCATACATTTGTAAAGTATTTTTCTTCCCCCTCTGATACATCTAGTGATGATGAAATAGTAATGCTAATGCTTTTTAATGCTTTTCTTGGTGAAATTGTCCATTGAATGCTCACAACAAATCCTCCAGTCGTTAGCTTTATCGCAGGTTATACGGTACATAAGTTCTTATAAAGATCTCTGGAATGCCATGTGTATAAATAATTTGTTTTTGATGTTGAATCACATACTGAGTTTTAGCTCTTACAATCAACAGATCGTGGCGGACTTAAGTATCCGTCCGAGCCTGTTCCTACTTCAGTTATAACTTTATGGAAGATAATGATTGCAATATAAAACAATAATCAGCTCTTGACTTTGCTTGTAGACGGTCCCTCTAGATTCTAGAAGGTTATTAGCAGAACTCACGTTGATGTACATGGAAAATGATGATGATATTGATATCTGGAAATCAAATTGTATTAATTGCGATGTGTACAGATGCACTATTATGAGCAAGTTAATCTTTACTGCTGCTAATTTCTTTCTTGCCAATAAAATTAAAAACTACAACTCCTCTATACTTTAAATAGGTATCGATAAACGTAAATTGAAAAAATTCTCATGAATTATTGTTTACCATTACATAATATTTATTGTTGTTAGCACTTAATTTCTTTATATTGATATCTTAGATTTCGCGCTATCAAGCATACTAATTGTCAAGTGATGTGAACTGAGAGAGAGAGAGAAGAGAGATAAGAGTTACAAGACAGTGTTGTGTTTCGTATATGTTTTGTGTATTACAGTAGTTTATATGTTTGTATTTAGTATGTAGGTTGACTTATTTTAAATAGAAATATATTAATTCCAAATAAATGTATGGGTTTATTCTTCACTGGGTTGGGAAATATTTACTTGAGATACACTTAAGTGCTTTTAGGTTCACTCCCATAAGATTATTATATTCCTAATGTCCATCTATTACCGCATCCATGGTACATTTACTGTTAGGCCTTATATAGAGTGAGTCTTATCAATAGTTTATTCGAAATATTTTCTAACATTGTAATTATAAGTGATTTCAAATTTTATCATTAATGGTTTTTCATTGGGAAATCAGTATTTTCTCGTTATGATAAACTACTTTTATATTTATAATTTTATGTAACAATGGAATTCGCGTAATAGCAAGTCGCGTTTGGCACAAGAGACTCTTGCTAATAGGCGAAGAGAGAACTCAACTGTTTATGCATTAAGGTATACTTTGTCAGTCTTTTTCAGGTATTCGTCATTGATCAATTAAGGGCTTGATAGTTTAAGATGTTAATAATATATGCTGGAGTGTGCTTTCGAATACATATACAAATGCACAAAGTAATTCTAGTTCTAATCAAAGCCTGATTCATGTCTCATTCTGAACAGCCCGCAAAGAAATTTAAGCTTGCACAACCGTTTTAAATAATTTTTTCTCCTCACAAATTTCACCCACTCTACCACACTACGATCCCGATTCACAACCCGTCGAAGATCAAAATAAACTTATTCCTCTCGTTCTACCAGCCCAACATGACTCCTTGTTATTCACAGAATTTCCAGAACCTGAACATATTGCACTTCCACCACCGTTTGATCAAGTCGGACATGATGTAAATCCATATCTTACAGCCAAAGAAAAATACTGCGTTGGTAATCAGAAGTTCAATAACGCTTGGCTTTCAGAAATACCATAGTTACGCTCGATGAGACACTGGATTTGTGCTGGTGTTCTATCTGTGTCTGGGGTTTGAGGGCTGACATGTTACCAGCAAATTATAAAAAAGACAGGTTTGCCAAGTACAGTTTTGTTACTGGCTGGAACAATTGGCATGGCGGTAAGTCAAAGCTTCAGAGGCATACTAGAGCTGATTCTGGTTCACTTAAGCACAACTTGCATCAACATTTGGTCAGTGTAAAGGCTGAACACGACAACCAACTCGTGATCAAGGCCCAGGTCAGCAGTCTGAAGAAGCAAGATACGCAGAGTAGGGCTGTACCGGATATCCTGTTCTAATCCGGTATCCGGCTGTATCCGGTCAGTTACCGAATATCCGGCCGGAACCGGATATGAACAACTATCCGGCCGGATAACGGTTCCAATTGTATTTGTGTATGAATTAAAGAATAACTATCTCTCCGAATATAAAGTGAATTTCCATAGCTCTAGGGTCCTTAACTGTCCATTTCTTCTGTTATTCTAATGTCTGGTACAGGTTTTCTTGTATAGATATTGTTGGAGTAAAATTTAGATAATGTGTAAAAGCAGAACTAGTTGATTGAAAAATACTATGATCACCTTGTTGTGAATTTCTACAAGAGGATTTTCATTCATTTATTTATTTTTGTAAATTTCTGGATGTGAATGTTTTATGTGGTTCCACAGTGGTGACGTGCTATATATTTAGGACTTTTACCACGTGATATATGTATTGGCATCACATTCATTACAGAGTGCTCTGAAAGAATTGTTCTTAGACAGTGAGAAAAATGCCAAATTTCACTCATGCTGAGATTGATTAAAAAATGCAACCATTCAAGCTAATAGGAAAAGCGATCACAAATATAGGAATCGAAAGTATATATGTTATTGAAAAGATCTTATTTACCAATGGTGAATGCGATTGAAAGCATATTCATATACTCTATCAATTGTGGAATCACATAAATTATTTTAGAAGCCTCCCTAAAAAAACTCAAGCTTAGTATATGTACAAATTAAATCAAGAATAAGCAGAACTTGTTCTTAATGTGATATTATGATATCATTTGTCAAATACATATTTAGCCGGATAACCGGATAACTGAGCCCCGGATATCCGGATCCGGCCGGAGTAGAGAATCTCTAATCCGGTACAGCTCTAATGCAGAGGAATAGGATTGGTTTGGATGGCGTTATTTCTTAAAATGTTTCTGATCACAAATATGGATTGCAGACATTAGTTCGGGGACACTATCCAAAAGATCTGTATTCCCACTGCGCTGGTCATAATCTTAATTTAGTGCTGAACGATGCTGCAAAGGAAGTTCGTCAGTTTGATTACATCGTGACTCTAATTGGTAAGATAGGAGTATACGTAAAGGATTCGGCAAAAAGGAAAGTCTATTTCGATAAGATTTGTGCTGCAAATTCAGAGGACGGTAAGATTTGCGCCCAAATATACGTCCCATTTGCCCTACTAGATGGATTCTAAGGTACCCAGCAGTAAATGCTGTTTTGGAGAATTACGAGGATCTTCTTAACTTCCTAAGCACCTCTAGAGACAATGAAAACAAAGCTCAAGGACTTGTACGGGAACTTCAGCGATTTGAAGTATATTTTGAGGTATGCATTATAAATCGTACCTTTGGCCAAGTTCACCCAGTCCATAATGTATTCCAATCTGAATCAATGCCACTGGGAGATCGCTGCACTCGCTTCACTGACAGTTGCATTGAAAACAGACGGACACTGTGGATACTTTCACTGTATTCATGACTTACTGCAAGAATCCAGCATTGACTATGGGCATCGAATTGCCTGCAGTTCCTAGAGGCCTCGCGAAAAGAGTGAAGAGAGGAAACTGGGTTGACTGGGAAATTGATGATGTTGTCATCGAAAACTATTACCATGGTATTTGGACAAATATGTATAGCTCTTGAAATGTCGATGACAAAGCGTTTTCAAGGTAAGGCAATTAACATTGCTAGAGATTTCCAGCATATTTAAACAAATACATCAATTTGATTGCAGCTTTACATGTACTAAGGTTGATTAGTTACAGAATATGTTATATTTACTGTTTCGTAATTTAGAAATGAATCATTGATCCATCACGATCTTTCTATAGATAATAAAAATATGAATAATTGGTTTGATTGGTAGCGATTAAATAAGTGAAGTTAGTGAATTACATCTAGAAATATGACTACATTTTTTCGGAGAGGCAAACAATTTAATAATCATTGGGACAGTTTAGGCAGATAGTTTAAGGAATTTATGTGTGGGCATCAGAGCTCGTGCCCCGATGCCCCGCATTAAGTTAAAATAACTATGATAATAGAGACCGGGAAGTGGATGAGTAATCAAAAAGCAATTGGAAATTGAGTGTATACCTGTATATTATTTTACTAATCTGACATTATTCAGAATTCGAAAAACCTGTGAATTTCAAGAGATTATTATATGTTTGACTTGATGACTCGTGAGTCATCACAAATCTTCGAGCCAGACTCTGTAATTCAAGTCACCGAATTTCTCCACGAGTCAAATGACTCGGTGACTCGAGTTGAAAAGATCGTGATTCATGAAAAGCCCTGCAATTTTTTATCATTCATATTCTCGATTATAAAGAGAAGGAATTTCAAATTTACTGTCTCAAAAGTGTTGAAAGAATAATGTCTTGGACTCTTGGATCTGTAAGAAGTATGGGGGAGATATTACATCAGAATTGCGCGGGGTGGGCTGTACCGCGATCCCGTGGGCTTTGTTTACATAAATCTTTGTTGCGGGTCATTGGCCCGCAACAAACCCAATATGTACTAGTCTCAACGACTGTCAGGACAGTCAGGTAAGTCAATGACCAATTAACACACCATATTGTTAAACTATATAGATTTACCCCCATTTTACTGTAATTTAGTATTCTTAGTTTACAACTTGCAATTTGCACACGGACCGTGCGGGCCTCGGGCTAGTTTTTTAACCTAAAATTTCGGTCCGCGTGTAACTCTGGATACATATACTACAGCCAGGTGTTCAAATGCCCTTAACAGCTATTAACAGGCTGTCTTATAACCATTATGAGCTGTTATAACATGAAATATGAGCTGTTAACAGATACTCACTAGCTTCTAAGAGCAAATAAGCGATGTAAAAGGTGTAGTAGAATAGGAACTTGGGAAGATTCAAATTCCATTCGTAGGGTAGCGCGGAAGGTTGTCCTCGCACGGGGCGCCAGTTTGGCTAAGGCCGGCCCTGACCCTGGTTCCTTAGACACACTGCTGCTGTCAAGTGATAACCTGCTAATAAAATTGGCTCCTGGTTGAAGGGAGGAAGCCTCTGTACTTAACCACGGATAAGTTTATGGGGAACTTGCATCCCCTTGTGTGTTTGCTGGTCATTGCAGAGACTTGCCTGAGGACTTGTCTATCCTCAAGAAATCAAAGTCTGCATTTTTAGGTTAGTTATATTATCAATAATACTGACAATTTCAATTTCCACTATATACATAATTTTGTTAATCAACCATGGACATTCTTAAAGTTGAAATTACTATGTTATATCCATGGTCCAATAAGATATTTGTCATTTTAATTACAATTAACTAAGTTTCAATCTAATTTTCAAATCTGCTAATGAGACTATTTATTTTATTCCCTACTTATGATAGGAGGTGTAGCACTAACATAACTCTACTGTTTCCTAAGTACAAACTGGTGGAGACAGCTAGTCTTATTAACAGTGTATCAATATTTGTATATAGGCTAATGACGGACAGGCTATTACTGTGTCTGATGTTCTCAATGTCGACAATCTGGAGAGAATGATTGAGAACGATGAGGCTTTTAAATTATTGAAGCAAGTGCGTACTTCTCCAGCATTCTGGCAGCAGAAACAGAGAAAGCTAATGTCTATGATTAGACAGCTGGGATGTCCTACGTTCTTACTAACTCTGTCTGCTGCTGATACTAAATGGCTAGAGCTACTGAGGATACTGAAACCGATCCCATATGAAGTTAAGTTGTCTGTTGAAGAGGTTCTGGAATATCAGGGAGCGAGAGAGCTGATCTGATAAGGAGAGATCCTGTCAATCGTGCTAGGTACTTTGATCATCGCTCCAAGGAGCTATTTAAGGTGCTTCGATCAGAGGTTATTTCCCTTGGTAAATTGACTGATTACTATCTGAGAATAGAATTTCAGCAAAGAGGGTCACCACATGTGCATTCATTACTTTGGGTGCAAGATGTCCCTAACTATGGTCACACTCCGTTACATGAAATAATATAATTAATTGATCATACTATCTCTGTAAATTGCCAAATGAGAATAGTATACTAACTGAGGATGATATTAAGTTACAGCGACATAAGCACACAAATACTTGTTATAAGAAAAAGTCGTTTTGGTGCTGTAGGTTTGATAATCCGTACCCTCCAATGGTATCAACTAAAATTCCAGAACCATTGGAGTTTGATGTCAGTACGGCTACCAAAGAGGAGCTAGCTGCTAATGAAGCTCTTAAGGAGCCTGCTATGAGAATATACACTCTAATTGACACATATGATAAGAGCGATACTGACTTAGGTAGTTTACGATACAGGATTTATTTAATGAATTCTACTTGACCGAAGAGAAATACAAAACTGCATTGAGATCTTGTATTAATGACCAACTATATTTCTGAAACGAAATTTGAGTGAAATGCGGACCAATGCTCATAATAAGACTATTCTGCAATAATACGACTATTCTGCATTTATGGAAAGCTAATATGGATCTCCAATACATATTGGAGCCATGTGCTTGCGCAGTATATGTTATTTCGTATATCGATAAGTCTCAGCGTGGGATGTCTAAGCTATTGAAAGATGCCTTAACTCATCTGAAAGCAGCCAATGCTTTAATTAAAGATAGACTGAGGGGAATTGCTTACAAGTTTTAGAGCTATTGAGAGTTATCAACTCAAGAGGTTTCTTACCATCTCAGTATCCCTCTCTCTCAGCGCAGTAGAGCTAATATCTACATTAACACCAATCCTGCTTATAAACGGGTTAGGATACTCAAGTCCAAACCCGTTCTAATGGGTATGGAGCAGGATTCAGTAGATATATTTCTGTCAGATCTAATTGAGCACTACTTGCAACGACCTGATGAGTTAGAGGAAGATGCCTAGCTGAGTTTGCAGCATGGTATGAATTCCAATCTAGTAAGAGAATGTGTAAAGCTAATCCCAACTTTGATGAAGAAATTATGGAAGACATGGCAGCTTCCCTGGTCGATAATCCGAGACTTTTTGCTCTCAAAGATACATGTTTTGTGAGACTCCGTCGTAAAGCTAAAATTATCCGATTTAGAAGGTATAGTATTATACAGGACGAAGTTAACTTTTATAGAGAACAGTTAATGCTGTTTGTACCATGGAGAACTGACACCAGTGATACTGAATCTGAATATCTCAATCAGAATATTCAGAATAGGGAATTGTTTGAAAGCAGAGACCAGGGTTGTATCAACTCATTTTGAGTTGGCAGAATCAACTAATTTTCTTGAATGAGTTGAATGAGTTGGTGACAGCAAAATGAATGAGTTGAATGAGTTGGTAGACAAAAAATGAGTTGTTTTGCCAACTCAAAATGAGTTGATACAACCCTACTTCCGACCATGGCCAGACAACTTTCACTTTGTCGTAACATTAATGCGTAGGGAGATCCAAATTTGGCCGGATCACTTTTGAGAGCAGACCTTCGCAGCTGTAAATGTATTAGTAAACTGAAGATTTAAGATATACGTTAGTTACAATTAGTTTAATAAAAAATGAGTTGGCAGAATCAACTCATTTTCTTGAATTGAGTTGAATGAGTTTGTAACAGCAAAATGAATGAGTTGAATGAGTTGGTGAAGGAAATTTGAATGAGTTGGTAGACAAAAAATGTGTTGTTTTGCCAACTCAAATTGATTTGATACAACCCTGGCAGAGACCAATCCTCAATTGACGAGGCTATTAATATCCTCCAGGACTTGGACCCTAATGAGCTCAGCTTTGATGAGATTGCTATTGAGGAAATACTGAACAATGAGGGTGCAGTGGTTATTGAGGATACTGTCTTCCAGTTAGACAATCCAGAGAACAACAATCTCTAGATCCCAATAGTGACCACGGAACTAAAGATGAATAGATTCCCATAAAATCTATCCTTCTGTTTAGTACAAACGCCAGTGTTAATGCTCATAACGAGACTGTTCTCAATGCATTAACCACTTAAAATTTTAGATTTAAAGCTATTGATTCTTTAGTAGGAGATACTGCTGGAGCTATTACTAACAAGCTGAATAAAGTTATTAAACACCTAAAGGTATGTGACACCCAGGAACTACCCTGTGGGCTCTTCTTGAAGCTAGGTGCTAGATACCTCATGACAGTGAATAACGGTATACAAGGTGGTTATTTAATGAGCTACTGGACTCTTGAAAAAATAGTGTATGGTACCAAGAGCGATTCTCTGGAAGTAGTTCATGTATCCTCTGAATGGAGTTTGATGATCCAACAGTAGGAAAGGACAAACGAGCAAAGTCTCAACATTGTTATGTTTTCAAAGGAACCTGTCTCCTATTGGATTGGAAACACGACGTTTCCAGAGAGGGAAAGGTGTGAATTCCTATAGGTGAGTTAGAAAGCAGTTTTCTTTCATAGTAGCCGAATAAGAGTCAAGGCGCTACTTACGATTGTGTTGTACTCCATATAGAATTACTAATGTACGTAAGGCGTTATACACCGTGCTCAGTAGGGCAAAATCGGCATCTGGTCTGTTTGTATTTGGTAATATAAACTAACTAATAAGTTATCTGAAAAAGATCCTCTCCACTTAGAACTTAAGCGGTTAAAAGAACACTGTGCTATTATGTGGTCGAGTCCACTAACTAATCGATATATCTATGTACACAATGTTCGTTCATTGAACAAACCCTGGGAGGACTTGACCGTGTATCCACTAATAGTACAATCCCTAGTGTTAATCTTGCAGGAGACAATGACTTTGTCCACTGATAACTTTAATATCCCTGCCATAGACTCCTTTAGATAAGGACTGGAACGTCGCGATCTCGGGGTTTTTAACTTGAGTCTGAGAGGCTCCAATTTTAAAAATTGAAAAAGCATTAAATTTCCGGTTTCCAAATGTGATTTATGGCATATAGGGGTAACCTTTGGCACCCGTCAACAATTTGAGGTTTTCACTCAATTTCTCACACCTCGACAAGTTATGACGTCATTGTCACATTTCGAGAACCCTGAAAAAGAGATAAAAATCTGAAAATTTAATAGAACATGCACATTAATGATGCGGACACTGGTCACACCAGATTTCCAATATGCTTACTCATTATCACATGATGACGTAATCACTTAAATTTCACATTGTTAAATTTGACTATTTAGGCCTATTTACGCTTTATAATCAATGTTAGAAGTGTATAAACCATACACCAACCGTGTGGTTGGGTTCTGCCGCGAAGCGCGCTAGTATCTATATAGATTGATGCTACAGTATATCTATTTGGACATAAATAGGCCTAAATAGTCAAATTTAACAATGTGAAATTTAGTTATTACGTCATCATGTGATAATGAGTGAGCATATTGGCAATTTGGTGTGACCAAAGTGTCCGCATCATTAATGTGCATGTTCTATTAAATTTTCAGATTTTTATCTCTTGGAGTGCGCGAATTATGTGCGATTAAGTGACTTTTCAGGTTCTCGAAATGTGACAATGACGTCATAACTTGTCGAGTGTGAGAAATTTTCGAGAGAAAACCTCAAATTGTGACGGGTGCCAACAGTTACCCTTACATGCCAAAAATCACATTTGGAAACCGGAAACCTAATGCTTTTTCAATTTTAAAAATTGGAGCCTCTCAGACTCAAGTTAAAAACCCCGAGATCGCGACGTTCCAGTCCTTATCTAAAGGAGTCTATGATCCCTGCTCATACTCTCATTGGTAGAATTGATAGTAGTGCTAGACTTCCTGGTTCTGGTACACACATATACTCCCGAAATCCAGCTTTGTGTAAGTTTTAGTTGCACACTCAGGCTATCATAATGGCGCTATGATCGAGATATTGATTCTCCAATTCTATGATCCCATGATAATCGATAAGCCTTGGTAATGTCTATATACCGATCACCACAATCCTCAATTAAGCAATTTACTCGGAACTTGATCGGATTCTAAGTAAATTGATAAAATCTGATCACTTGATAGTTACTGGGGACTTCATTATAGATTTATTTGCACGATCTCCTGAGAGAGATTCCTTGATAAAGTATTTTTCAAATAAAGGGATGATCCAATTTTTGCCTGGAGTTTCCACTAACTATGGATCTCAGATGGATTGTATATTCACTATAAACTTGACCTTCTCGTGTGGTTTTTATGAATCATGATCATAAGCCAATGTTGATTTCTTTTGGAACTGTTATTAGTGACTGTAGTAATGTGGATAATCAACCAATTATAATTATATCACATGCTACTAGTAGTCAATATGATATCAATGATATTGACCAAATACCAAATGATAATACAACTAAGGATATTCAGGATGTAATTGTTAGTCATGTATCCATCCCTACTCCTGTGCTGTCTGCTGTAACTACATATGACAATGCTAATTCATTCACATTTGCGATGAGACAGTCATTAGCACAATGCATTAATCTACAGAGGATACCTTTAAGACCTACTAACTAGAGTCTCAGCTACTGGTTATTATGATTTTATGCGTACAAATGTAAGAGATCGGGTTAATTTCAGGATAGTTCCTGTAACAGGTGATGGGGATTGTTTCTTTAGAACACTGTCTCACTTAATCTTCGGTGATGAAAGTGAGCATTATAATATCCGTGGTTCTTTAATAGAAACATTTGAACAGAGTCCTTATGTTGCTGCTCTCTGTGGCATCCAAGGCTATAATGCAGTTACTATTCAGCAACACTTTAGTAATATGCGGCGTAATCACTCGTGGTGAACTGTGAATGAACTTGTTATGCTTGGAATCTTAGCTGGTATTAATGTTAGTTACATTAATGCTACTGACACTAATCCAATTAAGTGGGTAATAACTACAGCCGTATTACTAAAAACTTCACAGTGGGCATTTTCAGGGCTTTAAGTGGAAATAGAAAACTATGCTAGATAGACCTTAATGAAGTATTATTGACATATTGGTCATCGGTAGCTTCAAACTGAGTGGTATTATCAAAAATGATGTACGTAGTCTCCTAAACGTAGTTCTAGACAATTAATGTAAATTCTGTCATAAATTATATTTTAGGTTTGGTAACAAAAAATTTATTGTTCACCCATGATTATTGATTATATTTCTTGAACAAGGTATAATTTTTCACAAATCCTAATATATATGGTTAAAAGTTATTAAGTGACCCACGTCGCGCCTTTTAGAGCATTTAGAAAACTTTTTAATAATAATATTACATCACCTAGGTTTTAGAGATAGTAGAACCCAGTTTTGATCATATTGTTGACATCTCAGTATGTAAAAAGTATGTTTCCACTAATTTGCCGACAGTTCAGATCATGCTCACAGTGGCCCAGAATGGCTATTATCTTCGAATAGGCATTTTTACACATCCTAGGTACATAGGATGTATTATTTGGGTATGGATTATCGACCCTAGGAAGCGATTGGTCCCTGATCTGCCCATCTTTTTGTATACTTAATGCACCATCAACTTTTCGATTTGCTATATCATATTTATCAACTCTATGCATTGTATATTAGATGCATTATACTGTAAATAGCATTGGACAATAACATTAATTGAATACAACATCAATTTGAACTAAAACATTGAAATATTCCCGAGAAAAGATGTCCCAAAAGAACGAGGATAATGTATTTAGGGTGGCATATTGCATTGAAAATCCATCGACAATATTTATTGACTTGATTATTTAATGCAGACAGTACAAGCACATTTAAACAAAACACAATCAAAATAAGTTTGCTCATTTCATCAAATTAGCTGATTATTATGCATAGTCATATCAATATATTTTTAACCCCCTTTATCTAAAATCATATATTTTTTGCATTCTCCAACTTTTATCTCAAAAAATCTTTAGCATAGGTGTTTGAAAGTTTGAGGCAACCAAATTTACATAGTTGCAGACAGAATCATGCAACTTAGGGTCATTCCAACTAAGTTATCCACCCTTCGGACACTTTCAATTGGAAAATTCGGCTTTTTTGTACCTTTTTCCCCTATTGGCCGGATAAGGCATCACAAATGTCTAAGTACACATTTCACATATCCCAAGTTGCAAGCATTTTTACTCTAGTTACAATGAATAGCAGCAACAATTTTCGGAGAAATCGGTCCGATATTTTTAAAAATAAAAGTCTGGATATTGATTACGTTACCATTACGATGACGGGAGCACTTTCACAAGATAATTGATTCATAAAGACAAAATATTCACAAATTGATTTTTTTTGGTTTTAGCCATTTCTATGAAAAATCAAGTCAGTTAGAGATACATAACAAATTAGAATATTAAAATGTACAAAGTCCCCTCGTGTCGATAATACAAACTTGGACCGAAGCATCCTTAATCGGACTTAATTAATTCGCGCCCTCTTTGAGATAAAAATGTGAAAATTTAATAGAACTTGGACATTAACGATGCGGACACGTTGGTCACATCAGATTTCCGAATTGCTTACCCATTATCGCATGATGACGTGACATTAAACTAAAAGTTTGTTTAAACTTAGTTTTGTAGAAAAAACTAAGTTTTTTCTTTGTTTAAGTTTAAGAAGTTTAGTGAATAACGCCCCAGGGCCTTTTTAAGTGTTGGTGTTATTAGACAAATAAGGATAATGAGAGTCAAATTAAAGGGGAATATGACAAACAGTATGCTAAGTGGACAGTCCCCTTCGCACTGTCTGGTTGCGGCTGTTGAAAGTGTGGTTCTATTTTAGAGAAATATGCATAATTAAGTGAAAATAATTAGAACTATATAAATTATTCATAGTTTGTATATTAGAACTAGCGCGCTTCGCTTGCTAGGTCGCTTCGCGGCAGAACACAACCACACACCAACCGCTTCGCGGTTGGTGTGTGGTTTATATACTCCTAATATTGATTATAAAGCGTTAATAGGCCTAAATAGTCAAATTTAACAATGTGAAATTTCAATGATTACGTCATCATCCGATAATGAGTTAGCATATTGTCAATCTCGTGTGACCAACGTGTACGCACCATTAATGTCCATGTTCTATAAAATTTTCAGATTTTTTACTCTTAAAGGGCGCGAATTATGTGCGATTAAGTGAATTTTCAGGGTCCTCGAAATGTGACAATGACATCATAACATTTGACGTGTGAGAAATTTTGGGTGGAAACCTCAACTTGTTGGCGGGTGCCAAAAGTTACCCCTATATGCCAAAAATCCCATTTGGAAACCGTCCACTTTCTTCAATCAACTCGTAACATACAAACAAATATATACACATATATACCCTCCCCTACCAAAAGTATTCGTACACCCAAAAATTTCCTATGGAAATAGTACTATATAACTCTTTTATTTATCGCTAATGTATACAAATTATATGAGATGTCGCCACTTTGGTTTCAGAATCATATTCTACACCACCGAATTGACCATTATAGAAGCTTTCTACTCAATTACATATTTATTAGTTTGAAAATTATCATCCGGTGTCACCATGTACCACTTCTTCCATTTGTCCCCATGGTACAAGATGGGAATAAGTGGTACATGGTGGCATAGGATTATAATTTTCAACCTAATCAGTAGCTAATAGAGTTCAAAGCGTCTTTAAAATGTATATTTCGAATGCGTAGATTACGAATATTAAATCTAAATTGCAATATTCCATGCATTTAGTGTACAATAAACATTATTATTGACACACTATATTACTATTTTCTATGGGAATGATTATGGAGTAGGAATACTTTTGGGAGGGGAGTGTATACACATACCCAGGCTTGTGTTTTAATAGTATAGAATCTATAGATGTTATACAATCGAAAGTGCGCTATTGGTGCTATTTTCTCTTTTTTTCAGTATTCACTTCTTAATTCTTAATAAATTTATACTTAATTGCATTGTTTATGGTTTATATTACTTTCTAATAGAATTCTTTTACCAATTAAAGTGATGATTACGCAATAACTTATATATTCATTAGGTATACTCATAGGAACGGGTAAGTACAAACAATAGGCATCTTATTGTATTATGAGTCATTTCTTTAAAGGGAAAATGTAGTCAATTATTCATTAATATTTGTGATTTTTTCAATTTCAACATTTAATTAAATGAATTTAAAAAAAGTTATTTAAATAAACCGACACACTGAAATCATCAGATACTTGGATTAATTTTTAGAATTTGGGCGCATATTGGAGCAGTTCACCATTAAGTTAATTCGTAATTATTAAGTTAACAATACAGTTAGCAATATTATTCAGTTTATAAAATCGGTTTTACAGTCCTAATTATAGTCTATTAGTATGGGTGCTTGACAAAATTTCAATTGGTTTGTGACCTGCGTAAGCGATCAACAATTCAATCTGGTGGATATTATTGCATAGGAAGAGATTTTTATTATCGCGCTCCTAATACATATTCCTTCATCTCATATGGCTATCATGAGATACTCCAGGATATCCATCTGAAGTTTGCGAAACAGGCTACTCATACTAATGAATTTGTAATAAATTTCTTACATTAACTAGAGTGATAGTTATGCCACTTTTACATAATAATCATAAATGACTTAACAGTAGAACCCCGCGTATCGGGGCACTCGCGTATCGGGCACCCCTCGTATCGGTGCAGTCGGTTGGGAATTTGGTTTTTCCGCATTAAAAATAACCCCGCGTATCGGGGCGCCATTCACTTATCGGGGCACTCCACCGAAGATTATTTCTCTTGAGTAACATGCTTTTTAGATTTGAGCAGCTTAGTATTCTTTGTAATGGCCGCTAAGCGTCACCCACTCACGCTAGAGACTCGTGCTGAGGTAATCGGGGGAGTTTTTCAAAAAAGAAAATTCCGTGAATATCATAGATTTGTTACTCCTAGTGTAGGTAAAGTATAATGGGAAATTGTAATGTGTAGTACTGCTTAAATATCAGCCTTAACTCTAGGTTTTGACTATAAGTGTATGATTTGTTGTGTAAGTGCTAACTTAATTGTTTTAACCAAACATATCGGAGTTCTCTTAGAACCCCGAATATCGGGGCACTGAGCGCTTGGACGGAGGTGCCCCGATACGCGGGGTTCCACTGTAATGACTGTATCATGAAATATATTAGTTTGGGTTATTACATTGCGCTGGTAAGCATGATAACCTAAGATTAAAGTGAATTAGGGATCCAATTACATTACTAGCACCGTGGGCGACCAAAGATTAGAAGCCCAGTACAGCACAGCGGAGTTTGAATAGAACCAAATTATGTGTGTGGTTTCGTCCCATCGCAGGGACTCATCAAGAGGGTAACCCTCGACCACCATGCCTACTGCCAAAGAGGTAAATTTCCCTTTATCGTAATGCCTATGTGTCCTTCTCCCAACTGGAGACTGCCACCTGGTTACCGATCGTACTGCCAAGCCCATCTACAGAGCTATCCATGTAGTGTCACGCATAGGCGCCGTAAGTGGGGGACAGGAAGACTGTCACCCTCCCTGGCCGAGGAGAAGTCAGGGAAGAAAAATGGGAAATTATTGATTCCATAATGAGTTAGTATAAATTTCAGTTGATGATGTATATATCTTTTCAATTATGCCCATCCAATATTGATTTTATCCCCATACGCATTGTTTTTTTAACTTTAACATTTGAATATTACGTCACACACCGCCTAGCGTTTGTGAGTTTCGCCGCCCATGGTATCACGTACTTCCACCTACGTCCTTTCCCAAGAAACGTACTCCCGAGGACCAGTGTTCTTAACACTATTATTAGTCATTTATCATGGTATTTGTGTTTACATCAATGTATAGGCCATTGTTCGAATTAAACTTTCTCAGCTCAGTGAGCTCACCTAGCGACCATTTCTCTAAGTTGTTTAATACGCGTATTGCGTATAATACGTATTATACGTAATGCGCTATCCACTAGCACGTATTATACGTTAAGGCTCAACCCGCACAGCGATAAATTTTAATCCTAAAAAATACATAGTTATATCAGTAGAAGCCTACACTATGCTGATAACAAATCCACCATCAGAATTGATTTCGAATAAAATTCGTTCGAGTGATTGATTATAGTTCCATATTGCATAATATTAAATTCCTATACCTGACTGGAAATATGTGCGCAGTTGTAACAATTAAATAACAGAAGATTAAGCGCTGATCCAGCATTATATATTCAATTGATATACTAGTGTATAAGACATACCTATAATACTCTCAAGTTTATGCATATTCTATGAATTATTAGTATTGAAAGTGAAATCTAGTCAATGACTCATGGTGATTTTGCATTTTTTTGATTCAAATTCTTATAACAATTCTTTTAATGTTTTGAAACGTTGTTTAGAGCTTTCTCTTATCTACAAGTATACACTGAATAATGCTAAATCCAGAAAACATGTAATACTTGATGGGATTTTTTTCTAGGCCGGCGCATGTGTCATCACTTTGATTGGAAAATTATTTTTTAAATCTTTACAATAATATGGAGAAGGTACTTCAGGTGTTAATATTTCCCAAAGTAATTGGAATTTCTGAATGAAACTTTCAGTGAATACTCTAGACATATAAAGCTTGCTAAATTTGCACTAAAAATTAAATGTCTACTTTTCATTTTTTTATGGGCTGTGCGGGTTGATACTTAAATCTTTTGATCAACCAGGGAATTTTTCGAAGTAAATCGATATAATATTAGTAATTCTTGTTGTAAATACAACATCTAGCAAATAATCATATTTTACTATACAAACTAAACTACGAATCAATTAACAATAAAAGAACAACGATTAAACCAAAGTTGTTCAAAGCAAATTCCATGTGTTGGATATTATTTGTAAGGTATACGTTAATACGTATTACATTATACGTATTATACGTAATACGTAACCAATAAAAGACGTATTAAACAACTTAAGCCATTTATTACCTTACCTTTTGCTACTTTGCAAATATCATCCTATTTTGTATTAATAATTATTACGAGTCCTTCGGTCTCGGTTGCTTTGAGACTGTTCGGCGCTTCACGCCTCAAATGACGGCCGATGCGCGGCCATACTACGCCATTAAAGTAATCATATAGAATTATACATCTCTGTGGTGTATTAAATATATTCTTCATAAAGTCCCTTAATAATATGCTACACATTGTAATTTGTTTAGGAAATTCAAATTCTCATATTTATAGCTCAATAAATTTCAATTGCACGATAAGGATAGCTCGAATCCAAATAATACTAAAGTAAAACATACAATTGAATAGATAAATTATTGATTGGTTAGAATCCCGTTAGATGAAATTGAAAATTGGCTCAAAGCTCTAACACAGTTAATTCTTTAAAGTATAAAAATTTTAAGTTATGAGTCGAAACTAGTTATATAACTTTTATTTTTATAATGAGTAAACAACTTTACTGATTAGAAATTTATTTTATTTGTATATTTATTGTTGTTTTTGGAAATAATTAAAGAAATGAATTGATATTTAGATGTAAGCGGACGTCAACTGCCGCCTACCGGTTTTTCACTCGATCTTAAAACGAACGAAATCGAAGAGCTTGTACTATAGCATACTTAACAAAATGCATTAAGCTTGAATTAATCAAATCCGCTAAGGGGATAAAAATCTAAAATTACAGCTTTGCAGACACCATTTTCTAGTGGAGGCACCATTCAATTTAGCAATCGGTAACCACCAAAAGATAGTGCCTCTAAAGGAATATTTCAACTGGTAATAATTAGGTACAATTTCACAATCTTACCTCATGTAGATATCTTGATGAATTGTTAGATGTTATATTTTTATTGAATAGAGCTCTGTAAATAATGAGTATTGGTCGAAACAGGGAGAAAATCGGGTAAAAATTGACTTAGTTTGGCCAAAAGAATTGTTATAAGCCAAAGTCTATGGGAAATTGAAAATAAGCAAGATTACTAGGAAAATCGAATTTTGTGGTTATACACTTCCTTTTGATGAATGCCTATCGTACTAATACAGTTTCTGAAGTATGATCTCACATTAAATTGTTTTGTCTGCATCATCAATATAGCTCACGAAAATATTTGAAAACGATTTGACACTCTTACAAACTGATGAATCACCCCAAATTATATATTTACATTCTAAAATAATTTTTTTACTTCACTTGCTTAGTATTCAATTAACACTGAGAAAACGATTTATTTTGATAATCATATTCCCGCATCCGAATTTATCATTTATTTCTAGCCTGAAACGTTTATTCGAAATCCAAAGAACGAACCTTTTTCAAAACGAACGAATCTTAACGGTATTCTAAGCGGTAAATAATCGGAAATTTACGCAAAAACAAATCTAAACCCGAAGATGGCTTAGGGTTTTAGTATAAATAGAAAAAAACCCAGTTTGAGTTTTACTTTCAATTGAAAATGTATTTACTTTCAGTTTCAATTTTCACATTCCGAAGACAGATTAGGGTTAACAAAAAAATTATTTTTATGGTCGGCCATACAGAAGGACAATATTTATTGTTTATACAAAGTTTTGAGGATTTTGCAATCGTATTTTCAAAGATATGAGCTACACTCCCCTACATAAAGTATTCGCACTCAATAAGCATTCCCATAGAAAATAGTAATATAGTGTGTCAATAATAATGTTTTTTGTACACTAAATACATGGAATATTTCAATTTAGATTTCATATTCGTATTCTACGCATTCGAAATATACATTTAAAGAAGCTTTGAACTCTATTAGCTACTGATTAGTTTGAAAATTATCATCCTATGCCACCATGTACCACTTATTCCCATCTTGTACCATGGGGACAAATGGAAGAAGTGGTACATGGTGACACCGGATGATAATTTTCAAACTAATAAATATGTAATTGAGTAGAAAGCTTCTATAATGGTCAATTCGGTGGTGTAGAATATGATTCTGAAACCAAAGTGGCGACATCTCATATAATTTGTATACATTATCGATAAATATTAGAGTTATATAGTAGTACTATTTCCATAGGAAATTTTTGGGTGTACGAATACTTTTGGTAGAGGAGGGTATTTTGTAGAGCGGACCATTGGTTTCACCTCTTCGAACGATTCTCCTCAACATTGGTAAGATTAGTCATATCATTACTCTATCCAAGTGATCTTTGATGAAAATAATCAATATTTGATCAAAAAAATAATTAAAACGTAAAGTCTGCAACTTTATGGCCTATCATCTCATTCGAGGGTAAATTTTCATGTCAATTTTCTTTCTCAGACAGACGAGCAGCTAGAATCAAATTAAACGTATCAAATACTCGCAATACCCGACTTCCTATCCGTCAATAATACATTTCGTGACCCTAACACACATCATTTTCAAAATGATCCATATATGGGCATGTAATGTGCCCATTTTTGATGACGCTGCAAATTTCTATTTCCAAAATGATAAAACCTAGAGCTTATATCTAACCATCTAATCACATCAATATCCCATTACAAAATCATTGAAGAACAATTGATACTATTTTAGAAATGGTTACAATCCTATAAATTCACATCCCCATACGTATATGGTGGTGTCATTTCAGTGATGTGACCATAAATATTGAAATTAAAAATGTAGCTAGAGCTTAGCTCTAACTTGCTAGTCATATCAATAATCTATTTTGAAGCCTATCCGATAACTGATAAGGATAGTATCACTATGCCTACTAAAATAACTAATTTATTTAAACTATGAAACGTTCTTTCTCAGTAAATTGTATTTACTAAAAGTGATGATACGGGGTTGATCGCAGAGACCCCAAAATAGTAGTTAAAGTACTTGAACAGATTTATATAGTGTATTTGATCACTGCTGTGAAGCCGAATTATAAATTTCCAAATTTAACCCAGGTGGTGTATGTTTAAAGTTCGATTAGTACAAAAATCAACGAAAAATTCGTTAAAATGAGGAAAAATCCATAATAAGAACGATGGAAAAATCAGGATTTATTAGTCACCTATCTAACAAAATGGACTACATTCAGAACAACTTGAATATAACTACTGAAGTCAGTACAATTAAATTTATATTATTAAATCTCGATTGTTGTTTGTTTGTGTGTTTGTGTGTGTGTGTGTGTGTTTGTCCGGATTATATTAAAGTGATGGGGGAATAGAAACCGCAATTAATATTGGGAAATAAACTAACTTTCAAATGTTATAATAGGTAAACAATTGTTATAATAGGTAAACAAGTATGCTGAACACGAATTTCGCGTTTATAAATTTCTCATATTAATATTTGTTGTTGTTGTTTACACAAAATAGGTAAACATATTAATGAAAATTCAAAATCAACCTAGAAGTTAGCTTCCAACGGATATTATAGGAAAACAAGTATGCTGAAGACGATTTTCGCGGTTAAATTTTTCTAATATGAATATTTGTTGTTGTTGTTTACACAAAATAGGTAAACAAATTAATGAAAATTCAAAATCAACCTAGAAGTTAGCTTCCAACGGGTATTATAGGTAAACAAGTATGCTGAACACGAATTTCGCGTTTATAATTTTTTAATATTAATATTTGTTGTTGTTGTTTACTCAAAATAGCTAAACAATTTAATGAAAATTCAAAATCAACCTAGAAATTAACTTTCAATAGGTATCATAAGTAAACAAGTGTGCTGAACACGAATTTCGCATTTATAAAATTCTAATATGAGTCTTTGTTGTTGTTGTTGTTTACACAAATAGGTAAACAAATTAATGAAAATCAAAATCATAACGTCCCTATCTACCATTTCCATGGTAGAAAATGTGAGGAGTAAGGCCGCACAGCGGCCATTAACTTGAGGTGCGTAGCACCAATTTGTCGCAAAGCGACCGAGACCGAAGGGCTCGTTGATTATAAATCCATACAAATAATAAATATGTTACCTCCTAGGGTGGTCTAAAACAAAATTACAAAAGTATCTGATTAGATCACTTAAATCAAAGATTTCTGACAAAAAGATAGTTCTGTGAATGTCATTTAAGGGGTGAGTATACCCGAATAAATCTTCAAAATCCCGAATATTTAGCACTATAATGAAATTGATTTTATTGCATTTTCGGAATCTACCACTTATGTACAAGATTTTGTGAAATTTTCTTGATCAAAAATCGTAAACCACCTGCCAAATTTTAGATTTTTCTGTATCCATTTTCCATAAACCACCCTCTAAATTATTAAAATATTTTGTTATTTTCTATCATTACTAATGTTCTTGATTATAATTCTTTATAATGTATTTAGTAAATCTCGTCTCTACAGGCGGACAATGGCGAGCAACATGGTCACAAACTATTCAAAGAATCTCTTTAGTGCATTCTTAGTGTGAGTTATTAAATATATTCAATTTTATGATATGTTAAAATATATCTTTTATATCATTAAAATATATCCATTATCTCGAGACTAAAAAGTATATGACGCGTTTCGATCTAATTTTCGTTTATTAAGAGGTAAACAAAATCTCAACGGTTTTGGATAGCTCTCACAAGCTAGGAATCATTGAGCAGAGGAATTCTTCCTAGTGGATAAAACAAATATTCAAATGATTTTTACATAATAAATTTGGGAAAATATTGTTCCTAAGGTTCTGGGACTTGCGAAATTTTATAATAATATATTAGTTATTTTTCCTGTTGAATATGATCAATGACTCATAACTAAACATTTCCCGTTGTTAAATATTTGCCAGATGTACGAAACCTGCATACTCACTTTGTAATTGACAATAAAATTTACATAGTGGTTAGAGATAATATTATTGCAATTTTAGAAGTTTCTCATCTGGGAACATAGATATTAAAAGTTTCAAGTCATTCGGTTCAGCAGAAGTGCCAGCACGAGTTTCCAGTATACTCACCCCTTAAGAGTGGTTTTGAAGTAGATTTATTAAAGTATATACAGGTATCCCTCTTTTTACGCGGTAGATGCGTTCCTTGAAAAGCCCGCGTAAAACGAAATCGCGTATAAAAAACGGTCTATTCTCATAGAAACACATATTAAACCAATAGATGCGTTTCCAAATATTATCAACATAAATAAAATTTTAAATACCTAGTGCTTAAACACTCAAACCTCCAACTTCCGGACCTCTCAGATAGCCAAGGTTTCCGAGTGTATGTTAATCCCATGGGATTGGAATGGAAATTATTTTAACCTATGGGAATCCTGATAGAAACCAACTTGTGAGAATACTTGGGAATTCCCATAGAAAGTAATTGTGGTGTGAAGGGAATTAAAATTCCCTTCACACCGCAACCCAACACCCACGGGTACCTCCCACAACCGGGTATCTTTAATATGTATTCATTTGACCAATGATATATTTGGATGAACTTACTATATGACAAATACATATCTCAAACTATCTACTATCCCTAAATCATCATTTTTTGTTTTTTGGAAATGTAGAACTGCTTTGTTGCCACTAAATCTTAAAAATTATCTAAAATCTCTATAAAAAAGAGAATTAATTGTATGAAAATCATGGATAAACCGCGTAAAACGAGTTGAGGATCGCGTAAAAAAGTTTTGGCTATAAAAAATTGATCCGCGTAAAACGAAAACGCGTAAAAAAACCCGCGTAAAACGAGGTATTACTGTATAAGGGCAGGATTCTACCAATAGAAAGAGCAGATGTCATGTCGGGAATGCCGTTAAAATATTCGGTTAGTTGTTTTCAGCTCTAGCAATTTGAGATGGATATTTCTTGAATATGTCAGGTATGCTTTCCTATCTTTATGCTGTATACATATTAATACTACCTGATAATTTTTAATGAAAGGTACACGTTTATAGTATATATTCTCAGGATAGTTTCGATTTTGTACATCGTTAGATTACTATAGCTATTTGGTACGTTGTTAAATAAAAAATTAATTTAAAAGCTTATAGTATAAAAATTAATGATATTTCAATGCAAACATTGTTTGAAGGTACTTAATAATGTTAGAGATACTAAATATGTTAACTGTACTTAATTAAACTTCAATTATTAATCATTAATTATTAAAAGCGTATCAAGCTCACTGTTTCAATAATGGAAATGAAAAATTTAAATCATGATTTGAAATATTTATTCCATGAGTTCGTTTACAAATTTATACAAGCGTAGATAATCTTTCCATTCGTTACTATATAATGCGTGTTATTGTGCTAGTATTTTACACTTGATATTATTTAACCATAATGAAAAAATATTTTTAGAAACATTTTTTTTCTTAAAATTATGTGTACCGCACTCCCTTCCAGCTGCTAAACGACCACCCGCGCGCCTCCGCGCTACCCTGAACCCTATATAATATCTTTTAGGAATATAATGATCTTTCAAATGAAATTATTTTCATTTAACGCTTTGAAACGCGTCAAAGGTTATGACACGATAAACTTCTATCAATAACCTAAAAGATTTAAATAAAGTGTTAGGTCTTCATGTATTAATATCTACTTACTCTCATTCTTTAGAGCTCTGATGTTGTGTTTATCTTAAAGTACACTTAAAATAGATTTAGAAACATTCATTCCGAATTTAAAATCCTCCAAATACGAAAATACACAATTGCACAAAAATAAGATAGAAAAAATACAAAACATATCATAATTAAATTCTGTTTGCAAGTCAAGGTTTACCAGAGCATAGTTCAAATATATTTACGTTTGATCATTAATAAATTACGGATTCTAGGGTTTTCGACCCCGCTGAAAACGATTATAATAGTTTCGAAACGATTTTACGTAGTCAATTCTTTGCCTATTCGAAAATGCTGGGCCATTGTGCTGCTAAACTTTAATTCATCAAATTGCCACCGAATTGTTTGATATTAGTCAGATTCTAATTCATGGTAATCCATAACTCACTGGATTCGAGTTAAGAAATTCAAAAGCTTCCTTGTTATTCATAAGAAATAATTATAATTGAAGGAGTATAATTTGTACTTGAATCACTTATCTTAATAATTTATATTATATAAACGAAAATATTTCTGGGAAAATTTGGGCGCATCTGGAATTTTGTTTATTTTGAAGTTAAATATGGCTACTTTATATTAAAAACACAAAATAACCCGCCGGAGCCTGCACACGATATTTCCCATCACCTTTAATGAGGAGGACTAAGCAAATATTTATTGTCCGAATCGTATAATTTCCGTTAGCCACATCCCATAATCAATTTATACTGAGATGTTATTTTGATATCTAATAAATATAATTAAACCATGTATATATTTTCACCTCGATTTCCACTGTGAACTTATGCACTAAGTTTGAACTTAAGTCTTGAGTTCAAACTTAGTTAAGCTCTAACTTAAGTCGTATTCACTAAGAGTTAAGTTCAAACTTAGTTAAGTTCTAACTTAAGTATGAACTTTTACTTTTAATTTTAATTTCTATTCTCTTGGAGTTTGGAATCGGCCTCAAATAATATTATACTTATTATTACATAAATATTTGTTGCCTACAATGAACTGTGAATCTCATTATTAAATAATACATATAAAATAACTTAGATTATACAAAGTAAAAGTCCTTGTACCAGGGTTAGTGATTTATATCATGATTTATATTAATAAAATCAGGATTTAAATCAAAATTATGATTTAAATCAAAAAATCTGATTTAAATAAATAAAATCTGATTTTTCTTTAATCATGATTTTTATCAACCGTGGCTTGTACGCGGTGAAAGGAATGTAAACACATTTATTAATCACTACGCACATAAAAATTTACATAAGCGTTGCTAGATTGGATTATGGTTAATTGCTAGTGTATAGACATGTGCTCCTTCTGCTCCTGAAATTACAGTGCTACTCCCTGGTGGAGGTTACTCTGAGGGAGTGGCAAACAGGGATATTGTGCTGCATGCCCACAGTCACAAAACACACGGTGTGTATGACTCGCTACATTGTCTTGCTGTTTCCCTAGGAAATGATGGATAGCACCTTGGTATCCCTCATTGCAGTGGAAGAGGCGATGTTACTGCACTGGAGTTCTATAGCTATCGCCTGATGCTCAGGAGCGGGCTTAGCTATCTGCACCTCTCAGGAAGGCTATTCCACCAGTATATCGTTGACATGTACGGTAAGATTGAGCAGCAGCGGCTCAACTACATTAAGACCAATCAGCAGAAGATCCGAGTTGATCTATATAGTGGATTCGCTGATGCTGTTTCCAATGGAGACAGCAATGCGATAGAGTTGGGACGGAATATTATTCTACCCTCGAGCTATACCAACTCCCGAGCAAATGTTCCAATATTATCTGTGTTTGGCTATGGCTGCTTCGTGGCATATGCCTCCAGTTACGTCATCTATTTGTTACCATTCTACTCCATAACGAATCATGTAATCCTGCGGCTCTTTGAGAAAAGTATAAATTTGCTTTTCTGATGACTTTCTGCATCGTGCTAGAAAATCTGTGCCCGATATTGAGGTCGATGAGCACATACTTAATGCTGTATTAGTGGATATTGATAAGCGTTTGCAAAACCAGGGTAAATCTCTAGAAGATTTCCCTGGGATGCCAATACCCATTCACACCAGAAGTCCATACGAGGAGGCTCTTATTATCAGAGAGAATTATATTATAACGTTGATGAGCAGCTAGCAATAGTTTTTCATGATGTTCCTCATAATTCTGATCAGCTTAGTGTGTTTACCTCTATATTAGCAGCGTAAATGATTCTGTACAGTATCCCAAAATATTATTTGTAGATGCTCCCGGGGGCACAGGGAAGACATTCCTTTATAATACACTTTTGGCTCAAGTCGCTCGCATAGTCAAATTGCCCTTGGGTTAGCTAGCAGTGGCATAGCCGCTCTCCTCGCAGGAGGGCGTACTGTCCACTCTAGGTTGAAAGTTCCCATTGATATCAAAGAGTTTCTGTATGTAACATTTCGAAACAGAGTGCTTTGGCACAGCTTATTAAGCGTACAAAACAATTGGTATGGATGAAGCGTGCATGTCAAATAAGCATGTAGCTGAGTGTGTTGATCGTAGTTTGAAGGATATATTTTCCTGTGATCTCCCCTTTGGGGGAAAAGTAATGTTATTTGTAAGCGACTTTCGTTGATACCCTACCCCCTGTAGTTAAGCATCGGCCGAGAGCCGAAGTGGTCTCTTCCTGTCTGAACAAGTCATATCTCTGGCGTTATGTTAAAGTAATGAAACTAACTATAAATATGCGCCTCCAAACATTATTGTCACAAGATGCCCTCGAGGTCAGTAAATTTAACAAATTTTTATTAAGAGTGGGGGAAGGCACCATAGGCGTCGAACTTTCCAATTTTTCTGAAAATCTGGGGGGGGGGCAGCCAGAGAAAATGTAGAAGACATTTATTTTATGTTGCAATTAATACGCAAAAATCACACATAATTTTTAAATTAATAACGTAAGTGAGATGTAAATTTACTGAGAAAGCTTTATGCAACTTGACATTTTGGGGCAAATGAACAACCTGTTATCATCCACTGTTTCAACTAATTTTCAAGACAAACGGCAGCTGAGGACGAAATCTGGGGGGGTCGAGACCTATGCTGCCCCCCCGACATTTTTCCTGGGGGGGGGGGCAGGACCACCCCGCCCCCCCTGCAACGACGCACATGAAGGCACTGAACCTGAGGATGACAATGAAATGATTCACATAGATAACAAATTTGTAGTACCAGGTGATTCCATTACAGACTTGAATACTTCAGTCTATGGTGATTTAAAGTCGATTGTGCTGATCGTGATTATGTAAGTCAAAAAATTATTCTGTGTTCTAAAAATGATACAGCTGATTTAATAAACGATTACATAATTCATTAGCTTCCTGGGGACTTATTCACTAACAATACTTTAGTTTTGCTTGACTTAAAATTAATTAAAACTTAAGCAAATCCTAAGAAAAACTTAAGTTTTGCTAAGTGTTCGTTAAGTTTTCTTCAATATTCAAACTTAATCCATCGACCTCCAACGACTTTTCCAAATCACGAACGTGCATTCGATGGTTTTGCGAACTTTTACAAACGCTCGATTATACATTCTTTGCCAAGGGGTGATGGGAGTCATTAGATTTGTTCGTAATCCATGCGCACTATCACCCAAAAACCACCCATGGACAGTAGAAATTTGACCACTGCTATTTACGGTTTAAACCTGATTGCCTCCATATAAACGTATCATGGCCACTTAACGACAGCATCAATGAAGCGAAATTCGTGGTCACAAATAGCTTGTATTTTAATAGAATGGAATAACTTTCTATTAACATAGATATCTTCATTGCATGAGGGAGCTATGATAAGAATATGTGAGCCATCTATACAGCCAAAAACTAAAGGAAATCCGCCTTGTTGAAAATGGATTCTTGGATAATCTTTGGTCGAGTTTCATTTGGAAATTGTATATATCTATGCACAATAGAAGCTAAACCATCACACACAGCTGTAACGCATCTTGATACAGACGTCTATAAAACTCCATGGGCAGATGCAACAACAGTCTGAAATGTGCCCGTGGCTAAGAATTGTAGTGTACTGCCAATTGTGTAGTTGCTTGAATAGAATAGGAGAGAGTAGTTGATCGATGAACTTTACTCGAAATCTGATCTAGAATTTCAATGAACATATACCGCGTAATTCTGTAGCAGGTAATAAATTCTCTATGTGTTTATTGCTCTAGGGCAGGGGTGGCCAACCTGTGGCCCGCGGCCCGCGATGCACTTCAGTGTGGCCCGCAGAGCTTCAATATGAGAATGAGTAATATGTACAGTGGAACCTCTTAATTACAGCCATATTGCTAATAACATCCTATTCTTGTAGGATTTCAATTTTTTTTAATATTAAAAAATACTAATGACAAATAATAATAATCTAGATCCAAAAGTATATATTACTTTGAAAAGTGAGGCACGCCGAATTCTTCAAATAGCTAAATGTGGCCTGCAGGGTGCAAAAGGTTGGCCACCCACCCCTGCTCTAGGGGGTTAAGTCGATCTCTAAAAAGTCTTTGACGACGTAAGCCAATTTCAAGTTCAAGTATATGTAGCGCTGATGCCATCGTCATGTGTGAATATAGAATAAAAGAACTCTGAGGAATTAGAGGCGAATTGAACATAATTTATTTTATAAATTAATCTAACTACTGATTGAACTCAAAACACTTAGTACGAATACATTTTCAGACATAAACTATGTTTGTGAAGAAGAAATTCAAGCACCATTACTACAACTAGACAATTGTTCTAACTAAGTTAAGTCACCTATAGACATGACTTAAATTTTTTCTTATGTATGCTTAAGTTTAAGCAAATCCTTAGTTTTTGCTTAACTTTAAGCAAATTCTTAGTTTTTGCTTAAAGTTAAGCAAATTCTTAGTATTTGCTTAAATTTTGGTTAGTGAATACCAACTTAAATCTGACTTAAGTATTGCTTAAGTTTTGCTTAAGTTTGATCAAAGACTAAGAATTTGCTTAATATTAAGCAAATCTTAAGTAAAGTCCTTTAGTGAATAAGGCCCCTGGTGACGGTATAACTCTGTTGAGCGCAGATTCTGTTGAAGGTTCTGCTGCAATTAATTTTCCAAATTAGTTTTTTTATTCCATCTCTCCTGACTGTATGCCTCCTCATCGGCTATTCTTGAAATTGTTTGCGACTGTAATTCTATTGCGTAACCTTGATCCCGATGAAGGTCTTTGTAATGGTACTCGGTTGATTATTAGAGCATTCTCAAACCGAGTAATCAGGGCAGGATTTACCCTTGAGTGGCCTGAAGGCTGAACCACACAAGTGGCCCGAACATGATCGACATTGGTCGGTAGTGGTCCTGTAGTGTCCTGTACATTGGTCCTGTAGTGGCCCGAAGGCTATAGCCTACTTAGCCTAATGGTAAATCCGGCCCTGCGAGTAATCGACGCGGAGATCGCAACTGGTACAAACAAGCATAAGAGAGTGTTTATAGCACGAATTATCTTGACTTCTTTTGAGTCTGAATTTCCATTTATTTTCAGGAGGCAGTTTCCAATCCGACTAGCCTATTGTAACACAATTAACAAAGGGTAAGGTCTGAGTTTGGAACTTTGGATACCGTTGGTCTATAATCCCCTGAAGCCATTTTTAGCCATGGCCAACTCTATGTTTGCATTGAGTAGAGAATTTAAATCCTCTTCTCATATTGAACCCATAGAAGACATAGCTGAAATGTTCTCTATTGATTGAAACATTTCCAAGTTCCCAATTGACAATGACTCCTTTGCCTCAGGCTATTGCTCCTGCAAAGAGAGAGTCTGTCCCAAATATATCTGATGGCAAAGGTAAAATCATTAAACTTCATGAGTTTAATTACAGTACAATTAGCCCATTGGAAGTTATAGACAAGTTATAGTCATTGTATCACCACTATCAGATCTTGAATGTATATTTGACGCAATAATTCGAGATCCTACGATTTGTTACAGTATTTTCTCAATGGTACGGTCATTAATCTTACTATCCCAATGCGACAGAAGATTACGCATAGTATTGGATTACACGAGATACCCATTTTACCTATTCGTGATACTCGAGGTGCAGTAAGCAATTATTACACCTCACGTAAAGCACAACTGACATATTTTAGTCAGAATGTTTCAGTGTATAATGTTCAACTAGATGGTAACTGTTTGTACCGTACCCTATCTCATGTAATATTTGGCACTGAATTTTTTTCGAAATATTGAAGTACAATCTGATTAATACATTCATACCAGTCAGTGGCGTAGCCAGGGTGGTGCGCGGTGGTGCGGCGCACCATCAAAATGTTTTTGCTTACCACGTCAGGTGGTGTGCATTTTTTTATACACCTTAGGTAGTAAGCATTAATTCCCAAGTCATCACTTGTAATGATTGAAATTACAACTTAAAAATAACATGAGTTAAAGCTCATATCTGTCCTCAGCAAGGAAATTAATGGATTTGCGATAAAAGCAAAATCTTTGATGTATCTACGATAATATCCTGCTTATCCCAAGAATTGTTTTACTTCTTTTTGACTTGAGGATGAGGCCATTAAATAATCGATTATATGTTTGATTGATCTAGAGACATTACCAAACTCGAATACGTATGCCCGAGATCTGAAACTTTAGTCCTCCCAATTTCGCATTTTTTACCCTGCAGAGTTAAGGTGATTAACACTTCGATCGGACCATAAATTCGAAAATTTTCAAAGGAGATACAGTAGATGTCGGATATAAGCACACCCTTTATAAGAACATATCGGATATAAGCACACTATGTTGGAAAACGGTTGGCATATACCCTGTATAATTTATGTCGGTTATAAGAACATGCCGGTTATAAGCACCTTAAGTGCAGTTCCCGACGATGTGCTTATAACCGACATCCACTGTACTTCAATATCTAAGAATGCACAACGGCATTCCCAATCATCTTCGATACTTGTATACACTATGTTTAAAATGGAATACATCTCAGATATAATTATTGTGGACTGTACATGAACTTTTGGAAAATCCCCTCGACGTTCTGCAGTAGTTAATTCGACTATCACCGGTCCGATTATACTTCGTTCGCAAATTGATTTGCACTTTTTGAATTGCCAAGGATTGTTTGGGATATAGGGGGGAGGGGAGGGCAGAAAAGCCTACCCCGTGCACCACCGAGATGAGCCCATCACCACCGACGCACCACCACAAGTCTAGAGCTGGCTACGCCACTGATACCAGTACGCAGCATCACTACAATGTTATGCGGAAATCTGGCATACTCAGTGAGCAGGAATTGCATGACCATAGTAACGTTATTTCTGCACCCAATGCATGGGGTACAATTGTTGAACTTAATATGTTAGCAGCCTTGGCTGGAATTGAGATACGTATAATTAGTTGACTGTACTGATGTCAACTCAATGGATTGGAACATTCTCCCTACTATTTACACAATCAGTTAAACACTCCTATTGGATGTGATCCAATTATTAATGCCCAGAAAGTTGATGAATATTACGTCGGTTGCTTACAGTTCAGGCTCTAAGTCAGAACTAGCGCCCTTCTTGACGAGTTCATGAGTTCATAACTTAGAAAATTCTTTTAATATAATTTTTTGATACTCATCATTTTTTATTTGCCAAGAGTTTAATTACTCTATATGATCACTATTCTGATTACTTTATGGCTCCGACTGCTGTGGGCTCTGTTTTACTTGATTATATTTGGTATCTACACGAGACCCACTTAGCGCCAGACATGGGGTCAAATACATATGTATTAGTATTTGAGAATATTTAAATACTTTTTTTCAAGTATTTGTACTGTATTTGTATTTTATCTTTATCTAAATGAGAGTATTTATATTTAAATTTAAATACTATTAAAAAGTATTTAAAATATTCAAATACTATATAAATACAATCAAATATTAATGATACACCCATGATAAGTTCATGTTATCATATCGAGGTAGATGAATATAAGTTTTTACCCAACAACGATGGCAAATTCCCACTCGTTGATATTCATATTCATTATTGTGCTATTATTCCGAGACGAGACTGGGGGATAGAGAATTTTTAAAATATAATAACCATGGCCTGGTCCAGGCGGATCGTATTAGTATATGTTGAATTAGCATCCGTTTTTGTGAAATGTATTTGTATTGTAATTAAATACATTCCATAGTATTTGTATTTAAATCCATTGTAATTGAGGAGTATATGTATTTGTATTTGTATTTAAGAATTTCACATGTATTTGTATTTGAAATTAAATACTTTTCAAAGTATTTGACCCCATGTCTGCTTAGCGCCATTAAATCTGTGCAATTTTTGTATTACAGTCGAAATCGGGTTTTTTGCCCCCCTAAATGCATGGAAAAGAGGCAAAAAAAACCGATACTAAAAAAACCCCGGAATTTACATTAGACAGTGCTATGAGGTTATGAAGAAACAAGGAGAAGCAAGGAGGCAAAAAAACCCGTGGCAAAAAACCCCGATTTCGATTGTATTACATTTCACATATAAATTCATAACACCAACCAATTACTCGATACCTTCCAGTCACCAAATTCATAATACAAAAAGATAAATCCTAATTGTGTACCCCTGTTGAATTAAGCATGCTATCAACATTCAGGATCATTTCACAATGAGGTTAGTATTATTGTGTATTCTTTGATTATTCGAAAACTTCCAGTCAACAAATTTATAAAAAATAAATAAATCTTAATAGTGTACTCCAGTAGAACTACAAGCATGTCTATCAACATTCAGGACATTTCACAATAAGATTAGTAATTATTCTGTTGTGTATTCATTGATACATTTGTTACCCAGTTTTAACTAATAGAATAAGCTGTACAAAGGTAAATACTAAGAAATAATAATTATGCCCCTATAACTACTATCTACTGGGTATCGAGTCAAAAAGGACAAGCAGCAACATTCTCCAGCTATATTCCTGGTTACTGTGTGTCAAATCATCCAAAAGCACAAGCTACTTTTCAATCCAAGACTTTTTCACAAAAGGTTAGTACGTGGGCCAAACAGTGGACCAACAATTGGCTTTCAGGATGCTAGATGTCCTAGATATAGTTATTAAGGTAATTTGCAATAAATCATTATAAGTGTTATGTACTTATTTTTTCCTGTTTTTAGTCACCCCGTTTTTAGAAAAAGGAGTAAAAAGATAGATAAATTGGTTTAAAATATTAAATAAATAACATTATTATAATATTAGAATAAGTATAGTAGAATAATGAGTATTATGAATATATAATATGTATAATTATAGGTTGTTAGATTACAAGTGAATATGACTTCAGAGGAATAGGGCTTCAACAGGTACATAACGTATTTGCATTTATTACTAACCACTTTATTTATTTATTAAAGCCAGAATCTCCTAAAGAACCTATTGCGCATCAAATCAACGAAAGCACAAAAACTCTCGAATTATATTCCTAACTACGGGGTATCGAGTCAACAAATATACAATCAGCAGCACTAGATACCAAGTTCCTATCTACGGGGTATCGAGTAAACAAAAGCACAAGTAACAAAACTATCTAATTATATTCCTAACTACGGGGTAACGAGTCAACAGATAAACAATAGCAGCACTATATGCTAAGTTCCTATCTACAGGGTATTATAGAGTCAACAAATACTACGGGGTATCGAGTCAACGAATACACAATCAACAGCACTCTCTACTAAGTTCCTATCTACGGGGGTATCGAGTCAACGAATACACAATCAATAGCAATCTCTAAGGAGTTCCTATCTACGGGGTATCGAGTCAACGAATACACAATCAACAGCACTCTCTAAGGAGTTCCTATCTATGGGGTATCGAGTCAACGAATAACATTCAACAACACTCTCTAAAGAGTTCATATCTACTAACAAAAGCTCAATGAGCAACAACTTCCATATCCTTAGGTGCCACTCGAAGGGGTAAGGGGCCTGGTAACACGAGTGGCTCGCAGTAGACTCTCTGTAGTTGCGCTGTGTAAACCCTCCAGGGGATTGGAAGTACAATTGTGTAAACAATTATAGTTTGATTCAAGTGGTATCCATTTTCTATTATATTATTTTTCAAATTATATTATATACCACCTCATATACCATCTATTTAATTAATACTCTGATTAATTTACTTTCAGTGGTTATGTTAATTACAAATTTGTAATCTTGAGTGCAATACAATGTCTAAATGAATTACTGGATTGATGATATTATTTTGTTACTAATATTTCAAAAAATTTCGTTAGTATACCAAACAATAAATTAAAGACAAAATCATGTAAAGCCCACAAGGTTTAACCAGAAAGTTAGCATAATAATTTGTCAAATATATTTCAATGGCTTTAAAAATGAAATCGTTAATTTTAGCATTTTGTAACCTATCACGACAGTAGTATTAAATGAATTAGTACATGTTTTCCGTCGCAAGAGATTTTTTACTACTACAAGGGATCGAAACAAACATTTCCAGTCACTGGATATTTACCCTAGACTCCAAATATTAAGGACAAAGGAATTAATAGCAATTGAATCTCCAGTGACTTACAAGCTATAAATCTCGGGATAAATATCGTCGTAAGCTAAGCACCATTTTGGTTGAGCAAACTCAATCATTTCCGACTGTCATTCAGGCAGAATTCAACCCCTATATTTACTAACTATTCAGCGTTCAGTTATAATTATAATTTTCTTTTGTAAATTATTAATAACGTATCAATATATCCTTGAGTCAATGTGTATTATAGTTATTATTTGAGAAAAGGAGCTACCATGACAGTCTCGATTCTAAAATTCCAAAGCTAACAGATCAAATTTATCTTTATAAATATTTTACTAATTAACTGATTATTAGTTCTGTCACGGATATTTGGTTGCCCTGGAAAATTGGTCCTACGGGACCAAGATTTTCAAGGGAATTTGGTCCTTCTGTGGAAAATTGGTCCCTCTGAGGTTTGTGTTTATTTAGTTGCCGTATTTACTAGATGATTTTTCGTCTAATTGGGACCCAAGATTTTATTAATAAGCCTGTCACTGGAAAATTGGGCCCCGAAAAATTGATCCGGGAACTAAATTGCATGGAAAACTGGTCCTAGGACCATTTTCCATGGAATATTGGTCCCCCGGACCAATTTTACCAGAAAGAATTGGTCCGGGGACCAATATTCCATGGAAATATGGTCTTAGGACCAGTTTTCCATGGAATTTTGGTCACCCGGACCAATTTTTTCGGGGACCAATTTTACAGTCACAGTTCCATTATAGTTATTATTTGAGAAAAGAAGCTACCATGACAGTCTCGATTCTAAAATACCATCCAATAAATTATAATTATTACTTATTAGGTTTAGTGAGCAACACGCGCGCGGCCGTCAACTTGAGGTGCGTAGCACCGATCTGTCGCAAAGCGACCGAGACCGAAGGGCTCGATATATGTAATGGTAACACATATTTAGTTAACATGTATTACTTCTGTATTCTAATTCTATTACATAAAATTTACGAATGGCTGAACTGTTATTTCTACTGGACCAGAGGCGGCGCAAGGGTGGGGCCTGTGCCCCACCAGAATTTAGTGTGCCCCATCTCATTAATATAAATGTGCCCCATTTTAATAGCTTGTGACGCAATTATGCCCCAGCAGTGGCGGCTAGCTCAGGGGTGGCGCTACGGGGAGGAAGGGGGGGGGGGCAATAGCCCCCCCGTCGGGGAAGTTTATACGGGGCAGCTGATCGTGTTCCCTCTATTTAGCCCCCCCGTCGGGGATCTTAGCCCCCCTTCCGGGAAATCTGGCGCCACCCCTGGGCAAGCTAGCTGTCGCCACTGCACGGAAACGTCGTGATTTTGCGTACACTTTCAAAAGAATGAATACAACATTCCTGAAGCAGTCATTGAAGTAATTACTCTTTTAAATATTGAAGGAGAATTGACACACTCTGTTACTTCATATATATATATACATTATAATAATTCGATATAATCCGAAAATCCTTGGGAGGCAAAACCTAACAAGGTCCGTCAAATCTTCAGAGTCATCCGGATTTTCGAAAACATCTGCACAGTCTCTGACAAGAAAGTCTGTTGAGTGTTTCTTTGTAGCAACAAAGATCCAGACTATCCTTCATTTTGGAGCATTTAGGGAAGTTGCTGCAATTGAAAAATTCTTTCCTGTAGTAATTGCAGCTCTATTAGGTTTACAATGTTACTAAAGAAAAAGTAGCTAATGGTGGATTCAGTAACCTAAGAGATAAAGTTCCAATATATAAAGCTTTATTCGTGCTAGATTTAGTTGCAGTAGGTAGAAGAATATACACACAACTTAGCCAAACATTGATCCCTGAAAATATTATCTTTCTTTCATTAAGCAAGGTAGCAGATTTAAGAAATATCTTGATCTCGCGGTATTCTATACACTTGTATCAGGCCTTCATCTAGCCCTTATCTAGCCCTAAGAAATCCGCGCACCCTAGGTGATGTTGATTTTACAATCGCGCACCCAAATTTACCAAAAACATTACATTTACGAAAAAAAGACCAAAATTAGCTTTAAAAACACTGTGGGTGCGCAGTGAACACCCAAATTAATTCCAATTTCACGAACCCCTCCAGCATTTCCTTAAAATTACGCACCCCCGCACCCAGATAAAGGCCTGACTTGTATCCAGACCCAATACATCCAATTGGTATATACACTTCGTATTTCCTTCAAGTTCATCAAACTTTGGAGAGAATATTATCTACAATAAATCTTCCAGCTAGCTAAGAATTCCATTTAACAGACAGTATAACGTTAGTACGTACTAGCTTGTATTATAAACAAAGTTTGTCTATTTATATTTACGTACACTCGGATAATGCGTACTAATCATTCTCTCCCAGGGGTACGAATTACCAAGCTTTACTGTGTAGAATTGCTGATGGCCTAGATCAGTGTCCCGCAACCTTTTGAATCTCGAGGCCAATTTTCCTATAGCCCACAACAGTGCCGTCACAAAAAAATCGGCAAAAATTCCCTAGTGTATCACTTATTTGGCGGTTTATGTAGTAGTATAGTATACTAAATGTTTTATTGTTCAAAAAGGTGGATAACCCTATTTAACAAATTACGTATAATATAATGATAGTTTTTTTATTAAACGTTAACGGCAAAATTAGGAGACTAGGCTCTGAATAGTGAATAAAATTTTCATAGAAATTAAAAGGCCTGTCACGGAAATTTTGTTCCCCTTGGAAAATTGGTCCCTCGGAGTTATGTTTATTTAGTTATTCAATAATTAATTATGTAGAATCAACTTGATGGAAGATAGGATTTGGGAGACTCAAGATCTGATACAAGACGTGTGCCAGTACCTAAAAATGTGTGTCACTGGAAAATTGATCCCCCGAAAAATTGGTCCGATGGAACGAACATAGTTTTCGGTGGAAAAATTGGTCCTGGGAACATTTAAAAATACAATATTGCATGGAACTTTAATTCCATAAGAGATTCTATAAAACAATTATTGTCTGAAATTCTGCCGGCCGTGAAGTAATTTGCCGGCCGCATGCGGCCGGCAAATGAGGGGTTGCGGAACACTGGCCTAGATAGCTCTGGTTGCCATAATATCTATGACCAGCAACATACCAACACAAGCACTTTGAAGAATTTCATTCTATATTATTTAAACCATCTTCATGGTATTTGAGTCATATCCCTGTACAGGGCTCCAATTTTTCTCGATCGCAGGGAATTACTATACACTTAAACCATTGAATTATATACTGTATAGGGAATCCCTATGCAAGCTTGAATAAATATATAAACCAAGTTGTGCCTTATGTGGTCAATGCAGAATTACCACTGTAGACATTTTTAGGCATTATTTGACTCATAATTAGTAAATAAAATCCCTGTACAAATTAAAAAATCCTTGTACGCCTGTACAGAACAGCTTAATGGTTAAAATCCATGTACTGTACAGGGAATCCCTGTACGGTTGGCAGGTATGTATGATAGAGCTGGGGAGACTCCAATCTATCAATTAGTTTAGCACCTCTACCTAAGAATACCATCCACTTATTACCATGTCTGATCTAAATACCCAAATATCCATCTGCAATAATAAGGCTGTAGCAATTAACTCCACATCAGTACCCCACGTAGAATTCCTCTTCATATTTGATTTAACTACATAATCTGAAACTTTACTATAGTTAATTACACTATTTGGAAATATAGTGACAATAAACTTAGTGCATGCCTCCTTCAGCTTACCTACAATATTCTCTACAACTTTCAACCGTACTAATTAAAACTATCAATATTTCCTTGCAAATAAACAGTTTACATCACCAGTAAATCGCAAAAACTTCGAAGGAACATAATCTTTTAAATTAGAATGAACTGGGATATTATTTCTTATGGAATTTGTAGAATCCAACAACTGCAAATCTAAAGATTCATATAACTTCTTCTTTCCCCGATATGTATGCTAGTAATTTATATTCCATGGTAGCCACTTCTACTAAATCTAAATCACTAATTATTTCAACTTCACTTGCAGGCAAATATCATCACTAACTTTAGCAACATCGACTGGATTTTCCTCAGGAATAGTAGCTAGTACTAGCTACCTCCCTGTTTGTAAACTTTACTAGACTTGAAATTTGTAAATAGCGTACTAACTTTATAAACATTTGGTTTAGTGCAGTGGTTCCCAACCTTTTTTTAACTCGTGAACCCCCTGATACCCGAAAATTTGGTGGTGCACCCCCAGGACATACCTAAGTCTGGACTCTGAAGGATTCTATTGACAAGGGCATCGTTTATAAAAACAGGATGGGGGTGAACATCATATGGTCTCATTAGGATGAAAAGCGTCAGTATGTAATAATATCACAAAGTTAATATACTATACATTGATTTGTAGACGAGCGAGCGCAGCGAGCGATAAAAATTTTCTGAGGTGAAGAGGATTTTCAAATATCATTGAGTATAGCAATATTCGTTTATTAGCAACCTAATTTATGGTCACAAGTGTAAATCTGTTCCCCTATAAGCAACTCGTAGTTGCAAATAGCAAACAAAAAAGTTCACTTTTAAGCAAACAAAATTAGTAATAGACCAGGGTTTCGCGAACTTTTGAAGCATACCGGCCACATTTCGGTAAGGACCAGGGGCGGCGAGAGGGTGGGGCCAGGTGGGGCCTGTGCCCCTCCTGAATTTGAGCGTGCCCCACCAGTGGTACCGCGCTAGCGCCGCCACTGGTAAGGACATATCATTAACGGCCGCATCTAACAAAATAAATTTCGTATGAAACTAATTGGCTTATATCCTTACTATACACGTACAAACAAAAAACACTACAATCGATTTATAAGGGAGTCTGGGGGCTTCCCTATAATTTTACTTATGGCGCCAGTATACTTCCCAACATATCTTCCACACAGTGGCGTATCTAGGATTTTGAAACTGTTTGGGCAAAGGAGGGGCAAGACCAAATCCTGGGGGGGCTTATAAGTTTGATCTAAAATGATGAGACAACGTACACAATCATCTTTGAATTTAGTTTCTAACTAATTATATTAAAAAACGAAGTAGGAGATGTGATATTTTGAGTTAATTTGCTAAAATTATTGATATAAGCAACAACAAACAACCATTAATGGAGATTTATCCTCCTGTTTTCGTGACGCGCGTCGAATTCATCTGTAAATAATTCTAAATCAATACTCTCAGTGCGGTCTTCAAGGGATAGTATCGCGAGGTTTGTAAGCCTATCGTTCGCCATTGAATTCCGTAAATATGTTTTAATTAACTTCATTTTCGAAAAGGTTCTCTCACAAGAGGCACTAGTTACTGGCAGAGTAACTGAAATGAGAAGAAGCTTATGTAGACACTCAAATGCTGCTTTGTAAGGACATATATATTTCAAGAAATCGAGAATAGACATTAAGTTCTCATTTGTATTGGCGATCAGCTTCCTTACAAGAGGTATTTCATGCTCTAGGTTTTGTTTGTCAATTGAATATATTTTGCGAATGCCAGCAAATTCTCCTCCAATAGAAACGATTCAGCCGTTGGGTCAAGCGCAGAAATTCCTAGAAGAATTGATTCTGACGATGAGGAAAAACGCCGAGTCATCTCACTTACGAGACAATCAAGAATTGGAATCAGTATGTTTAATGCTGGAGGACCGTCTGATCTGTAGCCAAGTCCAACTGTTTCACTCGAGAAGTCTTTCAAATAACCCGGCACTTTTTTCCGCCTTTTTTGCTTGGGTTCTATAGAGATGCAGCACTCTTCGCAGAGCATTAATAGCTTCCTAGTATAGCGGTTTTCTAAGTCATCACTCCGAATATCCATAAATTCGTCGCATAGGGACTTCGCTAGATTTGAAGCTTTACCCAAATCAACATCCTTCCGTTGTAAAAACTCGGACACTTTATTAACTCTACCCAAAATATCTGTAAAAAAAAACAAAAGATGCAGAAAGTCGAAATCTAATAATGTGAGCAATCCTCGTGCGTCGACTGCCCGGGCACCTACATCACATTCTGCAGTTTCCCTCAAAACCCGCATAATGACGGGAAAAGTAATTAGTGCGTTTGCACAGGAAGTAGCCCTGCACCACCACCGGGTGTCACTGAGATGTTGCAATTCTCTTATTTTCTCCCCGGGGAACATATCGTGCTGTAGTTCAACAAATCTGCTGTGGACAACAGAGTTACCCAATAAAATATAGAGCTTTTCCAGAATACAGAAAAAATCATTAGCCTCTGGGACAGCCTTACTCGACGCTACCAAAACTAGATTTAACCTATGTCCATGACAATGAACATAATAAGCCAATGGCGCTTTATCTCGAATTCGTTTCTGGACACCCTTTACTCGACCACTTATAACAGACGCGCCGTCGAATCCCATCCCTATTAATGACGACCTGTAATCCAACCCAAGTTGGTCCAATTTGCTCAAAATAGCGTTCGTTGTAGATTCTGCATCCAGTTTACTCAGGGGTATAAATTCAATGAAGCTCTCATTAACACGACATGTTACTTCGTCAAAAAATCGTATGACAAGGGACAGCTGTTCTGTCTTTCTGACATCCTTCGCTTCGTCGGCCTCAATAGAAAAGTAGGAACTGTTTTTGACACATTCTACAATGTCATCAAGACCATATGGGCTAACACATCGATAACCTCATTCTGAATTGCAGCGCAAGTGTACTTCTCATTTTGTGGACCATTGATCAATCTTTCAGCGATAATTGGATCACGTTTTGCAGTATATTTCAAGATCTTGAGGACATTTCCTGGATTTGCGACATCATCAGTTTCCCTATGACCACGCTGAGCTATATTCTGACTTGCTGTAAGAAGGATTATTTCTCCTATTGTCTTTATGTAATGGCGGTTCTGTCGCACTTGTTCCATATTATGTGTATCCACCATTTGTCGAATTGATGTATTTGCAATTAAGTTTTTATGATATTCAATAGAGCCAAGTACAGATAACTTATGGCATTGAGAGCTAATGTGTTTGGTGAATTTCCCATCCTTTCCTTTTGCTTTTTTCCAATTTTGAAAACCAGTACGTATAAACAAATCTTCAGCATTGCCATAAGATGCGGGGGCGAAGTGACGACACGGATAACAAAACACAACATCCCGGTCAATTGAGTATTCAATCCAGTCGTTATCAGCATACCATGCAGAAAGGAATGATCGACCAGCTGAGTGACCATTTGCTTGTTTTGGGTACACCTTCAGCAGTGGTCGGGAAAGTTTTTCTCCTGCCACTTGAGATATATCTTCTGGTGCTGTTGCTAATAAGATACTTTTGGACTGAGGAATGTTTTGAGGAGCTGAATCAATGACATTTTCTGGTAGTAAAGGAGATTCGAATTTAGATTCCGTATCAACGTCTTCTATTTGTGTTTGCAAACAATCAATTTTTGCTTTTTTAGGTTTGAATGAATATTCAGTTAGAAATGCCACACCTTCAGGATTCCTTTTCAGTGTTTTCTTCATAAAAAAAAGTACTAATTAAATAGTGGAATGATAAAATGTAAAATATAAGTCAATGTGGCAAGCTAGCAGTTAACAACTGTTGAATATATTATTTATCGAAGTTGACTACTACAGATATATAGTATTATAAACTGAAGCATGAATATAATAAAAAAATGATATGGATATATGGTACATATAATAAAAATTTTGCTTATATGGAGCTGAGTTACGGGTAACTGAAGTGGTTTAAATTTATGTCTAAATTTGATTTCTGAGGTTGTGGGTGTTTTTGAATTCAAATATCCTTATATGGAGGTTCAGTTAACAGTAACTGAGCTCCATATAAGTAATCCGTATAATAAAATATGTGTAATTAAGGGAGAAAATTTCTATTTCTACGAAATAGTAATTTTCAACGGTAAATTATTATTAGTCAAGTGAATCCTAAAAAAGTGGGGGGGCAAATGGGGGGGCAAGCAAAAAAACTGGGGGGGGCGGTCGCCCCCCCTAGAAACGCCACTGCTTCCACAGTTTTTTGCAGATTTGAAAGATCTTTTTTGTTTTAGATTCCCATCGGCGAGATATATCCAAAAATGCAATAATATTCGACCTAGGTAACATAGAGAAAATCTTAAATTTTCTTAAAACACATTTTGAGTAATAGGAAAAGTTTTTTTCCTGTTGATGATAAGACTTGTTTCCTGTTTTATTACTTAGAGAAGCTTCTAATCTTTCAAATGAATGTACTACTTCTTTTGATTACTTATGAGTCCAATTTTCCATCAATTTCTGTGAGAGCACTTTTTTTATGATTAATGAATCTAATAAAATTAGAAAGAAATGTTACTAATGAAATCCCTTACATTCATTTGATAGAACACTTTGAGACCTGTCCAAAACCGTTGAGATTTTGTTTCTAGGTTGTATATGAGCCAAAAAAGTTTCTCACTCATTGACAAAAGTTGCGGCTGGAGATGGCGGGTCAGAAAAAAATGACCCCCTACAGGAGTGGCTTAGGTGGAGGTCACAAAAAAGTCGGTATTATTAAAAGTTTTCAATATTTCTATACAAAATTTGGAATGGAGATGCGGCATAGGCTGTTCTATCCAGAAATGATATAAAACCTAAAAGTGGCAAAGTACCCGAAAGTGGAAAATTTTATGGTATACTGGCACCTTATATATACGTATATATACAGTGGATCCGGTTATAAGCACATCGTCGGGAACTGCACTTAAGGTGCTTATATCCGATATGTTCTTATAACCGGTGTGCTTATATCCGACATCTACTGTATTTAGAAATGCTCATAGGTGTACAGCAGTGTTCCCTCTAAGAATACGTAACGGATCCTTTGGATCCGTGAAGTCAATTTAATTTCCGTGACGACACTTCCTGTGGGGAAAAAATTCCGTGCTCAGATTTCATGTTCTACCGTACTCGGGCAAAAGGACAAGGGGCGTGACTAGAACTACCACGTTGACTTCCCTTCAGTGAAGCGAGACAGCGCTAGACAACCTGTACATCCCGAATCTAACGAGACTACTTCGCAGACTCTGATTTCGAACCGGATTCTGAGGAAAGCGATGAGGTAGATTACGATTACGAAGTAGTACAAAAGAGTGGCTTTCTGGTAGAGGAATTCTAAAGTGAGAATGACTAGACTTTTCGCCACACTATATTTGCATATATCAATAAGAATCTTAACAATATAATAATCCTTATTATCCTATAAATGAAATTTCCGTTTGAAGGGTCCGAAATCCGTAAATTTCCTTTGGCAAAAACAAGCAATTTCCGTACGGAAATTTTTGAGTCCTTAGAGGGAACACTGGTGTACTGTGCACGTTAAGATAATTGTGGTTAGTGTAAAATAGTCAAAGCATGGAAATCATATAGTATAAGGATTCTAAAACAAAAATCCCAAATTTCAAGTGTTAAAGGCATGTTCAACAAATTATAAAATGAACCAAAAATTCAATATTGTCTTCGTAGAACATTTTTAGACATTGCTGCTACCGGCCGCACCAAAGAAGCAATCTGGCCGCATGCGGCCTAAAAAGACGAGTTTGCGAACCCCTGTAATTGACGAACAGCAATTAAATTGCTCGCACAAATATAATAATGATTTACTGTAAAAATTAGCACGTACTACACAGTTGAAATAATTAGGTTGGTCATCTTCCTTGATCATTTTTCCAAGTATGACTTCCTCAATCGATACATGATATCATGATAAAAATATCTTTAAAGTACTTTAAAGATATTTTTATATTATTTATATTCTCATTTTCAAAATGTTACTTTGCAAAGTGGGGTCTCTGTTATATAACTTTCTCGGTCCATTGCCGCCTTTCACCATTTCAGGTAAACTGTATGATCTTATGAATCCAGTAGTTGATCAAGAAATACCTCGAGGAGGATGGAAATGTGTATTTTCATTATCAGTTCGAGTATTACTATATTAATTACGAGAATGAGAATGACTAATAACTACTTATATCATGTTTTAGTCTTTTAAATAAAATTCCCCTACTGTATTAGCAACTTCGCCTATTAGCAACTATTTTTGAAACAAAGCCGAGTTGCAAATAAAGCAACTCCACTGTACTTTTAAATGCTTTATAATGATCAGAAATTATCTATTTAATTAGCTCATGAGATAGATAAAAGTTTGACACCTAAAAATTAAATCTAATTTTTTACTATTTGATTAAAATTTACACGTCGTTCTATGTCAAAGAGCCATGAAGAAGCTTGTACAAATGTTATTATGCTGCTAGAATCTTGAATGAATTTAATACAAATTATTGTTGTTCAGATACTATTTTTAAACTATTTCTAAATTGAATTTCTTATTTAAATTATAACTGATTCTGTGCATATATGAATAGAGCAGAGATGGAGGGCTGTTATAAAATCTAAGTTGCTATAAATTCCCCACAGTATTGGAGATAATTAGAGATAAAATATTTGTCAAACGCTAAACATGAACTGTGCATCACAGCCAAACTGAAATCAATCTCAACTATCTTAATATTTAGTAAATAATTTTTAAGGCTGGTTGTTTTTGGAAATGCATTTGCTATTTCGATTTTAAGTGGTCTAATAAAGAAATGAACAATAATTCTACACCTAATTTGGGATTGATTGCGTTATTTTTTATGAGATTCAATATTTAGCCTCCATATATTATAATTTCAAATGCAACTTTAACATTCACGATACAATTAGCTCTTTTATTAACCTTTTAATGTTTTGTTATTTACAGCACAGTTCCTCCTGTATTCACGCACTTATTCAATTAGAAAGCGCCAAAGGCAAGGTACATCGAACCTTGTGGGGTCCTCTGCCCGTGGTTATTAAACTTCCGAGATCCGGACCTCTCAGAAACGGGCTCCTCCCTCAACCTGGCACCCTACTGGTGTGATGTTAAATTAAGTCTGTACGAATTTAACTTATAGTTGAGTTAATGACAAAATTATATAACAGATACACTTCCTAATTATCCACAACCCGTTAGAAAGATCAGTTATTGATTTTTGAATTGATCTAAATGATATTGATTACCTTTACACATTTACCAGCCTCTGTATTTCTGAGATCCGGGAAAATTCCCAATTAAGGGCACCCTTCGGACGACAATTCCCGGGTAGGGGATGTTTGAGTATAAACTAGAATAATACTTTATTATTTTAGTCTATCTATCGAATTTTCCAGAAGGCTATATATTCAGTATAGTGTACTTGGAACCAGAGATTTCAGAAAACCAATCACTTCCTACTATAAAGGCTCGACCCACACGGCCACACCTTCAGAAATATGTTTCTATTCTGATCCATAGTTATACTAGTTTTCACCTTATCTATACTGATAATAATTACACTATAAATTTGTTTTAATAGATATTCGCTCGAGATAATTGGTATACAGTCAACACCGCTTAATAAGGCCACCGGTTAATCGGTTTCTCCGCTTAATCGGGTCAAAATTTCACAGGATTTATAGGACTGAATTACAGTTTGGCTTAGAATATTTTCCGTTAATCGGTTTCTTCGCTTAATCTTGTCAAAACAACCTGGTCCTGAGGTGGCTCTATTAAGCGGAGTTGACTCTAGTTCCATTTTGCGTAATATTGAATTACTATACGTCCCTAAATGTGTGCGTCCATTTTTAAAAATACAAAAGTTTAATAAGTAATTAAGCTTTATATATATTACCTATGTATACTAACTGTAAAATTAGTGCTATTTTGAATTGGATTCATAGCCCTTATATTGTTGTCTAACGCTTCAAGGTGAAACTTAATTTAAATGATTTTTTTAAAAAATTTCTGATTCAAACACTTACAAGTTACAACAATTAATGAAATGTATTGGAACTCAAAAGTGAAGTATTACTGACATATAGGTGATTGATAGCTGGGAATTGAATGGCATCATCAAAAATGATGTATGCAGTCTCTCAAGATTAGTTATTTGTGATTTGTTGTAAATCAATGAAATACAAATTTTTTGGTTTGTTAACAATCTTTTAATATTCACCATGGCCATATGGTTATTGTTCAAATATCTTGAAAATGGGGAAGATTTCGTGAATGTCCAGTTTCCAAGGAATTTAAGGATTTATACACTCATGTAAAGGGGGTAGATGTTTACTGAATGTAATTATAATGTGTACTAGAACACATAGAAACCTTACATCACTTTTTCTAGCATAGCTATTTCTGGTACATCACACTAAATTCCTCGAATTGTACAAAAATAACTTACTTCAATTTCAAAAACCCAATATAAGTTCATAGTTCGTTGCTCTGGTTGATCCTTAAGTGCTCAGTTGTTCTTATTAGACAATATTTGCCATAAAATTGCGGAATCAATAAGATATACTACTCAATAGTATCTAATAATTAGTTTTTGCATTTACATAGCAACACAAAGTAACAATGGAATTCGGTAAAATATTTAAAGTTGCGCACTGATTCGAAGCTAATATTTCCATGAATAATTATTTTAACATTAATCTAAAACCTGTCAAAATTTCTCGTTGATCTTTTGATGTACTTTTTCCCCCCGCTTACCTGAGATTTCAATTTTAATAATTTTGATTATACATTGAAATTTCGAGTGAAATGAAATATGTTGTATTTTAAGAATTCTCAAACCATAAATGGAACTATACATTTGATATAATTCAAATTTATATTTATAAGCGTAGTTTGTTTTCAAATCAGTTGAAATTTCATATGAACGTTGTTAGTATACTATCTAACTTGAATTTAATACCATTTGGAAGCATTTTGATAACCACAAATATTTTCCTATTTCCATGTGTTAATTAAGCCACTGTGCGCATGTTGGACTGTATTTACATTTAGAGAAAAATATCAGTGTAATTTATAAGAATACTGTTTTCCTATATATATATATATATATACAGTAGAACCTCCCCGATCCGGCAGCCTCGTCTGGAGGCTGCCCGGATCTCAGAAATAATCATAATTTCTATTGTTTAATCAACTAGTGTTTATGTTCTGGTGTATCAATACCAGTGTTGTCTGACCTGATACGCACCTCCGACATCTGATCTTGGTATGAGTTTACCCAAAGAGTTCATAAATTTCGAATATGAATCGTGTATAAAGTAGCGAGATCACCATATGGCCAAATCCAAACCAATATTTACAGCCCAGATAAGGGTGGTTCTACTTTTAGTAACATGTTTGACATACAAATCTGCAAAGATAATCTATATTTGGGGCTAATTAATTTTGAACTTATACAAAATGTTGCCCGGTTTAAGGAGGTGCCCGGTTCTGAGAGGTCCGGATCTGGGAGGTTTTACTGAGGTTCTACCTCACTCCGATTATTTCTAACCACCCTCAATTAGCAGATAACGTAACAACTGTTATTAAACATTTATCTATCTACGGACTCCCTCCAAACATACACTGTTGGGACATTAAAGCCTTTTCTTGAATCACAAGCAAAAGGTTTTTACACTTTAGAAACTTGTTCCAAGTCAAGGTGGGGAAATGCCTTTGGATGAATTGCAAAAAGTAATAGAGCCGATGCACTCATTAATGGCATTTAGTTTTCTGAAATCGAGGCACAGATGAAAATATGGGAACAAATTTGGATTGAGAAGAAAAGAAAGGGCGAACCGTTTCCTGAAATTGCAATTGACTCATTGTCATTAGTACACTACAATAAATACTTAACGGTGTTTCCAATCGTGAATAATTGACATTTCCTGGAAATCGGTTTCTGATATACAAAAATCTTTTTTTGCAAATAATTACATCTTAATATAATATTTTGTAAAATTCAATCAAATTTTGGTGGAGAAACTCTGGGAACACCGATATTCACGTATTTTAACACCTCCATATATGGTCATTCTAGATTAGATAGCAAATTTCTGCGAAGATTATTTGTAATATGTGCATAAATGTAAAGCTAATATAATTTTAAATGTAAATACAGCGGGGATATAACAAAACACGTAAGATTACATAATAAAGTCATAAGGTGGAGCATCACGACAAATATTAACCTAACATTCAAATGGTTGTATCTCAAAATAATAAAACAGACATTTTGGTCATACAGAAACCTTAGTTTTGGGATTTCAAAATAATAAACATGAAAAATTGGAACGGCATTCTCTTCAATATACTTAGAGGAAGAAAAAATCGGAGGTAGAATATGCATTTAGGGATTTGTTAGAAATATATGATTTAAAATTATAGAAAAAATGCACATTATTGAAGAAAACTGGACATAATTTCGTAAAATGTATAACAAGCGAAGAGAAAATTTTAAATTCAATGTTATCGCTCGTTTAGAATATTCAAAAGTAATTCAAGTTGATAAATAACCATTAGATAGAAGTTGGGAAGAACTCCTACTAAGTTAACTTAAGCATATTATACTGTGTTATAGTCAATGGGAAGCCATTTATAGAATTCTGATATTATTTTAGTTTCATAATGAAAATTGAATTTTTAAAAATCTAGTTATTCTTAGAAATGCATATAAAGATGCTGTTAAAAATCTTAGACTGTTACGCTTAAGGAGATAGGTCCTCAAATTTTCGACACCCGATAACCACTAATTATTATTGTGTTTTCGAAAAGTACTAATTATTCTAAGAAGGACGTAGAAGCTCAGAATTTCTAAAATCGAAAAATTTGAATTAGATATTCATAGTCAAAGTTTAGCCTAATAGTGAATCCATACTAGTCATTATAAATTCTAGCTATTTACTCTAATTGGCGCAAGTTCTATTATAGTGCAAGTTTAACTCTACTACATTAGTACAAGGGATTATGCCACACAGAATTTTCGATATCGATTTAATTCTTTTTTTCTATAGATTTTCAAATAATCACTCGATTTTATCAGAATTTTGGCATTATATAATTATTAACTGTATAAATTTGTATTAAAGTTGAAAATCGACACGGCATAATCCTAAGAACAACTGACAAGGATCATTTTTGAGGGATAGTTTTTTTCTCTACGACTTATACTTTTTGAGATACACATAAGAATACAAAGGTCACTCTCAGAAAATCTTGCGGAATTTTCTTTAATACAAAATAACGGCGACTTTGACCTTTAGTTACGTCAAAAAGGTCGAAGAAATGTCCGAATCAAATTTTTCTTTCGGAATTGGATAGATAGTATATCAAAGTATAGTTGGGAGTGCTTAAACAATAATCCATAATTTTTCATGATTTACTAATAATTGAGTGTCCTACCTCCTAATTTGCACAATTCCCCATTCTTTGACCTTCAGTGACGTCAAAAAGGTCAAAAAAATGTCCGAATTAAAAATTTCTTTCGGAATTAGATAGATAGTATATCAATGTATAGCTAGGCGTGCTAAGAACAATATTTTTGCGTTTGCAACATTAGTGATTAATTTGAGGACCTATCTCCTTAAGCAGTAAAAAGTTACTATATTAAATTACAAATCGCGATTGGAATCACCCTTAATACCAGCTATTTAATGGGTGCTGGTAGCCTTAATGAAATGTCGTAAAGTAATAGAAAGATTGACTTTGTTTCGTAGTAATTTATTTAAATGATAAAGAGGCATATAGTTAGTTAAGGAGATGCAAAGTTATATATGGCCAGTTTCTATTGTATGTCTCTAAAAGATATTCAGAAGGTACCTGATTTTGCGGAAGTGTTTGTTCTCTTATCCGGTAATTCGTATTAACCGTGTTCGTACTAACGAGGTTCTACTGTAAAATACAGCAATATGCTTAAACGTAGTTAAATTAATTGTGGATAATACTGCCGAAACATTTAACTACTTAAATAAATTATTTTTATTATGCATATTAATGAATGTCATAATCTCGAAACTGGTTTAAGATATAAACTACTTCCAATTTACCGATCGTTCCTTTGGCTCGTGGCCATTTGATAGATACGTCTCAACACCTTGTGAAGTTGATGACATGGCGAAAAAAAATTGCTGGCTGTGCAGATGCCATTTTACCTTGGAGGCACTATGCATTAAGCAACCACCAAAATATAGTGGCACCAAAGGAACATGTGTCGGCACAGCTGCAATTTTGTATTATATCAGTGGCGCAAGGTGGTATATTTCCTAAATTATTTGGAATTTCTGTATGAAATTTGCTGTGAATACAACCAACGTATAGAGTAGTGATTCCCAAACTGGGGGTCAATGAACAACTAAGCGGGGAGTCGCCAGTGCCGTAGCTGGGAATATAGTTTACCTGGGATATACTTGGGGCTTACATACAAAGTTACTATACTAATGTCACATATGGGATCAAGGGCCGTAGCAAACTTCTAAATGATTGTACCGTCTGTGATTCTAATAACATTTCAAATGGGCTTAACTATATGTTCTGCATTAATGATTTTACACTCAATTGTCTTAACTTTTCAAAGGTTACCCACAGTTGTCTCTTCATGAGAGGATCCAGAATTTTTTTGATCCAATAGGGGAGGAACCTATTCGGAGAAGGAATAGGTTCGCTGGCAAATCGTCGAAAATTTAACATCATTAACACCGAACTATGCTAACGAGAGTAAATAATTTCGGCGTTCTTAGTTGAACAAGCCCACTGATCTCTAGTTTCTATCCCATTACATTGTGGTCTTTGTACAGCGAGACCTCGTATTCAGAACCTTTTGGGCTCCCAACTAGTCAGGTTAATCGATGCAGCACTAATTTTAAATATATGACGCTGTTTCCGTAGAAATGCATGGAGTGAGTATATACAACACACTACTCGTTTATCCTAGTAAGCCCATATTTTCAGTTCTATAAGGAGTGTATATGTAAGCTATTTTAAGACTACCAGTGCTCTAATATAAGGCTTCTAAGCACTGATTTTTTTGAAATTCTATATTTAAGCTCCCATAGAGAATAATATAGTACTAAAAGCTTAGTTTTGAAGAATTGATAAAGATTACAAAAATGTGATTCGGTCTAATCCATTCTATCAGATCTCCTTGAGGTCCTCTGGGAAGGTGCTAATATCAAAAAGTCAAATTTTTCATCGGAATTGCTCGATTCTAGGAAAAACGGACGGTTTTTCAACATTTGAGCCACATTTTTGCTCCGAAAGGTGTCTAGATTTTAATTAATTACGAAATCGGACAATCGGAACTGAAACAGATCTTAGTTTACATATTATGGTGCTATATTCCAAATCTCAGCGATATAACTTCAAAAAGTTCCCCAAAACTAAGCTTTGAAAATAGTGGCATGCTATAATTAGTTACGGTGGTTTTCAAGTAGCAGAGAGGATTTTCGACACGTCTACAGCGAAGAATATTGATTAGGGGAGGAATTAAATCAGCCATCTTGCAGGAATTCAATCACTGATAGTGTTTGAAAGTTAGAACTAAGCTCCAGTTCACTTTTGAATTTGGATTTTCTCAATTTTGATGGTCACATGACACTCCATATATGGGCATTCGAGATTATTAGCAAGGTAACCATTTGGTTTTGAGTGATTTTTGACTTTGTAATGATTTAGAAATGATATATCAATGTGATTAGCAATTTAAAGCTAAGCTCTAGAGTCTCCCGTTTAGGAGATAGAAATTTGGATATGTCATCAAAATTGGTCACATTCACACTACCATATAGGGCAATATCGAAAACGGTGCGTCCTAGGCTCACAAAATGTATTATTCACATATGGGAAACCATGTGTGCTGATCATTTTTCACTAGTCTAACTTGAATTTATCTCTTTTCCTCTCTGAGTTACAAATTAGTTAAGAATCCGTACCCTGAAGACCGCCGAAGGGCTATAACTTTTGCAATTTCCACTTTTACCTCAAAAACTTTGTTGAGATGTGCAAAGATTTTGTCAGTCTATCATATGTGTGAATATTGAAACATTGTAAATACTAAATAGTTATTTTAACGTGGGCAACACCTTTGGAGTTATAAAACGGAGTTTTAATATTAAATGCCGCTCTACTAAAACGGTCATATCTCTGGAAATAATAGTCGAATCGATGAAAACCAAAGTCCTATCGAAAGAAAACATCCTTCCGCAGTGTGTGTAAAAATATTGAAAAATTCTGAACATTTTGAATTTCATTCATTTCAAAGGCGGTTTTTTGGCGGAAACAGCGTTAATCGATGCAGCACTAATTTTAAATATACGAGTATTGAGATTTTGTACCTCCTTGGGCGCTTTCGCCCTTGCAGCAGGCCCTAACTATTTAAGCTGGGCCAGGATGGCTAATACTAAGACGGTGGGGTGCATGATGGTTCGGCACTGGTAAATTTTGGTGCGACATTACCGTAATATATAATTATATTAGTGGGCATTATAATATAATAATAATAATAATAATTAGTGCAGGGTAATAAAAGTACAGACAGTAATGTGTTCTGCCTAATAAAAGGCCTAAAGCACGTCAAGAATCAGTTCAATCTAGTTTAAAAAGTTAAGTTAAATGAACAGGTATACAAAATCCGTGGGGAGTGTCACATGAGCAACTGGGTAGATTTCTTTCATCCGTCCAGTACTGGTCTAGTCTTCCTTTGAAGGTAGATATTGATGGAGCTAAAACAATATTATTAGGCAATTTGTTCCATATTCTTAATGTCCTCTCTGTAAAAAAATTTGATCTAATTCTAGACTTGGGTGGTTTCTCAGTTGGAGGCAGCAAGACTAAAGAGTGTCCTCTAGACCGATCTAAGGATAAAGATCTTAGTGTGGGCGGTAAAATAAAATTACACGAAGTCATCCCATTTAGTAACTTCCATATGAATATTAAGTCACCTCTTCTTCTTCTATTTTCTAAACAGATCAAACACAGCTTGAGCATTCTCTCTCTGTATGGAAGATGGGACAACGTTTTCACAAATCTAGTAGCCCTTCTTTGAATGTTCTCAAGCTTCAGGATATCCGATTTTAAAAAGGGGGACCATATAATACTTGCGTATTCAAGCTTTGGCCTTATAAAAGTCTTGTAAAAAGTTTTAAAAATGTCCGGTGTTATAAGAATATATGTTCTTTGGAACAAGCCAATTAGTCTGTTTGCGCTGAACGAAACTTTTGCTACGTGATCAGAGAAAGAAAGTCTGTTGTCTATCCACACGCCCAAATCTTTGACTAAATTACTCCCTTCAATTTCATTTGAGTTGATGAAGTAAGGCAACTTGGGATTTGATTTTCCAATATACAAGGCTTGACATTTATCAAGGTTTACAGACATAAAATTTAACTCAGACCAAGTAACGATATCAACTAAGCTATTTGATAACGATGCATGGCCTTGAGAAAAAAGTGAGTTGCAGTATAACTTGGTATCGTCGGCAAAGGATGAAATATGTGTGAAATCATCCAACTTAAACAAACTGTAATCTGAATTAGAAGGAAAATCATACATATACACCAGAAATAATAAAGGGCCCAGTACCGATCCTTGCGGAACGCCACTCGAGACTCTGGACCAGTTTGAAAAAGAACCACCAATTCTAACACGTTGTTTCCTTCCAGATAAATATGATTCAAACCAATTTAAAAGATTTCCTCTTATACCAATGCATTCCAGCTTGTCAATTAAAATACTATGTTGAACTTTATCGAAAGCTTTCTCAAAGTCGATATATACAACGTCTGTGGGCCGCCCCATGTCAATTGCTAGTGTCCACTCATCAATTACTTCTAATAAACTGGTTACGCATGATTTCTTAGGCAAAAATCCATGCTGCTTGTCATGAATTATGTTGTTGGAAAGCAGGTGATTAAGAATAGTAGGTTTGATTATGGTTTCTAATAATTTGACCACAACAGAGGTTAGGGAAACAGGTCTATAATTCTTGGCAAGAACTCGTGACCCTGTTTTATGAATAGGTACAATATCTGCCAACTTCCAATCCTCAGGTAGTATACCAGATTTAATGCTTCCGGAAAAAATAATGAATAATGGACGGACAAAAATATTTGAAAACATTTTAAGCAATTTTGGATGAATACCATCTGGACCATGAGACTTAGACACGACTAATAATTCCAACTGCTGCCGTATCACTTCTTCTGTTAGTACTATATCAGATATTTGGTTATAAGTGTCTAATAAAGGAGCTTTATACATACCCCTCTCTACTGGAGAGTTGTAAACAGATGAGAAATGCTTAGAAAACAAATTAGCCGATTGGCGTTCACTTGTTAATTCGCCAAAAGAATCCTTCAAAGAAATATTAATATTTGTATCAGACATTTGCTGCTTAGCATAACGAAAGAATTTCTTGATATTATGAGGTGTGTTGAAATTTTGAGTTAGTTTATACTCATAAGTAAGTCTCAAATTGAACGCCAATTCGGCAACTCTATCCCTTGCCTTGGTATAGGCACAATAAGATTCTTGGGAGGGAACGTTAACGTACTTTATCCAAAGCTTGTACTTATTTCTCCTAGCCAATTTAAACGACAAACTATTTAGGTACTGGAAACCTTTGCTAATTTTAGTCTTCTTCTTTGGAACACACAAGAGAATAGATTTATACAAGCCTACGAAATCCTCCCATAACTCAATAACAGATCTATTGGTATTAATGTTAAAATTTGTGCTCCATTTTTCCCATATGTCATCAACAAGTCTAAGATTTATTTTTTGATATAGATACAGAATTTCGTACTCTCTCTTGTAAAAAGTTAAGTTATAATCAAAGAGTACAATACCGTGATCACTTCCTTTCAATGGAGGCCTAACGATAAGACCAGTAATAGATGATTCCTCATTTGTAAAAATAAGATCCAATATATAGTTGGTTTGAGAACTAAATCTTGTAGGCTCGTTTACATGTTGGTATAAAAATAGGTCGTCGATTACTTGTAAAAATTCAGACACCTCTGAGATTGAGTGAGGATGGATAATATGATGAGAAGACCAATCAATTCCTTTAAGATTAAAATCACCCATTAATAATATCTTCTTTCCAGAGAGTGATCTAATAATATCACACATAATAGCAGTTTCATGTAAGGATAGGTTAGGCGGACGATAAAAAACAGCGACAAACAAAACCTTGTTAGGTAAACTCAGTTTTACAATAAGTGCATCGAACCCATAAACAGAGTTCGATACAATTAGTTGTGACCTGCTAAATATACTATTGTCAAGATAGATAGCTACTCCACCTCCTTTTCGGGACGTTCTTGAACTAAAAAATCCTCCATATCCATCCATCTTTAATTCAGTACTTTGTTTAAACCATGTTTCTGAAATAGCAACGATATTAACCTTATCCAGTGCTATAGATTGCTCAAATTCTGTTACTTTATTACATAGAGAGCGACTGTTAGTATAAAAAACTTTAAAAGATGAAAGATTAACTGAGATATCAAATTTATCAGAACTACCTGCGGTAAGTTTGGAGATGGGCCTCTCTTCTACTTGACAAATAAAATCAGTAGTATTTAAGGAATTCATATGAGACCCCATCCCCATTATACCTCATTCTTTTTGTTCTACTGGAATAGAGTATACTCAGTATAGAGTATAGACTATGTGAAATATGCAATAATACAAATTAATGGAAATTCGGGATTGTCGCGATAGAGGCAGAGGCGGCGCCACGCTGGGGCAAGGTGGGGCAAATGCCCCACCTGGCCTTCGGCTTGCCCCACCACTGGTGGGGCAAGCCTTATCAATAGCTTAGAATTTATTTGGGCGCTTTTGAAGTTTTTTTCGCTCGTCTTCTTAATAGGACGCTTTTTGAACCCAATTTTGTAGCATGGACTACGTTTGAATTGGTTTTCATGTTTTAAACCTTGTTGTTACTGTTAGTCTTACCATGAAATTTCACCATCCCACTATTGTGTGTCTACCTATATTTTTTGATAGTGGTTTTATAGTTAAGGACATTGTTTACTTAGTTGTTTACTTAGTTGTTTACTTGGGATTGATTTCGGAAAAAGTTTGTTTTCTCTTAATTACGATTTTTAGACATGAGAGCAATCAATTTGAAGTATTTTTACTGCCAGTGTGCATAAGTATTGAAAGTTCCATGGAATTGTTTAAGATTACTCAAAAATACTGGTTTGTCATTGGATCCATGGTTCAGAAATGACCAAGATTTGTTAAGTAACCACAAGTGTCAGTTATTATAACAAATTATACCTTCAATATTTAAATTATTTCTAAATATTATGGTTGTCCTATAAATCAATTCTATAGTGTTGATTAATAACGATATGAATATACATATTATTTTATATAAATTTTGCGTTATTACAAAGTTGCTTTTAGTATCCAGGAAGGATTAATGCTAACGAGCCCTTTTTGGTCGCTTCGCAACTTTGCTTACATCAAATAACTGTTCATTGTGAAGGAGTTAAACCTGTGGATACTATATTATATATGTATAATATGTAAACGTATTGGCTTTGTATCTTGATTTGAATAACTTCATTACGTACATTCAATTTCAATTAGCTGTTTTATAACTTATTGTATCATAGTAAGCTTGCCTCATGATAAATCAGTGTATTAAATATAGATACGTAGTTAATTTGATTCGACTCTATCGCTTAATTAATATCAAGTTAGTGTTACTAGTAATGATAGATGAACATTTAAATTAAATTACTAATCACTTTCAGTTCTACAACGAGTGATTAGTTGGTATTTCCCCAATTTTTCAGAAGATTACAATCGTCACTATGTAGGATTGAAAGTGATTAGTAATTCAAAAAAGTAAAACTATGAAAGAGTTTTCAATCCTCAGGTTATCCGACTGTAAATTAATACCAATACTGTCATCAGATAGGGCAAGTTCCTAGTTGCCATTGGGAAGTTTATATTTATGATGTTATAGATGTAAGTTAAGATAAGTTATCACTACCAAGCCTACAGGGGCGGCGGAAGCGGTCAGGCCATGGCCTGACCGCTGTTACGTCACTTACGTAACTAGTTTGGCCGGTCAAGCCATGCCCTGACCACTTTAAAACTGCTTCCGCCGACCCTGCAAGGTTATGTTTGAGGCCATTTCGATCGAGCCGAATAATCAAGAAATAATCAACGAGGTTAATACGGATTTCCGGTTTGTTTTCGAACACAAATATTTAATTAATTAATTAAGAGAAAATAAACTTTTTCCCATAACAATCCCGAGTAAACAAACTTGTAATAATTTACAACTCAAATAAGCCCATAATAATATCCTTTCAAAGGATTTTCAAAACAATTGATACCAGTTAATACGAATTAAGGAAACGGCCAACCTTGGTGTTCGTATAAACGAGGATCTACTGTATAGAGAGAGCATAAAATAGTATGAATTGCTAGCTGATTGTAAAGAGAAATAGTCATTTGGTACAATCGAAAGGCACAAAGTGAACTTAGTAATTAATGCTAGTTCTAAATTCAGTATAATTAATCAGCAAAAGTTCTTCTAATTAGAAAGTAGGATGTTAGAACGTATAAGGCATCAAATATCGATAGGAAGGAGGTGGAGAATGTTTGGTTTGTTTAATCTGTAAGAGCATTGTCTGTAAGAGCTAATTAGCAGGTTGTAACGAAAAATTGCGATTCACTCTTCACTTCCAGGAGAACATCTGTGAGCAGACTGAGGTACGGCTGGATCTGAGATATAAAGTTAAATGGAATGAGAGTAGCATAGGAAATTGTGGACTTACATTAGTCTGATTGTGGGGAGCAGAGCATCACAGGACAGGGCACGTTGCGATTCGATTGTAGTAATGGTTGAAAGATTATTTTTGCATAAAATCGAAATACAAATGTTTTGAAATTCTTTTATATATTTAAATTGTGGGAAAATATTTTGATAGCATAAATTTTTATAACAAACAATATTGTATGTATGTATATAATTTACATTATGCTTACTCATTTAAATACATCTCTATTGTTTGTTTATAAATTTACTTGCAAATATATTTGTATACTAATTTGATATTCCACACATTATTCAATTTATATAATAATTATATAATAATTGTTGTTGTGTTGTTTACAAGTGTTAGTTATGTACAACGTTCGCAATTCCTAGCTGGGTTTCGCCACTATTTCCCAGAGGGAGAGCGGTTCATATTTAACACCTTGGAGCAGGAGAGACTGTCCCCCTTAGCTAGGGAATAAGAAAGTGATACGTCACAAGTTGACTCCAACAGGCCTCAAATAATGTCAAGTTCTATTTGAAATCTAATATTTCGATTCCTTCACCTGAAAATTCAATAGAAATTCTAATTTCGCCTGTAAACTCGTTAGATATTATTCCTATTTCGCCTCCAGAAGAATTTCGCGATTCGGAAGCTTCAAGCCAAACTACTGAATTTTTATTAACATTTGATTCCCCAATAAAAAACAGTAATAACAGCCCATGCCGTGTTAGAAATAGGGGAAACGACAACAACAAACAACAAGAGAATCACGTGGTCTTAAATGATGATATAGTAAATGCTACTAAAATAAATACATAAATTATTTCTATCGTTGTTGGCCCATTGACTTCAATATTTCAAATCAATATCAGAGGTTGTAAGTTGTAACACTCGGTTAAATTAGAGCAAACATTCTCAACCCAATTCTCTCTCCCAACACAATTATACAATTTTGAAACATTACCCAACCAAAGAACCCAACATATTAACTTTGCAAAATTGCACTAAAATAGTAAATACAGTATATTACTTGATATAAGTATACTATCGCCTATTGAAAATACGTATAACCAAATTTGAATTTCTTGCATATTTATAATAAATAGTTAGGAAACCCCAGTGTTAAAAAAACCGGTTTCGCTGTACGAACTTAAATAATAATTAACCAAAATATCAGAAAAGTAATTAAGAACATTTAGAAAAATGTAAAAAAATACTACAATTGATGCATATTCTATTCATATTCAAATTGTATTTCCATAGGATTATTCTTACTTTATTTCCATGCAAAGAATTGGTTAGAAAAACCGTTTGGATCGTACAAATTATCCTATTATTTGGCTAGCGACAGCTAGAAAATCTCTTTTGCTTCCTCTATACTACTTATACAGTCCTGTTTCGTACGATTACAATCCACTGTACGATTACAATCCACCGTACGATTACTATCCAAAGACAGTGTTAGATCATAGTGTAGAAAATGTTAGGTCATACTCATACTCAGTGTTACTCACTTAGAACACAAATATCGTTTACTTCAGTCAATAATTGTCGTAATCATTATTTCAATAAACATCGTACAATAATACTACGGTGAATCTCGAATAATTTCATCAAATCACGTTTTACAGGGTCGGTATGTGTATTGATTAGTTATCTTTAAATTTTCGAGCAGGCTATAAAAACACGATAATTCCCACGAAAAATAGCGATTACGTAATCAAATGGTGATATATCACAGTTCTAAAGGGTGTTATGTATGCCTTGATATCATGTTCCTAACTTCCTATACAATTATAATGCATTTCTCAGGTCTGTCAATACTAGCTATTGAGATAAATATATGTCAGCTAATAATTAATGGCCTTTAAGTAATCCATGGTTCGTAGTAGTAAGGCCTTATAACGAGGTCACGATAAATAAAAATAATATAAAATAAAAATAATAGAAAATAAATAATAATAGAAAATAAATAATAATAGAAAAATTTTCAAATTAGGGGGGAGAATATTAGTCTTTTTTCTCAGTCCTTGAACTAGAAATATAAAGCAAGGCAGTTAATTAAACACTGGTTCACAAATTAGTAGACCGAGTAAAATGTGTTGAAAAGAAAGTATACTCTCGATTTTAGATGATGTAAAATTGTAAATGAATATATATTAACATCTAGATCTTTTAGGAATACGGAAGGCGTCTGGGATTTTATTTCAATTTTAACTGTGGCGACTACCACGTAGTGGGCCAGATCTACAATCACTGCTTTGGGTCATTTAACTGTGCCGACCATACTATAGTATTTTCTTTTGGAAGCACTATTAATCAACCAACGACCAAAATATAGTTCCTCCAATGGACATGTTGTCGGCACAGCTGTAATTTTAGATTTTTAACTAAGTTTACAAAGCAGTATGTATTTCTATATACGGTAAACTCGGTTAGTAGGTGCACTCGGATAGTACGTACTTATTTTCCATTCCCGAGGGGTACGTTATAACCAGGGTTGCCGTGGGAGTGGAATTTCCATTTCCATCCCATTCCCACAGGATTTATGTGGGAATTCCATATGGGGATCACAATGTGGATTCCCATATGGGAATACCAATATGGAATTCTTATGAATTAGCAAATAAATCCTGTGGGAATAAGATGGGAACGAAAATTCCACACCAAATTATGACTTAATCAAAAATTCTAAAGAGGGATTATGCAAGATATGATGTCCATTTCAGGGGCAACATTGGTATAAGCTGCTATAATATTTCATAAATAAAGTAGTAGTGAAAAGGCAGAAACTCGCGTAACGGCCTTGTATCAGTTGTATTTGTATCCATAAGGGTATCCAATGGGAATCCATATGGCCATCCATATGGGAATATCCACACGGTAATATCTGATTCCCATTCCCATCTCATTCATATGGGTAATGGATCCCCATGGAAATTCCCATACCCCCTGGTTATAACAGAGTTTTACTGTATAAGAATCGTTCCTGCCTGTGCGTTTGTTTGCTTGCCTGAATTTGTATTAGAGAGATAGATGATTTAAAACGAATATAAATTGGAATATTAACTTAATTTCTTATATTATTCAGAGTAAACAAGTACCGTTTTACTTTGAAAAGCGCCCCAAGCTTATTGTTTTGTGAGTCAAAATTGTCCTGAATTTTTTTTGAAAAATCCAGGAAATAATATTTAGGTCGGTTCATGGCCTACTATAATACGGCTATACATGCTGCCGAATCATAGTAGAAAATAAGAGTCCAGTTTTGTAATTTTATTCTAAGCTAAACTATACTTCCTATTGGCATAAATTGCATTGTGTATGGGGTAATCAACCATTGCAAGCCCAATGGAACCACTTTTGATAATCTCAGATTTGTGGTTAAGCTGTTTAGGCGCAATTTAACGATGACGGTAACAATTTATGGTGAAATTAAAAAAATTCAAATATCATAAATTTCATTTTCTTCTTACTTTCTAATAATTATATAACAGGAATACTAAAATAGGAATATATTTCTACCCCAAAGTCTACTAAATTACAAAATGGCGACATTCTAAAAAAATTTTTAAATTATAAAGCAATGCTAAAATACAAGTAGTATCCTAGTTATAACTTACTATTTGCGTCCATAAAACGTATATAATTGTTGGTTTATATACGTATATTCGTTCTCATTATATATTCGAAAAATGTATACTAAGTATATTAGCTAAATATCTTCATTTTCTCGTGATTCTTTTAGACTCGGATTGTATATATAGTATAATTGTGGTGTCATCATTAAATGGCGCCTAAACAGCTTAACAACAAATCTGAGATTATCAAAAGTGGTTCCATTGGCCGCAATGGTTGATTACCCCATACACAATACAAATTATGCCAATAGGAAGCATAGTTTAGCTTAGAATAAATTTACAAAACTAGACTCTTATTTTCTACTATGATTCGGCAGCATGTATAGCCGTATTATAGTAGGCCATGGTCGGTTCTAATGGTTCTCACCGACAGTATACATACGAAGTTGCCAAAATCAATGGAATTTAACTCCAGTTACAAACTAATGTGTTCAAATTTAATCATACCAATGTCATTTTTATTGACCCAGCGCTTATTCAAGCCCCCGTCATTCGGGGAGTATCGGTATGCTAATTTCGAAATTTGCATTTACAAATCACTTTAATATAAACATATATATTATATATTTTATATAGGGAATCCTTATATAGAGCTGAGCTTTGTAGAGTTCAGATTTTTTCCCATACTAAAAGCCCAGGCTTACTTTCTAAAGGTCAATTTCAAACTCTGGAAAAAAACTGACCTTTCTCAGTGCATGAATACACATAGTGAAAAACTGAACTCTACAAAGCTCAGCTCTATATAAGTAATTTCTTTTATATATACTACACTACATGTATATATATAATATATATACTCAGTATATTATACAGCCATTTGTAAATATGCTCCTAATCCTTGTCTGATCCAATTTTCATACGCCTAAATCACAGATTATGTTACGGTATAGGAGAGCATTCCAAATTTTCGCGCTCCTAAATTCACAATTTCCAAAAATCATGCTCCAAAAGGAGCGTCTCGCGCTCCTGGATAATTCCTTGTATATACTACATGTATATATACTATATAGATTGTTGTCGTTTACAAAGAGGTAAACAATTGGTTTTAATTCAGAATGAACTTTTTTAGTATCTTCCAATTGCTGTTAACAAATTTAATATGTGAACATTAATCATTGTTGATTGGGATTTGGAAATACATCATGAAATCAATTGACCCTAAAGTATTCTGCATTGATATAATGGGTAAACAAGTTGCTGATACCAAATTTAATGTGTACGAATTTATGAGGTGACTAACTATTGTTGTTGATCGTAAATAGTTATACAAATGAATGAAATATAATGTACATGGAGGCAAAGGATATTATAGGTAATGCATATATTGAATAAACTGTGTCAACTGGGAATTGATTAATAATTATTGTTAGTAGCGGGGAATTTCAAAAACAAATAATAATAATTTCACAAATATATCTAGCGGCTAAGTGATTCAACGCGAAACGGACAAGACCGAACCGAAGAGATCGTTACCTATATATTACATTCCACCCTAGGGGAGAAAAATCTAAAATTACAGCTGAGCAGACAGCATTTTCTTGTGGAAGCAGTATTACTTTTGAACCACCAAATATAGTGCCTCCAAATGAGAATGCAGTTGGCACAGCTGTAATTTTAGATTTTTTATTGTTAAACTAAACACTTCAAATTTTAACAATAAAGATTAATATAGTAAATGGATAAGAGAACAACATAGGCATGCCCAATATACTGTATTGTATTTAAAATATAAGACTAGTGGCCTAGGTGAGCGGAGCATCCACGTCACAAGCCCGGGGAATTTTTCTCAATGCCCGGGCAATATTTTATAAGTTGGGTTGTACATGCATTTAAGGGCCTGTAGCTCAAATACACGGGCCTGAGTGCGCCACTGAACAAGACAATAATGGTTCATACGAGTCTACAACTAATATATCAGTATGTAAATATCTTCGGGGGGGGGAAAACAAAATGTTGGCATTTAATAAGATTTACTTACTTCGTATCTTCTGCTGACTAAAGGATTAAGAAATATGTAAATCTAAATTAATTACAGGAAGGACAGGAATATTGAAGGGTTCTGTCCAAACTGCCCCATTAATTTATGGGTACAAATTTTAGGTGATAAAAAGTTAAGGGCGTACAAATCAAATCCTGGGAAACATCAGTCGAATAAATATACCGTCTTTTAAATATTTAAACTAAACACACCTTTTTTAGCATCTGGTCTTGGCCTATAAAAGGACAAGTCTAAACTTATAATTGCATGTGTAAAGTTATACGTATATATATATATATATATGTCTACATATCCTAAATAGCTAACATCGACAATGGAACCAGTGATCTTAATTTACTTAATTTATTTTCTAGGTTGAGAACTCTTAAGTAAGTACACGTATTGCTAGTGGGGTTACATGATCACGGTGTAACACACATACCGTCTGTATACGTGTATATCATAGATTATTGGAAGTTAGATTACATTATGCTATGAGTTATCTAGGGCTCCGGCGACCCGCCGGAGCAACGGGTGCACAAGTAGATATGGTAAACCAAAACCGGGGGGAGGCAAAGCCCCTGCAGTGGGCCTGCACCCCCCTTCAAATAATTGACCGGAGCAACGGGTGCACCCGTGCCGCCGGCGTCCTAGGTTATTTAAAATTAATGTAAATAAGAAAATATCAAAATAAATAAACTGACTGCAAAAGATACCTCCTTAGAAGCCTAAAAGGTAAACTAGTTTTAACACCGAACAATATTGTGGTATATTCGAGAAACTACTTCGCGAATTAAAATTTTATAATTTATAATGACTACAAATATTTCTAATACACCATAAAAAGTATTTATAGTTAGCTCACCAAGCCTTTACCCTGCCCTCCCGGGCCTTTCGTGGCGCATCTGGTGGCCTAAAAATTGCTCTTTCATAATAAAACAGCACAAACAAATTAGAACCTAACTGAATACAGTTGAAAACGTTTTTTTTTTGTCCATTTGATATACTGCCTAGGCGACAATAAAAACCGAATATTTGATACGAATTGTACGAATACTAAAACAATCCAACAAAGTTTCAAGACAAAAACTATAATGAGACAAAAACAGGTGCTAAAAACCCGATTTCGACTGCAACCAGTTGTTTTCATGTTATTCAGTGATATTCGGTTGACGAAATAATTTTCACAATCATTTCTTGATTACCGAAACAGAAATTCAAGTTTACAACAATGTGATTTTTTGGAATGAATAATACAGTGGTGGGCAATGTTTTTCTTTTCCATTTTTTTGGGAGGTGGGAATTCTTTAAGATTTGTTAATACGTACATATAATTTTATATATTCTGACATAATGTTTTATAAGTTAAGCTTTTAGTCCATTTCATGAAAGAGATTGCTCTGTAGAGTTCGTCTATAAAGGACCCTATTTAGCAACACACAGGTTGGAATAATCGATAGGATATCGAGATAATCAGGTTTAAATTAGGTCCCCTCGCAGATTATATCTGCATAAAAATTTGCTGGGGTCCCACCCCAGAAATCGTGCATATTAGAACAACCCTAACACGACCGTATTTTTCCGAATAAACGCCGGGCAATAAAATGGTACTTAAATGTCCATTAGTTTATAACTGAAGTGCTACATTGATTTAGGAAATTTCGGTATGTTTACGGTAGCTGAGGACCATTAGAATCCACATAAATATATTTTATGGATTTTCCAATAAAATTTGAGCGGAAATTTGGCCCATGAAAATAATAGACTCCGGGCTTTTTAGGGGAAACATGGTAATACAAAAAAACTAAAATACCCCATCTATCGTCTACTATTATTAGGTCAACCGAATACATTCAGTTCCCAACCAAATACCGACATTCGGTCACCAACCAAATATCATTACTTTACAACTTCCTTATACTACAAACACGGTTAAAACAAATTTTCGGTTAGTGTAAACACAATTTAGGTCCCTTCAAAGGATTTTCAATATAAATGAAACCGGTTAAAGCGAAAATTCAGATAAGAAGAACAAAATTTGACGGTTCATTGGCGTATTAACGTGGTTCTACTGTATGTATTTGCAAAATAGTATTTCAACCAACAGAACAGAAAAATTCGTTTGCAAACTTTAATGAGAAAGAGTTCTATTTAGAAAACTCACATTATTAGTGATATGTTAGCTGGGGTTGCCGGGGTGGTGGCGGCGGCTGGGGCCGGGGTGGCGGCGGCTGGGGTTGCTGGGGTGGTGGCGGCTGGGGTTGGAAACAAGTTGGCAACCATTCTAAGATAATTAAGTAATAAATTCTAGTTTCTAAAGGAAACTTGCAGTAAATATTATAAAATTTCATCATTTCAAGTTTTATTCAATGTATTTCCAGAACTATTAACCTAATTAGACTTCGTCTTTTGTTATTTGAAAACATTGTAAACAATATATTTCAAGTGAGAGTTATTACTAAATTCCCTAAATAAATAATTACCTCCTCGGTGTTAGATGTCTGAATGTGATATAGAAAAGAAAGAAATATATAAAACAAAATTTACAACTGTGTCGACTATGTAATGAGCCTTATTGAAATGATTGCCTCGTTAGTTATCTATTTTTTCGGTGTCCTCTGCACTAGCTAGAGTTTACATTATTAAAAACAAAATTTTTAATGATATTTCCCTTGGGTTAATTTTATTACTCCCCACATACATAAATAATTGGACATTGGACACTAAATACCCAGGGGGGGGTCAATATTTAGAATACTAATTAGCCCATAGGTGACTTCATGGAAAAATATATTTTTAGGGCATACCCACCCCCCTCATGAAGTACCAAGTACTTAACGAATTTATTGCTTTTGGACCCCTACACCCATTCAGTATTTGCCACAAGTGACACTCTCGAGCTGTCACCTATGTCAGATTAGCATAAATTGATACGAAATTAATTACATCTGGTCCCTGAAGTCCTCCTATGAGCATTTTTACCCAAAACAAATTTTTTAATTTTTTTACAATTTTAATTAGTCAGCAATTCTCACCTTTAGGTGTGATAAGATTCAAAAAAATTACCCTCAGTGTAAATTCTTGATAATTTGCTGCAAAATTTCGCAATAATATTGAGTCGTACCCTCCATGAAGTACCAGGTACTTCATGAAATATTTTTTAAATGGGACCCACCACCTGGCTATGGGTCAAGTATATGTCGATTGACCCCTCCCTGACCTGACGGGATATCTGGACTTGACGGGATATCTGGACCTGAACGGGATATCTGGACCTGACGGGATATCTGGACCTGACGGGATATCTGGACCTGACGGGATATCTGGACCTGAACGGGATATCTGGACCTGACGGGATATCTGGACCTGACCGGGATATCTGGACCTGACGGGATATCTGGACCTGACCGGGATATCTGGACCTGAACGGGATATCTGGACCTGAACGGGATATCTGGACCTGACCGGGATATCTGGACCTGACGGGATATCTGGACCTGACGGGATATCTGGACCTGACCGGGATATCTGGACCTGACCGGGATATCTGGACCTGAACGGGATATCTGGACCTGAACGGGATATCTGGACCTGAACGGGATATCTGGACCTGACCGGGATACCTGGACCTGAACGGGATATCTGGACCTGAACGGGATATCTGGACCTGAACGGGATATCTGGACCTGACCGGGATATCTGGACCTGACCGGGATATTGGGACCTGACCGGGATATTGGCACCTGAACCGGGATATCTGGACCTGACGGGATATCTGGACCTGACGGGATATCTGGACCTGACCGGGATATCTGGACCTGACCGGGATATCTGGACCTGAACGGGATATCTGGACCTGACCGGGATATCTGGACCTGACCGGGATATCTGGACCTGACGGGATATCTGGACCTGACGGGATATCTGGACCTGACGGGATATCTGGACCTGAACGGGATATCTGGACCTGACGGGATATCTGGACCTGACCGGGATATCTGGACCTGACGGGATATCTGGACCTGACCGGGATATCTGGACCTGAACGGGATATCTGGACCTGAACGGGATATCTGGACCTGACCGGGATATCTGGACCTGACGGGATATCTGGACCTGACGGGATATCTGGACCTGACCGGGATATCTGGACCTGACCGGGATATCTGGACCTGAACGGGATATCTGGACCTGAACGGGATATCTGGACCTGAACGGGATATCTGGACCTGACCGGGATACCTGGACCTGAACGGGATATCTGGACCTGACCGGGATATCTGGACCTGACGGGATATCTGGACCTGACCGGGATATCTGGACCTGAACGGGATATCTGGACCTGAACGGGATATCTGGACCTGACCGGGATATCTGGACCTGAACGGGATATCTGGACCTGACGGGATATCTGGACCTGACGGGATATCTGGACCTGACGGGATATCTGGACCTGACGGGATATCTGGACCTGAACGGGATATCTGGACCTGACGGGATATCTGGACCTGACCGGGATATCTGGACCTGACGGGATATCTGGACCTGACCGGGATATCTGGACCTGAACGGGATATCTGGACCTGAACGGGATATCTGGACCTGACCGGGATATCTGGACCTGACGGGATATCTGGACCTGACGGGATATCTGGACCTGACCGGGATATCTGGACCTGACCGGGATATCTGGACCTGAACGGGATATCTGGACCTGAACGGGATATCTGGACCTGACCGGGATATCTGGACCTGAACGGGATATCTGGACCTGACGGGATATCTGGACCTGACGGGATATCTGGACCTGACGGGATATCTGGACCTGAACGGGATATCTGGACCTGACGGGATATCTGGACCTGACCGGGATATCTGGACCTGACGGGATATCTGGACCTGACCGGGATATCTGGACCTGAACGGGATATCTGGACCTGAACGGGATATCTGGACCTGACCGGGATATCTGGACCTGACGGGATATCTGGACCTGACGGGATATCTGGACCTGACCGGGATATCTGGACCTGACCGGGATATCTGGACCTGAACGGGATATCTGGACCTGAACGGGATATCTGGACCTGAACGGGATATCTGGACCTGACCGGGATACCTGGACCTGAACGGGATATCTGGACCTGAACGGGATATCTGGACCTGAACGGGATATCTGGACCTGACCGGGATATCTGGACCTGACCGGGATATTGGGACCTGACCGGGATATTGGCACCTGAACCGGGATATCTGGACCTGACGGGATATCTGGACCTGACGGGATATCTGGACCTGACCGGGATATCTGGACCTGACCGGGATATCTGGACCTGAACGGGATATCTGGACCTGACCGGGATATCTGGACCTGACCGGGATATCTGGACCTGAACGGGATATCTGGACCTGAACGGGATATCTGGACCTGAACGGGATATCTGGACCTGACCGGGATATCTGGACCTGACCGGGATATCTGGACCTGACCGGGATATTGGGACCTGACCGGGATATTGGGACCTGAACCGGGATATCTGGACCTGACGGGATATCTGGACCTGACGGGATATCTGGACCTGACCGGGATATCTGGACCTGACCGGGATATCTGGACCTGACCGGGATATCTGGACCTGAACGGGATATCTGGACCTGACCGGGATATCTGGACCTGACCGGGATATCTGGACCTGACGGGATATCTGGACCTGACCGGGATATCTGGACCTGACCGGGATATCTGGACCTGAACGGGATATCTGGACCTGAACGGGATATCTGGACCTGACCGGGATATCTGGACCTGAACGGGATATCTGGACCTGAACGGGATATCTGGACCTGAACGGGATATCTGGACCTGACCGGGATATTGGGACCTGACCGGGATATCTGGACCTGAACGGGATATCTGGACCTGACCGGGATATTGGGACCTGACCGGGATATTGGCACCTGAACCGGGATATTGCTACCTGAGCTGGATGTTTGAACTTAGTTTATCCTGTCTCTTTACTTATTTCTGGTTTTCCTTACAATTTCTTATTCTTTTTTTAATTCATTTCTTCATTCATTTATTTTCTCCCCTATTTTTTTCAATTGATATCATTTTTCTACCAAGTCCAAAAATCCCGTCTAGTCGTGGTTTACAAATTAAAGTATAACCAATAGCAATTGGATTCTATTGTTACCGCAAGTATTAACACTACAATTATTTCTGGGGCTTTGCCCCTAAATCCGACTGGTGGGCTGACAGCGCCCCAGAATCCCAAACGGCGATCAAATTTTTAAATAAAACCAAAGCCACCTTTTAGCAATTTTTGAATTGAACCCTGGTGCTGGCGACTTTGCCTATTCTAGACAAAAATTATGTATAAAACCTTGACTATGCTCCGCTATCAATTGTGGATCATGGGGAGATAATGAAAAAAGTGAAAAGAACCAAAATCAAACAAACAAACGAATTAAAGTAGAGGATAAAAACTTACTGTAAAACGCTGCTTACAGTCCGCTCGCTTATGAGCGGCACCCGGAGTATGGCGGCGGCCATGTCAAACACAACCGTGACTTCAAGGTGCCGCTCCTTTGACTCCAGGTGCCGCTCAGATGACGCCCGCACCGCGCCCCTGAACACCTCCATGTGGTATTCTGATATGGCTGCTCTCTCAAAAATCTAAAAATCGGTTATAATTATCGGTCTAACAAATTTGATTAAAAGTCTAGCACAATACGTTATACCTCTAACAAAATTTGTGCTCCGTTCCAGGGTGAAATCTTATTTTATAGTAAATCATTGTCAACATCACCAACAAACTAGTACGTATATGGGAAAGTATAGAATTATTTGTTTAACAATTCTGCTATTACTCCAGTTGGATATTTTACTTTTAGAGGATAAAAACTGAGTCTATTCCTGAAGTCCATTTGCCCATTTTCACACCTGAGTTGGATGTTCTCTTGTTGACTGAAATAGATTCTGCCAATTCTGTTGCCATTCCGTTGCCAAATCGCACCCATTCATCCATTTGATAAACTTCTTTGATTCAAAGTTAGTGTGAATACATAGGAGATCATTCAGCTTGATAATTCGGTCTTTATAAATCCCGTACTCCCCTAGAGTAGCTGTGTCTTGCGAGAGTAGTTGGTCATCGTAGAGCAGTAGATTTTTTCCGTGTGGGATGTTTATTTCCTGGGATATTCTTTCTTTGAGATCAAAGATTGTTTGATTCGAAGTACACTGAATTTGAAAAGTGCCAGCTATTGGATGCATTACAAGCATAACTATCTCTTTGGCAGCTGGTGACGTTGGCGTCCCATGTGTGGCTGTGTCCGTGAGGCAGGTATGACGTCACTCTGTTCAAGGTGCTGATCTACTACTCGGCTTTCCTGTTCATCTTGTCTGTAACCGTAGTGGCTGTGTTGTGGACTTAGAGTAGCATCCGGATTAGGCACAGGTTGTGGGTGAGGTACAGGTTGTGGGTTTGGAACGACATATGGAGTAGGAATAGGTTGTCTTGAATAGGTTGTTGGTTATAAACATCATGTGGCTTATGGACAATATATTGATTAGGCACAGGGTGTGGGTTTTGAATAGGTTGTTGGTTAGTAGGTTGTGGGTTTGGAATTGGTCGTGGGTTTTGGAGAGGTTGTGAAGGTTTGGCAGGAGGGGAATTTTGTTGGTAATGGGTAGGTATAGGTTGTTGTGGATTTTGAGATGGATGTTGATTATGTTGTTTTGGACTTTGTGGGTACTCATCCGCTACAGTTGTCTGCCCGACTGGAGTTTGTGTTGCATTAGCGGGCAAATGGCGGCCAGTTGTTGTATGGCCTAATATACCTGGGTTGTAAATGCTAATGATCTGAACCTGAGAATCATTTGGTATTTCGTAGCTGCAGAGGAGCCTGGCGGGTTCCATAATGATGCCTTGAAAAGCCAGACTGTCTTGCTTGTTAATGGGAAATATATTCGATAGATTTTGTAAGAAGTTCTCTACCGTTATGTACACTCCAACTCCACTAATGTATTTGAAGTTTCCTACCAAGTCAACTAACTTAACTGTTTCACTAATTTTGTACTTTTCATTAATTTTGTTAGACTTTTCATTAATTTTGTTAGACACTTTCACTAATTTTGATAGACTTTTCATTCATTTTGGTAGACTTTTCACAAATTTTGTTAGACTTTTCACAAATTTTGTTAGACTTCTCATTGATTTTGATCAACTTTCTAGTAATTTTGGTAATGGCAAATCTGTTAGACATTTCACAAATTTTGTTAGAGGTATAACGAATTTTGTTAGACTTTTAACAAAATTTGTTTGACCGATAATTAGGACCCTTTATTTATTACACTTAGATTAGCTTCCTATTAAATTGGTAAGTATAAGTTATATTCTTACTTGTTCTCTTCCTTCTGACCTGTTCTCTCCCCTCCTCTCCAGGCTTTCGAAGGTGCGGCTGGTGTGCTGGCTTTCGAAGGAGCTCTCGGGCTGTGTCAATTCCTGTTCGGCCACAGTCCTCGCTGCTGCTCCCCATGCTGGCATCTCGGAGGAGTCCGGCTCCTTCATGGACTTCGCCTCGGAGCGGGTGTCCTGGATTCGCCCCTTCTCCTAGATAGGCAGTTATAAGCTATACTTACTTGTATTAGAAGCACCACTCTGTGTAATTCCATTGATTTTGGCAACTTCGGTATGTATATGTCGGTGAGAACCATTAGAACCGACATAAATATTTATTTTCTAGATTTTTTTCAAAAAAAATCAGGATAATTTTTGCCACGAAAACAACAGCGCCGGGCGGTTATTCGAAGCAATACGGTATACTGAAAAGAGTGTCCATGGTTTGGTAATACAACCTCTATGTCATGTTTCTGCCAGAACTTGGATCTCCCGGATGACGTAATCTCTCCCTGGGCATCAGTCTTCGTGTAGGCCGCCCCGATAGGGCCCACCGTCTCCTGCTTCTTAGCTTTCTCCTGGTGGAAGCTGTAGTTGGAGCCGGAGGACTTGCACACTCTGTCCTTAACCAACTTCTCATCCAAGTCGTCTTCGTTACGCGCGTATATCGTCACGTGTTTTTGGTGCAGAAGTCTATAAGGAAAGGATGCTCATAACAATGCATATAATATGTATAGGGGGAATACCTCTCTATGTCTGGTATGTGGTAGGCCCGAGGGCCCTTTATAGAGCTGGACACCGCCTCTCCCGACCAGTTGATGAGCACGAACTTATTCAGACCCGTGTTGGTGTCCACCACTCGAATGTATGCGTAAAGGATTTTACTGGCGGACATCTCGTAAACTAATTCGTTCCAGTCGTCTCCAATCTCCTCAACGATGAGGGTAGGAGATTTCCCATCATATCCAAACACTGCCCAGGTGTTAGAAGAAGTGGCGTTTCTAATTTCGTCGTAAGCTGCGCCTATCTGTTTGCCGTTAGTACTCAGATCTATTCTCTCCATTCAAATGCTGTCTAATTAGAATTAGATAATAACACGCACTACTCTATTCTGTAGAACTTAGCGGTACACGAAATTATATTATTATGGGTAGTTTCTATATTGTAATTCAAATTGAATAAAACACTATAAACATAAATAAGGAATCTCTAACTAAGAGTTTTTGCAAGTCAGCATAATTCTGAGAAATTTATTTTTGGCATGCGACTTGAAAATGTCAGGTTTGGCTTCCCATACACGTAATACAATAGAATGGGAATTCAGGTTAGAATAATTTGCCCAATGTGTACAAACAGAACTAATTATAGTAACTAGGTGAGCATGAATAAATTGCAAATGCACAATCCAAACTATTGTGTTATTGAACATGAAATACGACAATATAAAGCCATGGTTACATCTACATAACTAATTCAAACAATAACGAAATAATCAAAATATTATTTCTTACTAGAAGTTCAATAGCAAGTAATTAGTGACAGTAATAGAAGGTTATATAACAGATGCAATAATATGTAAGCAGTTCTGGAGAATAGGAAATGTTAGAAAAATCTGCTTGAAGGGATACATTGAATGGAAAGACTTGATCAAGGAGAGAAAAAAGAACACTGTAAATTGTAATCAACGTCTAAAAAGGAGTAAAAATTAAAAGAATAGAAAAGAAAAGTTAGCATAGGGGCCATAAAGAAATGTATGATTGTTAAGAAAATGTTATCACATCTAATTATGCAAATGATGAAAATCACTCATTCATTCAACAGGAAAATTAAGTTATTGAAAAGCCTCCTAATTTTTGACTTCAAAACTGAGGGCTATTTAAAAAAGTGTTACCTTTCATAACTACACAGTTAACTACAACTGGGATTGTTGTCTAGACATCAATAACAGTATGAAACATGGGAATAGTTATCGCAATAAACGTGTAGACTAGTACACTAAATATAATCAGTTTGGGACATAACATGAGCTAGCCAGCCAGGAGGTTTGAGGTTCGAAATATTGCAAGTATAAATCAATCAATCAGTCAATAAATAAACAAAAGTATAAATAAACCAATAAATAAATAAATAAATAAATAAGGAACAGATAAACTTACATGACGTATAGGTGTGGAGTGGTATAAATAATACAGAAGTTGTCCAGCAAATGGAGAGGATAGAACTTGATAGTCTTTGTCTGAGCAAACGGAGCTCCTCGAGAGAAGACACGGGTCGATAGATTCCATGTTATGAACAAAGCGGGATTCAGGTACGTGAAGGTGATTCTCCTATCGCATAGAGAGGAATTAAAAAGCGGATTTGATTTAGAATACAGTCGAAATCGAGTGTTTCTGAAACAGTCTTTTTAGTCTCCGGATTATTTGGAAGTCCAATTCTTGTGTTAGTTAGTATAATCGTAACTCTTTTATATAATATTTGGATACTTAACGTTCGCGGCTTAATTGTCAAATAGAGGGATTTTGTGTTCTTTTTTTGTTCCACTATTAAATATTATTATTATTATTATTATTATTATTATTATTATTATTATTATTAATCAATTCAAATAATACCAAAACAGATGGAAGGAAACAAACTGAAAAGAGTTACATACCGGTATAACTCCCGTAGAGACGTGAAAGAGAGCGAACAATTCACAAAAACATCACATAAATTTAGGGAGATCTGATGGGGTCTGTAGGTTATACACCAAATATTGAAAATACTATAAATCGACAAGTAAATAATTAGAATAAGTGCAAGATTCATTAAGCACCTGTTTGACTTTCATCCGAATGCCTCTGTCCCCGAACATCTGTCAATCTAAGACATCTGACACTTAAAGAACAAATATTTCTTTTGAAACTGGGTGACCGCTGCACAAGTTGTGTAGCATCCTAACTCCTACAGAAAAGAGCTGAGAAGCACGGTTGAATGGAACACCAGTTACGAGGGGGAACTTACTCGAGTCAAACTTGAGAGCTATTAGTCATCTCCGGACACGACACAGAATGAATGAATGCTTCCTATGGAATCTCCTATAGAGCAGCCAGATAAGGGAGTTACGGGAGTATCAGGTAGAGGAGGAACATACCTGATCAAATACATTGATAACCATCTTTACACTGTTACTTTTTAACTGAGGAAATCTTGCATGTTTATTTCACATACTTATCGTATTAGCGGAATATGTCGAGCTGTTTTAATGTATTTGTGATATTTCTCCACCCATTATATTTGAGACTAGTGTCTTGAATTAATCGAATCAACGAGTAGATTTTATAAATACAAATTGTGTTGCCATAGTAGCTAGTCAAGTTGTTAGTTTTAACTAGTAGTGTGTTTCATGGACTATGCAAAATCACCATATAAAACTCAAAATTAAGAGCCACTATTCGATAACGAGACAATTTTTTCAGGTAAACCAATTTACTCAAAGGCAAATCCAGCCCCAAACCCGAAGGGGACAGAGGGGGGGGGGGCAGAAGGGGGCAGAGACCAAGTTCATAACTAAATTTTCAACATATATTAATCTAGAATATCTCAAAGTCCTTTAAAAATGTATATACAATTATATATAGTGAATGCGTGATAGCTGTAATCAAACCAAAGCTATATACAGTGGAACTTCCACAAACGTGGCCTGTGGAAACGGGGATCCTCTGAAATTTGGGTTAAAAAAATGCAGCAAATTCCTAGTCCCACATAAATGAACCTCCACAAACGGGGAATCGGGGTGGCTAAGACCTTGCGTCCCTGGCACCCGTTTCTGCAGGTTCTACTGTAACTGCATACCTGCCAACCGTACAGGGATTCCCTGTACAGTACAGGGATTTTAATTACTAATTATGAGTCAAATAATGCCTAAAAATGTCTACAGTGGTGATAGTATATTCTGCCATGCATTCATTTACCACATAAAAGCACAACTGGTTAATATCTTATATATTAAATCACAATGATTTTTTTTTTTGTTTGTTTGTTCAGAATTGATTGAGGAACTGGTAAGAGCTACAGGCTTGAATTTTGGCAGGAGGGTGGGAAATAGTGTATCTAGAAACAAGTTCTAATATCTAAGAAAAATATTCATATCTTCCCTCTCAAAAGGTGACAAAACTATCAGCTGTTAAGAATGCATTATAGAGAGCCTAACTGAGACTGCAATTTAATTGGCTGAAAAAATATATACAAATAATTCTGGGTCAATACATTTGACCAATAAATTTTGCCCTGTAAGTTAGTATACTTTAATAGTCCCATTAATCGCATAAATAGTCTATTTAGTAAAAGTTAAACTAAAACCTTTCATTCCACCTTATAAAATCTTCATTTCCAAACTTTTGATTAATTAATCAATTTGATTTCAGATTTGCTACTCATAAACCCGAAAAAATATATATTTGTCAGTTAAGAATAATTTTCGTATCAATGAGTTTTTTAGCAAGAATTAACGTATTAATTTACCGAGGCTCATGAGCATATATTATTATGATTTAGTCTAAAAGTTTGAGCTGTTTACTTTCTTCCTGAAGTAACAAATTTGTCTAATCTAATTAAGGACTCAAAATTGTTGTAAATTCACGCGAGGGCCGAAGGCTCGAGAATAAGTTGTGAGAACGCGCGTAGTGCGGTCGATCAGCTTAAATATACTGCTTAGGAGGGGACAGCTCAATAAGGTAGGGATCTGCTACCTACATACTGTATAGTAGAATCTGCTAAAGGTTACTCTATACAACGGTCATTTGTACATAGGCTAGCGGCCAGCTATTATAATTCCTAAAAGATTTCCCGTAATATAATTAACCTGCCTATGAGGCCTTCGAACGTTAAGTAACGCTTTCGAGGGAGGAGAAGGATAACGAATGTCACAGATCGTACTTTTTATTCCAAAATGGCAAAAAACTTGAAGTAAGGAAAGGGATGTATAATTTTCGTTAAATTTCCGTTACATTCCACAGTATTTAAATACAACTGGCATAACATTTGAAAAGGTATTTGCCATGAATACAAGCGAGGGCCACAGGCCCGAGTGCAAGTTGTAAGAACGCGCGTAGCGCGGACGAGCAGCTTGTATTCATTAAAGCGTACAGGAATTCCCTGTTCAGTATATAAGTCAATGTTTTCTTCCTTTACAAAGCGATAATTTTACTATGTGAGTGTATAGTAATTCTTTGGACGAGCGAGCGCAACGAGCGAGAAAAATTTTTGGGAGGTGTATAGGGATTTTGGCCAATGTACAGGGAGAAATTGGAGCCCTGTACAGGGTTATTACTTAAATAGGTTGGCAGGTATGTAACTGGTGACTTATGCAAATCTGGACTTCAGGTCTGGGGGGCAGCTCATTAATTATGGGGGGGGGGGGGGCCTCCGCTTGTATATAAAACAAATTCCTTCAACGAAGTGAATCATACATCGGTGAACTTAGTTGGATTTTACTGTAGCGAATAAATCATCGGAATAAACTACATATATGGGTGTGTATAGAAACACATTTGTTATAATGGAAGGTAATTAAAACGAATAAGTAAGCAGTATGCTGGAATATGGAATATAAATATCACAAAGTCACAGTTCAACCCGTGAACCAATAAACAAATTTTTCTGCTCATGGATACTCAACTTGAGTTTGGACTGCTTGTTAGAAACAACTGTTAAGGTATTGGTAAGAATATTGATCCACTAACGAGCCTAACCACATTTGAATAAAACCTCAGGATTGGACGCGAATTAATACAGATTTCCGGTTTGTTTTCGAACACAAATATTCAATTATTTAATTAATTAATAATATCCTTTCAAAAGATTTTCAATACAAATGACACCGGTTAATACGAATTTCGGATATGGCCAACAAATTTTAACATCAGCTTGGTGTTCGCATCAAGTATGAACTAACAATAGTCTGGTAATAATTATTGAACATCTAGCGGTAAATCAAATTTAATGAACATAAATCAGTGTACAAGAGATACAATGTAAGAATGTCATGGCATATAATCGAAGGAAAGTTTAAAACTAGGATCTCCGGGCACAATAGCTGATAGAATCCTTGAATTAGAACAATTCAGTGGCGCGGCGATCAAGTTCTCACATCTACATGTTCTCATCTCTAGTTCTCATATCTACAGGAGAGTGAGGAGTGAAGAAGGAAGTTTGAGAAAGAATAGCAGTTACGAGGAGGTACTTACTTGAGTAAGCTTGAGAGAGATAAGATCTTCGGGTAGACACGATACTTCCTAACAGAATCCTTGCATTGGAACAAGTGAGCTGCGATCAGTCAGTGCTATTCTTCATTCTCCTAGAGAGTAAGGAGCTGATAAATTATTTTGAGAAAGTATAGCAGTTACAAAAAGGTAATTACTTGAGACAGTTCGAGACCGATCAGAACATGGCCAGAGATTCCACTAATTGATTGGTCCATGCTTAAAACGAAGAAAGCACAATCAGCAAGTGTGGTTCTTCCATTTTCTAGAGAATAAGTCAAGTAGAATGAGGTAAATAAAAGTTAAAGTACTCACTAACTTTACCATTCCAAGATAGATCACATCTCCAGACACTCCACTGATTGATTAAAAAGGAGTAAACAAGTGTGTTCCTCTTCTCCTATGAGAATAAGTACTTTCTATGAAAATATTAAGCTATGGTCAAATAGTGTATTTCGAATACAGGGTAGTTTGAGATAAAATATCATTCAAGAAGGGTAACTTACTTCAGTCAAATGTAGAGTGAATAGGAATTATATTCACTTTTAACTTCTTGGACGGAAAGACTCCTGGATGTTCTTCTTGTTTAGTTTAATTTTTTAGTTTTTGTTTGAATATTTCCTCACCCATTATATTTTAGTTCTAGTTCCTTCAATTAATCGAGTCAAGCATTAGCTTTGATATATAAATTGTATTGCTAGGTAATGGCGTGTGCAAGTTCAGGCGAAGGCTCCCCCTACTCTACTCACGGTTGTCCGAGTTAGCATAAACAATATTTACAATTATTAAACTTAGGATAATGCAATCACTGTTAATTTATGCATGCAAAAAACAGTTTATCAACTAGCATATGGCTTTTCTTTTATTATACTACATTCGTTAATAATATTCGTTTGAGTATACCGTGTTTCACGGTACTATGCAAAATATAAACCATAAACCCCAAATTATGATAGTAATAGTACCCCTAATAGTACCCCAATGCCCCAATGCTAGACTGACCAACTTCAGGATCTTTAAACAGCCTACCATTCGATAACCAGCAAAATGATTTATAATCGACATGCTGGTTATCAGCGTCAAACTAAGATATGATCTGCATTTCACGTGTTCAAATTTGTTGTGTATGTAATTGGATTTGCAAGGTGTTTATCAGTGACCCATCGATCGACCTAATCTTAACACCGCTCTCTAAATTCTGGTTCGTACAATAATCTGCGCAGTCTTTCGTAAGATTGATCGTTTGAAAAACGGCAACTCAAGTACACAAGATTTCAATTAAAATGGAGACAACATCTTAAATTAAATTTCTATGGGAGACCAAACAGTTCTTTATTATAAATATTAAAAACTAGAGTCATTTCGACAAACTATACAGTACTTGAGCTAGCTAGAGGGAGCAATTCTTACGCCTCCTTTATAGATAAATCGACAAGAAAAGACATTAGGCGGGGGATATTAATTAAATTAAATTATATTAATTATCTAGAGGAAAAATGTGATAAACTACAATATGATTTCGAGTGTATTGCTATTAGCTTAAGATTTACTTACACTAAAATAAATGTCTCTCAAAACTAGAGGATAAATGTGATGAAGTGCATACGTGATTTTCAAGCCAACTAATCCAGCTCTTTACACCAACATTCACTTAATCCACAGAAACTTGCTTGCAAATAAACCAAATGTACTTCACTAATCTTCAGTTTTACACTAATATCAATTGTTATATTGAAGCTGCAACTGATAGCGGAACTATGCTATAGATGTCGGAGACTCAAAAGAAATAAATGGGATTCAAATGACATCCATGAAAACCAAAATAAAAATTTTCCCACCAAAAATATCGCCATTATAGCTATAGAACGTTAAAAATCTACGAAACGACCAAAGTTAAATCCCAACAAGTGAAGCAACTGGATGAGTTGGCGTGGAATAAGGAGTATGCAAATGCGTTGATAATTATTGCTTAAGATGTACTTACTTCCAACAATGAACAAAGTATAACTAGAAGAAAAGAATTGATGAAATGATTGTCGACTTGCAACTTGTATTTGATTTTACTTACTGTAGGCCTTCGTCGTAACTGTTTATGTCTAAAACATACAAATATGATGAGCAATATGATATCGAGTGTAGTACTACACTATATGTATTCGTACCAATCAATAGTTTGTGCCACAATTTTCGCATGGCGGAAATACGTTGCGAAATTCATGCGTGTCTTATCAAAATCTGAAAATAGTATTTTTCAAGTTTGGTTAATAGCTTGTTATACTAAATATTTGGGGCCATATTGAGCCGACATTTTCATAGTGGCCTGCATATTCCTCTCAGTGCCACTTGTGGCACAAATTGTAAAATGATTGTAAGTCAACAACTAAGATTAGGAAAGTTTAGAAATTGTCAGCAAGAGTAATTCTGGTATGTAGAATTCAAAACTGCATTCAGGCTTCTATAATTCGAAACACTTATTTTGGTAAACAGAAACATATATTTAATGAGCTCATTATCTAGTCAATTAGTTAGCACCTCAAAAAAACTAAAATTATTAACCCTGACATTAGTGACATACCAATTTATGAGTCTCATCACATCGAAACCCAATTTAATGTGTACTTCTATTGAAATATCGATGAATATATAAAATGAATGTGAAAATTATTGATCGGTACGAATACTATTGGTAGATAGAACTTACATTTTAACACCATCCTGGTGACCCTAAAGAAAATGTGATGAAATAATGATTTCGATTATATTTATATGAAGTTAGGTTTACTTACTTTAAACGTCTTGAGCGCTATAAGATTTAGAGACAGGTAATAGAAATCGATTAGAGGGTGGATAGAGGTATTACAGGGATTTAATTTGGAGTCTGGGGCGCTATATTAATTTGTCATTTCAGTATTACAATTTTAGGTGCTATAGACTTAAGCGCCATCAATTTAAACCCTGATTTATACCTTTCCCAGTTGAGAAAATATATATTATTACCACCAATTACCTTGGTCTTTCTTTTAGATCTAGAAATGAATTTCAAATTAATAAATTAACTCCAATTTAATTTGGTTAATTGCAGTATCATGATGCTTTAATTAAGCTATAGAACATTATGATACAGCAATACGATGGTTTGCATAGACAAAAATAATAGTCATTTACTATAGTAAATCAATAAACTCCCATAGTTAAAACATAATTATCTTCTAGCTGTTGCCTGAATAAGACTGAAGAATATTTTAAAATAAGAAAGAAATAGGTAAATACTGTTTAGTCAAACGTGCCGTTACTCAAATAGTAGCCTGGGCGATTATTTGAGTTGAGCTGTTTCGTACGATTACAATCCACTGTACGATTACCATCCCTTGTACGATTACTATCCATCGTACGATTACTATCCAAAGATTTAGATCATAGTGTAGAAAAAGTTTCGTCATACTCAAGGTGTTATATCTAGTACAGCGGCATAGCCATAAAATTTTAACAGATTGTTCATTTTTTTGATAAAAGCACCAAAATTTGTACACATGTACTTTGATGTAGTGCGAACATTTTAGTGTTTGCCGGACTTGTTTCCCATAAAACTTGTTCAAATTAAGTTATATCGTCTTTTTATTGTTGAATTCGGTTTCCAAGTAAAATTTCCGATAATTTGATATACCGCATGACCATATTTGGAAGAATTTTTCCATAGCAACGCTGGAATGTACCAGGAATATGTCAAAAATTCAATTCTCCAATTGTGTCCTTACCCAATCGAGTGACCCCTCTTTCGACTCCACTCAACTACCTGAGTATAATTATACACATACCGACCCTGTAAAACGTGATTTGATAAAATTATTCGAGATTCACCGTGATTTACCATAAATATCGAATAATTTTAAAACTCTATATTTTACGGATTTGGACCCCCGGTCCAAATCTGTAGGGGGGTCATTTCGTCAAAACAAGTGGTTCCCAACGCGGGCGATTATCGCTCTCAGAGGGGTGAAAATTCGGTACACAGTTGAAGGGGGCGATGCAGGGCCGGATTTACCATTAGGCTAAGTAAGCTATAGCCTTCGGGCCACTACAGGACCGATGTACAGGACCACTACCGACCAATGTCGATCATATTCGGCCCACTTGTGTGGTTCAGCCTTCAGGCCACTCAAGGGTAAATCCTGAAAGGTAAATGCGATGAAGTTCTCTTAGCGGCGATGTTGTTTTAAACACTATTTTTAACAATGTCTAATCCAAATTGTTATCTAGGAAGGTGACTGCCGAGACCTTATAATTATCCGAGCATTTTAAGTCAAAATGTTACAATATATTAAACCACTAATAATTGTTTCAATTAGAAGAACTAAATTTGTAAAATAATTTGATAAAATTGGGCAATGACGAAAAAAGGTTGGGAACCACTGGTTTAGACTTTAGAGTGAGTGAGGATGATATAACACCTTGAGTATGACCGAACTTTTTCTACATTAAGACGTAACTTTTTCTACACTATGATCCAGGGTTGCCGTGGGAATGGGATGGGAATGGGAATCGTATTTATCCTATGGGAATTCCCACAGGTTTTCCCGTCATTTGTGAAGCCATCAAAATCAAAAGTAGATCATATAAAGTATCCAATAGGATTTGGAATTCTCATAGGATTTCGATGGGGGATTTGCCATGTGAAAACCACATAGGATTCCCAGATGGGAATTCCCATGGGAATTCCTACGGAAACTCTGTGGGAATGGGATGGGAATGAAAATTCCCTTCCCACGGCAACCCTGCTATGATCTAACAGTCTGTCTTTGGATAGTAATCGTGCGATGGATAGTAATCGTACGATGGATGGTAATCGTACAGTGGATTGTAATCGTACGAAACAGAGCTACTATTAGATATTTGAGGAAATACGTTACATACACTTAATCTATTCACCAACTCCCCTTTCATGTGTGGAATTATTAAATTACGTATATATTCTCGGATTTTACTACGTAGTTAGCTAGGTAGGAGTAGGTTTATTTTCATTTATTCAGGGTAGGCGATTATAAAATTTAAATCAACTTTAGGGGTTGGAGGGGGGGCGATTATTCGAGTAAATAAAATAATCAAATTGATATTGAAATCAAAGCCAGTCCATAGTAATTCATTATACACTAGCTAACTGAACGTTCTTAAGGATACTAACCATTATGTCATTACGTAATAATGACTCTTTGGGGAGGAACGTTTGTTAAGAATTTCCATAATTTGTATAAATAGAAGGTGTATTAAATTTTTATAAACATCTGTAAAATTTTAGTGAGTAGAGAATATGCGATATTCTGGAAATGGGGGAATCAAGAACTAGTAGAATTACCAGGGATCAAACAAAGGACTAGATCTAGATCAGTGGTTCTCAACATTTTTAATATTAAGGTCCCCGAGAGTATTAAAAAATATTGCGACAAAAAACATGTACTAATTAATAAGATATTATTATCGTGATAGGTTACGCGGTGGACCCCTTAAATCATTCGCGGATCCCAGATTGAAAACCACTAATCTGGTAGTGTTAAATCAAATAGAAATTCCAGCTAAACCAAAGGATAAATAAATTAGAGGAATAATAATTACCGTTTGATTTGGAAAATGTCAGGGATCCCCCTCTCACTAATGAGGGGGCCCCTTGCTGTTGTTGTTGTTGTTGTTGTTGTTGTTGTTGACATTGCTAACAAATCAACAATTGGACGTACTTATATAGTGCTCAGCAATAGTACTGTATAGCCGGTTAGTAATTTAGGAATTTAAACAAACCGCTCGTCCTCCCTATGCGAGTGCTCACATCTTACACTCGATGTGCGGCCCGACCTTCGCTTATATTCCAAGCAAATTCCTTGTCGAAAATAAACCCGTGGCGTATTTAAAATGAATTTTAAATAAAAACTTGAAAGCCTATTATCTAAGCTTTTATTGTTACAAAAATGAGTCAATCTATTCCTTGGATTATTGATACTAACAATTGTGATTTAAAAGATCATTATAATAACCTGGCAGAGAAATATACATTGGGAAACTTATTGGATTTACTGTAGAGAGTAGATTAATAGATTAAACTATTACTTAAACAGAAACTCATTGGTTATAATGAAGGTAATTAAAACGAATCAGTATGCTGGAATATGGAATGAAAATATCACAAAGGTACAGTCCAACCGGTTAAACAAAAGTCAAATTTTCTGCCCAGGATACTTAACTTTGAGTATACAAACAGAACTAATTATAGCAATCAGATGATGCCTGAATAAATTCTCACAGGTCACAGGAAAGTTGATGGAAATGCACAATACAAACTATTGTGAATTGAACATAGTACGTAATTACGACATTAAATAGAATACAAAGCCCATGGAATAGTTACATTAAATATAACATAATTCAAACAATAACGAAATAATCAAACATAATTCCTTACTACAACTTCAATGGCAAGTGATTAACAGTTGACAGTAATAGAAGGTTATATACAAATGAAATAATGTGTAAGCAGTTCTGTAAAATAAGAAATGTTTGAAAAATCTGCTTTAAGGTATGTATTGTAAGGAGTGATCAAGGAGAGAAATAGAACACTAATGAAAACGTCTGAAAAAGAGTCAAACTAATAGAATAAAATAAAAAAGTTAGTCTACGGCGATTGAACCATAAAGAAATGTATAACTGTCAGGAAATGACAATAATAATTTACAACGAAAAAAAATATGCAATTAATAAAATCACACATACAGCGAATACACAAATGATAGATAGATAGTAGGAATTGGGAGAAAGTATTAGATATCCGCAATCAATGTAAACCGAGATCAAAATAAACGCGGTAATCGTATGTCATTGAGAATGAGTTAGACGCCAAAACGGGGAGGGAATAACATCAAAATATATAACAAAAATTGAATGAAAAGACAAAGTTTGCTGAAGAAAAACATTAAGACACCGGCATAGAATCACAGAACAGAGAAGGAGAATATGAAAGTAAACAATAAATGGAAAGGTAGAAAAAGAATAACAGTTAGTACAAGTGCTATAAAGTGTCACTCACTAGATAAACTTCTGTAGTTTAGATAAAAGGTAGCAAATTAATCACAAAGTAATAGATGAATTTAGAAGAACTGCGGAATATATCTCGCTTGTAGACAAACTAGTGAAGTTACAAGAAATGGCCAGGTAAACAACAATAACAGCTAGTACAAGTGCTAAAAAGAGTGACTTAATGAAATAACGTTAGTAGCTTATAGAAGGTAGTAAACCTTGCTGAAAGTAGAAAATGTACAAAAGGAGAACTGCGGAATATATCTCGCTTGTAGACCAACTAGTGAAGTTACTATAAATGGCCAGATAACAACAATAACACATAGTACAAGTGCTAAAAAGAGTGACTTACTGAAATAATGTTTGTAGCTTATATAAAAGATAGAAAAACTATCTCAAAGTAGCAAAAGAACCCAAGGAGAACTGCGGAATATATCCCGCTTGTAGACCAACTAGTAAAGTTACAAGAAATGGCCAGGTAAGAACAATAACAGCTAATACAAGTGCTAAAAAGAGTGACTTAGTAAATAACGTTTGTAGCTTATAGAAGGTAGCAAAACTATCTCAAAGTAGCAAATGAACTCAAGGAGAACTGCGGAATAAATCTAGCTTGTAGACGAACTAGTAAAGTTACAAGAAATGGCCAGGTAACAACTATAACAGATAGTACAAGTGCTAAAAAGAGTGACTTACTGAACTAATGTTTGTAGCTTATATAAAATGTAGCAAAACTATCTCAAAGTAGCAAATGAACTCAAGGAGAACTGCGGAAAATATCTCGCTTGTAGACCAACTAGTGAAGTTACTATAAATGGCCAGGTAACAACAATAACAGATAGTACAAGTGCTAAAAAGAGTGACTTACTGAACTAATGTTTGTAGCTTATATAAAATGTAGCAAAACTATCTCAAAGTAGCAAATGAACTCAAGGAGAACTGCGGAAAATATCTCGCTTGTAGACCAACTAGTAAAGTTACTAGAAATGGCCAGGTAACAACAATAACAACTAATACAAGTGCTAAAAAGAGTGACTTAATAAATAACGTTTGTAGCTTATAGAAGGTAGCAAAACTATCTCAAAGTAGCAAATGAACTCAAGGAAACTGCGGAATAAATCTCGCTTGTAGACAAACTAGTGAAGTTCCCAGAAATGGCCAAGTAACAACAATAACAGCTAATACAAGTGCTAAAAAGAGTGACTTAATAAATAACGTTTGTAGCTTATAGAAGGTAGCAAAACTATCTCAAAGTAGCAAATGAACTCAAGGAAAACTGCGGAATAAATCTCGCTTGTAGACCAACTAGTGAAGTTACAAGAAATGCACAGATAACAACAATAACAGCTAGTACAAGTGATAAAAAGAGTGACTTAGTAAATAATGTTTGTAGCTTATATAAAAGGTAGCAAAACTATCTCAAAGTAGCAAATGAACTCAAGGAAAACTGCGGAATAAATCTCGCTTGTAGACCAACTAGTAAAGTTACAAGAAATGGCCAGGTAACAACAATAACAGATAGTACAAGTGCTAAAAAGAGTGACTTACTGAAATAATGTTTGTAGCTTATATAAAAGGTAGCAAAACTATCTCAAAGTAGCAAATGAACTCAAGGAGAACAGCGGAATATAATCCGCTTGTAGACCAACTAGTAAAGTTACAAGAAATGGCCAGGTAACAACAATAACACATAGTACAAGTGCTAAAAAGAGTGACTTACTGAAATAATGTTTGTAGCTTATATAAAAGGTAGCAAAACTATCTCAAAGTAACAAATGAACTCAAGGAGAACTGCGGAATATATCTCGCTTGTAGAGAAACTAGTGAAGTGATAAGAAATGGCCAGGTAACAACAATAACAGCTAATACAAGTGCCAAAAAGAGTGACTTAAAAAATAAAGTTTGTAGCTTATAGAAGGTAGCAAAACTATCACAAAGTAGCAAATGAACTCAAGGAGAACTGCGGAATATATCTAGCTTGTAGACCAACTAGTAAAGTTACAAGAAATGGCCAGATAACAACAATAACAGATAGTACAAGTGCTAAAAAGAGTGACTTACTGAAATAATGTTTGTAGCTTATATAAAAGGTAGCAAACTTATCTCAAAGTAACAAATGAACTCAGGGAGAACTGCGGAATATATCTCGCTTGCAGACCAACTAGTGAAGTTACTATAAATGGCCAGATAACAACAATAACACATAGTACAAGTGCTAAAAAGAGTGACTTACTGAAATAATGTTTGTAGCTTATATAAAAGGTAGCAAACTTATCTCAAAGTAACAAATGAACTCAAGGAGAACTGCGGAATATATCTCGCTTCTAGACCAACTAGTGAAGTTACTATAAATGGCCAGATAACAACAATAACACATAGTACAAGTGCTAAAAAGGTGACTTACTGAAATAATGTTTGTAGCTTATATAAAAGGTAGCAAAACTATCTCAAAGTAACAAATGAACTCAGGGAGAACTGCGGAATATATCTCGCTAGTAGACAAACTAGTGAAGTTACTAGAAATGGCCAGGTAACAACAATAACACCTAATACAAGTGGTAAAAAGAGTGTCTAAATGAAATAACGTTGGATGCTAATATAGAAGGTAGCAAACCTTGCTGAAAGTAGCAAATGAACTAAAGAAGAACTGCGGAATATATCTCGCCTGTAGACCAACTAGTAAAGTTACATGAAATGGCCAGATAACAACAATAACACATAGTACAAGTGCTAAAATGGTGAATTACTGAAATAATGTTTGTAGCTTATATAAAAGGTAGCAAAACTATCTCAAAGTAGCAAATAAACTCAAGGAGAACTGCGGAATATATCTCGCTTGTAGAGAAACTAGTGAAGTTCCCAGAAATGGCCAGGTAACAACAATAACAGCTAATACAAGTGCCAAAAAGAGATACTTAATAAATAACGTTTGTAGCTTATAGAAGGTAGCAAAACTATCTCAAAGTAGCAAATGAACTCAAGGAGAACTGCGGAATATATCTCGCTTGTAGAGAAACTAGTGAAGTTCCCAGAAATGGCCAGGTAACAACAATAACAGCTAATACAAGTGCTAAAATGGTGACTTACTGAAATAATGTTTGTAGCTTATATAAAAGGTAGCAAAACTATCTCAAAGTAGCAAATAAACTCAAGGAGAACTGCGGAATATATCTCGCTTGTAGACCAAGTAGTAAAGTTACAAGAAATGGCCTGGTAACAACAATAACAGCTAGTACAAGTGCTAAAAAGAGTGACTTACTGAAATAATGTTTGTAGCTTATATAAAAGGTAGCAAAACTATCTCAAAGTAGCAAATGAACTCAAGGAGAACTGCGGAATATATCCCGCTTGTAGACCAACTAGTAAAGTTACAAGAAATGGCCAGGTAAGAACAATAACAGCTAATACAAGTGCTAAAAAGAGTGACTTAGTAAATAACGTTTGTAGCTTATAGAAGGTAGCAAAACTATCTCAAAGTAGCAAATGAACTCAAGGAGAACTGCGGAATAAATCTAGCTTGTAGACGAACTAGTAAAGTTACAAGAAATGGCCAGGTAACAACAATAACAGATAGTACAAGTGCTAAAAAGAGTGACTTACTGAACTAATGTTTGTCGCTTATATAAAATGTAGCAAAACTATCTCAAAGTAGCAAATGAACTCAAGGAGAACTGCGGAAAATATCTCGCTTGTAGACCAACTAGTGAAGTTACTATAAATGGCCAGGTAACAACAATAACAGATAGTACAAGTGCTAAAAAGAGTGACTTACTGAACTAATGTTTGTAGCTTATATAAAATGTAGCAAAACTATCTCAAAGTAGCAAATGAACTCAAGGAGAACTGCGGAAAATATCTCGCTTGTAGACCAACTAGTAAAGTTACTAGAAATGGCCAGGTAACAACAATAACAACTAATACAAGTGCTAAAAAGAGTGACTTAATAAATAACGTTTGTAGCTTATAGAAGGTAGCAAAACTATCTCAAAGTAGCAAATGAACTCAAGGAAACTGCGGAATAAATCTCGCTTGTAGACAAACTAGTGAAGTTCCCAGAAATGGCCAAGTAACAACAATAACAGCTAATACAAGTGCTAAAAAGAGTGACTTAATAAATAACGTTTGTAGCTTATAGAAGGTAGCAAAACTATCTCAAAGTAGCAAATGAACTCAAGGAAAACTGCGGAATAAATCTCGCTTGTAGACCAACTAGTGAAGTTACAAGAAATGCACAGATAACAACAATAACAGCTAGTACAAGTGATAAAAAGAGTGACTTAGTAAATAATGTTTGTAGCTTATATAAAATGTAGCAAAACTATCTCAAAGTAGCAAATGAACTCAAGGAAAACTGCGGAATAAATCTCGCTTGTAGACCAACTAGTAAAGTTACAAGAAATGGCCAGGTAACAACAATAACACATAGTACAAGTGCTAAAAAGAGTGACTTACTGAAATAATGTTTGTAGCTTATATAAAAGGTAGCAAAACTATCTCAAAGTAACAAATGAACTCAAGGAGAACTGCGGAATATATCTCGCTTGTAGAGAAACTAGTGAAGTGATAAGAAATGGCCAGGTAACAACAATAACAGCTAATACAAGTGCCAAAAAGAGTGACTTAAAAAATAAAGTTTGTAGCTTATAGAAGGTAGCAAAACTATCTCAAAGTAGCAAATGAACTCAAGGAGAACTGCGGAATATATCTAGCTTGTAGACCAACTAGTAAAGTTACAAGAAATGGCCAGATAACAACAATAACAGATAGTACAAGTGCTAAAAAGAGTGACTTACTGAAATAATGTTTGTAGCTTATATAAAAGGTAGCAAACTTATCTCAAAGTAACAAATGAACTCAGGGAGAACTGCGGAATATATCTCGCTTGCAGACCAACTAGTGAAGTTACTATAAATGGCCAGATAACAACAATAACACATAGTACAAGTGCTAAAAAGAGTGACTTACTGAAATAATGTTTGTAGCTTATATAAAAGGTAGCAAACTTATCTCAAAGTAACAAATGAACTCAAGGAGAACTGCGGAATATATCTCGCTTCTAGACCAACTAGTGAAGTTACTATAAATGGCCAGATAACAACAATAACACATAGTACAAGTGCTAAAAAGGTGACTTACTGAAATAATGTTTGTAGCTTATATAAAAGGTAGCAAAACTATCTCAAAGTAACAAATGAACTCAGGGAGAACTGCGGAATATATCTCGCTAGTAGACAAACTAGTGAAGTTACTAGAAATGGCCAGGTAACAACAATAACACCTAATACAAGTGGTAAAAAGAGTGTCTAAATGAAATAACGTTGGATGCTAATATAGAAGGTAGCAAACCTTGCTGAAAGTAGCAAATGAACTAAAGAAGAACTGCGGAATATATCTCGCCTGTAGACCAACTAGTAAAGTTACATGAAATGGCCAGATAACAACAATAACACATAGCACAAGTGCTAAAATGGTGAATTACTGAAATAATGTTTGTAGCTTATATAAAAGGTAGCAAAACTATCTCAAAGTAGCAAATAAACTCAAGGAGAACTGCGGAATATATCTCGCTTGTAGAGAAACTAGTGAAGTTCCCAGAAATGGCCAGGTAACAACAATAACAGCTAATACAAGTGCCAAAAAGAGATACTTAATAAATAACGTTTGTAGCTTATAGAAGGTAGCAAAACTATCTCAAAGTAGCAAATGAACTCAAGGAGAACTGCGGAATATATCTCGCTTGTAGAGAAACTAGTGAAGTTCCCAGAAATGGCCAGGTAACAACAATAACAGCTAATACAAGTGCTAAAATGGTGACTTACTGAAATAATGTTTGTAGCTTATATAAAAGGTAGCAAAACTATCTCAAAGTAGCAAATAAACTCAAGGAGAACTGCGGAATATATCTCGCTTGTAGACCAAGTAGTAAAGTTACAAGAAATGGCCTGGTAACAACAATAACAGCTAGTACAAGTGCTAAAAAGAGTGACTTACTGAAATAATGTTTGTAGCTTATATAAAAGGTAGCAAAACTATCTCAAAGTAGCAAATGAACTCAGGGAGAACTGCGGAATATATCCCGCTTGTAGACCAACTAGTAAAGTTACAAGAAATGGCCAGGTAAGAACAATAACAGCTAATACAAGTGCTAAAAAGAGTGACTTAGTAAATAACGTTTGTAGCTTATAGAAGGTAGCAAAACTATCTCAAAGTAGCAAATGAACTCAAGGAGAACTGCGGAATAAATCTAGCTTGTAGACGAACTAGTAAAGTTACAAGAAATGGCCAGGTAACAACAATAACAGATAGTACAAGTGCTAAAAAGAGTGACTTACTGAACTAATGTTTGTCGCTTATAGAAGGTAGCAAAACTATCTCAAAGTAGCAAATGAACTCAAGGAAAACTGCGGAATAAATCTCGCTTGTAGACCAACTAGTGAAGTTACAAGAAATGCACAGATAACAACAATAACAGCTAGTACAAGTGATAAAAAGAGTGACTTAGTAAATAATGTTTGTAGCTTATATAAAAGGTAGCAAAACTATCTCAAAGTAGCAAATGAACTCAAGGAAAACTGCGGAATAAATCTCGCTTGTAGACCAACTAGTAAAGTTACAAGAAATGGCCAGGTAACAACAATAACAGATAGTACAAGTGCTAAAAAGAGTGACTTACTGAAATAATGTTTGTAGCTTATATAAAAGGTAGCAAAACTATCTCAAAGTAGCAAATGAACTCAAGGAGAACAGCGGAATATAATCCGCTTGTAGACCAACTAGTAAAGTTACAAGAAATGGCCAGGTAACAACAATAACACATAGTACAAGTGCTAAAAAGAGTGACTTACTGAAATAATGTTTGTAGCTTATATAAAAGGTAGCAAAACTATCTCAAAGTAACAAATGAACTCAAGGAGAACTGTGGAATATATCTCGCTTGTAGAGAAACTAGTGAAGTGATAAGAAATGGCCAGGTAACAACAATAACAGCTAATACAAGTGCCAAAAAGAGTGACTTAATAAATAAAGTTTGTAGCTTATAGAAGGTAGCAAAACTATCTCAAAGTAGCAAATGAACTCAAGGAGAACTGCGGAATAGATCTAGCTTGTAGACCAACTAGTAAAGTTACAAGAAATGGCCAGATAACAACAATAACAGATAGTACAAGTGCTAAAAAGAGTGACTTACTGAAATAATGTTTGTAGCTTATATAGAATGTAGCAAAACTATCTCAAAGTAGCAAATGAACTCAGGGAGAACTGCGGAATATATCTCGCTTGTAGACCAAGTAGTAAAGTTACAAGAAATGGCCTGGTAACAACAATAACAGATAGTACTAATGCTAAAAAGAGTGACTTACTGAAATAATGTTTGTAGCTTATATAAAAGGTAGCAAACTTATCTCAAAGTAACAAATGAACTCAGGGAGAAGTGCGGAATATATCTCGCTTGCAGACCAACTAGTGAAGTTACTATAAATGGCCAGATAACAACAATAACACATAGTACAAGTGCTAAAAAGGTGACTTTCTGAAATAATGTTTGTAGCTTATATAAAAGGTAGCAAAACTATCTCAAAGTAACAAATGAACTCAGGGATAAACTGCGGAATATATCTCGCTAGTAGACAAACTAGTGAAGATACTAGAAATGGCCAGGTAACAACAATAACACCTAATACAAGTGGTAAAAAGAGTGTCTAAATGAAATAACGTTGGATGCTAATATAGAAGGTAGCAAACCTTGCTGAAAGTAGCAAATGAACTAAAGAAGAACTGCGGAATATATCTCGCCTTTAGACCAACTAGTAAAGTTACATGAAATGGCCAGATAACAACAATAACACATAGTACAAGTGCTAAAATGGTGAATTACTGAAATAATGTTTATAGCTTATATAAAAGGTAGCAAAACTATCTCAAAGTAGCAAATGAACTCAAGGAGAACTGCGGAATATATCTCGCTTGTAGAGAAACTAGTGAAGTTCCCAGAAATGGCCAAGTAACAACAATAACAGCTAATACAAGTGCTAAAAAGAGTGACTTAATAAATAACGTTTGTAGCTTATAGAAGGTAGCAAAACTATCTCAAAGTAGCAAATGAACTCAAGGAAAACTGCGGAATAAATCTCGCTTGTAGACCAACTAGTAAAGTTACTAGAAATGGCCAAATAACAACAATAACAGCTAATACAAGTGCTAAAAAGAGTGACTTAATAAATAACGTTTGTAGCTAATAGAAGGTAGCAAAACTATCTCAAAGTAGCAAATGAACTCAAGGAAAACTGCGGAATAAATCTCGCTTGTAGACCAACTAGTAAAGTTACTAGAAATGGCCAAGTAACAACAATAACAGCTAATACAAGTGCTAAAAAGAGTGAATTAATAAATAACGTTTGTAGCTTATAGAAGGTAGCAAAACTATCTCAAAGTAGCAAATGAACTCAAGGAGAACTGCGGAATAAATCTCGCTTGTAGACCAACTAGTAAAGTTACAAGAAATGGCCAAGTATAAACAATAACAGCTAGTACAATTGCTAAAAAGAGTGACTTAATGAATAACGTTTGTAGCTTATAGAAGGTAGCAAACCTTGCTGAAAGTAGCAAATGAACTCAAGGAGAACTGTGGAATATATCTCGCTTGTAGAGAAACTAGTGAAGTGATAAGAAATGGCCAGGTAACAACAATAACAGCTAATACAAGTGCCAAAAAGAGTGACTTAATAAATAAAGTTTGTAGCTTATAGAAGGTAGCAAAACTATCTCAAAGTAGCAAATGAACTCAAGGAGAACTGCGGAATAGATCTAGCTTGTAGACCAACTAGTAAAGTTACAAGAAATGGCCAGATAACAACAATAACAGATAGTACAAGTGCTAAAAAGAGTGACTTACTGAAATAATGTTTGTAGCTTATATAGAATGTAGCAAAACTATCTCAAAGTAGCAAATGAACTCAGGGAGAACTGCGGAATATATCTCGCTTGTAGACCAAGTAGTAAAGTTACAAGAAATGGCCTGGTAACAACAATAACAGATAGTACTAATGCTAAAAAGAGTGACTTACTGAAATAATGTTTGTAGCTTATATAAAAGGTAGCAAACTTATCTCAAAGTAACAAATGAACTCAGGGAGAAGTGCGGAATATATCTCGCTTGCAGACCAACTAGTGAAGTTACTATAAATGGCCAGATAACAACAATAACACATAGTACAAGTGCTAAAAAGGTGACTTTCTGAAATAATGTTTGTAGCTTATATAAAAGGTAGCAAAACTATCTCAAAGTAACAAATGAACTCAGGGATAAACTGCGGAATATATCTCGCTAGTAGACAAACTAGTGAAGATACTAGAAATGGCCAGGTAACAACAATAACACCTAATACAAGTGGTAAAAAGAGTGTCTAAATGAAATAACGTTGGATGCTAATATAGAAGGTAGCAAACCTTGCTGAAAGTAGCAAATGAACTAAAGAAGAACTGCGGAATATATCTCGCCTTTAGACCAACTAGTAAAGTTACATGAAATGGCCAGATAACAACAATAACACATAGTACAAGTGCTAAAATGGTGAATTACTGAAATAATGTTTATAGCTTATATAAAAGGTAGCAAAACTATCTCAAAGTAGCAAATGAACTCAAGGAGAACTGCGGAATATATCTCGCTTGTAGAGAAACTAGTGAAGTTCCCAGAAATGGCCAAGTAACAACAATAACAGCTAATACAAGTGCTAAAAAGAGTGACTTAATAAATAACGTTTGTAGCTTATAGAAGGTAGCAAAACTATCTCAAAGTAGCAAATGAACTCAAGGAAAACTGCGGAATAAATCTCGCTTGTAGACCAACTAGTAAAGTTACTAGAAATGGCCAAATAACAACAATAACAGCTAATACAAGTGCTAAAAAGAGTGACTTAATAAATAACGTTTGTAGCTAATAGAAGGTAGCAAAACTATCTCAAAGTAGCAAATGAACTCAAGGAAAACTGCGGAATAAATCTCGCTTGTAGACCAACTAGTAAAGTTACTAGAAATGGCCAAGTAACAACAATAACAGCTAATACAAGTGCTAAAAAGAGTGAATTAATAAATAACGTTTGTAGCTTATAGAAGGTAGCAAAACTATCTCAAAGTAGCAAATGAACTCAAGGAGAACTGCGGAATAAATCTCGCTTGTAGACCAACTAGTAAAGTTACTAGAAATGGCCAAGTAACAACAATAACAGCTAATACAAGTGCTAAAAAGAGTGAATTAATAAATAACGTTTGTAGCTTATAGAAGGTAGCAAAACTATCTCAAAGTAGCAAATGAACTCAAGGAGAACTGCGGAATAGATCTAGCTTGTAGACCAACTAGTAAAGTTACAAGAAATGGCCAGATAACAACAATAACAGATAGTACAAGTGCTAAAAAGAGTGACTTACTGAAATAATGTTTGTAGCTTATATAGAATGTAGCAAAACTATCTCAAAGTAGCAAATGAACTCAAGGAGATCTGCGGATTATATCTCGCTTGTAGACAAACTAGTAAAGTGATAAGAAATGGCCAGGTAACAACAATAACAGATAGTACCAATGCAAAAAAAGAGTGACTTACTGAAATAATGTTTGTAACTTATATAGAAGGTAGCAAAACTATCTCAAAGTAGCAAATGAACTCAGGGAGAACTGCGGAATATATCTCGCTTGTAGACCAAGTAGTAAAGTTACAAGAAATGGCCTGGTAACAACAATAACAGATAGTACTAATGCTAAAAAGAGTGACTTACTGAAATAATGTTTGTAGCTTATATAAAAGGTAGCAAACTTATCTCAAAGTAACAAATGAACTCAGGGAGAACTGCGGAATATATCTCGCTTGTAGACCAACTAGTGAAGTTACTATAAATGGCCAGATAACAACAATAACACATAGTACAAGTGCTAAAAAGAGTGACTTACTGAAATAATGTTTGTAGCTTATATAAAATGTAGCAAACTTATCTCAAAGTAACAAATGAACTCTGGGAAAACTGCGGAATATATCTCGCTTGTAGACCAACTAGTGAAGTTACTATAAATGGCCAGATAACAACAATAACACATATTACAAGTGCTAAAAAGGTGACTTACTGAAATAATGTTTGTAGCTTATATAAAAGGTAGCAAAACTATCTCAAAGTAGCAAATGAACTCAAGGAAAACTGCGGAATAAATCTCGCTTGTAGACCAACTAGTAAAGTTACAAGAAATGGCCAGGTAACAACAATAACACATAGTACAAGTGCTAAAAAGAGTGACTTACTGAAATAATGTTTGTAGCTTATATAAAAGGTAGCAAAACTATCTCAAAGTAACAAATGAACTCAAGGAGAACTGCGGAATATATCTCGCTTGTAGAGAAACTAGTGAAGTGATAAGAAATGGCCAGGTAACAACAATAACAGCTAATACAAGTGCCAAAAAGAGTGACTTAAAAAATAAAGTTTGTAGCTTATAGAAGGTAGCAAAACTATCTCAAAGTAGCAAATGAACTCAAGGAGAACTGCGGAATATATCTAGCTTGTAGACCAACTAGTAAAGTTACAAGAAATGGCCAGATAACAACAATAACAGATAGTACAAGTGCTAAAAAGAGTGACTTACTGAAATAATGTTTGTAGCTTATATAAAAGGTAGCAAACTTATCTCAAAGTAACAAATGAACTCAGGGAGAACTGCGGAATATATCTCGCTTGCAGACCAACTAGTGAAGTTACTATAAATGGCCAGATAACAACAATAACACATAGTACAAGTGCTAAAAAGAGTGACTTACTGAAATAATGTTTGTAGCTTATATAAAAGGTAGCAAACTTATCTCAAAGTAACAAATGAACTCAAGGAGAACTGCGGAATATATCTCGCTTCTAGACCAACTAGTGAAGTTACTATAAATGGCCAGATAACAACAATAACACATAGTACAAGTGCTAAAAAGGTGACTTACTGAAATAATGTTTGTAGCTTATATAAAAGGTAGCAAAACTATCTCAAAGTAACAAATGAACTCAGGGAGAACTGCGGAATATATCTCGCTAGTAGACAAACTAGTGAAGTTACTAGAAATGGCCAGGTAACAACATTAACACCTAATACAAGTGGTAAAAAGAGTGTCTAAATGAAATAACGTTGGATGCTAATATAGAAGGTAGCAAACCTTGCTGAAAGTAGCAAATGAACTAAAGAAGAAGTGCGGAATATATCTCGCCTGTAGACCAACTAGTAAAGTTACATGAAATGGCCAGATAACAACAATAACACATAGTACAAGTGCTAAAATGGTGAATTACTGAAATAATGTTTGTAGCTTATATAAAAGGTAGCAAAACTATCTCAAAGTAGCAAATAAACTCAAGGAGAACTGCGGAATATATCTCGCTTGTAGAGAAACTAGTGAAGTTCCCAGAAATGGCCAGGTAACAACAATAACAGCTAATACAAGTGCCAAAAAGAGATACTTAATAAATAACGTTTGTAGCTTATAGAAGGTAGCAAAACTATCTCAAAGTAGCAAATGAACTCAAGGAAAACTGCGGAATAAATCTCGCTTGTAGACCAACTAGTAAAGTTACAAGAAATGGCCAGGTAACAACAATAACAGATAGTACAAGTGCTAAAAAGAGTGACTTACTGAAATAATGTTTGTAGCTTATATAAAAGGTAGCAAAACTATCTCAAAGTAGCAAATGAACTCAAGGAGAACAGCGGAATATAATCCGCTTGTAGACCAACTAGTAAAGTTACAAGAAATGGCCAGGTAACAACAATAACACATAGTACAAGTGCTAAAAAGAGTGACTTACTGAAATAATGTTTGTAGCTTATATAAAAGGTAGCAAAACTATCTCAAAGTAACAAATGAACTCAAGGAGAACTGCGGAATATATCTCGCTTGTAGAGAAACTAGTGAAGTGATAAGAAATGGCCAGGTAACAACAATAACAGCTAATACAAGTGCCAAAAAGAGTGACTTAATAAATAAAGTTTGTAGCTTATAGAAGGTAGCAAAACTATCTCAAAGTAGCAAATGAACTCAAGGAGAACTGCGGAATAGATCTAGCTTGTAGACCAACTAGTAAAGTTACAAGAAATGGCCAGATAACAACAATAACAGATAGTACAAGTGCTAAAAAGAGTGACTTACTGAAATAATGTTTGTAGCTTATATAGAATGTAGCAAAACTATCTCAAAGTAGCAAATGAACTCAGGGAGAACTGCGGAATATATCTCGCTTGTAGACCAAGTAGTAAAGTTACAAGAAATGGCCTGGTAACAACAATAACAGATAGTACTAATGCTAAAAAGAGTGACTTACTGAAATAATGTTTGTAGCTTATATAAAAGGTAGCAAACTTATCTCAAAGTAACAAATGAACTCAGGGAGAAGTGCGGAATATATCTCGCTTGCAGACCAACTAGTGAAGTTACTATAAATGGCCAGATAACAACAATAACACATAGTACAAGTGCTAAAAAGGTGACTTTCTGAAATAATGTTTGTAGCTTATATAAAAGGTAGCAAAACTATCTCAAAGTAACAAATGAACTCAGGGATAAACTGCGGAATATATCTCGCTAGTAGACAAACTAGTGAAGATACTAGAAATGGCCAGGTAACAACAATAACACCTAATACAAGTGGTAAAAAGAGTGTCTAAATGAAATAACGTTGGATGCTAATATAGAAGGTAGCAAACCTTGCTGAAAGTAGCAAATGAACTAAAGAAGAACTGCGGAATATATCTCGCCTTTAGACCAACTAGTAAAGTTACATGAAATGGCCAGATAACAACAATAACACATAGTACAAGTGCTAAAATGGTGAATTACTGAAATAATGTTTGTAGCTTATATAAAAGGTAGCAAAACTATCTCAAAGTAGCAAATGAACTCAAGGAGAACTGCGGAATATATCTCGCTTGTAGAGAAACTAGTGAAGTTCCCAGAAATGGCCAAGTAACAACAATAACAGCTAATACAAGTGCTAAAAAGAGTGACTTAATAAATAACGTTTGTAGCTTATAGAAGGTAGCAAAACTATCTCAAAGTAGCAAATGAACTCAAGGAAAACTGCGGAATAAATCTCGCTTGTAGACCAACTAGTAAAGTTACTAGAAATGGCCAAATAACAACAATAACAGCTAATACAAGTGCTAAAAAGAGTGACTTAATAAATAACGTTTGTAGCTAATAGAAGGTAGCAAAACTATCTCAAAGTAGCAAATGAACTCAAGGAAAACTGCGGAATAAATCTCGCTTGTAGACCAACTAGTAAAGTTACTAGAAATGGCCAAGTAACAACAATAACAGCTAATACAAGTGCTAAAAAGAGTGAATTAATAAATAACGTTTGTAGCTTATAGAAGGTAGCAAAACTATCTCAAAGTAGCAAATGAACTCAAGGAGAACTGCGGAATAAATCTCGCTTGTAGACCAACTAGTAAAGTTACAAGAAATGGCCAAGTATAAACAATAACAGCTAGTACAATTGCTAAAAAGAGTGACTTAATGAATAACGTTTGTAGCTTATAGAAGGTAGCAAACCTTGCTGAAAGTAGCAAATGAACTCAAGGAGATCTGCGGATTATATCCCGCTTGTAGACAAACTAGTAAAGTGATAAGAAATGGCCAGGTAACAACAATAACAGATAGTACCAATGCAAAAAAAGAGTGACTTACTGAAATAATGTTTGTAACTTATATAGAAGGTAGCAAAACTATCTCAAAGTAGCAAATGAACTCAGGGAGAACTGCGGAATATATCTCGCTTGTAGACCAAGTAGTAAAGTTACAAGAAATGGCCTGGTAACAACAATAACAGATAGTACTAATGCTAAAAAGAGTGACTTACTGAAATAATGTTTGTAGCTTATATAAAAGGTAGCAAACTTATCTCAAAGTAACAAATGAACTCAGGGAGAACTGCGGAATATATCTCGCTTGTAGACCAACTAGTGAAGTTACTATAAATGGCCAGATAACAACAATAACACATAGTACAAGTGCTAAAAAGAGTGACTTACTGAAATAATGTTTGTAGCTTATATAAAATGTAGCAAACTTATCTCAAAGTAACAAATGAACTCAGGGAAAACTGCGGAATATATCTCGCTTGTAGACCAACTAGTGAAGTTACTATAAATGGCCAGATAACAACAATAACACATAGTACAAGTGCTAAAAAGGTGACTTACTGAAATAATGTTTGTAGCTTATATAAAAGGTAGCAAAACTATCTCAAAGTAACAAATGAACTCAGGGATAAACTGCGGAATATATCTCGCTTGTAGACCAACTAGTGAAGTTACTAGAAATGGCCAGGTAGCAACAATAACAGCTAGTACAAATGCTAAAAAGAGTGACTTACTGAAATAATGTTTGTAGCTTATATAAAAGGTAGCAAACTTATCTCAAAGTAACAAATGAACTCAGGGAGAACTGCGGAATATATCTCGCTTGTAGACCAACTAGTGAAGTTACTATAAATGGCCAGATAACAACAATAACACATAGTACAAGTGCTAAAAAGGTGACTTACTGAAATAATGTTTGTAGCTTATATAAAAGGTAGCAAAACTATCTCAAAGTAACAAATGAACTCAAGGAGAACTGCGGAATATATCTCGCTTGTAGAGAAACTAGTGAAGTGATAAGAAATGGCCAGGTAACAACAATAACAGCTAATACAAGTGCCAAAAAGAGTGACTTAATAAATAACGTTTGTAGCTTATAGAAGGTAGCAAAACTATCTCAAAGTAGCAAATGAACTCAAGGAGAACTGCGGAATAAATCTAGCTTGTAGACCAACTAGTAAAGTTACAAGAAATGGCCTGGTAACAACAATAACAGATAGTACTAATGCTAAAAAGAGTGACTTACTGAAATAATGTTTGTAGCTTATATAAAAGGTAGCAAACTTATCTCAAAGTAACAAATGAACTCAGGGAGAACTGCGGAATATATCTCGCTTGCAGACCAACTAGTGAAGTTACTATAAATGGCCAGATAACAACAATAACACATAGTACAAGTGCTAAAAAGGTGACTTACTGAAATAATGTTTGTAGCTTATATAAAAGGTAGCAAAACTATCTCAAAGTAACAAATGAACTCAGGGATAAACTGCGGAATATATCTCGCTAGTAGACAAACTAGTGAAGTTACTATAAATGGCCAGATAACAACAATAACACATAGTACAAGTGCTAAAATGGTGAATTACTGAAATAATGTTTGTAGCTTATATAAAAGGTAGCAAAACTATCTCAAAGTAACAAATGAACTCAAGGAGAACTGCGGAATATATCTCGCTTGTAGAGAAACTAGTGAAGTGATAAGAAATGGCCAGGTAACAACAATAACAGATAGTACCAATGCAAAAAAAGAGTGACTTACTGAAATAATGTTTGTAACTTATATAGAAGGTAGCAAAACTATCTCAAAGTAGCAAATGAACTCAGGGAGAACTGCGGAATATATCTCGCTTGTAGACCAAGTAGTAAAGTTACAAGAAATGGCCTGGTAACAACAATAACAGATAGTACTAATGCTAAAAAGAGTGACTTACTGAAATAATGTTTGTAGCTTATATAAAAGGTAGCAAACTTATCTCAAAGTAACAAATGAACTCAGGGAGAACTGCGGAATATATCTCGCTTGTAGACCAACTAGTGAAGTTACTATAAATGGCCAGATAACAACAATAACACATAGTACAAGTGCTAAAAAGAGTGACTTACTGAAATAATGTTTGTAGCTTATATAAAATGTAGCAAACTTATCTCAAAGTAACAAATGAACTCAGGGAAAACTGCGGAATATATCTCGCTTGTAGACCAACTAGTGAAGTTACTATAAATGGCCAGATAACAACAATAACACATAGTACAAGTGCTAAAAAGGTGACTTACTGAAATAATGTTTGTAGCTTATATAAAAGGTAGCAAAACTATCTCAAAGTAACAAATGAACTCAGGGATAAACTGCGGAATATATCTCGCTTGTAGACCAACTAGTGAAGTTACTAGAAATGGCCAGGTAGCAACAATAACAGCTAGTACAAATGCTAAAAAGAGTGACTTACTGAAATAATGTTTGTAGCTTATATAAAAGGTAGCAAACTTATCTCAAAGTAACAAATGAACTCAGGGAGAACTGCGGAATATATCTCGCTTGTAGACCAACTAGTGAAGTTACTATAAATGGCCAGATAACAACAATAACACATAGTACAAGTGCTAAAAAGGTGACTTACTGAAATAATGTTTGTAGCTTATATAAAAGGTAGCAAAACTATCTCAAAGTAACAAATGAACTCAAGGAGAACTGCGGAATATATCTCGCTTGTAGAGAAACTAGTGAAGTGATAAGAAATGGCCAGGTAACAACAATAACAGCTAATACAAGTGCCAAAAAGAGTGACTTAATAAATAACGTTTGTAGCTTATAGAAGGTAGCAAAACTATCTCAAAGTAGCAAATGAACTCAAGGAGAACTGCGGAATAAATCTAGCTTGTAGACCAACTAGTAAAGTTACAAGAAATGGCCTGGTAACAACAATAACAGATAGTACTAATGCTAAAAAGAGTGACTTACTGAAATAATGTTTGTAGCTTATATAAAAGGTAGCAAACTTATCTCAAAGTAACAAATGAACTCAGGGAGAACTGCGGAATATATCTCGCTTGCAGACCAACTAGTGAAGTTACTATAAATGGCCAGATAACAACAATAACACATAGTACAAGTGCTAAAAAGGTGACTTACTGAAATAATGTTTGTAGCTTATATAAAAGGTAGCAAAACTATCTCAAAGTAACAAATGAACTCAGGGATAAACTGCGGAATATATCTCGCTAGTAGACAAACTAGTGAAGTTCCCAGAAATGGCCAAGTAACAACAATAACAGCTAATACAAGTGCTAAAAAGAGTGACTTAATAAATAACGTTTGTAGCTTATAGAAGGTAGCAAAACTATCTCAAAGTAGCAAATGAACTCAAGGAAAACTGCGGAATAAATCTCGCTTGTAGACCAACTAGTAAAGTTACTAGAAATGGCCAAATAACAACAATAACAGCTAATACAAGTGCTAAAAAGAGTGACTTAATAAATAACGTTTGTAGCTAATAGAAGGTAGCAAAACTATCTCAAAGTAGCAAATGAACTCAAGGAAAACTGCGGAATAAATCTCGCTTGTAGACCAACTAGTAAAGTTACTAGAAATGGCCAAGTAACAACAATAACAGCTAATACAAGTGCTAAAAAGAGTGAATTAATAAATAACGTTTGTAGCTTATAGAAGGTAGCAAAACTATCTCAAAGTAGCAAATGAACTCAAGGAGAACTGCGGAATAAATCTCGCTTGTAGACCAACTAGTAAAGTTACAAGAAATGGCCAAGTATAAACAATAACAGCTAGTACAATTGCTAAAAAGAGTGACTTAATGAATAACGTTTGTAGCTTATAGAAGGTAGCAAACCTTGCTGAAAGTAGCAAATGAACTCAAGGAGATCTGCGGATTATATCTCGCTTGTAGACAAACTAGTAAAGTGATAAGAAATGGCCAGGTAACAACAATAACAGATAGTACCAATGCAAAAAAAGAGTGACTTACTGAAATAATGTTTGTAACTTATATAGAAGGTAGCAAAACTATCTCAAAGTAGCAAATGAACTCAGGGAGAACTGCGGAATATATCTCGCTTGTAGACCAAGTAGTAAAGTTACAAGAAATGGCCTGGTAACAACAATAACAGATAGTACTAATGCTAAAAAGAGTGACTTACTGAAATAATGTTTGTAGCTTATATAAAAGGTAGCAAACTTATCTCAAAGTAACAAATGAACTCAGGGAGAACTGCGGAATATATCTCGCTTGTAGACCAACTAGTGAAGTTACTATAAATGGCCAGATAACAACAATAACACATAGTACAAGTGCTAAAAAGAGTGACTTACTGAAATAATGTTTGTAGCTTATATAAAATGTAGCAAACTTATCTCAAAGTAACAAATGAACTCAGGGAAAACTGCGGAATATATCTCGCTTGTAGACCAACTAGTGAAGTTACTATAAATGGCCAGATAACAACAATAACACATAGTACAAGTGCTAAAAAGGTGACTTACTGAAATAATGTTTGTAGCTTATATAAAAGGTAGCAAAACTATCTCAAAGTAACAAATGAACTCAGGGATAAACTGCGGAATATATCTCGCTTGTAGACCAACTAGTGAAGTTACTAGAAAAGGCCAGGTAGCAACAATAACAGCTAGTACAAATGCTAAAAAGAGTGACTTACTGAAATAATGTTTGTAGCTTATATAAAAGGTAGCAAACTTATCTCAAAGTAACAAATGAACTCAGGGAGAACTGCGGAATATATCTCGCTTGTAGACCAACTAGTGAAGTTACTATAAATGGCCAGATAACAACAATAACACATAGTACAAGTGCTAAAAAGGTGACTTACTGAAATAATGTTTGTAGCTTATATAAAAGGTAGCAAAACTATCTCAAAGTAACAAATGAACTCAAGGAGAACTGCGGAATATATCTCGCTTGTAGAGAAACTAGTGAAGTGATAAGAAATGGCCAGGTAACAACAATAACAGCTAATACAAGTGCCAAAAAGAGTGACTTAATAAATAACGTTTGTAGCTTATAGAAGGTAGCAAAACTATCTCAAAGTAGCAAATGAACTCAAGGAGAACTGCGGAATAAATCTAGCTTGTAGACCAACTAGTAAAGTTACAAGAAATGGCCTGGTAACAACAATAACAGATAGTACTAATGTTAAAAAGAGTGACTTACTGAAATAATGTTTGTAGCTTATATAGAAGGTAGCAAAACTATCTCAAAGTAGCAAATGAACTCAGGGAGAACTGCGGAATATATCTCGCTTGTAGACCAAGTAGTAAAGTTACAAGAAATGGCCAGATAACAACAATAACAGATAGTACTAATGCTAAAAAGAGTGACTTACTGAAATAATGTTTGTAGCTTATATAAAAGGTAGCAAACTTATCTCAAAGTAACAAATGAACTCAGGGAGAACTGCGGAATATATCTCGCTTGCAGACCAACTAGTGAAGTTACTATAAATGGCCAGATAACAACAATAACACATTGTACAAGTGCTAAAATGGTGACTTACTGAAATAATGTTTGTAGCTTATATAAAAGGTAGCAAAACTATCTCAAAGTAGCAAATGAACTCAAGGAGAACTGCGGAATATATCTCGCTTGTAGAGAAACTAGTGAAGTTCCCAGAAATGGCCAGGTAACAACAATAACAGCTAATACAAGTGCCAAAAAGAGTGACTTAATAAATAACGTTTGTAGCTTATAGAAGGTAGCAAACCTTGCTGAAAGTAGCAAATGAACTCAAGGAGAACTGCGGAATAAATCTAGCTTGTAGACCAACTAGTAAAGTTACAAGAAATGGCCAGGTAACAACAATAACAGATAGTACTAATGCTAAAAAGAGTGACTTACTGAAATAATGTTTGTAGCTTATATAGAAGGTAGCAAAACTATCTCAAAGTAGCAAATGAACTCAGGGAGAACTGCGGAATATATCTCGCTTGTAGACCAAGTAGTAAAGTTACAAGAAATGGCCAGATAACAACAATAACAGATAGTACTAATGCTAAAAAGAGTGACTTACTGAAATAATGTTTGTAGCTTATATAAAAGGTAGCAAACTTATCTCAAAGTAACAAATGAACTCAGGGAGAACTGCGGAATATATCTCGCTTGCAGACCAACTAGTGAAGTTACTATAAATGGCCAGATAACAACAATAACACATAGTACAAGTGCTAAAAAGAGTGACTTACTGAAATAATGTTTGTAGCTTATATAAAAGGTAGCAAACTTATCTCAAAGTAACAAATGAACTCAAGGAGAACTGCGGAATATATCTCGCTTCTAGACCAACTAGTGAAGTTACTATAAATGGCCAGATAACAACAATAACACATAGTACAAGTGCTAAAAAGGTGACTTACTGAAATAATGTTTGTAGCTTATATAAAAGGTAGCAAAACTATCTCAAAGTAACAAATGAACTCAAGGAGAACTGCGGAATATATCTCGCTAGTAGACAAACTAGTGAAGTTACTAGAAATGGCTTGGTAACAACAATAACACCTAATACAAGTGGTAAAAAGAGTGTCTAAATGAAATAACGTTGGATGCTAATATAGAAGGTAGCAAACCTTGCTGAAAGTAGCAAATGAACTAAAGAAGAACTGCGGAATATATCTCGCCTGTAGACCAACTAGTAAAGTTACATGAAATGGCCAGATAACAACAATAACACATAGTACAAGTGCTAAAATGGTGAATTACTGAAATAATGTTTGTAGCTTATATAAAAGGTAGCAAAACTATCTCAAAGTAGCAAATAAACTCAAGGAGAACTGCGGAATATATCTCGCTTGTAGAGAAACTAGTGAAGTTCCCAGAAATGGCCAGGTAACAACAATAACAGCTAATACAAGTGCCAAAAAGAGATACTTAATAAATAACGTTTGTAGCTTATAGAAGGTAGCAAAACTATCTCAAAGTAGCAAATGAACTCAAGGAGAACTGCGGAATATATCTCGCTTGTAGAGAAACTAGTGAAGTTCCCAGAAATGGCCAGGTAACAACAATAACAGCTAATACAAGTGCTAAAATGGTGACTTACTGAAATAATGTTTGTAGCTTATATAAAAGGTAGCAAAACTATCTCAAAGTAGCAAATAAACTCAAGGAGAACTGCGGAATATATCTCGCTTGTAGACCTAGTAGTAAAGTTACAAGAAATGGCCTGGTAACAACAATAACAGCTAGTACAAGTGCTAAAAAGAGTGACTTACTGAAATAATGTTTGTAGCTTATATAAAAGGTAGCAAACCTTGCTGAAAGTAGCAAATGAACTCAAGGAGAACTGCTGAATATAATCCGCTTGTAGACCAACTAGTAAAGTTACTAGAAATGGCCAAGTAACAACAATAACAGCTAATACAAGTGCTAAAAAGAGTGACTTAATAAATAACGTTTGTAGCTTATAGAAGGTAGCAAAACTATCTCAAAGTAGCAAATGAACTCAAGGAAAACTGCGGAATAAATCTCGCTTGTAGACCAACTAGTAAAGTTACTAGAAATGGCCAAATAACAACAATAACAGCTAATACAAGTGCTAAAAAGAGTGACTTAATAAATAACGTTTGTAGCTAATAGAAGGTAGCAAAACTATCTCAAAGTAGCAAATGAACTCAAGGAAAACTGCGGAATAAATCTCGCTTGTAGACCAACTAGTAAAGTTACTAGAAATGGCCAAGTAACAACAATAACAGCTAATACAAGTGCTAAAAAGAGTGAATTAATAAATAACGTTTGTAGCTTATAGAAGGAAGCAAAACTATCTCAAAGTAGCAAATGAACTCAAGGAGAACTGCGGAATAAATCTCGCTTGTAGACCAACTAGTAAAGTTACAAGAAATGGCCAAGTATAAACAATAACAGCTAGTACAATTGCTAAAAAGAGTGACTTAATGAATAACGTTTGTAGCTTATAGAAGGTAGCAAACCTTGCTGAAAGTAGCAAATGAACTCAAGGAGATCTGCGGATTATATCTCGCTTGTAGATAAACTAGTAAAGTGATAAGAAATGGCCAGGTAACAACAATAACAGATAGTACCAATGCAAAAAAAGAGTGACTTACTGAAATAATGTTTGTAACTTATATAGAAGGTAGCAAAACTATCTCAAAGTAGCAAATGAACTCAGGGAGAACTGCGGAATATATCTCGCTTGTAGACCAAGTAGTAAAGTTACAAGAAATGGCCTGGTAACAACAATAACAGATAGTACTAATGCTAAAAAGAGTGACTTACTGAAATAATGTTTGTAGCTTATATAAAAGGTAGCAAACTTATCTCAAAGTAACAAATGAACTCAGGGAGAACTGCGGAATATATCTCGCTTGTAGACCAACTAGTGAAGTTACTATAAATGGCCAGATAACAACAATAACACATAGTACAAGTGCTAAAAAGAGTGACTTACTGAAATAATGTTTGTAGCTTATATAAAATGTAGCAAACTTATCTCAAAGTAACAAATGAACTCAGGGAAAACTGCGGAATATATCTCGCTTGTAGACCAACTAGTGAAGTTACTATAAATGGCCAGATAACAACAATAACACATAGTACAAGTGCTAAAAAGGTGACTTACTGAAATAATGTTTGTAGCTTATATAAAAGGTAGCAAAACTTATCTCAAAGTAACAAATGAACTCAGGGAGAACTGCGGAATATATCTCGCTTGTAGACCAACTAGTGAAGTTACTATAAATGGCCAGATAACAACAATAACACATAGTACAAGTGCTAAAAAGGTGACTTACTGAAATAATGTTTGTAGCTTATATAAAAGGTAGCAAAACTATCTCAAAGTAACAAATGAACTCAAGGAGAACTGCGGAATATATCTCGCTTGTAGAGAAACTAGTGAAGTGATAAGAAATGGCCAGGTAACAACAATAACAGCTAATACAAGTGCCAAAAAGAGTGACTTAATAAATAACGTTTGTAGCTTATAGAAGGTAGCAAACCTTGCTGAAAGTAGCAAATGAACTCAAGGAGAACTGCGGAATAAATCTAGCTTGTAGACCAACTAGTAAAGTTACAAGAAATGGCCAGGTAACAACAATAACAGATAGTACTAATGCTAAAAAGAGTGACTTACTGAAATAATGTTTGTAGCTTATATAGAAGGTAGCAAAACTATCTCAAAGTAGCAAATGAACTCAGGGAGAACTGCGGAATATATCTCGCTTGTAGACCAAGTAGTAAAGTTACAAGAAATGGCCAGATAACAACAATAACAGATAGTACTAATGCTAAAAAGAGTGACTTACTGAAATAATGTTTGTAGCTTATATAAAAGGTAGCAAACTTATCTCAAAGTAACAAATGAACTCAGGGAGAACTGCGGAATATATCTCGCTTGCAGACCAACTAGTGAAGTTACTATAAATGGCCAGATAACAACAATAACACATAGTACAAGTGCTAAAAAGAGTGACTTACTGAAATAATGTTTGTAGCTTATATAAAAGGTAGCAAACTTATCTCAAAGTAACAAATGAACTCAAGGAGAACTGCGGAATATATCTCGCTTCTAGACCAACTAGTGAAGTTACTATAAATGGCCAGATAACAACAATAACACATAGTACAAGTGCTAAAAAGGTGACTTACTGAAATAATGTTTGTAGCTTATATAAAAGGTAGCAAAACTATCTCAAAGTAACAAATGAACTCAAGGAGAACTGCGGAATATATCTCGCTAGTAGACAAACTAGTGAAGTTACTAGAAATGGCTTGGTAACAACAATAACACCTAATACAAGTGGTAAAAAGAGTGTCTAAATGAAATAACGTTGGATGCTAATATAGAAGGTAGCAAACCTTGCTGAAAGTAGCAAATGAACTAAAGAAGAACTGCGGAATATATCTCGCCTGTAGACCAACTAGTAAAGTTACATGAAATGGCCAGATAACAACAATAACACATAGTACAAGTGCTAAAATGGTGAATTACTGAAATAATGTTTGTAGCTTATATAAAAGGTAGCAAAACTATCTCAAAGTAGCAAATAAACTCAAGGAGAACTGCGGAATATATCTCGCTTGTAGAGAAACTAGTGAAGTTCCCAGAAATGGCCAGGTAACAACAATAACAGCTAATACAAGTGCCAAAAAGAGATACTTAATAAATAACGTTTGTAGCTTATAGAAGGTAGCAAAACTATCTCAAAGTAGCAAATGAACTCAAGGAGAACTGCGGAATATATCTCGCTTGTAGAGAAACTAGTGAAGTTCCCAGAAATGGCCAGGTAACAACAATAACAGCTAATACAAGTGCTAAAATGGTGACTTACTGAAATAATGTTTGTAGCTTATATAAAAGGTAGCAAAACTATCTCAAAGTAGCAAATAAACTCAAGGAGAACTGCGGAATATATCTCGCTTGTAGACCTAGTAGTAAAGTTACAAGAAATGGCCTGGTAACAACAATAACAGCTAGTACAAGTGCTAAAAAGAGTGACTTACTGAAATAATGTTTGTAGCTTATATAAAAGGTAGCAAACCTTGCTGAAAGTAGCAAATGAACTCAAGGAGAACTGCTGAATATAATCCGCTTGTAGACCAACTAGTAAAGTTACTAGAAATGGCCAAGTAACAACAATAACAGCTAATACAAGTGCTAAAAAGAGTGACTTAATAAATAACGTTTGTAGCTTATAGAAGGTAGCAAAACTATCTCAAAGTAGCAAATGAACTCAAGGAAAACTGCGGAATAAATCTCGCTTGTAGACCAACTAGTAAAGTTACTAGAAATGGCCAAATAACAACAATAACAGCTAATACAAGTGCTAAAAAGAGTGACTTAATAAATAACGTTTGTAGCTAATAGAAGGTAGCAAAACTATCTCAAAGTAGCAAATGAACTCAAGGAAAACTGCGGAATAAATCTCGCTTGTAGACCAACTAGTAAAGTTACAAGAAATGGCCAAGTATAAACAATAACAGCTAGTACAATTGCTAAAAAGAGTGACTTAATGAATAACGTTTGTAGCTTATAGAAGGTAGCAAACCTTGCTGAAAGTAGCAAATGAACTCAAGGAGATCTGCGGATTATATCTCGCTTGTAGATAAACTAGTAAAGTGATAAGAAATGGCCAGGTAACAACAATAACAGATAGTACCAATGCAAAAAAAGAGTGACTTACTGAAATAATGTTTGTAACTTATATAGAAGGTAGCAAAACTATCTCAAAGTAGCAAATGAACTCAGGGAGAACTGCGGAATATATCTCGCTTGTAGACCAAGTAGTAAAGTTACAAGAAATGGCCTGGTAACAACAATAACAGATAGTACTAATGCTAAAAAGAGTGACTTACTGAAATAATGTTTGTAGCTTATATAAAAGGTAGCAAACTTATCTCAAAGTAACAAATGAACTCAGGGAGAACTGCGGAATATATCTCGCTTGTAGACCAACTAGTGAAGTTACTATAAATGGCCAGATAACAACAATAACACATAGTACAAGTGCTAAAAAGAGTGACTTACTGAAATAATGTTTGTAGCTTATATAAAATGTAGCAAACTTATCTCAAAGTAACAAATGAACTCAGGGAAAACTGCGGAATATATCTCGCTTGTAGACCAACTAGTGAAGTTACTATAAATGGCCAGATAACAACAATAACACATAGTACAAGTGCTAAAAAGGTGACTTACTGAAATAATGTTTGTAGCTTATATAAAAGGTAGCAAAACTTATCTCAAAGTAACAAATGAACTCAGGGAGAACTGCGGAATATATCTCGCTTGTAGACCAACTAGTGAAGTTACTATAAATGGCCAGATAACAACAATAACACATAGTACAAGTGCTAAAAAGGTGACTTACTGAAATAATGTTTGTAGCTTATATAAAAGGTAGCAAAACTATCTCAAAGTAACAAATGAACTCAAGGAGAACTGCGGAATATATCTCGCTTGTAGAGAAACTAGTGAAGTGATAAGAAATGGCCAGGTAACAACAATAACAGCTAATACAAGTGCCAAAAAGAGTGACTTAATAAATAACGTTTGTAGCTTATAGAAGGTAGCAAAACTATCTCAAAGTAGCAAATGAACTCAAGGAGAACTGCGGAATAAATCTAGCTTGTAGACCAACTAGTAAAGTTACAAGAAATGGCCTGGTAACAACAATAACAGATAGTACTAATGCTAAAAAGAGTGACTTACTGAAATAATGTTTGTAGCTTATATAAAAGGTAGCAAACTTATCTCAAAGTAACAAATGAACTCAGGGAGAACTGCGGAATATATCTCGCTTGCAGACCAACTAGTAAAGTTACTATAAATGGCCAGATAACAACAATAACACATAGTACAAGTGCTAAAAAGAGTGACTTACTGAAATAATGTTTGTAGCTTATATAAAAGGTAGCAAACTTATCTCAAAGTAACAAATGAACTCAAGGAGAACTGCGGAATATATCTCGCTTCTAGACCAACTAGTGAAGTTACTATAAATGGCCAGATAACAACAATAACACATAGTACAAGTGCTAAAAAGGTGACTTACTGAAATAATGTTTGTAGCTTATATAAAAGGTAGCAAAACTATCTCAAAGTAACAAATGAACTCAAGGAGAACTGCGGAATATATCTCGCTAGTAGACAAACTAGTGAAGTTACTAGAAATGGCTTGGTAACAACAATAACACCTAATACAAGATATAAAAAGAGTGTCTAAATGAAATAACGTTGGATGCTAATATAGAAGGTAGCAAACCTTGCTGAAAGTAGCAAATGAACTAAAGAAGAACTGCGGAATATATCTCGCCTGTAGACCAACTAGTAAAGTTACATGAAATGGCCAGATAACAACAATAACACATAGTACAAGTGCTAAAATGGTGAATTACTGAAATAATGTTTGTAGCTTATATAAAAGGTAGCAAAACTATCTCAAAGTAGCAAATAAACTCAAGGAGAACTGCGGAATATATCTCGCTTGTAGAGAAACTAGTGAAGTTCCCAGAAATGGCCAGGTAACAACAATAACAGCTAATACAAGTGCCAAAAAGAGATACTTAATAAATAACGTTTGTAGCTTATAGAAGGTAGCAAAACTATCTCAAAGTAGCAAATGAACTCAAGGAGAACTGCGGAATATATCTCGCTTGTAGAGAAACTAGTGAAGTTCCCAGAAATGGCCAGGTAACAACAATAACAGCTAATACAAGTGCTAAAATGGTGACTTACTGAAATAATGTTTGTAGCTTATATAAAAGGTAGCAAAACTATCTCAAAGTAGCAAATAAACTCAAGGAGAACTGCGGAATATATCTCGCTTGTAGACCTAGTAGTAAAGTTACAAGAAATGGCCTGGTAACAACAATAACAGCTAGTACAAGTGCTAAAAAGAGTGACTTACTGAAATAATGTTTGTAGCTTATATAAAAGGTAGCAAACCTTGCTGAAAGTAGCAAATGAACTCAAGGAGAACTGCTGAATATAATCCGCTTGTAGACCAACTAGTAAAGTTACTAGAAATGGCCAAGTAACAACAATAACAGCTAATACAAGTGCTAAAAAGAGTGACTTAATAAATAACGTTTGTAGCTTATAGAAGGTAGCAAAACTATCTCAAAGTAGCAAATGAACTCAAGGAAAACTGCGGAATAAATCTCGCTTGTAGACCAACTAGTAAAGTTACTAGAAATGGCCAAATAACAACAATAACAGCTAATACAAGTGCTAAAAAGAGTGACTTAATAAATAACGTTTGTAGCTAATAGAAGGTAGCAAAACTATCTCAAAGTAGCAAATGAACTCAAGGAAAACTGCGGAATAAATCTCGCTTGTAGACCAACTAGTAAAGTTACTAGAAATGGCCAAGTAACAACAATAACAGCTAATACAAGTGCTAAAAAGAGTGAATTAATAAATAACGTTTGTAGCTTATAGAAGGTAGCAAAACTATCTCAAAGTAGCAAATGAACTCAAGGAGAACTGCGGAATAAATCTCGCTTGTAGACCAACTAGTAAAGTTACAAGAAATGGCCAAGTATAAACAATAACAGCTAGTACAATTGCTAAAAAGAGTGACTTAATGAATAACGTTTGTAGCTTATAGAAGGTAGCAAACCTTGCTGAAAGTAGCAAATGAACTCAAGGAGATCTGCGGATTATATCTCGCTTGTAGATAAACTAGTAAAGTGATAAGAAATGGCCAGGTAACAACAATAACAGATAGTACCAATGCAAAAAAAGAGTGACTTACTGAAATAATGTTTGTAGCTTATATAGAAGGTAGCAAAACTATCTCAAAGTAGCAAATGAACTCAGGGAGAACTGCGGAATATATCTCGCTTGTAGACCAAGTAGTAAAGTTACAAGAAATGGCCTGGTAACAACAATAACAGATAGTACTAATGCTAAAAAGAGTGACTTACTGAAATAATGTTTGTAGCTTATATAAAAGGTAGCAAACTTATCTCAAAGTAACAAATGAACTCAGGGAGAACTGCGGAATATATCTCGCTTGTAGACCAACTAGTGAAGTTACTATAAATGGCCAGATAACAACAATAACACATAGTACAAGTGCTAAAAAGAGTGACTTACTGAAATAATGTTTGTAGCTTATATAAAATGTAGCAAACTTATCTCAAAGTAACAAATGAACTCAGGGAAAACTGCGGAATATATCTCGCTTGTAGACCAACTAGTGAAGTTACTATAAATGGCCAGATAACAACAATAACACATAGTACAAGTGCTAAAAAGGTGACTTACTGAAATAATGTTTGTAGCTTATATAAAAGGTAGCAAAACTTATCTCAAAGTAACAAATGAACTCAGGGAGAACTGCGGAATATATCTCGCTTGTAGACCAACTAGTGAAGTTACTATAAATGGCCAGATAACAACAATAACACATAGTACAAGTGCTAAAAAGGTGACTTACTGAAATAATGTTTGTAGCTTATATAAAAGGTAGCAAAACTATCTCAAAGTAACAAATGAACTCAAGGAGAACTGCGGAATATATCTCGCTTGTAGAGAAACTAGTGAAGTGATAAGAAATGGCCAGGTAACAACAATAACAGCTAATACAAGTGCCAAAAAGAGTGACTTAATAAATAACGTTTGTAGCTTATAGAAGGTAGCAAAACTATCTCAAAGTAGCAAATGAACTCAAGGAGAACTGCGGAATAAATCTAGCTTGTAGACCAACTAGTAAAGTTACAAGAAATGGCCTGGTAACAACAATAACAGATAGTACTAATGCTAAAAAGAGTGACTTACTGAAATAATGTTTGTAGCTTATATAAAAGGTAGCAAACTTATCTCAAAGTAACAAATGAACTCAGGGAGAACTGCGGAATATATCTCGCTTGCAGACCAACTAGTGAAGTTACTATAAATGGCCAGATAACAACAATAACACATAGTACAAGTGCTAAAATGGTGACTTACTGAAATAATGTTTGTAGCTTATATAAAAGGTAGCAAAACTATCTCAAAGTAGCAAATGAACTCAAGGAGAACTGCGGAATATATCTCGCTTGTAGAGAAACTAGTGAAGTTCCCAGAAATGGCCAGGTAACAACAATAACAGCTAATACAAGTGCCAAAAAGAGTGACTTAATAAATAACGTTTGTAGCTTATAGAAGGTAGCAAAACTATCTCAAAGTAGCAAATGAACTCAAGGAGAACTGCGGAATATATCTCGCTTGTAGAGAAACTAGTGAAGTGATAAGAAATGGCCAGGTAACAACAATAACAGCTAATACAAGTGCCAAAAAGAGTGACTTAATAAATAACGTTTGTAGCTTATAGAAGGTAGCAAAACTATCTCAAAGTAGCAAATGAACTCAAGGAGAACTGCGGAATAAATCTAGCTTGTAGACCAACTAGTAAAGTTACAAGAAATGGCCTGGTAACAACAATAACAGATAGTACTAATGCTAAAAAGAGTGACTTACTGAAATAATGTTTGTAGCTTATATAGAAGGTAGCAAAACTATCTCAAAGTAGCAAATGAACTCAGGGAGAACTGCGGAATATATCTCGCTTGTAGACCAAGTAGTAAAGTTACAAGAAATGGCCAGATAACAACAATAACAGATAGTACTAATGCTAAAAAGAGTGACTTACTGAAATAATGTTTGTAGCTTATATAAAAGGTAGCAAACTTATCTCAAAGTAACAAATGAACTCAGGGAGAACTGCGGAATATATCTCGCTTGCAGACCAACTAGTGAAGTTACTATAAATGGCCAGATAACAACAATAACACATTGTACAAGTGCTAAAATGGTGACTTACTGAAATAATGTTTGTAGCTTATATAAAAGGTAGCAAAACTATCTCAAAGTAGCAAATGAACTCAAGGAGAACTGCGGAATATATCTCGCTTGTAGAGAAACTAGTGAAGTTCCCAGAAATGGCCAGGTAACAACAATAACAGCTAATACAAGTGCCAAAAAGAGTGACTTAATAAATAACGTTTGTAGCTTATAGAAGGTAGCAAACCTTGCTGAAAGTAGCAAATGAACTCAAGGAGAACTGCGGAATAAATCTAGCTTGTAGACCAACTAGTAAAGTTACAAGAAATGGCCAGGTAACAACAATAACAGATAGTACTAATGCTAAAAAGAGTGACTTACTGAAATAATGTTTGTAGCTTATATAGAAGGTAGCAAAACTATCTCAAAGTAGCAAATGAACTCAGGGAGAACTGCGGAATATATCTCGCTTGTAGACCAAGTAGTAAAATTACAAGAAATGGCCAGATAACAACAATAACAGATAGTACTAATGCTAAAAAGAGTGACTTACTGAAATAATGTTTGTAGCTTATATAAAAGGTAGCAAACTTATCTCAAAGTAACAAATGAACTCAGGGAGAACTGCGGAATATATCTCGCTTGCAGACCAACTAGTGAAGTTACTATAAATGGCCAGATAACAACAATAACACATAGTACAAGTGCTAAAAAGAGTGACTTACTGAAATAATGTTTGTAGCTTATATAAAAGGTAGCAAACTTATCTCAAAGTAACAAATGAACTCAAGGAGAACTGCGGAATATATCTCGCTTCTAGACCAACTAGTGAAGTTACTATAAATGGCCAGATAACAACAATAACACATAGTACAAGTGCTAAAAAGGTGACTTACTGAAATAATGTTTGTAGCTTATATAAAAGGTAGCAAAACTATCTCAAAGTAACAAATGAACTCAAGGAGAACTGCGGAATATATCTCGCTAGTAGACAAACTAGTGAAGTTACTAGAAATGGCCAGGTAACAACAATAACACCTAATACAAGTGGTAAAAAGAGTGTCTAAATGAAATAACGTTGGATGCTAATATAGAAGGTAGCAAACCTTGCTGAAAGTAGCAAATGAACTAAAGAAGAACTGCGGAATATATCTCGCCTGTAGACCAACTAGTAAAGTTACATGAAATGGCCAGATAACAACAATAACACATAGTACAAGTGCTAAAATGGTGAATTACTGAAATAATGTTTGTAGCTTATATAAAAGGTAGCAAAACTATCTCAAAGTAGCAAATAAACTCAAGGAGAACTGCGGAATATATCTCGCTTGTAGAGAAACTAGTGAAGTTCCCAGAAAAGGCCAGGTAACAACAATAACAGCTAATACAAGTGCCAAAAAGAGATACTTAATAAATAACGTTTGTAGCTTATAGAAGGTAGCAAAACTATCTCAAAGTAGCAAATGAACTCAAGGAGAACTGCGGAATATATCTCGCTTGTAGAGAAACTAGTGAAGTTCCCAGAAATGGCCAGGTAACAACAATAACAGCTAATACAAGTGCTAAAATGGTGACTTACTGAAATAATGTTTGTAGCTTATATAAAAGGTAGCAAAACTATCTCAAAGTAGCAAATAAACTCAAGGAGAACTGCGGAATATATCTCGCTTGTAGACCTAGTAGTAAAGTTACAAGAAATGGCCTGGTAACAACAATAACAGCTAGTACAAGTGCTAAAAAGAGTGACTTACTGAAATAATGTTTGTAGCTTATATAAAAGGTAGCAAACCTTGCTGAAAGTAGCAAATGAACTCAAGGAGAACTGCTGAATATAATCCGCTTGTAGACCAACTAGTAAAGTTACTAGAAATGGCCAAGTAACAACAATAACAGCTAATACAAGTGCTAAAAAGAGTGACTTAATAAATAACGTTTGTAGCTTATAGAAGGTAGCAAAACTATCTCAAAGTAGCAAATGAACTCAAGGAAAACTGCGGAATAAATCTCGCTTGTAGACCAACTAGTAAAGTTACTAGAAATGGCCAAATAACAACAATAACAGCTAATACAAGTGCTAAAAAGAGTGACTTAATAAATAACGTTTGTAGCTAATAGAAGGTAGCAAAACTATCTCAAAGTAGCAAATGAACTCAAGGAAAACTGCGGAATAAATCTCGCTTGTAGACCAACTAGTAAAGTTACTAGAAATGGCCAAGTAACAACAATAACAGCTAATACAAGTGCTAAAAAGAGTGAATTAATAAATAACGTTTGTAGCTTATAGAAGGTAGCAAAACTATCTCAAAGTAGCAAATGAACTCAAGGAGAACTGCGGAATAAATCTCGCTTGTAGACCAACTAGTAAAGTTACAAGAAATGGCCAAGTATAAACAATAACAGCTAGTACAATTGCTAAAAAGAGTGACTTAATGAATAACGTTTGTAGCTTATAGAAGGTAGCAAACCTTGCTGAAAGTAGCAAATGAACTCAAGGAGATCTGCGGATTATATCTCGCTTGTAGATAAACTAGTAAAGTGATAAGAAATGGCCAGGTAACAACAATAACAGATAGTACCAATGCAAAAAAAGAGTGACTTACTGAAATAATGTTTGTAACTTATATAGAAGGTAGCAAAACTATCTCAAAGTAGCAAATGAACTCAGGGAGAACTGCGGAATATATCTCGCTTGTAGACCAAGTAGTAAAGTTACAAGAAATGGCCTGGTAACAACAATAACAGATAGTACTAATGCTAAAAAGAGTGACTTACTGAAATAATGTTTGTAGCTTATATAAAAGGTAGCAAACTTATCTCAAAGTAACAAATGAACTCAGGGAGAACTGCGGAATATATCTCGCTTGTAGACCAACTAGTGAAGTTACTATAAATGGCCAGATAACAACAATAACACATAGTACAAGTGCTAAAAAGAGTGACTTACTGAAATAATGTTTGTAGCTTATATAAAATGTAGCAAACTTATCTCAAAGTAACAAATGAACTCAGGGAAAACTGCGGAATATATCTCGCTTGTAGACCAACTAGTGAAGTTACTATAAATGGCCAGATAACAACAATAACACATAGTACAAGTGCTAAAAAGGTGACTTACTGAAATAATGTTTGTAGCTTATATAAAAGGTAGCAAAACTTATCTCAAAGTAACAAATGAACTCAGGGAGAACTGCGGAATATATCTCGCTTGTAGACCAACTAGTGAAGTTACTATAAATGGCCAGATAACAACAATAACACATAGTACAAGTGCTAAAAAGGTGACTTACTGAAATAATGTTTGTAGCTTATATAAAAGGTAGCAAAACTATCTCAAAGTAACAAATGAACTCAAGGAGAACTGCGGAATATATCTCGCTTGTAGAGAAACTAGTGAAGTGATAAGAAATGGCCAGGTAACAACAATAACAGCTAATACAAGTGCCAAAAAGAGTGACTTAATAAATAACGTTTGTAGCTTATAGAAGGTAGCAAAACTATCTCAAAGTAGCAAATGAACTCAAGGAGAACTGCGGAATAAATCTAGCTTGTAGACCAACTAGTAAAGTTACAAGAAATGGCCTGGTAACAACAATAACAGATAGTACTAATGCTAAAAAGAGTGACTTACTGAAATAATGTTTGTAGCTTATATAAAAGGTAGCAAACTTATCTCAAAGTAACAAATGAACTCAGGGAGAACTGCGGAATATATCTCGCTTGCAGACCAACTAGTGAAGTTACTATAAATGGCCAGATAACAACAATAACACATAGTACAAGTGCTAAAAAGGTGACTTACTGAAATAATGTTTGTAGCTTATATAAAAGGTAGCAAAACTATCTCAAAGTAACAAATGAACTCAGGGATAAACTGCGGAATATATCTCGCTAGTAGACAAACTAGTGAAGTTACTAGAAATGGCCAGGTAACAACAATAACACCTAATACAAGTGGTAAAAAGAGTGTCTAAATGAAATAACGTTGGATGCTAATATAGAAGGTAGCAAACCTTGCTGAAAGTAGCAAATGAACTAAAGGAGAACTGCGGAATATATCTAGCCTGTAGACCAACTAGTAAAGTTACATGAAATGGCCAGATAAGAACAATAACAGCTAGTACAAGTGATAAAAAGAGTGACGTAATAAATAACGTTTGTAGCTTATAGAAGGTAGCAAAACTATCTCAAAGTAGCAAATGAACGCAAGGAAAACTGCGGAATAAATCTGGCTTGTAGACCAACTAGTGAAGTTACAAGAAATGGCCAGATAAGAACAATAACAGCTAGTACAAGTGATAAAAAGAGTGACGTAATAAATAACGTTTGTAGCTTATAGAAGGTAGCAAAACTATCTCAAAGTAACAAATGAACTCAGGGATAAACTGCGGAATATATCTCGCTAGTAGACAAACTAGTGAAGTTACTAGAAATGGCCAGGTAACAACAATAACACCTAATACAAGTGGTAAAAAGAGTGTCTAAATGAAATAACGTTGGATGCTAATATAGAAGGTAGCAAACCTTGCTGAAAGTAGCAAATGAACTAAAGGAGAACTGCGGAATATATCTAGCCTGTAGACCAACTAGTAAAGTTACATGAAATGGCCAGATAACAACAATAACACATAGTACAAGTGCTAAAATGGTGACTTACTGAAATAATGTTTGTAGCTTATATAAAAGGTAGCAAAACTATCTCAAAGTAGCAAATGAACTCAAGGAGAACTGCGGAATATATCTCGCTTGTAGAGAAACTAGTGAAGTTCCCAGAAATGGCCAGGTAACAACAATAACAGCTAATACAAGTGCCAAAAAGAGTGACTTAATAAATAACGTTTGTAGCTTATAGAAGGTAGCAAAACTATCTCAAAGTAGCAAATGAACTCAAGGAGAACTGCGGAATAAATCTAGCTTGTAGACCAACTAGTAAAGTTACAAGAAATGGCCAGGTAACAACAATAACAGATAGTACTAATGCTAAAAAGAGTGACTTACTGAAATAATGTTTGTAGCTTATATAGAAGGTAGCAAAACTATCTCAAAGTAGCAAATGAACTCAGGGAGAACTGCGGAATATATCTCGCTTGCAGACCAACTAGTGAAGTTACTATAAATGGCCAGATAACAACAATAACACATAGTACAAGTGCTAAAAAGAGTGACTTACTGAAATAATGTTTGTAGCTTATATAAAAGGTAGCAAACTTATCTCAAAGTAACAAATGAACTCAAGGAGAACTGCGGAATATATCTCGCTTCTAGACCAACTAGTGAAGTTACTATAAATGGCCAGATAACAACAATAACACATAGTACAAGTGCTAAAAAGAGTGACTTACTGAAATAATGTTTGTAGCTTATATAAAAGGTAGCAAACTTATCTCAAAGTAACAAATGAACTCAGGGAGAACTGCGGAATATATCTCGCTTGCAGACCAACTAGTGAAGTTACTATAAATGGCCAGATAACAACAATAACACATAGTACAAGTGCTAAAAAGAGTGACTTACTGAAATAATGTTTGTAGCTTATATAAAAGGTAGCAAACTTATCTCAAAGTAACAAATGAACTCAAGGAGAACTGCGGAATATATCTCGCTTCTAGACCAACTAGTGAAGTTACTATAAATGGCCAGGTAACAACAATAACACCTAATACAAGTGGTAAAAAGAGTGTCTAAATGAAATAACGTTGGTTGCTAATATAGAAGGTAGCAAACCTTGCTGAAAGTAGCAAATGAACTAAAGGAGAACTGCGGAATATATCTCGCCTGTAGACCAACTAGTAAAGTTAAATGAAATGGCCAGATAACAACAATAACACATAGTACAAGTGCTAAAATGGTGACTTACTGAAATAATGTTTGTAGCTTATATAAAAGGTAGCAAAACTATCTCAAAGTAGCAAATGAACTCAAGGAGAACTGCGGAGTATATCTCGCTTGTAGACAAACTAGTAAAGTTACAAGAAATGGATAGGTAACAACAATAACAGCTAGTACAAGTGCTAAAAAGAGTGACTTAATAAATAACGTTTGTAGCTAATAGAAGGTAGTAAACTATCTCAAAGTAGCAAATGAACTCAAGGAAAACTGCGGAATAAATCTCGCTTGTAGACAAACTAGTGAAGTTCCCAGAAATGGCCAGATAACAACAATAACAGCTAATACAAGTGCTAAAAAGAGTGACTTAATAAATAACGTTTGTAGCTTATAGAAGGTAGCAAAACTATCTCAAAGTAGCAAATGAACTCAAGGAAAACTGCGGAATAAATCTCGCTTGTAGACAAACTAGTGAAGTTCCCAGAAATGGCCAAGTAACAACAATAACAGCTAATACAAGTGCTAAAAAGAGTGACTTAATAAATAACGTTTGTAGCTTATAGAAGGTAGCAAAACTATCTTAAAGTAGCAAATGAACTCAAGGAAAACTGCGGAATAAATCTCGCTTGTAGACCAACTAGTGAAGTTACAAGAAATGGCCAGATAACAACAATAACAGCTAGTACAAGTGATAAAAAGAGTGACTTAATAAATAACGTTTGTAGCTTATAGAAGGTAGCAAAACTATCTCAAAGTAGCAAATGAACTCAAGGAAAACTGCGGAATAAATCTCGCTTGTAGACCAACTAGTAAAGTTACTAGAAATGGCCAAGTAACAACAATAACAGCTAATACAAGTGCTAAAAAGAGTGACTTCATAAATAACGTTTGTAGCTTATAGAAGGTAGCAAAACTATCTCAAAGTAGCAAATGAACTCAAGGAAAACTGCGGAATAAATCTCGCTTGTAGACCAACTAGTAAAGTTACTAGAAATGGCCAAGTAACAACAATAACAGCTAATACAAGTGCTAAAAAGAGTGAATTAATAAATAACGTTTGTAGCTTATAGAAGGTAGCAAAACTATCTCAAAGTAGCAAATGAACTCAAGGAGAACTGCGGAATATATCCCGCTTGTAGAGAAACTAGTGAAGTTCCCAGAAATGGCCAGGTAACAACAATAACTGCTAATACAAGTGCCAAAAAGAGTGACTAAATAAATAACGTTTGTAGCTTATAGAAGGTAGCAAAACTATCTCAAAGTAGCAAATGAACTCAAGGAGAACTGCGGAATAAATCTAGCTTGTAGACCAACTAGTAAAGTTACAAGAAATGGCCAAGTATAAACAATAACAGCTAGTACAAGTGCTAAAAAGAGTGACTTACTGAAATAATGTTTGTAGCTTATAGAAGGTAGCAAACCTTGCTGAAAGTAGCAAATGAACTTAAGGAGATCTGCGGATTATATCTCGCTTGCAGACCAACTAGTAAAGTTACTAGAAATGGCCAAGTAACAACAATAACAGCTAATACAAGTGCTAAAAAGAGTAAATTAATAAATAACGTTTGTAGCTTATAGAAGGTAGCAAAACTATCTCAAAGTAGCAAATGAACTCAAGGAGAACTGCGGAATAAATCTCGCTTGTAGACCAACTAGTAAAGTTACAAGAAATGGCCAAGTATAAACAATAACAGCTAGTACAATTGCTAAAAAGAGTGACTTAATGAATAACGTTTGTAGCTTATAGAAGGTAGCAAACCTTGCTGAAAGTAGCAAATGAACTCAAGGAGATCTGCGGATTATATCTCGCTTGTAGACAAACTAGTAAAGTGATAAGAAATGGCCAGGTAACAACAATAACAGATAGTACCAATGCAAAAAAAGAGTGACTTACTGAAATAATGTTTGTAACTTATATAGAAGGTAGCAAAACTATCTCAAAGTAGCAAATGAACTCAGGGAGAACTGCGGAATATATCTCGCTTGTAGACCAAGTAGTAAAGTTACAAGAAATGGCCTGGTAACAACAAAAACAGATAGTACTAATGCTAAAAAGAGTGACTTACTGAAATAATGTTTGTAGCTTATATAAAAGGTAGCAAACTTATCTCAAAGTAACAAATGAACTCAGGGAGAACTGCGGAATATATCTCGCTTGTAGACCAACTAGTGAAGTTACTATAAATGGCCAGATAACAACAATAACACATAGTACAAGTGCTAAAAAGAGTGACTTACTGAAATAATGTTTGTAGCTTATATAAAATGTAGCAAACTTATCTCAAAGTAACAAATGAACTCAGGGAAAACTGCGGAATATATCTCGCTTGTAGACCAACTAGTGAAGTTACTATAAATGGCCAGATAACAACAATAACACATAGTACAAGTGCTAAAAAGGTGACTTACTGAAATAATGTTTGTAGCTTATATAAAAGGTAGCAAAACTTATCTCAAAGTAACAAATGAACTCAGGGAGAACTGCGGAATATATCTCGCTTGTAGACCAACTAGTGAAGTTACTATAAATGGCCAGATAACAACAATAACACATAGTACAAGTGCTAAAAAGGTGACTTACTGAAATAATGTTTGTAGCTTATATAAAAGGTAGCAAAACTATCTCAAAGTAACAAATGAACTCAAGGAGAACTGCGGAATATATCTCGCTTCTAGACCAACTAGTGAAGTTACTATAAATGGCCAGATAACAACAATAACACATAGTACAAGTGCTAAAAAGGTGACTTACTGAAATAATGTTTGTAGCTTATATAAAAGGTAGCAAAACTATCTCAAAGTAACAAATGAACTCAGGGATAAACTGCGGAATATATCTCGCTAGTAGACAAACTAGTGAAGTTACTAGAAATGGCCAGGTAACAACAATAACACCTAATACAAGTGGTAAAAAGAGTGTCTAAATGAAATAACGTTGGATGCTAATATAGAAGGTAGCAAACCTTGCTGAAAGTAGCAAATGAACTAAAGGAGAACTGCGGAATATATCTAGCCTGTAGACCAACTAGTAAAGTTACATGAAATGGCCAGATAACAACAATAACACATAGTACAAGTGCTAAAATGGTGACTTACTGAAATAATGTTTGTAGCTTATATAAAAGGTAGCAAAACTATCTCAAAGTAGCAAATGAACTCAAGGAGAACTGCGGAATATATCTCGCTTGTAGAGAAACTAGTGAAGTTCCCAGAAATGGCCAGGTAACAACAATAACAGCTAATACAAGTGCCAAAAAGAGTGACTTAATAAATAACGTTTGTAGCTTATAGAAGGAAGCAAAACTATCTCAAAGTAGCAAATGAACTCAAGGAGAACTGCGGAATATATCTCGCTTGTAGACCAAGTAGTAAAGTTACAAGAAATGGCCAGATAACAACAATAACAGATAGTACTAATGCTAAAAAGAGTGACTTACTGAAATAATGTTTGTAGCTTATATAAAAGGTAGCAAACTTATCTCAAAGTAACAAATGAACTCAGGGAGAACTGCGGAATATATCTCGCTTGCAGACCAACTAGTGAAGTTACTATAAATGGCCAGATAACAACAATAACACATAGTACAAGTGCTAAAAAGAGTGACTTACTGAAATAATGTTTGTAGCTTATATAAAAGGTAGCAAACTTATCTCAAAGTAACAAATGAACTCAAGGAGAACTGCGGAATATATCTCGCTTCTAGACCAACTAGTGAAGTTACTATAAATGGCCAGATAACAACAATAACACATAGTACAAGTGCTAAAAAGGTGACTTACTGAAATAATGTTTGTAGCTTATATAAAAGGTAGCAAAACTATCTCAAAGTAACAAATGAACTCAAGGAGAACTGCGGAATATATCTCGCTAGTAGACAAACTAGTGAAGTTCACAAAAATGGCCAGGTAACAACAATAACACCTAATACAAGTGGTAAAAAGAGTGTCTAAATGAAATAACGTTGGTTGCTGAATATAGAAGGTAGCAAACCTTGCTGAAAGTAGCAAATGAACTAAAGGAGAACTGCGGAATATATCTCGCCTGTAGACCAACTAGTAAAGTTAAATGAAATGGCCAGATAACAACAATAACACATAGTACAAGTGCTAAAATGGTGACTTACTGAAATAATGTTTGTAGCTTATATAAAAGGTAGCAAAACTATCTCAAAGTAGCAAATAAACTCAAGGAGAACTGCGGAATAAATCTAGCTTGTAGACCAACTAGTAAAGTTACAAGAAATGGCCAGGTAACAACAATAACACATAGTACAAGTGCTAAAAAGAGTGACTTACTGAAATAATGTTTGTAGCTTATATAAAAGGTAGTAAAACTATCTCAAAGTAGCAAATGAACTCAAGGAGAACTGCGGAGTATATCTCGCTTGTAGACAAACTAGTACAGTTACAAGAAATGGATAGGTAACAACAATAACAGCTAGTACAAGTGCTAAAAAGAGTGACTTAATAAATAACGTTTGTAGCTAATAGAAGGTAGTAAAACTATCTCAAAGTAGCAAATGAACTCAAGGAGAACTGCGGAATATAATCCGCTTGTAGACCAACTAGTGAAGTTCCCAGAAATGGCCAGATAACAACAATAACAGCTAATACAAGTGAAAAAAGAGTGACTTAATAAATAACGTTTGTAGCTTATAGAAGGTAGCAAAACTATCTCAAAGTAGCAAATGAACTCAAGGAAAACTGCGGAATAAATCTCGCTTGTAGACAAACTAGTGAAGTTCCCAGAAATGGCCAAGTAACAACAATAACAGCTAATACAAGTGCTAAAAAGAGTGACTTAATAAATAACGTTTGTAGCTTATAGAAGGTAGCAAAACTATCTCAAAGTAGCAAATGAACTCAAGGAAAACTGCGGAATAAATCTGGCTTGTAGACCAACTAGTGAAGTTACAAGAAATGGCCAGATAAGAACAATAACAGCTAGTACAAGTGATAAAAAGAGTGACGTAATAAATAACGTTTGTAGCTTATAGAAGGTAGCAAAACTATCTCAAAGTAACAAATGAACTCAGGGATAAACTGCGGAATATATCTCGCTAGTAGACAAACTAGTGAAGTTCCCAGAAATGGCCAGGTAACAACAATAACACATAGTACAAGTGGTAAAAAGAGTGTCTAAATGAAATAACGTTGGATGCTAATATAGAAGGTAGCAAACCTTGCTGAAAGTAGCAAATGAACTAAAGGAGAACTGCGGAATATATCTAGCCTGTAGACCAACTAGTAAAGTTACATGAAATGGCCAGATAACAACAATAACACATAGTACAAGTGCTAAAATGGTGACTTACTGAAATAATGTTTGTAGCTTATATAAAAGGTAGCAAAACAATCTCAAAGTAGCAAATGAACTCAAGGAGAACTGCGGAATATATCTCGCTTGTAGAGAAACTAGTGAAGTTCCCAGAAATGGCCAGGTAACAACAATAACAGCTAATACAAGTGCCAAAAAGAGTGACTTAATAAATAACGTTTGTAGCTTATAGAAGGTAGCAAAACTATCTCAAAGTAGCAAATGAACTCAAGGAGAACTGCGGAATAAATCTAGCTTGTAGACCAACTAGTAAAGTTACAAGAAATGGCCAGGTAACAACAATAACAGATAGTACTAATGCTAAAAAGAGTGACTTACTGAAATAATGTTTGTAGCTTATATAGAAGGTAGCAAAACTATCTCAAAGTAGCAAATGAACTCAGGGAGAACTGCGGAATATATCTCGCTTGCAGACCAACTAGTGAAGTTACTATAAATGGCCAGATAACAACAATAACACATAGTACAAGTGCTAAAAAGAGTGACTTACTGAAATAATGTTTGTAGCTTATATAAAAGGTAGCAAACTTATCTCAAAGTAACAAATGAACTCAAGGAGAACTGCGGAATATATCTCGCTTCTAGACCAACTAGTGAAGTTACTATAAATGGCCAGATAACAACAATAACACATAGTACAAGTGCTAAAAAGAGTGACTTACTGAAATAATGTTTGTAGCTTATATAAAAGGTAGCAAACTTATCTCAAAGTAACAAATGAACTCAGGGAGAACTGCGGAATATATCTCGCTTGCAGACCAACTAGTGAAGTTACTATAAATGGCCAGATAACAACAATAACACATAGTACAAGTGCTAAAAAGAGTGACTTACTGAAATAATGTTTGTAGCTTATATAAAAGGTAGCAAACTTATCTCAAAGTAACAAATGAACTCAAGGAGAACTGCGGAATATATCTCGCTTCTAGACCAACTAGTGAAGTTACTATAAATGGCCAGATAACAACAATAACACATAGTACAAGTGCTAAAAAGGTGACTTACTGAAATAATGTTTGTAGCTTATATAAAAGGTAGCAAAACTATCTCAAAGTAACAAATGAACTCAAGGAGAACTGCGGAATATATCTCGCTAGTAGACAAACTAGTGAAGTTCACAAAAATGGCCAGGTAACAACAATAACACCTAATACAAGTGGTAAAAAGAGTGTCTAAATGAAATAACGTTGGTTGCTAATATAGAAGGTAGCAAACCTTGCTGAAAGTAGCAAATGAACTAAAGGAGAACTGCGGAATATATCTCGCCTGTAGACCAACTAGTAAAGTTAAATGAAATGGCCAGATAACAACAATAACACATAGTACAAGTGCTAAAATGGTGACTTACTGAAATAATGTTTGTAGCTTATATAAAAGGTAGCAAAACTATCTCAAAGTAGCAAATGAACTCAAGGAGAACTGCGGAGTATATCTCGCTTGTAGACAAACTAGTAAAGTTACAAGAAATGGATAGGTAACAACAATAACAGCTAGTACAAGTGCTAAAAAGAGTGACTTAATAAATAACGTTTGTAGCTAATAGAAGGTAGTAAACTATCTCAAAGTAGCAAATGAACTCAAGGAGAACTGCGGAATATAATCCGCTTGTAGACCAACTAGTAAAGTTCCCAGAAATGGCCAGATAACAACAATAACAGCTAATACAAGTGCTAAAAAGAGTGACTTAATAAATAACGTTTGTAGCTTATAGAAGGTAGCAAAACTATCTCAAAGTAGCAAATGAACTCAAGGAAAACTGCGGAATAAATCTCGCTTGTAGACAAACTAGTGAAGTTCCCAGAAATGGCCAAGTAACAACAATAACAGCTAATACAAGTGCTAAAAAGAGTGACTTAATAAATAACGTTTGTAGCTTATAGAAGGTAGCAAAACTATCTTAAAGTAGCAAATGAACTCAAGGAAAACTGCGGAATAAATCTCGCTTGTAGACCAACTAGTGAAGTTACAAGAAATGGCCAGATAACAACAATAACAGCTAGTACAAGTGATAAAAAGAGTGACTTAATAAATAACGTTTGTAGCTTATAGAAGGTAGCAAAACTATCTCAAAGTAGCAAATGAACTCAAGGAAAACTGCGGAATAAATCTCGCTTGTAGACCAACTAGTAAAGTTACTAGAAATGGCCAAGTAACAACAATAACAGCTAATACAAGTGCTAAAAAGAGTGACTTCATAAATAACGTTTGTAGCTTATAGAAGGTAGCAAAACTATCTCAAAGTAGCAAATGAACTCAAGGAAAACTGCGGAATAAATCTCGCTTGTAGACCAACTAGTAAAGTTACTAGAAATGGCCAAGTAACAACAATAACAGCTAATACAAGTGCTAAAAAGAGTGAATTAATAAATAACGTTTGTAGCTTATAGAAGGTAGCAAAACTATCTCAAAGTAGCAAATGAACTCAAGGAGAACTGCGGAATATATCCCGCTTGTAGAGAAACTAGTGAAGTTCCCAGAAATGGCCAGGTAACAACAATAACTGCTAATACAAGTGCCAAAAAGAGTGACTAAATAAATAACGTTTGTAGCTTATAGAAGGTAGCAAAACTATCTCAAAGTAGCAAATGAACTCAAGGAGAACTGCGGAATAAATCTAGCTTGTAGACCAACTAGTAAAGTTACAAGAAATGGCCAAGTATAAACAATAACAGCTAGTACAAGTGCTAAAAAGAGTGACTTACTGAAATAATGTTTGTAGCTTATAGAAGGTAGCAAACCTTGCTGAAAGTAGCAAATGAACTTAAGGAGATCTGCGGATTATATCTCGCTTGTAGACAAACTAGTAAAGTGATAAGAAATGGCCAGGTAACAACAATAACAGATAGTACCAATGCTAAAAAGAGTGACTTACTGAAATAATGTTTGTAGCTTATATAGAAGGTAGCAAAACTATCGCAAAGTAGCAAATGAACTCAGGGAGAACTGCGGAATATATCTCGCTTCTAGACCAACTAGTGAAGTTACTATAAATGGCCAGATAACAACAATAACACATAGTACAAGTGCTAAAAAGAGTGACTTACTGAAATAATGTTTGTAGCTTATATAAAAGGTAGCAAACTTATCTCAAAGTAACAAATGAACTCAGGGAGAACTGCGGAATATATCTCGCTTGCAGACCAACTAGTAAAGTTACTATAAATGGCCAGATAACAACAATAACACATAGTACAAGTGCTAAAAAGAGTGACTTACTGAAATAATGTTTGTAGCTTATATAAAAGGTAGCAAACTTATCTCAAAGTAACAAATGAACTCAAGGAGAACTGCGGAATATATCTCGCTTCTATACCAACTAGTGAAGTTACTATAAATGGCCAGATAACAACAATAACACATAGTACAAGTGCTAAAAAGAGTGACTTACTGAAATAATGTTTGTAGCTTATATAAAAGGTAGCAAACTTATCTCAAAGTAACAAATGAACTCAGGGAGAACTGCGGAATATATCTCGCTTGCAGACCAACTAGTGAAGTTACTATAAATGGCCAGATAACAACAATAACACATAGTACAAGTGCTAAAAAGAGTGACTTACTGAAATAATGTTTGTAGCTTATATAAAAGGTAGCAAACTTATCTCAAAGTAACAAATGAACTCAAGGAGAACTGCGGAATATATCTCGCTTCTAGACCAACTAGTGAAGTTACTATAAATGGCCAGATAACAACAATAACACATAGTACAAGTGCTAAAAAGAGTGACTTACTGAAATAATGTTTGTAGCTTATATAAAAGGTAGCAAACTTATCTCAAAGTAACAAATGAACTCAGGGAGAACTGCGGAATATATCTCGCTTGCAGACCAACTAGTGAAGTTACTATAAATGGCCAGATAACAACAATAACACATAGTACAAGTGCTAAAAAGAGTGACTTACTGAAATAATGTTTGTAGCTTATATAAAAGGTAGCAAACTTATCTCAAAGTAACAAATGAACTCAAGGAGAACTGCGGAATATATCTCGCTTGTAGAGAAACTAGTGAAGTTCCCAGAAATGGCCAGGTAACAACAATAACAGCTAATACAAGTGCCAAAAAGAGTGACTTAATAAATAACGTTTGTAGCTTATAGAAGGTAGCAAAACTATCTCAAAGTAGCAAATGAACTCAAGGAGAACTGCGGAATAAATCTCGCTTGTAGACCAACTAGTAAAGTTACAAGAAATGGCCAGATAACAACAATAACAGATAGTACTAATGCTAAAAAGAGTGACTTACTGAAATAATGTTTGTAGCTTATATAGAAGGTAGCAAACTTATCTCAAAGTAACAAATGAACTCAGGGAGAACTGCGGAATATATCTCGCTTGTAGACCAACTAGTGAAGTTACTATAAATGGCCAGATAACAACAATAACACATAGTACAAGTGCTAAAAAGGTGACTTACTGAAATAATGTTTGTAGCTTATATAAAAGGTAGCAAAACTATCTCAAAGTAACAAATGAACTCAAGGAGAACTGCGGAATATATCTCGCTTGTAGAGAAACTAGTGAAGTTCCCAGAAATGGCCAGGTAACAACAATAACTGCTAATACAAGTGCCAAAAAGAGTGACTAAATAAATAACGTTTGTAGCTTATAGAAGGTAGCAAAACTATCTCAAAGTAGCAAATGAACTCAAGGAGAACTGCGGAATAAATCTAGCTTGTAGACCAACTAGTAAAGTTACAAGAAATGGCCAAGTATAAACAATAACAGCTAGTACAAGTGCTAAAAAGAGTGACTTACTGAAATAATGTTTGTAGCTTATAGAAGGTAGCAAACCTTGCTGAAAGTAGCAAATGAACTTAAGGAGATCTGCGGATTATATCTCGCTTGTAGACAAACTAGTAAAGTGATAAGAAATGGCCAGGTAACAACAATAACAGATAAGACCAATGCTAAAAAGAGTGACTTACTGAAATAATGTTTGTAGCTTATATAGAAGGTAGCAAAACTATCGCAAAGTAGCAAATGAACTCAGGGAGAACTGTGGAATATATCTAGCTTGTAGACCAAGTAGTAAAGTTACAAGAAATGGCCAGGTAACAACAATAACAGATAGTACTAATGCTAAAAAGAGTGACTTACTGAAATAATGTTTGTAGCTTATATAGAAGGTAGCAAAACTATCTCAAAGTAGCAAATGAACTCAGGGAGAACTGCGGAATATATCTCGCTTGTAGACCAAGTAGTAAAGTTACAAGAAATGGCCTGGTAACAACAATAACAGATAGTACTAATGCTAAAAAGAGTGACTTACTGAAATAATGTTTGTAGCTTATATAGAAGGTAGCAAACTTATCTCAAAGTAACAAATGAACTCAGGGAGAACTGCGGAATATATCTCGCTTGCAGACCAACTAGTGAAGTTACTATAAATGGCCAGATAACAACAATAACACATAGTACAAGTGCTAAAAAGGTGACTTACTGAAATAATGTTTGTAGCTTATATAAAAGGTAGCAAAACTATCTCAAAGTAACAAATGAACTCAAGGAGAACTGCGGAATATATCTCGCTTGTAGAGAAACTAGTGAAGTTCCCAGAAATGGCCAGGTAACAACAATAACTGCTAATACAATTGCCAAAAAGAGTGACTAAATAAATAACGTTTGTAGCTTATAGAAGGTAGCAAAACTATCTCAAAGTAGCAAATGAACTCAAGGAGAACTGCGGAATAAATCTAGCTTGTAGACCAACAAGTAAAGTTACAAGAAATGGCCAAGTATAAACAATAACAGATAGTACAAGTGCTAAAAAGAGTGACTTACTGAAATAATGTTTGTAGCTTATAGAAGGTAGCAAACCTTGCTGAAAGTAGCAAATGAACTTAAGGAGATCTGCGGATTATATCTCGCTTGTAGACAAACTAGTAAAGTGATAAGAAATGGCCAGGTAACAACAATAACAGATAGTACCAATGCTAAAAAGAGTGACTTACTGAAATAATGTTTGTAGCTTATATAGAAGGTAGCAAAACTATCGCAAAGTAGCAAATGAACTCAGGGAGAACTGCGGAATATATCTCGCTTGTAGACCAAGTAGTAAAGATACAAGAAATGGCCAGGTAACAACAATAACAGATAGTACTAATGCTAAAAAGAGTGACTTACTGAAATAATGTTTGTAGCTTATATAGAAGGTAGCAAAACTATCTCAAAGTAGCAAATGAACTCAGGGAGAACTGCGGAATATATCTCGCTTGCAGACCAACTAGTGAAGTTACTATAAATGGCCAGATAACAACAATAACAGATAGTACTAATGCTAAAAAGAGTGACTTACTGAAATAATGTTTGTAGCTTATATAAAAGGTAGCAAACTTATCTCAAAGTAACAAATGAACTCAGGGAGAACTGCGGAATATATCTCGCTTGCAGACCAACTAGTGAAGTTACTATAAATGGCCAGATAACAACAATAACACATAGTACAAGTGCTAAAAAGAGTGACTTACTGAAATAATGTTTGTAGCTTATATAAAAGGTAGCAAAACTATCTCAAAGTAGCAAATGAACTCAAGGAAAACTGCGGAATAAATCTCGCTTGTAGACCAACTAGTAAAGTTACTAGAAATGGCCAAATAACAACAATAACAGCTAATACAAGTGCTAAAAAGAGTGACTTAATAAATAACGTTTGTAGCTTATAGAAGGTAGCAAAACTATCTCAAAGTAGCAAATGAACTCAAGGAAAACTGCGGAATAAATCTCGCTTGTAGACCAACTAGTAAAGTTACTAGAAATGGCAAATAACAACAATAACAGCTAATACAAGTGCTAAAAAGAGTGACTTAATAAATAACGTTTGTAGCTTATAGAAGGTAGCAAAACTATCGCAAAGTAGCAAATGAACTCAGGGAGAACTGCGGAATGTATCTCGCTTGTAGACCAAGTAGTAAAGTTACAAGAAATGGCCAGGTAACAACAATAACAGCTAATACAAGTGCCAAAAAGAGTGACTTAATAAATAACGTTTGTAGCTTATAGAAGGTAGCAAAACTATCTCAAAGTAGCAAATGAACTCAAGGAGAACTGCGGAATAAATCTAGCTTGTAGATCAACTAGTAAGTTACAAAAAATGGCCAGGTAACAACAATAACAGATAGTACTAATGCTAAAAAGAGTGACTTACTGAAATAATGTTTGTAGCTTATATAGAAGGTAGCAAAACTATCTCAAAGTAACAAATGAACTCAGGGATAAACTGCGGAATATATCTCGCTTGTAGACCAACTAGTGAAGTTCCTAGAAATGGCCAGGTAACAACAATAACAGCTAGTACAAGTGCTAAAAAGAGTGACTTACTGAAATAATGTTTGTAGCTTATATAAAAGGTAGCAAACTTATCTCAAAGTAACAAATGAACTCAGTGAGAACTGCGGAATATATCTCGCTTGTAGACCAACTAGTGAAGTTTCTATAAATGGCCAGATAACAACAATAACACATAGTACAAGTGCTAAAAAGGTGACTTACTGAAATAATGTTTGTAGCTTATATAAAAGGTAGCAAAACTATCTCAAAGTAACAAATGAACTCAAGTAGAACTGCGGAATATATCTCGCTTGTAGAGAAACTAGTGAAGTTCCCAGAAATGGCCAGGTAACAACAATAACAGCTAATACAAGTGCCAAAAAGAGTGACTTAATAAATAACGTTTGTAGCTTATAGAAGGTAGCAAAACTATCTCAAAGTAGCAAATGAACTCAAGGAGAACTGCGGAATAAATCTAGCTTGTAGACCAACTAGTAAGTTACAAGAAATGGCCAGGTAACAACAATAACAGATAGTACTAATGCTAAAAAGAGTGACTTACTGAAATAATGTTTGTAGCTTATATAGAAGGTAGCAAAACTATCTCAAAGTAGCAAATAAACTCAAGGAGAACTGCGGAATATATCTCGCTTGTAGACCAACTAGTAAAGTTACAAGAAATGGCCTGGTAACAACAATAACAGATAGTACTAATGCTAAAAAGAGTGACTTACTGAAATAATGTTTGTAGCTTATATAGAAGGTAGCAAAACTATCTCAAAGTAGCAAATAAACTCAAGGAGAACTGCGGAATATATCTCGCTTGTAGACCAACTAGTAAAGTTACAAGAAATGGCCTGGTAACAACAATAACAGATAGTACTAATGCTAAAAAGAGTGACTTACTGAAATAATGTTTGTAGCTTATATAAAAGGTAGCAAAACTATCTCAAAGTAATAAATGAACTCAAGGAGAACTGCGGAATATATCTCGCTTGTAGAGAAACTAGTGAAGTTCCCAGAAATGGCCAGGTAACAACAATAACAGCTAATACAAGTGCCAAAAAAAGTGACTTAATAAATAACGTTTGTAGCTTATAGAAGGTAGCAAAAGTATCTCAAAGTAGCAAATGAACTCAAGGAGAACTGCGGAATAAATCTAGCTTGTAGACCAACTAGTAAGTTACAAAAAATGGCCAGGTAACAACAATAACAGATAGTACTAATGCTAAAAAGAGTGACTTACTGAAATAATGTTTGTAGCTTATATAGAAGGTAGCAAAACTATCTCAAAGTAGCAAATGAACTCAGGGAGAACTGCGGAATATATCTCGCTTGTAGACCAACTAGTAAAGTTACAAGAAATGGCCTGGTAAGAATAATAACAGATAGTACTAATGCTAAAAAGAGTGACTTACTGAAATAATGTTTGTAGCTTATATAAAAGGTAGCAAACTTATCTCAAAGTAACAAATGAACTCAGGGAGAACTGCGGAATATATCTCGCTTATAGACCAACTAGTGAAGTTACTATAAATGGCCAGATAACAACAATAACACATAGTACAAGTGCTAAAAAGGTGACTTACTGAAATAATGTTTGTAGCTTATATAAAAGGTAGCAAAACTATCTCAAAGTAACAAATGAACTCAAGGAGAACTGCGGAATATATCTCGCTTGTAGAGAAACTAGTGAAGTTCCCAGAAATGGCCAGGTAACAACAATAACTGCTAATACAAGTGCCAAAAAGAGTGACTAAATAAATAACGTTTGTAGCTTATAGAAGGTAGCAAAACTATCTCAAAGTAGCAAATGAACTCAAGGAGAACTGCGGAATAAATCTAGCTTGTAGACCAACTAGTAAAGTTACAAGAAATGGCCAAGTATAAACAATAACAGCTAGTACAAGTGCTAAAAAGAGTGACTGACTGAAATAATGTTTGTAGCTTATAGAAGGTAGCAAACCTTGCTGAAAGTAACAAATGAACTTAAGGAGATCTGCGGATTATATCTCGCTTGTAGACAAACTAGTAAAGTGATAAGAAATGGCCAGGTAACAACAATAACAGATAGTACCAATGCTAAAAAGAGTGAATTACTGAAATAATGTTTGTAGCTTATATAGAAGGTAGCAAAACTATCGCAAAGTAGCAAATGAACTCAGGGAGAACTGCGGAATATATCTCGCTTGTAGACCAAGTAGTAAAGTTACAAGAAATGGCCAGGTAACAACAATAACAGATAGTACTAATGCTAAAAAGAGTGACTTACTGAAATAATGTTTGTAGCTTATATAGAAGGTAGCAAAACTATCTCAAAGTAGCAAATGAACTCAGGGAGAACTGCGGAATATATCTCGCTTGTAGACCAAGTAGTAAAGTTACAAGAAATGGCCTGGTAACAACAATAACAGATAGTACTAATGCTAAAAAGAGTGACTTACTGAAATAATGTTTGTAGCTTATATAAAAGGTAGCAAACTTATCTCAAAGTAACAAATGAACTCAGGGAGAACTGCGGAATATATCTCGCTTGTAGACCAACTAGTGAAGTTACTATAAATGGCCAGATAACAACAATAACACATAGTACAAGTGCTAAAAAGGTGACTTACTGAAATAATATTTGTAGCTTATATAAAAGGTAGCAAAACTATCTCAAAGTAACAAATGAACTCAAGGAGAACTGCGGAATATATCTCGCTTGTAGAGAAACTAGTGAAGTTCCCAGAAATGGCCAGGTACAACAATAACTGCTAATACAAGTGCCAAAAAGAGTGACTAAATAAATAACGTTTGTAGCTTATAGAAGGTAGCAAAACTATCTCAAAGTAGCAAACGAACTCAAGGAGAACTGCGGAATAAATCTAGCTTGTAGACCAACTAGTAAAGTTACAAGAAATGGCCAAGTATAAACAATAACAGCTAGTACAAGTGCTAAAAAGAGTTACTTACTGAAATAATGTTTGTAGCTTATAGAAGGTAGCAAACCTTGCTGAAAGTAGCAAATGAACTTAAGGAGATCTGCGGATTATATCTCGCTTGTAGACAAACTAGTAAAGTGATAAGAAATGGCCAGGTAACAACAATAACAGATAGTACCAATGCTAAAAAGAGTGACTTACTGAAATAATGTTTGTAGCTTATATAGAAGGTAGCAAAACTATCGCAAAGTAGCAAATGAACTCAGGGAGAACTGCGGAATATATCTCGCTTGTAGACCAAATAGTAAAGTTACAAGAAATGGCCAGGTAACAACAATAACAGATAGTACTAATGCTAAAAAGAGTGACTTACTGAAATAATGTTTGTAGCTTATATAGAAGGTAGCAAAACTATCTCAAAGTAGCAAATGAACTCAGGGAGAACTGCGGAATATATCTCGCTTGTAGACCAAGTAGTAAAGTTACAAGAAATGGCCTGGTAACAACAATAACAGATAGTACTAATGCTAAAAAGAGTGACTTACTGAAATAATGTTTGTAGCTTATATAAAAGGTAGCAAACTTATCTCAAAGTAACAAATGAACTCAGGGAGAACTGCGGAATATATCTCGCTTGTAGACCAACTAGTGAAGTTACTATAAATGGCCAGATAACAACAATAACACATAGTACAAGTGCGAAAAAGGTGACTTACTGAAATAATGTTTGTAGCTTATATAAAAGGTAGCAAAACTATCTCAAAGTAACAAATGAACTCAAGGAGAACTAAGGAATATATCTCGCTTGTAGAGAAACTAGTGAAGTTCCCAGAAATGGCCAGGTAACAACAATAACTGCTAATACAAGTGCCAAAAAGAGTGACTAAATAAATAACGTTTGTAGCTTATAGAAGGTAGCAAAACTATCTCAAAGTAGCAAATGAACTCAAGGAGAACTGCGGAATAAATCTAGCTTGTAGACCAACTAGTAAAGTTACAAGAAATGGCCAGGTAACAACAATAACAGATAATACTAATGCTAAAAAGAGTGACTTACTGAAATAATGTTTGTAGCTTATATAGAAGGTAGCAAACTTATCTCAAAGTAACAAATGAACTCAGGGAGAACTGCGGAATATATCTCGCTTGTAGACCAAGTAGTAAAGTTACAAGAAATGGCCAGGTAACAACAATAACAGATAGTACCAATGCTAAAAAGAGTGACTTACTGAAATAATGTTTGTAGCTTATATAGAAGGTAGCAAAACTATCGCAAAGTAGCAAATGAACTCAGGGAGAACTGCGGAATATATCTCGCTTGTAGACCAAGTAGTAAAGTTACAAGAAATGGCCTGGTAACAACAATAACAGATAGTACTAATGCTAAAAAGAGTGACTTACTGAAATAATGTTTGTAGCTTATATAGAAGGTAGCAAACTTATCTCAAAGTAACAAATGAACTCAGGGAGAACTGCGGAATATATCTCGCTTGCAGACCAACTAGTGAAGTTACTATAAATGGCCAGATAACAACAATAACACATAGTACAAGTGCTAAAAAGAGTGACTTACTGAAATAATGTTTGTAGCTTATATAAAAGGTAGCAAAACTATCTCAAAGTAGCAAATGAACTCAAGGAAAACTGCGGAATAAATCTCGCTTGTAGACCAACTAGTAAAGTTACTAGAAATGGCCAAATAACAACAATAACAGCTAATACAAGTGCTAAAAAGAGTGACTTAATAAATAACGTTTGTAGCTTATAGAAGGTAGCAAAACTATCTCAAAGTAGCAAATGAACTCAAGGAAAACTGCGGAATAAATCTCGCTTGTAGACCAACTAGTAAAGTTACTAGAAATGGCCAAGTGACAACAATAACAGCTAATACAAGTGCTAAAAAGAGTGAATTAATAAATAACGTTTGTAGCTTATAGAAGGTAGCAAAACTATCTCAAAGTAGCAAATGAACTCAAGGAGAACTGCGGAATAAATCTCGCTTGTAGACCAACTAGTAAAGTTACAAGAAATGGCCAAGTATAAACAATAACAGCTAGTACAATTGCTAAAAAGAGTGACTTAATGAATAACGTTTGTAGCTTATAGAAGGTAGCAAACCTTGCTGAAAGTAGCAAATGAACTTAAGGAGATCTGCGGATTATATCTCGCTTGTAGACAAACTAGTAAAGTGATAAGAAATGGCCAGGTAACAACAATAACAGATAGTACCAATGCTAAAAAGAGTGACTTACTGAAATAATGTTTGTAGCTTATATAGAAGGTAGCAAAACTATCGCAAAGTAGCAAATGAACTCAGGGAGAACTGCGGAATATATCTCGCTTGTAGACCAAATAGTAAAGTTACAAGAAATGGCCAGGTAACAACAATAACAGATAGTACTAATGCTAAAAAGAGTGACTTACTGAAATAATGTTTGTAGCTTATATAGAAGGTAGCAAAACTATCTCAAAGTAGCAAATGAACTCAGGGAGAACTGCGGAATATATCTCGCTTGTAGACCAAGTAGTAAAGTTACAAGAAATGGCCTGGTAACAACAATAACAGATAGTACTAATGCTAAAAAGAGTGACTTACTGAAATAATGTTTGTAGCTTATATAAAAGGTAGCAAACTTATCTCAAAGTAACAAATGAACTCAGGGAGAACTGCGGAATATATCTCGCTTGTAGACCAACTAGTGAAGTTACTATAAATGGCCAGATAACAACAATAACACATAGTACAAGTGCGAAAAAGGTGACTTACTGAAATAATGTTTGTAGCTTATATAAAAGGTAGCAAAACTATCTCAAAGTAACAAATGAACTCAAGGAGAACTAAGGAATATATCTCGCTTGTAGAGAAACTAGTGAAGTTCCCAGAAATGGCCAGGTAACAACAATAACTGCTAATACAAGTGCCAAAAAGAGTGACTAAATAAATAACGTTTGTAGCTTATAGAAGGTAGCAAAACTATCTCAAAGTAGCAAATGAACTCAAGGAGAACTGCGGAATAAATCTAGCTTGTAGACCAACTAGTAAAGTTACAAGAAATGGCCAGGTAACAACAATAACAGATAATACTAATGCTAAAAAGAGTGACTTACTGAAATAATGTTTGTAGCTTAGATAGAAGGTAGCAAACTTATCTCAAAGTAACAAATGAACTCAGGGAGAACTGCGGAATATATCTCGCTTGCAGACCAACTAGTGAAGTTACTATAAATGGCCAGAAAACAACAATAACACATAGTACAAGTGCTAAAAAGAGTGACTTACTGAAATAATGTTTGTAGCTTATATAAAAGGTAGCAAAACTATCTCAAAGTAGCAAATGAACTCAAGGAAAACTGCGGAATAAATCTCGGTTGTAGACCAACTAGTAAAGTTACTAGAAATGGCCAAGTAACAACAATAATAGCTAATACAAGTGCTAAAAAGAGTGACTTAATAAATAACGTTTGTAGCATATAGAAGGTAGCAAAACTATCTCAAAGTAGCAAATGAACTCAAGGAAAACTGCGGAATAAATCTCGCTTGTAGACCAACTAGTAAAGTTACTAGAAATGGCCAAGTGATAACAATAACAGCTAATACAAGTGCTAAAAAGAGTGAATTAATAAATAACGTTTGTAGCTTATAGAAGGTAGAAAACTATCTCAAAGTAGCAAATGAACTCAAGGAGAACTGCGGAATAAATCTCGCTTGTAGACCAACTAGTAAAGTTACAAGAAATGGCCAAGTATAAACAATAACAGCTAGTACAATTGCTAAAAAGAGTGACTTAATGAATAACGTTTGTAGCTTATAGAAGGTAGCAAACCTTGCAGAAAGTAACAAATGAACTCAGGGAGAACTGCGGAATATAATCCGCTTGCAGACCAACTAGTAAAGTTACAAGAAATGGCCAGGTAACAACAATAACAGATAGTACTAATGCTAAAAAGAGTGACTTACTTGAAATAATGTTTGTAGCTTATATAGAAGGTAGCAAAACTATCTCAAAGTAGCAAATGAACTCAGGGAGAACTGCGGAATATATCTCGCTTGTAGACCAACTAGTGAAGTTACAAGAAATGGCCAGATAACAACAATAACAGCTAGTACAAGTGCTAAAAAGAGTGACTTACTGAAATAATGTTTGTAGCTTATATAAAAGGTAGCAAACCTTGCTGAAAGTAGCAAATAAACTCAAGGAAAACTGCGGAATATATCTCGCTTGTAGACCAACTAGTAAAGTTCCCAGAAATGGCCAAGTAACAACAATAACAGCTAATACAAGTGCTAAAAAGAGTGACTTAATAAATAACGTTTGTAGCTTATAGAAGGTAGCAAAACTATCTCAAAGTAGCAAATGAACTCAAGGAAAACTGCGGAATAAATCTCGCTAATAGACCAACTAGTAAAGTTACTAGAAATGGCCAAGTAACAACAATAACATCTAATACAAGTGCTAAAAAGAGTGAACTAATAAATAACGTTTGTAGCTTATAGAAGGTAGCAAAACTATCTCAAAGTAGCAAATGAACTCAAGGAGAACTGCGGAATAAATCTCGCTTGTAGACCAACTAGTAAAGTTACAAGAAATGGCCAGGTAACAACAATAACAGATAGTACTAATGCTAAAAAGAGTGACTTACTGAAATAACGTTGGTTGCTTATATAGAAGGTAGCAAAACTATCTCAAAGTAGCAAATGAACTCAAGGAGAACTGCGGAATAAATCTCGCTTGTAGACCAACTAGTAAAGTTACAAGAAATGGCCAGGTAACAACAATAACAGATAGTACTAATGCTAAAAAGAGTGACTTACTGAAATAATGTTTGTAGCTTATATAAAAGGTAGCAAAACTATCTCAAAGTAGCAAATAAACTCAAGGAGAACTGCGGAATATATCTCGCTTGTAGAGAAACTAGTGAAGTTCCCAGAAATGGCCAGGTAACAACAATAACAGCTAATACAAGTGCCAAAAAGAGTGACTTAATAAATAACGTTTGTAGCTTATAGAAGGTAGCAAAACTATCTCAAAGTAGCAAATGAACTCAAGGAGAACTGCGGAATAAATCTAGCTTGTAGACCAACTAGTAAAGTTACAAGAAATGGCCAGGTAACAACAATAACAGATAGTACTAATGCTAAAAAGAGTGACTTACTGAAATAATGTTTGTAGCTTATATAGAAGGTAGCAAAACTATCTCAAAGTAGCAAATGAACTCAAGGAGAACTGCGGAATAAATCTAGCTTGTAGACCAACTAGTAAAGTTACAAGAAATGGCCAGGTAACAACAATAACAGATAGTACTAATGCTAAAAAGAGTGACTTACTGAAATAATGTTTGTAGCTTATATAGAAGGTAGCAAAACTATCTCAAAGTAGCAAATGAACTCAAGGAGAACTGCGGAATATATATCGCTTGTAGAGAAACTAGTGAAGTTCCCAGAAATGGCCAGGTAACAACAATAACTGCTAATACAAGTGCCAAAAAGAGTGACTTAATAAATAACGTTTGTAGCTTATAGAAGGTAGCAAAACTATCTCAAAGTAGCAAATGAACTCAAGGAGAACTGCGGAATAAATCTCGCTTGTAGACCAACTAGTAAAGTTACAAGAAATGGCCAGGTAACAACAATAACAGATAGTACTAATGCTAAAAAGAGTGACTTACTGAAATAATGTTTGTAGCTTATATAGAAGGTAGCAAAACTATCTCAAAGTAGCAAATGAACTCAGGGAGAACTGCGGAATATATCTCGCTTGTAGACCAAGTAGTAAAGTTACAAGAAATGGCCAGATAACAACAATAACAGATAGTACTAATGCTAAAAAGAGTGACTTACTGAAATAATGTTTGTAGCTTATATAAAAGGTAGCAAACTTATCTCAAAGTAACAAATGAACTCAGGGAGAACTGCGGAATATATCTCGCTTGCAGACCAACTAGTGAAGTTACTATAAATGGCCAGATAACAACAATAACACATAGTACAAGTGCTAAAAAGAGTGACTTACTGAAATAATGTTTGTAGCTTATATAAAAGGTAGCAAACTTATCTCAAAGTAACAAATGAACTCAGGGAGAACTGCGGAATATATCTCGCTTGCAGACCAACTAGTGAAGTTACTATAAATGGCCAGATAACAACAATAACACATAGTCAAGTGCTAAAAAGGTGACTTACTGAAATAATGTTTGTAGCTTATATAAAAGGTAGCAAACTTATCTCAAAGTAACAAATGAACTCAGGGAGAACTGCGGAATATATCTCGCTTGCAGACCAACTAGTGAAGTTACTATAAATGGCCAGATAACAACAATAACACATAGTCAACTGCTAAAAAGGTGACTTACTGAAATAATGTTTGTAGCTTATATAAAAGGTAGCAAACCTTGCTGAAAGTAGCAAATGAACTAAAGGAGAACTGCGGAATATAATCCGCTTGTAGACCAACTAGTAAAGTTACAAGAAATAGCCAGATAACAACAATAACAGATAGTACAAGTGCAAAAAAGAGTGACTTACGGATATAATGTTTGTAGCATATATAAAAGGTAGCAAACCTTGCTGAAAGTAGCAAATGAACTCAAGGCGAACTGCGGAATATAGCTCGCTTGTAGACCAACTAGTAAAGTTACAAGAAATAGCCAGGTAACAACAATAACAGATAGTACTAATGCAAAAAAGAGTGACTTACTGAAATAATGTTTGTAGCTTATATAAAAGGTAGCAAACCTTGCTGAAAGTAGCAAATGAACTCAGGGCGAACTGCGGAATATATCTCGCTTGTAGACCAACTAGTAAAGTTACAAGAAATGGCCAGGTAACAACAATAACAGATAGTACTAATGCTAAAAAGAGTGACTTACTGAAATAACGTTGGTTGCTTATATAGAAGGTAGCAAAACTATCTCAAAGTAGCAAATGAACTCAGGGAGAACTGCGGAATATATCTCGCTTGTAGACCAAGTAGTAAAGTTACAAGAAATGGCCAGGTAACAACAATAACAGATAGTACTAATGCAAAAAAGAGTGACTTACTGAAATAACGTTGGTTGCTTATATAGAAGGTAGCAAAACTATCTCAAAGTAGCAAATAAACTCAAGGAGAACTGCGGAATATATCTCGCTTGTAGACCAACTAGTAAAGTTACAAGAAATGGCCAAGTATAAACAATAACAGCTAGTACAATTGCTAAAAAGAGTGACTTAATGAATAACGTTTGTAGCTTATAGAAGGTAGCAAACCTTGCTGAAAGTAGGAAATGAACTCAAGGAGATCTGCGGATTATATCTCGCTTGTAGACAAACTAGTAAAGTTACAAGAAATGGCCAGGTAACAACAATAACAGATAGTACTAATGCTAAAAAGAGTGACTTACTGAAATAATGTTTGTAGCTTATATAAAAGGTAGCAAACTTATCTCAAAGTAGCAAATAAACTCAAGGAGAACTGCGGAATATATCTCGCTTGTAGAGAAACTAGTGAATTTCCCAGAAATGGCCAGGTAACAACAATAACAGCTAATACAAGTGCCAAAAAGAGTGACTTAATAAATAACGTTTGTAGCTTATAGAAGGTAGCAAAACTATCTCAAAGTAGCAAATGAACTCAAGGAGAACTGCGGAATAAATCTAGCTTGTAGACCAACTAGTAAAGTTACAAGAAATGGCCAGGTAACAACAATAACAGATAGTACTAATGCTAAAAAGAGTGACTTACTGAAATAATGTTTGTAGCTTATATAGAAGGTAGCAAAACTATCTCAAAGTAGCAAATGAACTCAAGGAGAACTGCGGAATATATCTCGCTTGTAGACCAAGTAGTAAAGTTACAAGAAATGGCCTGGTAACAACAATAACAGATAGTACTAATGCTAAAAAGAGTGACTTACTGAAATAATGTTTGTAGCTTATATAAAAGGTAGCAAACTTATCTCAAAGTAACAAATGAACTCAGGGAGAACTGCGGAATATATCTCGCTTGCAGAGAAACTAGTGAATTTCCCAGAAATGGCCAGGTAACAACAATAACAGCTAATACAAGTGCCAAAAAGAGTGACTTAATAAATAACGTTTGTAGCTTATAGAAGGTAGCAAAACTATCTCAAAGTAGCAAATGAACTCAAGGAGAACTGCGGAATAAATCTAGCTTGTAGACCAACTAGTGAAGTTACTATAAATGGCCAGATAACAACAATAACAGCTAATACAAGTGCTAAAAAGGTGACTTACTGAAATAATGTTTGTAGCTTATATAAAAGGTAGCAAAACTATCTCAAAGTAGCAAATGAACTCAAGGAGAACTGCGGAGTATATCTCGCTTGTAGACCAACTAGTGAAGTTACAAGAAATGGCCAGATAACAACAATAACAGCTAGTACAAGTGCTAAAAAGAGTGACTTACTGAAATAATGTTTGTAGCTTATATAAAAGGTAGCAAACCTTGCTGAAAGTAGCAAATGAACTCAAGGAGAACTGCGGAATAAATCTAGCTTGCAGACCAACTAGTGAAGTTACTATAAATGGCCAGATAACAACAATAACACATAGTACAAGTGCTAAAAAGGTGACTTACTGAAATAATGTTTGTAGCTTATATAAAAGGTAGCAAAACTATCTCAAAGTAACAAATGAACTCAGGGATAAACTGCGGAATATATCTCGCTTGTAGACCAACTAGTGAAGTTACTAGAAATGGCCAGGTAACAACAATAACAGCTAGTACAAGTGCTAAAAAGAGTAAATTACTGAAATAATGTTTGTAGCTTATATAAAAGGTAGCAAACTTATCTCAAAGTAACAAATGAACTCAGGGAGAACTGCGGAATATATCTCGCTTGTAGACCAACTAGTGAAGTTACTATAAATGGCCAGATAACAACAATAACACATAGTACAAGTGCTAAAAAGGTGACTTACTGAAATAATGTTAGTAGCTTATATAGAAGGTAGCAAAACTATCTCAAAGTAGCAAATGAACTCAGGGAGCACTGCGGAATATATCTCGCTTGTAGACCAAGTAGTAAAGTTACAAGAAATGGCCTGGTAACAACAATAACAGATAGTACTAATGCTAAAAAGAGTGACTTACTGAAATAATGTTTGTAGCTTATATAAAAGGTAGCAAACTTATCTCAAAGTAACAAATGAACTCAAGGAGAACTGCGGAATATATCTCGCTTCTAGACCAACTAGTGAAGTTACTATAAATGGCCAGATAACAACAATAACACATAGTACAAGTGCTAAAAAGGTGACTTACTGAAATAATGTTTGTAGCTTATATAAAAGGTAGCAAAACTATCTCAAAGTAACAAATGAACTCAAGGAGAACTGCGGAATATATCTCGCTTGTAGACCAACTAGTGAAGTTACTATAAATGGCCAGATAACAACAATAACACATAGTACAAGTGCTAAAAAGGTGACTTACTGAAATAATGTTTGTAGCTTATATAAAAGGTAGCAAAACTATCTCAAAGTAACAAATGAACTCAAGGAGAACTGCGGAAATAAATCTAGCTTGCAGACCAACTAGTGAAGTTACTATAAATGGCCAGATAACAACAATAACACATAGTACAAGTGCTAAAAAGGTGACTTACTGAAATAATGTTTGTAGCTTATATAAAAGGTAGCAAACTTATCTCAAAGTAACAAATGAACTCAAGGAGAACTGCGGAATATATCTCGCTTGTAGACCAACTAGTGAAGTTACAAGAAATGGCCAGATAACAACAATAACAGCTAGTACAAGTGCTAAAAAGAGTGACTTACTGAAATAATGTTTGTAGCTTATATAAAAGGTAGCAAACCTTGCTGAAAGTAGCAAATGAACTCAAGGAGAACTGCGGAATAAATCTAGCTTGCAGACCAACTAGTGAAGTTACTATAAATGGCCAGATAACAACAATAACACATAGTACAAGTGCTAAAAAGGTGACTTACTGAAATAATGTTTGTAGCTTATATAAAAGGTAGCAAAACTATCTCAAAGTAACAAATGAACTCAGGGATAAACTGCGGAATATATCTCGCTTGTAGACCAACTAGTGAAGTTACTAGAAATGGCCAGATAACAACAATAACACATAGTACAAGTGGTAAAAAGAGTGACTTACTGAAATAATGTTTGTAGCTTATATAAAAGGTAGCAAACTTATCTCAAAGTAACAAATGAACTCAGGGAGAACTGCGGAATATATCTCGCTTGTAGACCAACTAGTGAAGTTACTATAAATGGCCATATAACAACAATAACACATAGTACAAGTGCTAAAAAGGTGACTTACTGAAATAATGTTTGTAGCTTATATAAAAGGTAGCAAAACTATCTCAAAGTAACAAATGAACTCAAAGAGAACTGCGGAATATATCTCGCTAGTAGACAAACTAGTGAAGTTCCCAAAAATGGCCAGGTAACAACAATAACACCTAATACAAGTGGTAAAAAGAGTGTCTAAATGAAATAACGTTGGTTGCTAATATAGAAGGTAGCAAACCTTGCTGAAAGTAGCAAATGAACTAAAGGAGAACTGCGGAATATATCTCGCCTGTAGACCAACTAGTAAAGTTACAAGAAATGGCCAGGTAACAACAATAACAGCTAGTACAAGTGCTAAAAAGAGTGACTTACTGAAATAACGTTTGTAGCTTATATAAAAGGTAGCTAACCTTGCTGAAAGTAGCAAATGAACTCAAGGAGAACTGCGGAATAAATCTAGCCTGTAGACCAACTAGTAAAGTTACAAGAAATGGCCAGGTAACAACAATAACAGCTAGTACAAGTGCTAAAAAGAGTGACTTACTGAAATAACGTTTGTAGCTTATATAAAAGGTAGCTAACTTATCTCAAAGTAACAAATGAACTCAAGGAGAACTGCGGAATATATCTCGCTAGTAGACAAACTAGTGAAGTTCCCAAAATGGCCAAGTAACAACAATAACAGCTAATACAAGTGCTAAAAAGAGTGACTTAATAAATAACGTTTGTAGCTTATAGAAGGTAGCAAAACTATCTCAAAGTAGCAAATGAACTCAAGGAGAACTGCGGAATAAATCTCGCTTGTAGACCATCTAGTAAAGTTACAAGAAATGGCCAAGTATAAACAATAACAGCTAGTACAATTGCTAAAAAGAGTGACTTAATGAATAACGTTTGTAGCTTATAGAAGGTAGCAAACCTTGCTGAAAGTAGGAAATGAACTCAAGGAGATCTGCGGATTATATCTCGCTTGTAGACAAACTAGTAAAGTTACAAGAAATGGCCAGGTAACAACAATAACAGATAGTACTAATGCTAAAAAGAGTGACTTACTGAAATAATGTTTGTAGCTTATATAGAAGGTAGCAAAACTATTCAAAGTAGCAAATGAACTCAAGGAGAACTGCGGAATATATCTCGCTTGTAGACCAAGTAGTAAAGTTACAAGAAATGGCCTGGTAACAACAATAACAGATAGTACTAATGCTAAAAAGAGTGACTTACTGAAATAATGTTTGTAGCTTATATAAAAGGTAGCAAACTTATCTCAAAGTAACAAATGAACTCAGGGAGAACTGCGGAATATATCTCGCTTGCAGACCAACTAGTGAAGTTACTATAAATGGCCAGATAACAACAATAACAGCTAATACAAGTGCTAAAAAGGTGACTTACTGAAATAATGTTTGTAGCTTATATAAAAGGTAGCAAAACTATCTCAAAGTAGCAAATGAACTCAAGGAGAACTGCGGAGTATATCTCGCTTGTAGACCAACTAGTGAAGTTACAAGAAATGGCCAGATAACAACAATAACAGCTAGTACAAGTGCTAAAAAGAGTGACTTACTGAAATAATGTTTGTAGCTTATATAAAAGGTAGCAAACCTTGCTGAAAGTAGCAAATGAACTCAAGGAGAACTGCGGAATAAATCTAGCTTGCAGACCAACTAGTGAAGTTACTATAAATGGCCAGATAACAACAATAACACATAGTACAAGTGCTAAAAAGGTGACTTACTGAAATAATGTTTGTAGCTTATATAAAAGGTAGCAAAACTATCTCAAAGTAACAAATGAACTCAGGGATAAACTGCGGAATATATCTCGCTTGTAGACAACTAGTGAAGTTACTAGAAATGGCCAGGTAACAACAATAACAGCTAGTACAAGTGCTAAAAAGAGTAAATTACTGAAATAATGTTTGTAGCTTATATAAAAGGTAGCAAACTTATCTCAAAGTAACAAATGAACTCAGGGAGAACTGCGGAATATATCTCGCTTGTAGACCAACTAGTGAAGTTACTATAAATGGCCAGATAACAACAATAACACATAGTACAAGTGCTAAAAAGGTGACTTACTGAAATAATGTTAGTAGCTTATATAGAAGGTAGCAAAACTATCTCAAAGTAGCAAATGAACTCAGGGAGCACTGCGGAATATATCTCGCTTGTAGACCAAGTAGTAAAGTTACAAGAAATGGCCTGGTAACAACAATAACAGATAGTACTAATGCTAAAAAGAGTGACTTACTGAAATAATGTTTGTAGCTTATATAAAAGGTAGCAAAACTTTCTCAAAGTAACAAATGAACTCAGGGATAAACTGCGGAATATATCTCGCTTGTAGACAACTAGTGAAGTTACTAGAAATGGCCAGGTAACAACAATAACAGCTAGTACAAGTGCTAAAAAGAGTAAATTACTGAAATAATGTTTGTAGCTTATATAAAAGGTAGCAAACTTATCTCAAAGTAACAAATGAACTCAGGGAGAACTGCGGAATATATCTCGCTTGTAGACCAACTAGTGAAGTTACTATAAATGGCCAGATAACAACAATAACACATAGTACAAGTGCTAAAAAGGTGACTTACTGAAATAATGTTAGTAGCTTATATAGAAGGTAGCAAAACTATCTCAAAGTAGCAAATGAACTCAGGGAGCACTGCGGAATATATCTCGCTTGTAGACCAAGTAGTAAAGTTACAAGAAATGGCCTGGTAACAACAATAACAGATAGTACTAATGCTAAAAAGAGTGACTTACTGAAATAATGTTTGTAGCTTATATAAAAGGTAGCAAACTTATCTCAAAGTAACAAATGAACTCAAGGAGAACTGCGGAATATATCCGCGTGTAGACAAACTAGTGAAGTTCCCAAAAATGGCCAGGTAACAACAATAACACCTAATACAAGTGGTAAAAGAGTGTCTAAATGAAATAACGTTGGTTGCTAATATAGAAGGTAGCAAACCTTGCTGAAAGTAGCAAATGAACTAAAGGAGAACTGCGGAATATAGCTCGCCTGTAGACCAACTAGTAAGTTACATGAAATGGCCAGATAACAACAATAACACATAGTACAAGTGCTAAAATGGTGACTTACTGAAATAATGTTTGTAGCTTATATAAAAGGTAGCAAAACTATCTCAAAGTAGCAAATAAACTCAAGGAGAACTGCGGAATATATCTCGCTTGTAGAGAAACTAGTGAAGTTCCCAGAAATGGCCAGGTAACAACAATAACAGCTAATAAAAGTGCCAAAAAGAGTGACTTAATAAATAACGTTTGTAGCTTATAGAAGGTGGCAAAACTATCTCAAAGTAGCAAATGAACTCAAGGAGAACTACGGAATAAATCTAGCTTGTAGACCAACTAGTAAAGTTACAAGAAATGGCCAGGTAACAACAATAACACATAGTACAAGTGCTAAAAAGAGTGACTTACTGAAATAATGTTTGTAGCATATATAAAAGGAAGCAAAACTATCTCAAAGTAGCAAATAAACTCAGGGAGAACTGCGGAATATATCTCGCTTGTAGACCAAGTAGTAAAGTTACAAGAAATGGCCTGGTAACAACAATAACAGATAGTACAAGTGCTAAAAAGAGTGACTTACTGAAATAACGTTTGTAGCTTATATAAAAGGTAGCTAACTTATCTCAAAGTAACAAATGAACTCAAGGAGAACTGCGGAATATATCTCGCTAGTAGACAAACTAGTGAAGTTCCCAAAATGGCCAGGTAACAACAATAACAGCTAATACAAGTGGTAAAAAGAGTGTCTAAATGAAATAACGTTGGTTGCTAATATAGAAGGTAGCAAACCTTGCTGAAAGTAGCAAATGAACTAAAGGAGAACTGCGGAATATATCTCGCCTGTAGACCAACTAGTAAAGTTACAATATATGGCCAGATAACAACAATAACAGCTAGTACAAGTGCTAAAAAGAGTGACTTACTGAAATAATGTTTGTAGCTTATATAAAAGGTAGCAAACCTTGCTGAAAGTAGCAAATGAACTCAGGGAGAACTGCGTAATATATCTTGCTTGTAGACAAACTAGTAAAGTTCCCAGAAATGGCCAGGTAACAACAATAACAGCTAATACAAGTGCTAAAAAGAGTGACTTAATAAATAACGTTTGTTGATTATAGAAGGTAGCAAAACTATCTCAAAGTAGCAAATGAACTCAAGGAAAACTGCGGAATAAATCTCGCTTGTAGACCAACTAGTAAAGTTACTAGAAATGGCCAAGTAACAACAATAACAGCTAATACAAGTGCTAAAAAGAGTGACTTAATAAATAACGTTTGTAGCTTATAGAAGGTAGCAAAACTATCTCAAAGTAGCAAATGAACTCAAGGAGAACTGCGGAATAAATCTCGCTTGTAGACCAACTAGTAAAGTTACAAGAAATAGCCAAGTATAAACAATAACAGCTAGTACAATTGCTAAAAAGAGTGACTTAATGAATAACGTTTGTAGCTTATAGAAGGTAGCAAACCTTGCTGAAAGTAGGAAATGAACTCAAGGAGATCTGCGGATTATATCTCGCTTGTAGACAAACTAGTAAAGTAACAAGAAATGGCCAGGTAACAACAATAACAGATAGTACTAATGCTAAAAAGAGTGACTTACTGAAATAATGTTTGTAGCTTGTATAAAAGGTAGCAAAACTATCTCAAAGTAGCAAATGAACTCAAGGAGAACTGCGGAGTATATCTCGCTTGTAGACCAACTAGTGAAGTTACAAGAAATTGCCAGATAACAACAATAACAGCTAGTACAAGTGCTAAAAAGAGTGACTTACTGAAATAATGTTTGTAGCTTATATAAAAGGTAGCAAACCTTGCTGAAAGTAGCAAATGAACTCAGGGAGAACTGCGGAATATATCTCGCTTGTAGACCAACTAGTAAAGTTCCCAGAAATGGCCAGGTAACAACAATAACAGATAGTACTAATGCAAAAAAAAGTGACTTACTGAAATAATGTTTGTAGCTTATATAAAAGGTAGCAAACCTTGCTGAAAGTAGCAAATGAACTCAGGGCGAACTGCGGAATATATCTCGCTTGTAGACAAACTAGTGAAGTAACAAGAAATGGCCAGGTAACAACAATAACAGATAGTACAAGTGCTAAAAAGAGTGACTTACTGAAATAATGTTTGTAGCCTATATAAATGGTAGCAAACCTATCTCAAAGTAACAAATGAATTTAGGGAGAACTGCGGAATATATCTCGCTTGTAGACCAACTAGTAAAGTTACAAGAAATGGCCAGGTAACAACAATAACAGATAGTACAAGTGCTAAAAAGAGTGACTTACTGAAATAATGTTTGTAGCTTATATAAATGGTAGCAAACCTATCTCAAAGTAACAAATGAATTTAGGGAGAACTGCGGAATATATCTCGCTTGTAGACCAACTAGTAAAGTTACAAGAAATGGATAGGTAGCAACAATAACAGCTAGTACAAGTGAATAAAAGAGTGACTTAATAAATAACGTTTGTAGCTTATAGAAGGTAGCAAAACTATCTCAAAGTAGCAAATGAACTCAGGGAGAACTGCGGAATATATCTCGCTTGTAGACCAACTAGTGAAGTTACAAGAAATGGCCAGGTAACAACAATAACAGATAGTACAAGTGCTAAAAAGAGTGACTTACTGAAATAATGTTTTTAGCTTATATAAAAGTTAGCAAAACTATCTCAAAGTAGCAAATGAACTCAAGGAGAACTGCGGAATAAATCTCGCTTGTAGACCAACTAGTGAAGTTACAAGAAATGGCCAGGTAACAACAATAACAGATAGTACTAATGCAAAAAAGAGTGACTTACGGAAATAATGTTTGTAGCTAATATAAAAGGTAGCAAACCTTGCTGAAAGTAGCAAATGAACTCAAGGAGAACTGCGGAATATATCTCGCCAGTAGACCAACTAGTAAAGTTACAAGAAATGGCCAGGTAACAACAATAACACATAGTACAAGTGCTAAAATGGTGATTACTGAAATAATGTTTGTAGCTTATATAAAAGGTAGCAAAACTATCTCAAAGTAGCAAATAAACTCAAGGAGAACTGCGGAATATATTTCGCTTGTAGAGAAACTAGTGAAGTTACAAGAAATGGCCAGGTAACAACAATAACACATAGTACAAGTGCTAAAAAGAGTGACTTACTGAAATAACGTTTGTAGCTTATAGAAGGTAGCAAAACTATCTCAAAGTAGCAAATGAACTCAAGGAGAACTGCGGAATAAATCTAGCTTGTAGACCAACTAGGAAAGTTACAAGAAATGGCCAGGTAACAACAATAACACATAGTACAAGTGCTAAAAAGAGTGACTTAATAAATAACGTTTGTAGCTTATAGAAGGTAGCAAAACTATCTCAAAGTAGCAAATGAACTCAAGGAGAACTGCGGAATAAATCTCGCTTGTAGACCAACTAGTAAAGTTACAAGAAATAGCCAAGTATAAACAATAACAGCTAGTACAATTGCTAAAAAGAGTGACTTAATGAATAACGTTTGTAGCTTATAGAAGGTAGCAAACCTTGCTGAAAGTAGGAAATGAACTCAAGGAGATCTGCGGATTATATCTCGCTTGTAGACAAACTAGTAAAGTAACAAGAAATGGCCAGGTAACAACAATAACAGATAGTACTAATGCTAAAAAGAGTGACTTACTGAAATAATGTTTGTAGCTTGTATAAAAGGTAGCAAAACTATCTCAAAGTAGCAAATGAACTCAAGGAGAACTGCGGAGTATATCTCGCTTGTAGACCAACTAGTGAAGTTACAAGAAATTGCCAGATAACAACAATAACAGCTAGTACAAGTGCTAAAAAGAGTGACTTACTGAAATAATGTTTGTAGCTTATATAAAAGGTAGCAAACCTTGCTGAAAGTAGCAAATGAACTCAGGGAGAACTGCGGAATATATCTCGCTTGTAGACCAACTAGTAAAGTTCCCAGAAATGGCCAGGTAACAACAATAACAGATAGTACTAATGCAAAAAAAAGTGACTTACTGAAATAATGTTTGTAGCTTATATAAAAGGTAGCAAACCTTGCTGAAAGTAGCAAATGAACTCAGGGCGAACTGCGGAATATATCTCGCTTGTAGACAAACTAGTGAAGTAACAAGAAATGGCCAGGTAACAACAATAACAGATAGTACAAGTGCTAAAAAGAGTGACTTACTGAAATAATGTTTGTAGCCTATATAAATGGTAGCAAACCTATCTCAAAGTAACAAATGAATTTAGGGAGAACTGCGGAATATATCTCGCTTGTAGACCAACTAGTAAAGTTACAAGAAATGGCCAGGTAACAACAATAACAGATAGTACAAGTGCTAAAAAGAGTGACTTACTGAAATAATGTTTGTAGCTTATATAAATGGTAGCAAACCTATCTCAAAGTAACAAATGAATTTAGGGAGAACTGCGGAATATATCTCGCTTGTAGACCAACTAGTAAAGTTACAAGAAATGGATAGGTAGCAACAATAACAGCTAGTACAAGTGAATAAAAGAGTGACTTAATAAATAACGTTTGTAGCTTATAGAAGGTAGCAAAACTATCTCAAAGTAGCAAAAGAACTCAAAGAGAACTGCGGAATATATCCCGCTTGTAGCCCAACTAGTAAAGTTACTAGAAATGGCCAGGTAACAACAATAACACATAGTACAAGTGCTAAAATGGTGACTTACTGAAATAATGTTTGTAGCTTATATAAAAGGTAGCAAAACTATCTCAAAGTAGCAAATGAACTCAGGGAGAACTGCGGAATATATCTCGCTTGTAGACCAACTAGTGAAGTTACAAGAAATGGCCAGGTAACAACAATAACAGATAGTACAAGTGCTAAAAAGAGTGACTTACTGAAATAATGTTTTTAGCTTATATAAAAGTTAGCAAAACTATCTCAAAGTAGCAAATGAACTCAAGGAGAACTGCGGAATAAATCTCGCTTGTAGACCAACTAGTGAAGTTACAAGAAATGGCCAGGTAACAACAATAACAGATAGTACTAATGCAAAAAAGAGTGACTTACGGAAATAATGTTTGTAGCTAATATAAAAGGTAGCAAACCTTGCTGAAAGTAGCAAATGAACTCAAGGAGAACTGCGGAATATATCTCGCCAGTAGACCAACTAGTAAAGTTACAAGAAATGGCCAGGTAACAACAATAACACATAGTACAAGTGCTAAAATGGTGATTACTGAAATAATGTTTGTAGCTTATATAAAAGGTAGCAAAACTATCTCAAAGTAGCAAATAAACTCAAGGAGAACTGCGGAATATATTTCGCTTGTAGAGAAACTAGTGAAGTTACAAGAAATGGCCAGGTAACAACAATAACAACTAATACAAGTGCCAAAAAGAGTGACTTAATAAATAACGTTTGTAGCTTATAGAAGGTGGCAAAACTATCTCAAAGTAGCAAATGAACTCAAGGAGAACTGCGGAATAAATCTAGCTTGTAGACCAACTAGTAAAGTTACAAGAAATGGCCAGGTAACAACAATAACACATAGTACAAGTGCTAAAAAGAGTGACTTACTGAAATAACGTTTGTAGCTTATAGAAGGTAGCAAAACTATCTCAAAGTAGCAAATGAACTCAAGGAGAACTGCGGAATAAATCTAGCTTGTAGACCAACTAGGAAAGTTACAAGAAATGGCCAGGTAACAACAATAACACATAGTACAAGTGCTAAAAAGAGTGACTTACTGAAATAATGTTTGTAGCTTATATAAAAGGTAGCAAAACTATCTCAAAGTAGCAAATGAACTCAAGGAGAACTGCGGAGTATATCTCGCTTGTAGACAAACTAGTAAAGTTACAAGAAATGGCCAGGTAACAACAATAACAGATAGTACAAGTGCTAAAAAGAGTGACTTACTGAAATAATGTTTGTAGCTTATATAAATGGTAGCAAACCTATCTCAAAGTAACAAATGAATTTAGGGAGAACTGCGGAATATATCTCGCTTGTAGACCAACTAGTAAAGTTACAAGAAATGGATAGGTAGCAACAATAACAGCTAGTACAAGTGAATAAAAGAGTGACATAATAAATAACGTTTGTAGCTTATAAAAGGTAGCAAAACTATCTCAAAGTAGCAAATAAACTCAAGGAGAACTGCGGAATATATTTCGCTTGTAGAGAAACTAGTGAAGTTACAAGAAATGGCCAGGTAACAACAATAACAACTAATACAAGTGCCAAAAAGAGTGACTTAATAAATAACGTTTGTAGCTTATAGAAGGTGGCAAAACTATCTCAAAGTAGCAAATGAACTCAAGGAGAACTGCGGAATAAATCTAGCTTGTAGACCAACTAGTAAAGTTACAAGAAATGGCCAGGTAACAACAATAACACATAGTACAAGTGCTAAAAAGAGTGACTTACTGAAATAACGTTTGTAGCTTATAGAAGGTAGCAAAACTATCTCAAAGTAGCAAATGAACTCAAGGAGAACTGCGGAATAAATCTAGCTTGTAGACCAACTAGGAAAGTTACAAGAAATGGCCAGGTAACAACAATAACACATAGTACAAGTGCTAAAATGGTGACTTACTGAAATAATGTTTGTAGCTTATATAAAAGGTAGCAAAACTATCTCAAAGTAGCAAATGAACTCAGGGAGAACTGCGGAATATATCTCGCTTGTAGACAAACTAGTGAAGTTCCCAGAAATGGCCAGATAACAACAATAACAGCTAGTACAAATGCTAAAAAGAGGGACTTACTGAAATAACGTTATAACTTATATAAAAGGTAGCAAAACTTGCTGAAAGTAGCAAATGAACTCAAGGAGAACTGCAAAATATATCTCGCTTGTAGAGAAACTAGTGATGTTACAAGAAATGGCCAGATAACAATAATAACAGATAGTACTAATGCTAAAAAGAGTGACTTACTGAAATAATGTTTGTAGCTTATATAAAAGGTAGCAAACTAATCTCAAAGTAATAAATGAACTCAGGGAGAACTGCGGAATATATCTCGCTTGTAGACCAACTAGTGAAGTTACAAGAAATGGACAGGTAACAACAATAACAGATAGTACAAGTGCTAAAAAGAGTGACTTACTGAAATAATGTTTTTAGCTTATATAAAAGTTAGCAAAACTATCTCAAAGTAGCAAATGAACTCAAGGAGAACTGCGGAATCTATCTCGCTTGTAGACCAACTAGTGAAGTTACAAGAAATGGCCAGGTAGCAACAATAACAGATAGTACTAATGCAAAAAAGAGTGACTTACGGAAATAATGTTTGTAGCTAATATAAAAGGTAGCAAACCTTGCTGAAAGTAGCAAATGAACTCAAGGAGAACTGCGGAATATATCTCGCCTGTAGACCAACTAGTAAAGTTACATGAAATGGCCAGATAACAACAATAACACATAGTACAAGTGCTAAAATGGTGACTTACTGAAATAATGTTTGTAGCTTATATAAAAGGTAGCAAAACTATCTCAAAGTAGCAAATAAACTCAAGGAGAACTGCGGAATATATTTCGCTTGTAGAGAAACTAGTGAAGTTACAAGAAATGGCCAGGTAACAACAATAACAACTAATACAAGTGCTAAAAAGAGTGACTTAATAAATAACGTTTGTAGCTTATAGAAGGTGGCAAAACTATCTCAAAGTAGCAAATGAACTCAAGGAGAACTGCGGAATAAATCTAGCTTGTAGACCAACTAGTAAAGTTACAAGAAATGGCCAGGTAACAACAATAACACATAGTACAAGTGCTAAAAAGAGTGACTTACTGAAATAACGTTTGTAGCTTATAGAAGGTAGCAAAACTATCTCAAAGTAGCAAATGAACTCAAGGAGAACTGCGGAATAAATCTAGCTTGTAGACCAACTAGTAAAGTTACAAGAAATAGCCAGGTAACAACAATAACACATAGTACAAGTGCTAAAAAGAGTGACTTACTGAAATAATGTTTGTAGCTTATATAAAAGGTAGCAAAACTATCTCAAAGTAGCAAATGAACTCAAGGAGAACTGCGGAGTATATCTCGCTTGTAGACCAACTAGTGAAGTTACAAGAAATGGCCAGATAACAACAATAACAGCTAGTACAAGTGCTAAAAAGAGTGACTTACTGAAATAATGTTTGTAGCTTATATAAAAGGTAGCAAACCTTGCTGAAAGTAGCAAATGAACTCAGGGCGAACTGCGGAATATATCTCGCTTGTAGACAAACTAGTGAAGTAACAAGAAATGGCCAGGTAACAACAATAACAGATAGTACAAGTGCTAAAAAGAGTGACTTACTGAAATAATGTTTGTAGCTTATATAAATGGTAGCAAACCTATCTCAAAGTAACAAATGAATTTAGGGAGAACTGCGGAATATATCTCGCTTGTAGACCAACTAGTAAAGTTACAAGAAATGGATAGGTAGCAACAATAACAGCTAGTACAAGTGAATAAAAGAGTGACTTAATAAATAACGTTTGTAGCTTATAGAAGGTAGCAAAACTATCTCAAAGTAGCAAAAGAACTAAAGGAGAACTGCGGAATAAATCTAGCTTGTAGACCAACTAGTAAAGTTCCCAGAAATGGCCAGGTAACAACAATAACAGCTAGTACAAGTGCTAAAAAGAGTGACTTAATAAATAACGTTTGTAGCTTATAGAAGGTAGCAAAACTATCTCAAAGTAGCAAAAGAACTAAAGGAGAACTGCGGAATAAATCTAGCTTGTAGACCAACTAGTAAAGTTCCCAGAAATGGCCAGGTAAAAACAATTACAGATAGTACTAATGCTAAAAAGAGTGACTTACTGAAATAATGTTTGTAGCTTATATAAAAGGTAGCAAAACTATCTCAAAGTAGCAAATGACCTCAAGGAGAACTGCGGAATAAATCTAGCTTGTAGACCAACTAGTAAAGTTACAAGAAATGGCCAGGTAACAACAATAACAGCTAGTACAAGTGCTAAAAAGAGTGACTTACTGAAATAACGTTTGTAGCTTATATAAAAGGTAGCTAACTTATCTCAAAGTAACAAATGAACTCAAGGAGAACTGCGGAATATATCTCGCTAGTAGACAAACTAGTAAAGTTCCCAGAAATGGCCAGGTAACAACAATAACAGCTAATACAAGTGCTAAAAAGAGTGACTTAATAAATAACGTTTGTAGATTATAGAAGGTAGCAAAACTATCTCAAAGTAGCAAATGACCTCAAGGAGAACTGCGGAATAAATCTAGCTTGTAGACCAACTAGTAAAGTTACAAGAAATGGCCAGGTAACAACAATAACAGCTAATACAAGTGCTAAAAAGAGTGACTTACTGAAATAACGTTTGTAGCTTATATAAAAGGTAGCTAACTTATCTCAAAGTAACAAATGAACTCAAGGAGAACTGCGGAATATATCTCGCTAGTAGACAAACTAGTAAAGTTCCCAGAAATGGCCAGGTAACAACAATAACAGCTAATACAAGTGCTAAAAAGAGTGACTTAATAAATAACGTTTGTAGATTATAGAAGGTAGCAAAACTATCTCAAAGTAGCAAATGAACTCAAGGAATACTGCGGAATAAATCTCGCTTGTAGACCAACTAGTAAAGTGATAAGAAATGGCCAGGTAGCAACAATAACAGCTAGTACAAGTGAATAAAAGAGTGACTTAATAAATAACGTTTGTAGCTTATAGAAGGTAGCAAAACTATCTCAAAGTAGCAAAAGAACTAAAGGAGAACTGCGGAATAAATCTAGCTTGTAGACCAACTAGTAAAGTTCCCAGAAATGGCCAGGTAACAACAATAACAGCTAGTACAAGTGCTAAAAAGAGTGACTTAATAAATAACGTTTGTAGCTTATAGAAGGTAGCAAAACTATCTCAAAGTAGCAAAAGAACTAAAGGAGAACTGCGGAATAAATCTAGCTTGTAGACCAACTAGTAAAGTTCCCAGAAATGGCCAGGTAAAAACAATTACAGATAGTACTAATGCTAAAAAGAGTGACTTACTGAAATAATGTTTGTAGCTTATATAAAAGGTAGCAAAACTATCTCAAAGTAGCAAATGACCTCAAGGAGAACTGCGGAATAAATCTAGCTTGTAGACCAACTAGTAAAGTTACAAGAAATGGCCAGGTAACAACAATAACAGCTAGTACAAGTGCTAAAAAGAGTGACTTACTGAAATAATGTTTGTAGCTTATATAAAAGGTAGCAAACCTATCTCAAAGTAACAAATGAATTTAGGGAGAACTGCGGAATATATCTCGCTTGTAGACCAACTAGTAAAGTTACAAGAAATGGATAGGTAACAACAATAACAGCTAGTACAAGTGCCAAAAAGAGTGACTTAATAAATAACGTTTGTAGCTTATAGAAGGTAGCAAAACTATCTCAAAGTAGCAAAAGAACTAAAGGAGAACTGCGGAATATATCTCGCTTGTAGATCAACTAGTAAAGTTCCCAGAAATGGCCAGGTAAAAACAATTACAGATAGTACTAATGCTAAAAAGAGTGACTTACTGAAATAATGTTTGTAGCTTATATAAAATGTAGCAAACCTATTTAAAAGTAACAAATGAACTCAGGGAGAACTGCGGAATGTAACTCGCTTGTAGACAAACTAGTAAAGTTCCCAGAAATGGCCAGGTAACAACAATAACAGCTAATACAAGTGCTAAAAAGAGTGACTTAATAAATAACGTTTGTAGATTATAGAAGGTAGCAAAACTATCTCAAAGTAGCAAATGAACTCAAGGAAAACTGCGGAATAAATCTCGCTTGTAGACCAACTAGTAAAGTTACAAGAAATGGCCAAGTATAAACAATAACAGCTAGTACAATTGCTAAAAAGAGTGACTTAATGAATAACGTTTGTAGCTTATAGAAGGTAGCAAACCTTGCTGAAAGTAGCAAATGAACTCAGGGAGAACTGCGGAGTATATCTCGCTTGTAGACCAACTAGTGAAGTTACAAGAAATGGCCAGATAACAACAATAACAGCTAGTACAAGTGCTAAAAAGAGTGACTTACTGAAATAATGTTTGTAGCTTATATAAAAGGTAGCAAACCTTGCAGAAAGTAGCAAATGAACTCAAGGAGAACTGCTGAATATATCTCGCTTGTAGACCAAGTAGTAAAGTTACAAGAAATGGCCAGGTAACAACAATAACAGATAGTACTAATGCAAAAAAAAGTGACTTACTGAAATAATGTTTGTAGCTTATATAAAAGGTAGCAAACCTTGCAGAAAGTAGCAAATGAACTCAGGGCGAACTGCGGAATATATCTCGCTTGTAGACAAACTAGTGAAGTAACAAGAAATGGCCAGGTAACAACAATAACAGATAGTATAAGTGCTAAAAAGAGTGACTTACTGAAATAATGTTTGTAGCTTATATAAAAGGTAGCAAACCTATCTCAAAGTAGCAAATGAACTCAAGGAGAACTGCGGAATAAATCTCGCTTGTAGACCAACTAGTGAAGTTACAAGAAATGGCCAGGTAACAACAATAACAGATAGTACAAGTGAATAAAAGAGTGACTTAATAAATAACGTTTGTAGCTTATAGAAGGTAGCAAAACTATCTCAAAGTAGCAAAAGAACTAAAGGAGAACTGCGGAATAAATCTAGCTTGTAGACCAACTAGTAAAGTTCCCAGAAATGGCCAGGTAAAAACAATTACAGATAGTACTAATGCTAAAAAGAGTGACTTACTGAAATAATGTTTGTAGCTTATATAAAAGGTAGCAAAACTATCTCAAAGTAGCAAATGACCTGAAGGAGAACTGCGGAATAAATCTAGCTTGTAGACCAACTAGTAAAGTTACAAGAAATGGCCAGGTAACAACAATAACAGCTAGTACAAGTGCTAAAAAGAGTGACTTACTGAAATAACGTTTGTAGCTTATATAAAAGGTAGCTAACTTATCTCAAAGTAACAAATGAACTCAGTGAGAACTGCGGAATATATCTCGCTAGTAGACAAACTAGTAAAGTTCCCAGAAATGGCCAGGTAACAGCAATAACAGCTAATACAAGTGCTAAAAAGAGTGACTTAATAAATAACGTTTGTAGCTTATAGAAGGTAGCAAAACTATCTCAAAGTAGCAAATGAACTCAAGGAAAACTGCGGAATAAATCTCGCTTGTAGACCAACTAGTAAAGTTACAAGAAATGGCCAGGTAACAACAATAACACATAGTACAAGTGCTAAAAAGAGTGACTTACTGAAATAATGTTTGTAGCTTATATAAAAGGTAGCAAAACTATCTCAAAGTAGCAAATGAACTCAAGGAGAACTGCGGAATATATCTCGCTTGTAGAGAAACTAGTGAAGTTCCCAGAAATGGCCAGGTAACAACAATAACAGCTAATACAAGTGCTAAAAAGAGTGACTTAATAAATAACGTTTGTAGCTTATAGAAGGTAGCAAAACTATCTCAAAGTAGCAAATGAACTCAAGGAGAACTGCGGAATGTAACTCGCTTGTAGACAAACTAATAAAGTTACAAGAAATGGCCAGGTAACAACAATAAAGATAGTACAAATGCTAAAAAGAGTGACTTATTGAAATAATGTTTGTAGCTTATATAAAATGTAGCAAACCTATCTCAAAGTAGCAAATGAACTCAGGGAGAACTGCGGAATATATCTCGCTTGTAGACCAACTAGTGAAGTTACAAGAAATGGCCAGGTAACAATAATAACAGCCAATACAAGTTTTTTTGACTCACCGGGTTTTTTAGAAGTCAAATTCTTGTGTTATTATAATATTAACTCTTGTACACTAGCCGGCCTAAAGGAATTGAACAGCTATAATTTGTATTTATACATTCAACCTTCTGCCAGTAGAATAGCATTGGTAGATGCGTCAACACTGCTATTTACATAAAACGATATGTGAAGTATAATAAAGTAGCAAAATCTTTGAATTTACATTTATATCGAGGTGTTAAACTCATTAACTAAATAATTAGCCAATTAAATATACAATTTCTGAACATCATGATGGAATGAGAATATAGAAGTACTGATTGCAGATTTGAATCCACATGGTCGAATTACTCAAGGAGCAGAATTTCAAATGATTACGTTTATTTTCTAGTGGAATACAGCTACATTCCCATTTGTGCCACTTGTGCCACAAGTGGCACGTCGCAGATACACTTATGCCACTTCATGGATATTCACTAAAATCACGTGAATTCAAAATATTATTTAATTTATAACTATATCAAGATATTTAAAGTCATTTCAGAGTAGTTTAAACAGCCTCTAATAAGTTACCAGACGATTATTGCAGTTTGCATTAAAACTCCAATTGTTCAAATACTTTTGGCTGGTTAGTGTAGATCATATTTGAATAGTTAATGTCCGCCGCTTAATTGTCAAATAGAGGGATTTTGTGTTCTTTTTTTGTTCCACTATTAAATATTATTATTATTATTATTATTATTATTATTATTAATATTATTATTATTATTATTATTATTATTATTATTATTATTATTATTATTATTATTATTATTATTATTATTATTATTAATCAATTCAAATAATACCAAAACAGATGGAAGGAAACAAACTGAAAAGAGTTACATACCGGTATAACTCCCGTAGAGACGTGAAAGAGAGCGAACAATTCACAAAAACATCACATAAATTTAGGGAGATCTGATGGGGTCTGTAGGTTATACACCAAATATTGAAAATACTATAAATCGACAAGTAAATAATTAGAATAAGTGCAAGATTCATTAAGCACCTGTTTGACTTTCATCCGAATGCCTCTGTCCCCGAACATCTGTCAATCTAAGACATCTGACACTTAAAGAACAAATATTTCTTTTGAAACTGGGTGACCGCTGCACAAGTTGTGTAGCATCCTAACTCCTACAGAAAAGAGCTGAGAAGCACGGTTGAATGGAACACCAGTTACGAGGGGGAACTTACTCGAGTCAAACTTGAGAGCTATTAGTCATCTCCGGACACGACACAGAATGAATGAATGCTTCCTATGGAATCTCCTATAGAGCAGCCAGATAAGGGAGTTACGGGAGTATCAGGTAGAGGAGGAACATACCTGATCAAATACATTGATAACCATCTTTACACTGTTACTTTTTAACTGAGGAAATCTTGCATGTTTATTTCACATACTTATCGTATTAGCGGAATATGTCGAGCTGTTTTTAATGTATTGTGTTTGATTCTGTTTGCTGAATTATTTGGGTCAAATTGAGCTCTTTTTCGATCTGCAGTAGAACCTCGCTAACACGAACACCAACGGACGTTAAAATCTGTTCGCTTTATTCGTAGTTCGTATTAACCGTGTTCGTATTAACGAAATTATACTGTATATAGTATAGTGTGTGGTAGTTAGTAGCCTAGCCAAGTTATTAGTTTTAACCAGTAAAGTGAATTTAATGGATTAATAAACAATAGGAAAGCCCGATGTGGGGAGAATTAATTAACAATATTATTATACAATATTACAGTTCAATTCCTGGGACACCCCTGAGTAATATTGTTATTCAGAATAAAAAGTAAATTCTGTCATGACCTATCTTTCTTCCAAAATTGTTGTCCGCCTAAATTATTCTTTTAGGGCAAATCCTCAATGATAATTTCCCTAAAGCCCACCATACACGATTGCAACTTCGTTGTGTGCAACAAGGTAACATACACGGTGCATAAAAATCGAACACTGCTATATTTCCATGGTAGGCTTAATGCAACAATGTGCAGGCTTTTGTGTTGTCGCATTTATTATGAAAAAGGAGTTAATCTAGTACTAGTCGTGAACACGTGATGCTGTTAGTCGAAAACATGGCAGCAGGTCCTAAGGAAAAACATTAGACAAGAAAACAATAATTATCGTATTTACTCGAATTGTATCAAATCCATGATAAATAATTTTATACCTAGCTAGATAACTAATAAAGTTGGGTAAGGAATGATCATACAACGCCAAGTTAGCATGTGAGGGAGTTGGTTTACGGATTAATGTATCTTCTCATACTCCTAGAGTAACTCACATTAAATAGTCGCTAGGGATACTATTCAAGTAAAACGGTAAATTAACAGTTTGAAGACTCTCACCTTTTAGTATCATGGCTGCCAAACCACTCATTGTTGCCTGCTTTAGTTTTCAGAATACATCACAAACAATACAATTTTATTAGAAAAATAAGTAAGCATATATAGAATAGAAATACTATAGTAAATATATTACTACCTGGTATAATATAATATAATATAAATAATATAAATAATAATATGTTTATAAGTTTGTCTTTGTATATTTCATAGGAGTATTGTTTTTTTTGTATATTTTTATAGGAGTTTTTTTTTTGTATATTTTTATAGGAGTTTTGTTTTTTATATTATTAAAGTAAGTTGTAAGGGTGTAAGGGTAAGGAGTAACTATGGAGTAGTAACAGATGTTAACATTACGAAATGAATAAATAGAAAGTGAAGTATGTGTAACTATATCTAATAAGAATTGAAAGAATGGTATATTTCCAGAGGATAAATGCAAAGGATAGACCACAAAAACAACTCACGAATCAGGAACACGTGTCACAAGTGAAAGGTCCAGCAGAGACAATCTCATATACTACATCAGCACAGTAGCAGTGTATCCAGTCTGAGCATTCATCACAGCATACCCATTGCGACTCTATCTTCTTTCCAACTCGTCTGAGTGCTACTGGATCCGGCTCTCTCTTATCGCAAATGGCACAAAGGGTTGTCGACTCGTCTGAACCACTTGAAGCATCACCAGAAGACTGACTAGAGACAGAAGGCGTACTACGCTCCTTGAGTTTTCTCTTAACGCCTGCAGAAACTCCTCTCGCCTGTCTACCCCGTCCTCGGGTGCGCCCGCGTTTCTTGCTTTGTGTGTTTTCAGCTCCAAACTGTCCTCCTCTATAGCTACCGCCGCCTTCTGATTTTAGAAGTGCCTTCTCTCTGTACTGCTTGACAAGTTTCATTCTTCTTCGTCGTCGCTGAAAGTTAGACTTAATCGCGTAAGTTCGGGAACTTTGCAACTGATGAATTCGGTTTACTATTGACTGGTAGGCCTGCCGAGATGGAGATAGCCCTAGGTCATGCATCATCCCGAAGAGTGACAATTCTCCCTCGTTGAAACTCAGAACAGCGATGGCAGTGCTAATCCTGATAGATTGAGGAGAAACGTGCTTGTTCTTGGGGCAGAGACACCATATCATGTTGTGTAAGGATTCATTTGCATTCTGAGTTAGACTCAATGTCAGATGGCTACAGAACTCAGTCGTGGCATATTTGTTGAAAACTTCGCGCACCTTCTGGATTTCAATAGGTGTAAAGGTAGTCAAGGTAGCTGGTGTTGCGGAACTAGACGGTTTATTCCAACGACACCATGTGTTCTCTCCGGTAGGACAGCCAGAATGATTTCCTGCCGCATGATCGAGGAGAATGTGTAGAGCTCGTGACAGCTTATCAGGTGTTGTCCCACGATTCTGTAAGATAACAGTAGAATAGTTCGCGGCGATATAGTCAGCTTTCCATTCGGAGAGTTTGTGTTGTATATAAGTTTTTGTCTTTGTATTTCGCTTCATTTTCTTTAGGTTCTTCTTCAGACGCTTGGCAACATGTGTCAGACATTCTTCTTTCTGCACTTTCACAAGAGGGTAAGGATCAAGTGTTGTTACATGCTGAAAGGCCTTAGAGTCTCCGTCACCAACAAACACGGAATACACCAAACGGTTCTTCTCCAAGCTGCGACCCCAGATCCTCTCGGCAGCTTCGGGCTCCATTGCTTGGGAAGAACCCGTGTAATTTCTGTTGCAGTTCGGCTTATGACGCTCTAGCCACTTCTCGTACTCAGATGGTTTGTCTTTCTGTTTTTCTTCCGTCCAGATAGAGCACTTCTCGCATAGTCGACTCAACACTTCGTAATCCAGTACTTTCTTGCTAGCGGTAGAGATGGCAGCACCGAAACCCATATTGGAGTAGAAACCCCTGGTCTTCCAGGAGCTGTCGAAACTGATTGGAACGTTGACAGCTTTAGGCTCGGGAGATGGTTCTGAATCTACCTTCCTGTGCAGATGATCAGCAGCTTCTGACATCGATACATTCACTGCATTCTTAGAAACATTTTCAAGACGGATGGCATATCGAGGTGGCATAACTTGAACTGGGGGTGGCATATCAAATACTGTAGCAATCTTGTGTAAATCACGCCATGACATCCCGGTTGAATGTGTGGCTAATACAGATCTCATCGTAACTTCATTCATATCCCTGGGGGTAAAAGGTACATTGACACAAGTATGGTGGCTGGGTATGTCCAGAGAACGTGAGGATGGGAAAGTTGCGTGTTCTGAATGGCAAATCTGGCACTTGACTGTGAAGAATGTCTGCCATCCGTATTTCCATTTCTCTTCGTATAAGACTAGTGAACCATTGCATTTGTTGCATTGAAAGGTAGCGAATACTTCGGCTAAAATTCCTACATCAAGAATCCTCATACCAGTTGGTATAGATGCAATCTTGTTATAATCACCCTGAGATGTTCCAAACTTCACAGATCTAGGATAGGTATATAAAGGAATACGGTATTTAGAAGTATATCCTCGCAGAGGATGGGTTTTTGAGAACTTATGACTCCTGGGTTTGCTTTTAATTTTGGGAATAGGGTCTGCTTGCTTGACTAAGGTATCTTCTCTGGCGATAGTCTTGCCTAGAGTATGCCTTCTGGCGTAGATTCGCTTGAAAGGGCGACCCCTACGTCTCCGACTTGTCAGACTGTCTGCATCCTGAGGCGCTATGTCAAGTTCGAAGAAGGACTCCGAGATCCCAGGTGTTGGTGGAGGGATAGATGTTTGGGATGATGTCGTTATAGGTGGAGGAGGTCCTTGAGAAGAGATGGTAGCAAGGGGAGACTCGGGATCAGAAGGAATACAGTCAGAATCTGTTGAATGAGGCTTCGGAACAAAATCATCAAACTCATTGAAAAGTTGAGCGTCGAAGCTTGACTCGCTTGACATTATTTTGTATCTACTAGTTGAAAATAATTTGAAAAGTTAATGCATTATACATGATTTATCTTATAACTCTTTAAATAAACATCCAGACCCATTACCCATTGAATGATATGTTTGAATATACTCGTAATTACGTACTGATGGATTGTAAGCGCGTTTTAGAGCCCCCAGGCCTATATCGCTCGCGTCTTGGGGACACGGGTCTAAATGCAAGCGATATAGGGACGGGGGCTCAAAAACGCTGTTCCCCAAACGCGTTCATATGATGAATCTACTACGTTAACTACAGTTAGAATCAAATTAGAATAATTAAAGGGTAATACAATGCAAACAGCAATACAAAGGTAAAAACAAACACAATACAAAATAGTAATACTAAACAATAAAAAGAAGCAGAAAGTTACAACAAAAGTTGTACAGAAATGGTAAATAATGTACGACAGTGAACTCCCGTTATAACGAAGTCGGACATAACGCAATACCCGCTTATAACGAAATGGAGATTTCCCCAGAGAAATAAATTAAAAATATTATACATATCCGCTTATAGCGAAGGAATTCTCAGGTCCCGAGGATTTCGTTATAACGAGAACTGATTGTACGTAGTAAGTCCAACAAAAAGATTTAGGGAAAACTACACACGCCAAATTAAATAAGAATAAGATACACTGTATATAATCACAAACTCACTTGTTATCCGTTTCTAGTCTGCATTTTCCAAAGCAGTCGACTTCAAAAGAAAGCATGAATATCGAAGAGAATTATAAAGTTTTCTCAATATAAAAATTATAGAGTTGCCACAAAAGAGATTGAGAAAGTTGCCTCTAAAAGAAAATAAATAGTAAAACTCAGGTGCGGGCAGTTGCATATGACGAGTGCCGATGTAAGCGCGTTTTAGAGCCTAAAACGCTAGCGATAGAAGGGGGTCTAAAGAACTGTTGAATATTACATATTAAAACTCGATTGTCGTGCGTGTGTGTTTGTTTGTTTGTATTAAAAGATGGGGTAAAATAAACTGTATATACGAATATATGAGACAAAGACTAACTTCCAAATCGTATAATTTCGAATATATAAATTCTTATCTAAATATTTATTCCTGTTGTTTACAAAAAGAGGTGAAAAATCTATTGAAATTTAAGATAACTTAGGGACTAACTTCCAAATGTTGGATAAGGTATACCAGTTTGCTGACACGAACTCAATTTTTTTTTTCAAATTTTTGATGTGAATGTTGCAGTGTAGAATCAAGATTGGTGTACCTGCAAGCACACCAGTACACCAATCTTGATTCTACACTGCAACATAAATATTTCATGTTTATTGAGAAAAGCGAGACCGCGTAGCGGTGGAATTATCCGTCGCGAAGTGACCGAGACCGAAGGGCGCGTTACTTATATACTAGTACCAGGGAATTTCATTTGAATTATAATATATTTCTAAGATCAGGACAATTCCAGAATTCAGAATTATCCAGTGCTTTTCACCCATTCCCAGGATATTTTAAAATTTAATACAATTTGATAATATTCAGAAATGATTTTAGTTTCAAATCATTTCAAGAGATAATTTACACCTAATTCTGGATTTACCCGGACTTTATAATTCAAATCGAACTCGAATTAATAAATACTGCTATGTTTGTAGTAATAGATAATCTACTGTACCCTTTTATGACTTGAAATATTTGATATGATTTGAGAATTATTTATTTACAGCCCTGGGCCACCACTGCTACACCAAGGTACGCCCATAATCTGCAATATTTGTACCATATAATAATATATGCTACAACCGTATATATACTGTAATAGTATTTTCTATTCGAATAATCGCCTACCTACAATAATTTCCCCTCCAAATTTGCAAATACAAATTTACTACCGGTACCCTAAGTAAATTTATTTATCTAATATTAGTCGCAATACGATTATCAACCGACTATACTAAATAAATTTGTATCAACATGTGATATCTCGAAAAGTCACAAAAATTATTGGACAGAAAATGGCCTAAAAAACAATAATCGCCTAGGCTACTATTCGAATAAATACGGTATCTGAACGTCCCACGTGTACACACCATGGTATACAATTGTAGTATAAATTGTGCCAATAAACTACAACATATTACAGTTTATATGTGATAATATCTAAAGATCAGCTCAGTTGAAATGGGAATTTTGGGTATAATATACTATGTATAATATTTAAAAAAATTAAGAGGTTGCTAGTTTAGCCACCAAGGATATGTGGAAAAGAGCGTGAAATGACTAGCTAAACGAATTATCAGGAAAATTGCTTATATATACATTGGCTATGTTGAATATGAATGAATATAATGGGTCGATAGTAAATATCAAAATTAGAAAATAACAAAATTATAAAATGGGTGTATAATAAATAATTGATAATGTAATTTTTAAAAAGTAAAAATACAATTGGATTCATATAAAGAGGATTTAATGGTATAAGACTATAAGTAGTAAGCGAAGCGTTAGCTGATAATAATTTGATAGTACGTATAACGAATAGTAATGTACCATAACCGAAAAGTAGTTCAATAAAATAGTTGGACAAATATATGTGGTTCACAACCGAATACAAAATTGCCGAAATGTTCTGATTATCAAATACAGGGAGTATATAATAAAAGCAGTTCAATAGTGATCAGCTCATGACATGACTGGCTTGACAAACAAACTGTAACGCCTATAAAAAATAACAGCATGCGAACTCGACTTTTCATGTTATGGAGCACTCATTTCTGATGGTGAACCGGCCGAATTTTTAACATTGGATTGCAACCCTCATTAAAATGCAGTTATAAGCTTTGATAATGTAGTATATACTACACAGTGAACTCTCTTATAACGAAGTGTTTAGTACCTGTAAATTCCTTCGTTATATTCGGATATTCGTTATAAGCGGATAATAACTAATGCATTTAGTGTTCTGGGGGGAAATCTCCATTTCGTTATAAGCGGTTATTTCGTTAGATATCCAACTGGTTATAACGAGAGTTCACTTTATATTTGCCGGCGAGTTTGAATATTGTCTGAGATAGACGAAAATGTGTTTTGTAAATTTACAACAACACCAATAAGGTAACCGATAATAACAAAAAATGATTGAGATATGTGGAATGATAATATTACTGCTAGGCGCAAACTTTTGACCTGTAGCCAAAAGTGCCAGTGGTGCACCTCAATACAAAGTACCAAAAGTGCCAGTGGTGCACCTCAATACAAAGTACATGTGGACCTAGCACCACCGGCACTTCTATCGCTGAGTGCAGGTGGTGCACTTGCACCACCGTACTTTGCGCCTATGAATATTAGGACTTATATGGCATAAATAGCTATATAGCATAATAAACTTAGCCTCATAGCCTCAGTCTGGCTACAACGTCAGAATATACTTTGTGTCTTACCAATGATGATAAACTGTGATGAATCTCTCTCTCACACTTGGGTATTGTTAAGAATTAAGAACTGGTAATTGAATGTTTCGTCCGGCTATCAGTCGTTAGAAAGTACATCAATGGAGATATCCATGGACATCACTGAATACATGGACGATTGCGCTCCCCATCTGTACACCATGGTGTTGTTCAAAAATGCATCTAAGGTTCTCGTTGAACATGAGACATTTATTGTATACCGTAGTGTCCTGAAATATTGTTTACCGCTTTTTACTAACAAATTTAATTGTCCCCCCCTACCCCCCTTCTTGAAAGTTGAAAGTAATGGTGGCTTATAAGATAATGCTTAGAGCGTTCACTAGACAAGTGGTTATAGTAGTTACTAATTAGTAATTACTAATGATGACTTTGTAGTACGTATTAGCTATTTATCAAAACAAAGGAAACAGTTTTTGGACATAGTATTAGTACATAATTCCGGAACGGAAAACTATGGAACAGTACCATTCCAGAATATAGTACTGTACCTAAATTAAGGAATTGCGTGGGACTATTCACAAAAATATGAACACCTAATTTCCGGAAACAAATATATTGAACGTACTGTCAAGGAAATTTTGGTCCCCCATGGTAAATTTATTTAGTTAGCGTATTTACTAGAATTGTAGCTAGGCGATTTTTCGTCATATGGGGACCAAATAATTTTATGAATAAGCCTGTCACTGGAAAATTGGGCCCCTAAAAATTGATCCGGGGACCAAAATTCCATGGAATATTGGTCCCATGGTGGAACCAAAAATTCAGGCTAGGTGACTAGGTCCATTTTCTATGGAATATTGGTCCCCCGAACAGGGTTTTATCCAGGAGCGCGTCATACGCCTAGAGGCGTATAAATTGGGATATGTTTGCGTTTAGGAGCGCGAAAACTGCCTATAGTCCCCATAGAGTAATACAAAACTAACCTTTTAGGCGTACAAAATTCAGACTCTAGTGACCTTAGGAGTGTTCAATTCTAGTCCTGTATAATACCCTGCTCCCGAACCAATATTTTCGGGGAACAATTTTCCAGGAACAGTACTACTGACAGCATAAACATTGTACTGGTAAAGAGGTAAACTGTTTTCGGCTTGAACATCCAACTTCGTTCCTCAATAATACGACTGAACATTCTCCCGCTTGCAGCACTCGTAGCTGGAATGCAGGCAGCAAGTGCCTGCATCGGTCAAGTATGGCATTATCCGTCTAATTTTGTCCAGAAATCCAACAGACCCTTTACATTAGCCTCAACAAGGATGCCTGCTTCAGACATTGTTGTTCTTCAGTTGCTGCGATAGCTAGCGAATTCTCCACATGCTCCTTGAACCAGTCAAATAAGTCGGAGCCACCTTTTTTGGTAGGTGGACGAGCTTTGGATTCTTCATTGGAACGGGAAATGTTCAGCCACAATTGTAAAAACAACGTTCTGAAGTATTGGCACCTTGTCTCTAAGTCAGTCATATCCTTGAAAATCTTTAGAAACGATGTAATCTGCTCCAACAGAAAATATTAACAATTGAAGCTAGTGGGCGGTAGTCCCAGCTACGTAATGCATAGCTCGTCGCAGACACGGAAGATGCATAAACTATTACATCGCCCAGTTGTGAAATTCCTTAGCCGAAGCTTCACTTTCCATCCTCAGATCCCATGCACCGTTGAGAACTGTATTCAATATATTATAGATGTGCACCACCGACCCTTGAAATTCAAGATCATTGAGTGCTGTTGGAAACTGTCGGTAAGTATTAATAAAAGGTTGCGGCAATTGACTATATGAGTTGCTAATGATGTGGAGTACTTCTTAGACTGCGGGTCGAGTATTTAGGCAGCCTTGAATCAATACTACTAAGCTCACTAGAGTATGAATTTTGTAAAGCTTACAAGGTTAGTTATGTATTACTATATGGAGAGTTTCTGTCCCTATTTGGACGCACTAGGCGTGTGCAGTGGCGGTCCCAGAGGGGGGCACCCGGGGCAAATGCCCCGGGTTAAAAAGCCATGCCCCGGATCCAACTCGGGTTTTGCCCCGGATTTATACTAAAAGCCCCTCCCCTGCCCCGGGCTGGCCAAATTCTGCCCCGGGCTGGCCAAATCCTGCGACCGCCCCTGGGCGTGTGGCGCACTCCTTGGGTAAAAGCTTGGGATATGTCTGTACTTTTAAACAGCCCATAAATTACAATTATTAGTTTGAAAATATTACGCACCATGGATTAATAAGATACTTGTATTTTGTTCAGCAATTTGTAACGTAATTTCAAATAAAATGAACTTGAAGTACTTCAATAATTTATCCTACAAATTACACGCGAATTAGAGCCTACTCCCCAATACAAAAGTTGTTGATAATGCTACATACTATCAGGAACAATTCATTATTTTGCTAAATATCACGATAAATTTGTCATTTTTTAATTATTATACCAAAATGCCGATAAATGGTACTTAATAATTACACTTGACAAAAAAATGATTATTGATACAAAATTAGGTTGCTATTAGTCTACCTAGCAATTAACTAATGTCGATTGATATGGCAGCTATAAGATAAACAAATGTTACTCTATATATAGCTTATCTCCAAAGCAGGATAATTCGTAGAATTATTTAGAAAATGTATTAATCGACCGCCCATATTGAAACTAAAAAGGTGTACAACTCAACTTCTAATTTAGACAATTGTTCAATATTGCATATTTAGTATTCATATGCATATTCAGTGACGGGCTATAAAATACAGTACATTTAAACTAAATACTGAGATTTTTGTCGTATAAGCTTATACTTCACTTCAAGCCTTTAACCTTTTTGTCCTTAAACATTTTGCCCCATCTCAAATGTCCCTTGCCCCGGCCAGCCCCATCGCTCATTTTGGTCTCGCGCCGCCACTGGATAGAGGTAGTCGACAATCAATGATATCTTATAAATTAATTCACAAATTAATTTATAAGATTTTTTTGTTTGTTCGAATTGATTGAGACAGGGGGATAGGGAATATTTGATCTATAAACAAGTTATAATATCTAAGAAAAATATTCACATCTATCGCAAAAGATGACAAAATTTTTAACTAATTAAATTCTAGGGTTGTCCCAGTAAGGATTAACTTCTAGCATTCAATCATTATAAAATGATTTTAGTGTATCTTTCATTGTTAAATGTACATTGTAGGATGCCATCTGAGATCGAAACATAATTGGTGGAGAGTGAACTAATTCATCCAAACAGTTTTTTGCGATCCATCTGTCTACACATACATTTCTAACATTCTATTGTGTCTATTTGATATCCAATTATTGCCAATCAATACAACTGTTTCCCACCTGGGTCCAAGACGTTATACAGTTCCTTAATGATGGCTAATTTACAATATTTGGAATGATATATTACACACGGACAACAACCACAAGCTTATCTATAAAATTATCAGTTTAAATTAGCATCAATATCCCGGCATTAATAGTATTTACTACTGTATTTCTCGGTCAATTATCCGATTCGGGCAACCAATTATCCGATTGGGTCAGCCAATTATCCGATTCGGGCAACCAATTATCCGATTGGGTCAACCAATTATCCGATCGGAATTACTTTTGATTTTCATTGGTTTATCTATTTAGGATACTGGGTTGATTAGTATAAAACAAAGTAATACGAAATAAATATATTCCTAAATATTCAAATATTCATCATAAATTATGGCTTCCAGTTCATACGATGCAGGACAACACTCTGCCACATCATCTACAGTTGCTATTTCACGAGGTGGGAGAGCAATTTCAAATGAATTACGGCAAAGACTTATCGATGCCCATGAGTCGGGAGTAACCTATAAACAGATGACCAGATTGTTTGGCGTTAAGAAGGATACCGCTTACAGAATTTGTAGCACCAGACAATATTCTACCAAACTTCGCGGTGGTCCAAGAGGAAAAAAGTTGGACGAGGATTCGAAAAGTCTTCTCTTAAGGTTAAATTACCCCACGTGAATGAAAGTTCTTGTATTAATCTGTAATTGTGGGAAATATATACCCATACGATACAAATCAATAAACCAAAAAGAAAATGACCCTATCTATTATACTTTTTATTATTTGTCGGTTTCAAAATTTGGCTAATACAAATCTCCCATAGGGCGATTTCCAAAAGTGGTGGTAGATATTATGCGGTAATTTGGCAATGCGGACATCAATGTTTGTTATCAGAATCAATATTTAAAGATTATAAGCGTAAGGAGTTGGTAGACGGTTTACATTTTTGAATTATGACTTGGAATTTTTTTTATCAAGCATTTAATCAAATTTCGCATAAAAAGATGACCTTTTTATTCATTTTTTGGTTTCAAAAGGTCGCAATATTTTTTATTTAGATCTTATCAAAATTCTAAACCGCCCACCAACCGCCCATAACGATGATCTATCTGATAGATCACACAGTACAGGTCTTTAGCAAATAATGATCTTGCAAACCACACACTTATCAGGTGGAGTCTGAAAAAATCCCCCTATGGGACTTTTGTATTAGCATAATACTGCAAGCCCAATAATTTCGAATTTATAGAAGATAATTAGAATTCGTTTTCAGTTTCGATATAGCTATAATGTCTTCCATCATATATGTGAAATTCAAACTCCCACCTTCAAAACTAAATTCATGTGTTTTTTTGGGTGAATCTGCCGTAATTTAACCTTAATTTCCATTGAAGCCCGTCCCGATATCACTCTTTGCGAGATGAGAAATAAACTACTTCTCGAACGAGGGATAACTGTTTCGATATCTACGATCGCTCGGTGTCTTGAAGGATGCTTAATTACAGTAAAAAAACTTGAATTACTTCCGAGTGTACGTAATTCACCGCAAACAAAGATTGTAGAAGAACTCATGCTCTATGGTTGCAAGAACAGCATGAAATAGGAGCAAGATTCTGTTACGTTGACGAGTGTGGATTTGGCTTATATACCGCTCGGAATCGTGGTCGATCAATTCAAGGATTGCCAGCTCGAAGGGTTGCTGACAATCAACGAACTCCCCATGTCACTCTGATATGTGCTATCTGTCCAGGTGTTGGACTCGTCCATTCAAAGATCCTTTTCGGAGGTGCTAAACAAACACATTTTGATCAATTTATAAGTTAATTATTCCATCTCTCGTTTGGTTTTGCATTGGAACCAAGTAGCTCAGTTGACACGGCATTTATCGTACTTGACAACGCTCCTTGTCACCGTGGGATTGAAAATAGACTTGAAGCTTCTATCCCTTCACACATCGAATTGAAACGCCTCCCTCCATACAGTTGCGAGTTGAATCCGATTGATTTGTGCTTCCAAAGTCTAAAATCCTATATAAAACGAACTCTCAGCGCTCAAGGACCAATTATACCAATTGAGGGCCAAACTATGGTAAGTGCAAGGAGAGATAAACTATTGCAATTATGCCCAAATGCTTTGGCTCAAATTACTCCAGCAACTTGCCTGAATTCGTTCTACCATGTTGAATTCGTTCTACCAATTATCCGAATCGGATAATTGGTTGCCCGAATCGGATAATTGACCGAGAAATACAGTAGTATTTTATATTTTATTTACTTTGTCCATATAGAAACCTAAAGGTGGGGTCCATGGATATAATTACTGCTTAGGGGGTTACAGCTGAAAGAGTTTGGGATTCATTCTTCAACTACATACATACTGTACACTAGCCGTCCAAAAGTATTTCAACAACAATAATTTATATTAATACATTCAAGCTTCTAGCTGCATAATAACATTTGTAGATGCTTCAACATGGATGTGGACATGAAACGATATGTTAACAAAATAAAATAAAATAATTTTCGAATTTGCATATTTAGGGAGCTATTTAAAACTATAACTTTTGACGCAATTAGAATATACGAATTCTGATTTCAGTTTTGAATAATACATAGGTGCATAATTTCTAATCATTACGAATGTTTTCCACTGAGATACAGCCACATTTCCTTTTGTGACACTTTGCCACAAGTGGCACGTGGCATGGACACTTATGCCACTTCATGGTTATGGATGAAAATGACTTAAAATCTCAATGTTATGATAATTATAACTATAACAAGATATTTAAAGTCATTTAAGAGTAGTTTAAGCAGCCGTTAATAGATTATTACACTCATGGCTAGGGCTCTCAATCCCGGAGCCTTTTTCCAATCCCGGGATTCCGGGATTGGAATCATGTTCAATCCCGGGATTGATCAAATAATTTATTGACACTTGACCAATCATGGAAATATGTTGAATTAATGTAATTGTGTATTGATTGATAACTCCATTACATAATAAATAGAGCATAAGATCGTAGTATAGTAATAATAAGATTTTAATTAAGATTTTTCTGATTATTCCTGATAGGAATTTAAATCTATATTTATATGAAATGGTTCAAGATTGTTGTTAATAAACAAAGCATCATGTTATCAAAAATTCACCTAATGACAAAGCCACACGTAATTGAACAAGTAACGAATAATTGATTACCGAGAAATGTAAGCGATAAAAATGAATTAAAGAATATAATTACAGTCAGGTTCTATTATTATGAACATTCAAGGGACCAAAAATTGTGTTCATAATAGAGAGACTTCATAATAAGCGAACTCAACTTAATACAAACCCTATGTAAGTTGTTAAATTGGGACCGTAGGATTTGTTCATAATAATAAATCTTCATATTATCAGACGAAATCTTGTTCATAATAAGCAGACCTGACAGTATATGTCATGCGAGAAGATAATATTCACATCAGGCTCACAATCATTGCTATACTCATAATATATCTGGATCCCGGGATTGGAAAGTCTAATCCCGGGCTAAAATGGACCGGGATCCCGGGATTGAGACCCCTACTCATGGCCTACTTAATATACGGCTAAATATGTACCGAGAAGGCCATGAAACGAGAAGGCCAGTTTCTAATTATACTTCTAAGCTAAACTATGCCTCCAATTGTTATTATTTGCATTGTATATGCGGTAATCAACCATCGCAAGTCCAAATGAACCTCTTTTGAGAATCTGTGATTTGTGGTTAAGCTGATTAGGCGCCATTTCATGGTGACGGTAACAATCTATAGTAAAATTTAAAGAAATTCAAATATCATAAATTTCATTTTCTTGCTACTTTCTAATAATTTTATAACAGGAATACTAAATAGGGGTATATTTCATATCCCAAAGGCTACTAAATCACAAAATGGCGACATTAATTTTTATAATAATAATAATAATAAAGCAACCACATGCTAAAATGCAAGTATCATCCGAGTTACAACTTACTATTTTCGTCCATAAAACGTATATAAATGCTGGTTTATATACATTCATTCTTATTCTATATTCTGAAAATGTTTACTAAGTATATTAGCAAATTATCTTAATTTTCTCGTAGTTCTTTAGACTCGAATTGTATATTTTGTATATTTGTGGTGTCATCATTGAATGGCGCCTAAACAGCTCAACCACAAATCTCAGATTCTCAAATGTGGTTCAATTCAAGGAACTATCCAGGAGCGCGAGACGCTCCTTTTGAAGCATGATTTTTGGTAAATTAGTATTTAGGAGCGCGAAAATATGGAATCTTCTCCTATCCCGTAGCATTAATTTGTGATTTAGGCGTATTAAAATTGGATCAGACCAGGATTAGGAGCGTATTTACAAAAGGCTGTATAATACACTGGTTCAATTGGACTCGCAATGGTTGATTACCCCATATACAACTCAAATAATAACAATAGGAGGTATAGTTTAGCTTAGAATTAAAATTAGAAACTGGCCTTCTCGGGACATATTTAGCCGTATATTAAGTAGGCCATGATACATTACATGAAGTATATTGTGTCTGGTATAAGACTCCTGTAGTTTAATACTTTTGGTGGCTTAGTGTATAGTCTAATCTGCTAAGGTCAACCTATACAACGGTGATTTGTACGTACATAGGTTGCCGGCTGTTAAAATATTCCTCTTAGATTTCCCAGTGTATAATCAACCTGTGTATGAGGCCTGTTGCGTAGAATTTTGACCCGCAAGTCGCAATTTCATTTTTGTGTAATCTGTGTTCTATCCCTAGTATCTCGGTTACTTATAAAAAAGCTACTTTCTAATATTTTACTTACACTAATCTTATTATTGTTTCTAGATTTTCAACTTCAAATTTGACATTGACGATTATTATGGATGCGAGCGAGTATCAGACAGTTCTTGGATACCTCCAGACGCAAGAGATTCCTAGCGAAATCAAGAATGATCGCTATAAGAGAAGAATTTTATAAGGAAGTGGTGGGGATTTGCGTTCAAGACCAAAAACTGATGAAGGTAATAATTTCTCAAATTATTTTCAGATGGTATTTCTAATAAATATTATATTTATAGCCTGAGGAAGAAGAACGGAACCTTGAAATACCTCGAGATTCCAATTTACACAGAAATCAATGACATTATTGGCTTCTACCACAATGTCACTCACCCCGGAATCAATACTACTCTTGACGGGATTCGAAACAAATACGATTGGAGTGGCATTTACAAAGACATCGGGGAATTTGTAAGATATCTTTTCGCATTAATTTCAATAGAATTCATTTTTAATTGGTGTTCGTCATTTAGATCAAAACTTGCCACACCTGCCAGACTTCTGCCGCTCTGTTACCTCAGCCTCAGCGCGAACTCCAGCCCATCGCCCCTCCAGAGGAACCGTGGTATCATTGCGGCATAGATCTTGTCTGCAATATGTCCCACACAGCATTTGGATTTCAGCATATTTTGGTAATCGTATGCTACTTGAGCAAATTTGTAATCGCCAGACCCCTCAAATCCAAGACATCAAGGGAAATATTGGACTGTCTACAGGATATCTATCTATCATTTGGTGTACCCAAAATCCTCCAACATGATCAAGGAACTGAATTCTCAAGCAAGGTATATTCTAATGCAGTTTTGATGCTTTCCAAATTGTGAATACGTATTATCGTTAGTTATTAATATATTCTCTACTAATAATATAATATATAGAATGAATAACTATGTACTACCTTCATGAACAAATAATGTGTTTATTTACAAATGCATACAAATACTTCGACATAAGTACAATTTCATTGGATTTGTTAGAGTGGTGGCGTGTACTTGAGTAGCTGACTTAAATTCATTTTTAAAATACTGTTCCTTCAGGAATTTCCACAAGAAATTAAATGTCGACGCCCGAAGAACCACTGCCTACCACCCGCAGAGTAACGGACTTGTCGAAGCTCACAATATAATTTTGAAAACGTAAGTTCTGTAATTAACTAATAATTCTTAAAAATTAAATAACCAACAAATTATTTACTTACTCAATTTATTGAATGTTGAAATTATATTCCCAATTCATTACTAAATGCAATAATTATAATAATCAGGGAATTAAAGGTTCACAACGAACTTATTAATCTTGAACTGGACGAACTGAATGAACTGAACGAACGTTGGCACTGGTATTGAATTTAATGTGAACGTAAACAAACTGAACGTGCGTCAATTTGAGATGGGTTTATTCAGTCCATTCGTGAACCTTACATTCTCTTGATAATAATATTTATTCTTCAAAACTAGCCTTTTTAAGTTAATTTTATTAAAATAGCTTAAATTTCCAATATTATTCCAAACGCTTAAAATTCAATGCTTACAATAATTATTAAGCCTTGAATTTGATTTGTCCGTTGTTTTAGAAAAATTAACTATATGATGTGCAATGGGGACAAAGAATGGGTAGATAAATTACAGCCAGCAGTACTAGCAGCCAATACTCAGACTAAACGATCCACAGGCTACACACCATTTTATCTCGTGTTCGGTAGAGATTTCGATTCCTCTAATCTACTCAATCTTATCACCTCTCCAAATAACCCCGGCTTCAAATCACCAACAATTATTGAAACAGAAACAGAATTAGCCCACCCGAATATTACTCCAATGGACATTGATGAAATTAAAGATCCTTACGAACTCCCAAATAACGATAACGAATGGGCAGACACAATTGCTGCAACTCGTAAGACGGACAAGAAAAATGCAAGACAAACATCAAAGAAGATCAAAAAGTCCAAAAGAAAACCTACGACCGCAAAGTCAAACGAAATAGGTGTGTTGATATGTCTTACTATGTTTCACTTTGCTATTGTAATTCTAATAAAAGTCATTTTTTAGAATTCCTTACATATTTCAAATGTATTGTGTTTATTGTTGTTTCCGAGATAACATCCTACGAAACATAATGAGTCGGTGATACTATCATGTGATGTCTAATAATAGTAACCTTAGGTATTTGAATGTGTTATTGTTATTGCGAAAGTTCTGGTTCAATTACGAACTTCCGAACTTCTTATTCTGCAATTCATTGAGTGTACTGCTTTAGGTCAGAATTTGAAGGAGATCAGGTCATAGTACACAATATCAAGAAAGCAAAGAGACTCCCTGGAACAAAAGAAGCAAATAAATACTTAGGCCCATATTCAGTAGAGAAAGTAACACCAAGCCACCTCTTAGCACGAAAAGATCCCAACAGCACAAAAGTAACAAAATTACCTCTCCATCTCTCTCGAAAATATTTCCCTCGCAAACAACCGGTAAGTTAACTTTAGTTGATTGTTTACCCTCTTACTAATGACTCATTCCTATTACATTTTAGGTTACACCAACGAAGAATCAAACACCCGACATCACATCAACCGGATTTTCTATTTCGCATGCAATTGGTAAGTATTTTCGATTGTTTACTGCTACACTAACCGGCCAAAAGTATTTGAACAGCAATAATTTGTATTCAGACATTTGAGTTTTACCAGCATTATAACAATAGTAGATTCTGCAAAATGGCTATTTACAAGAAACAATATGTAAAGTATATTAAAACAGAAATTTTTTCGAATTTACATTTTTATGGAGGCGTTAAACTCATTAAATATATAATTAGCTCATTAAATAATAAATTTGTGATAATTAAGATGCAATGTTAATATATTAATTCTGACAGCAGATTTGAATTCCACATAGTTAAATTGCTCTAAGTGCATAATTTCAAATCAATCCGAATATTTTCTACTGTGATACAGCCAGATTTCCATTTGTGCCACTTATGCCACAAGTGGCACGTGGCAGAAACACTTATGCCACTTCGTGAATATTTTCTAAATTTAATTGAAATCACAATATTTTCATATGTATATCTATAATAAGTTATTTATAGTCATTTCAGAGTAGTTTAGATAGCCGTTAATAAGTTACCGGATGAATATTGTGTCTGTATTAAAATCCCTATTGTTCAAATACTTCTGGCTGGTCAGTGTATATTAAAAATGCGTTATTAACAAGCACGGTTATGAATCAGACACTGGCAGGGTTGTAAATAAATCATTTTAGATTTCAAATCATTTCATTTCAAATCAAATCAAATCAAATAATTAGCCACTCAAAATTATCTTAAATCAAATCAAATATTTGAAATATTTGATTTGATTAACAACACTGGTCATGATATTTCTACATACTATTCGAACTAGTTCAATCCTAAAATTTTAAACACACTTTATTTGATTTCATTTAGAACCATTTGAGGAGACCCTGACTTTAGGAGCAACTGAAGAAATCTATGAAATCCCTGAACAACGAGGAACAGAAGAAAGTATTGATGCTACACTAACAACCATAAAATCTCAAGTATTAACAGCCCTTAACAACCGTTCCTATCTAACCCCACTACATAAAACGCTCGCCATCAAAGCTTAATCACTAACATCACTAAAATCACTATACGATTAGCATCCATCGACTGAACTAGATTTTACGACCAAAGAATCGATCGCCATCACTACCGCTAATTGGTACAACCATGGCCTACTTATTATGCGGTTATATATGTCGCCGAGAAGGCCATAAAACAAAGATGCCAGTTTCTAATTTTCAAAATGGGGAATTGATCTTTATTCGAATAATTAGCAATGATAGTGCTGAAAGTGTATTATAACTATATAGGAATATGGTATCCAGGTATACATAGCACCCTCCAGAATTGTGATATGTCATCATCTAATGACGTTATGGTTATTTTGGTTGCGAATTATCTTGTTTTTCTAGCATAATTTTAACATAGTTAAACGCGTTATAAATGTTCAAAATTGGAACATGGTTATACCCAGAAGTAGTAGATATAATATATCGGAATTATAAATGGAATGTTGACACATTCCTCGGTTGCCATGGAAAATGTATATTTCCTAAATGTACCATAACTCAAAAACTATGAATGTTATGTAAACTATACTGGTACTGATCTGTCCGGGATAGGTAACTTCCTATTCATCGATAATACATTTTATATGCCTAACTTCAATAATTTTTGAGATAATAAGATAATTAACACTTAATTCATTATTAGGTAATGACTCACTATCTCAAAAATTATTGAAGTTATTCTACTACTTCTGGGTATAACCATGTTCCAATTTTGAACATTTATAACGCGTTTAACTATGTTAAAAGTATGCTAGAAAAACAAGATAATTCGCAACCAAAATAACCATAACGTCATCAGATGATGACATATCACAATTCTGGAGGGTGCTATGTATACCAGGATACCATATTCCTATATAGTTATAATACACTTTTCAGCTCTATCATTGCTAATTATTCGAATAAAGATCAATTCTCCATTTTGAAAATTAGAAACTGGCCTCTTTGTTTAATGGCCTTCTCGGCGACATATATAGCCGTATATTAAGTTGGCCATGGTAGAACGAATATCGCAATACATAGCCATCCCTGTAACGATCCAATACGAATCAGAAAAGACTATGAATATCCACTCGCAGTTCTGTTACCTGTTGTGATTCAGTTAATACACCTAAGCATCAAGCAGAAGAGATAATTACCATCGAGACCAATCCATTACCATCTAACCATCTGAATACCATCTCACAGATTGCATCACTACCAATAGCATATCCTATGTGGGGCCAGTGGGGGGGAGAGCACAATCACATCATGCAATCCAATACCTGCTCAGTGGACAACATCCTAGCCATTCTAAGTTCTAAGAAAGCAAACATACTCGATGCACTGAACTTAATCGGAACCTCACCAACTGACACCAAATTCTACCATCTGTTCAAACTGGCTGCTAGTAATAAATTCGAAGAACTGCGAGATTATATTGCCAAACAACTCGGGCTGGATATTCAATATGATTCAACTGGTTTGATGCAATCATACAATTTTTTTGGATCAGAAGGCAACATCATTCAATTCCTAAGAGCAGAAGACCTATGCAACGACAGATACATTACCAACTTCAAATGCCACCACTGCACCAACATCTTTAACACCACCACTATGATAAGAAATATTGGCAGCGTATTCACTAATCTCGAGTCTTCTATAAACCGAAAACTAATTCCAACTAAATGTAAGTCCTGTGGATCAAGTGATGCAATCTGTGAGAGGTTATCTGGGCATTTTCAAACCATTCCTATACTGCTAACAATTGAAATTGGACACATTATAACACAAAGCAAACAAGTATTAATACCTGACATCGACCAACAATTTACCATCAGTCATCAACAACAGACATTACATTATAAACTAGCTGGCTTTTCCATCTTCGTTAACAACCACTTTTACTCTATCCTATGTGACAACGGACAATTTTATAAATATGACGGCATGAGAAACCCGACTGTCGAACTATGGGACTGTAACCAATTTATCGGATCGCTCAATACTGTATTCTACCTCTTGCACTCTTCTGACTAATTCTTCTTATTATTCAGTCGAAAGCGCTCAAAGGCAAGGTACATCGACCTTGTGGGGACCTCTGCTAGAGGCTAGTCAGGCAACGCAATCCCTATCATGGTGAGCCCAGATAATGGTAACGCGACCTGCAACGGCATGTCCCCAGTGGCGACTGACAGCGTAACACTTCCAACACTCAACCAACCCAAGTGTATTGCGTGAAAGGCAACGCAACTGACGAGTCCGGGCCGGGACGAAACACAAAATTGGAACCAGAACTAAGTGAGTTTCTAGACTTATTTATTGACTATAACATTAAAGTATATTCTATAACTGTCTAGTATAACGGCCACTTAGAATAGGTCCCCACATGACTTCCCATATTATTATTATCCTGTATATACTGTCATCTGTCATAATGGCCATTTTTGAACAGTCCCTAGGGTAGCCGTTATTAACAGGTTCTAATGATTAGTATAACAGTACGGTCTGTTAATATAGCAGTGCGGTCTGTTAGTATACTAGTGCGGTCTGTTAATATACTAATGCGGTCTGTTACTATAGCAGTGCGGTCTGTGAATATACTAGTGCAGTCTGTTAATATATTAGTGCGGTCTGTTAATATACTAGTGCGGTCTGTTAATATAGCAGTGTGGTCTGTTAATATAGCAGTACTTTCTTATAATACAGTAGAACTCGGTTAGTACGTTTAGTACGTATTATCGGAGTGTACGTATGAACAGATTTGACACTACATAGAGATACATATAAATTGACAAACTTTGTCCATACAAGTTAGTACGTATTAAGCCGAAGTACTTACTAAACCAGGTACGAACTAACCGAGTTCTACTGTATATAAAATTATAAATGGAGAGGATTGGATTGTGGCTGTAGGGGAGGAGGAGGCCACACATAACTAGTTTTCTTTCTAGATTATATGTCTTTCACATGGAGTTATTGGTAAATAGTGTAGAAGATATACCTCACAAATTCATTAATTGCTCAATTAGAGAGTTGAATGTACGTATGAATATAGATTGTGGTAATGTGGTTACAGAAACCTAAGGGACAAGCTTCTACTTTTACATCCTATTGAACACAGTTTAATAATTACTCCAACTTATATTTTCTTTATTCTTAATAAAGTAATGTATTTATGTTGCAGTGTATTAGAAACTTATGTGTGTTCACGAACACACATGTGTATTCGCGAACACACAATATTTGCTGTGTGTTCGTGAACACACAATGTTATTGTGTGTGTATGAGTTTTTATTGATTATGGGCGCACAAAAATAATCATATTCAATAGTTTATGCAATGCACTGCATATTGCATAAGCTTGGACTAGGAGCGGGGATTGGTAGGGCCCTTGTGACTCGGACTTAGGTTTGGTTGGCCCACTTTTATTTGAAATAACGGAAGATAACTATTGTTAGGGTCATTGGCTCATGACACTGCCAACCATCCCGGACTAAACGCTTATGTATGTATATAGGTTTAGTGCTTATTTAATTTCCATCCCGTTATACGTATACGTATAAATTTGAATAATATTCAGTTCCTAATCTAAGGCTACGTACGTTCAAACTATTTATTCTTGATTTAAAAAGGGGTTCTTAGATGATTTCTAAGTTAACATTTTATATTTCCAATTTGTCAAGCCATTTTGCTTTTAGATTTACATAATTTAAAACCCCCTTCTCTTACTACAAATCCAGTTTGGAACTGTGATACTGACTAGTGCAGAAATCCCATTGGGTACAGGGAAAAACCTTTGAAAAGGTTTTTCCCTTGTATCGTTATATTTGGCTAACCAAACCTAAGTCCGAGTCACAAGGGCCCTACCAATCCCCGCTCCTAGTCCAAGCTTATGCAATATGCAATGCATAAACTATGAATATAATTATTTTTGTGCGCCCATAATCAATAAAAACTCATACACACACAATAACATTGTGTATTCGCGAACACACAAAGTTTGAAACTGTGTGTTCGTGAACGCACAGCAAATATTGTGTGTTCGCGAATACACATGTGTGTTCGTGAACACACAGAAGTTTCTAATACACTGCAACATGTATTACTATTTTCTTTGTCAATGAATTTTGTATTATTATTTATTTATTAAACTTAATTTGAATCTGATTAACAATGCGAATAGAATCACTACTTTTGCTAAAGGTATTCCGTACAAAGAGAGTGGATGGATCTAAAATTAGAAATATCTTAGTAACATTGGTTCACATAACCAAGTTGGATAATTATCGACTTCAGTAGTTTACAAATTATCCAAGTTAGACAAGCAAAAAATATCGTAAAATAAGCTAAGTCTATAGCAATTCAATAATCATAGCTATGCAATAATGTTATTGTGAAAACCGAGATAGGCTCGATAATACAATCATAATTGATATAATATAATCAATGCGGGTCAAAATCCTACGGATGACTATCGTAGGATTTTGACCCGCACCATGGATTCGCTATTATAATTTTGTATTGCGGGTCAGGATCCTACGCTCTTGACTACCGTAGGATTTTGACCCGCACCATGAATTTGCTATTACAATTTTGTATTGCGGGTCAGAATCCTACGCTCTTGACTACGTAGGATTTTGACCCGCACCATGGATTCGCTATTATAATTTTGTATTGCGGGTCAGGATCCTACGCTCTTGACTACCGTAGGATTTTGACCCGCACCATGGATTTGCTATTACAATTTTGTATTTCGGGTCAGAATCCTATGCAACAGGCCTTCGAACTTTACGTAACGCTTCGAAGGGGCAGAAGGAGAACGTAACTTTTTATTACAACATGGTAAAAACGTTACGTAGGGAGAGAGGATGTATAATTTTCGTGTATTTTGTTACATTTGACAATATTTAAACACAACCGGCATAAAATTTGAAAAGCTATTTGCTTTGAATACAGGCCGGAGTGCAAGTTGTAAGGACGCCCGTAGCGGGGACGAGCAGCTTGCCACTCTATAAAGCAAAAGTTAATTCTAATATAATAAATATCTACACATATCCTTATATATGACAAATAAATGCAAAATAAATTCGTATTTTAATAAACATTAAGGGAACGTTGATATTGAACGAATTAAACCCCCAGCACCTGAAGTGCATACAAACCATGGACGTAACCAGAATTTTAATCTTAGGAGGGACAAACATTCTATTGTGTTAGATCTAACAGTTGACGTTACCAAACACGAGGCGATTAAGATGAACCTTTCAAGTTAAATGTTTTCAAATGTATGAAAAGTAGCCTAAATATCAGATAAATTAGCAACAATTTAGCAATCCCAGCAAATACTACCATAAATAATAAAATCCAAAATTGCAGCCTGTGCCGACGCATGTTCCTTTGGTGGCACTATATTTTGTTGGTGGTTTATTGATAGTGCCTCCAAAGGAACATGCTGTCGGCGCAGGCTGCAATTTTGGATTTTTTTTCGCCAAGTCATCAACGCCCAAGGTGTGAAGAACCATTTGTTAAGTGGTCGGAGTCACAAGGAACGATTGTTGAATTTGAAGTTTGTTTCTATCATAAACCATCTAGAGTTTAATGCCATTCATTCATTATGTATTGATAATAGATTATATTATTAGTTATATATTTTAGCAATGTTATCCACGGTGAGTTGAGTAAAGTCAACGAATTCCTTATATAAATTTATTTAATTTAATCCATTGTATAGTAATGCTACAATTAAATAGAAGCCAGCTGGAATTTATAAGTTGAATCAATTTAATTATCGCAGTTGAATCAATAGAGTAGGATTGAACAGTTAAATCAATATAATTATTACAAGTTGAAACAATAGAATTAGATTTAACAGTTTTACTGAATCTGAAGTGCGAGGAAACACAGGAGATTGGCACCCCAATTATGGCTCAAACCTAGGCTAAGTTGAACATTTGCGAATTGCCAAAAGGTGTAGTATTTAATTCTCTATCCGTATATGTAAAATTTATCAAGCTAACTATTAATTATTTAATGCTATGAGTCATAATTAGTTTAAATAGGTGTTAAAATTATTTGATCAAAAATCGTAACCCCAGGTGCAAATTAGACGGTCACTCCGAAACTACATGCCTTATTTCAGCCCTTAATGTATACAAGTGTGGCCAGGGCACCTGCTATGGAGAAATAATAATAATAAAATCCAAAATTGCAGCCTGTGCCGACGCATGTTCCTTTGGTGGCACTTTATTTTGTTGGTGGTTTATTGATAGTGCCTCCAAAGGAACATGCTGTCGGCACGAGCTGCAATTTTGGATTTTTTTTCCGCCATGTCATCATGACTATGAAGGTGTTAAATTATTTCAAAAATGTGTTTCAGAAGGCATCGACCCTTAGAGTGGTGGAAGTTTCCATTTAGTTCATATAATTTTAGAGATATTCAAGTTTGAGTAGAATATAATAGCTGATGACTCAGCATTTTTTATGTGAGTGTTGGGTCATCACCCAACACCAACTAACCCATTTTAAATGTCAAATTAACAAAATTGTAAAAACACATTTTTTTAACGATGTCATCATCACCTCAAGGTGTCAAGACCCACTTGCATAGGTGGCACGTGCCATAAGGACCAATTAATAAATTGAAAGTTTGTTTCTATCTTCTATGATCTTTGAGATTTATGATATTTAATTAATTTGCATAAATAATAATTATTATTATTTATAATATAACACCAATTTCAATGTCAACTTACAATTATTATGTTAAATTATTTTGTCACAAATAATTAATTAATTAATTTGGCTATCAAATTTCAATACCGCACACTCGATAACCCCTATAAACAATTTGGAAGCATCCATATAAGTAATATACTGACTGAATTAATTATAATTAATTACGTCAGTATATTAACAGTGCAATAATATTCTCGCACAAGTAAATATAATCACATAATCTGTCGTTGTTGTGAAATATATAATATTTTTTTTCAATTGGAAAATAGAAGCCTACTCGATCTCACAAGTTGAATCAATATAATAATAACGAGTTGAAACAATAGAATTAGATTTAACACTTTCAATTGAACTGAAGTGTTAGTAAACAAAGGAAACTTGTAACTCAATTGTGGCACAAACTAAGTACAATTTGAAAATTCGTGCACTGTGAAAAGGTGTAGAATTTAATTCTCTATCGAATGCAAATTAATTTAATTTTCGGGTACTATTTATTGTTCCTGTTTCAATATTAAACAGCTGCAAAAATGTGTCAAAAAAAATGTAATAAAAAATCGTGACCCCAGGTGCACATCTGTAACCCATGAGACACATATCCTGAAAATTTGGGCTCTTAGTTAATAATACTCTGTTCTGTGGAGAGGATACGGAAGGAAAATAATAATAAAAATCCAAAATTGCAGCCTGTGCCGACGCATGTTCCTTTGGTGGCACAATATTTTGTTGGTTGTTTATTGAGAGTGCCTCCAAAGGAGCATGCTGTCGGCACAGGCTGCAATTTGGGATTTTTTTTCCGCCATGTCATCTTCACTATGCAGTGGCGGTCCCAGTGGGGGACATCCGGGGCAAAGCCCCGGGTTAAAACATTATGCCCCGGGCCCAAGCCAAGTTGTTAGTTTAATTGCATGGGCCATGGGGCATGCCTAGGATTTATACTAAAAACCCCTCCATTGCCCCGGCATGGCCAGATCCTGCGACCGCCTCTGTCACTATGAAGGTGTTAAATTATTTCAGAAAGGTGTTTCAAAAGGCAACGACCCTTAGTGAGTTGGTAGTTTCGTTTTAGCTCACTTCATTTCAAAGATATTCAAATTTCAGTAGAATATAATAAGTGATGAGTCAACATTTTTTATATGAGTGTTTGGTGATCACACAACACCAACCAACTCATTCGAAATATATTATTCACAAAATTGTAAAAACACATTTTTTGACGATGTCATCATCACCTCAAGGTGTCAAAAAGGAACAATTGATAAATTTGAAATTTGTTTCTATCTTCTATAATCTCTGAGATTAACGATATTTAATTAATTAGTTTAAATAATTATAAATTAATTAGTTTAAATAATTATTAATATTATTTATAATATAACACCAATTTCAATGTTAATTTACAATAATTAATTTAAATTATTTTGCCATAAATAATAAATTAATCAATTTGGCTATCAAATTTCAATTCCGCACACTCGATAACCCCAATAATCTAATTGGAACAGTCTCTATAAGTTAAAGACAGAGCGATTAATTATGTCAGTGTATCCATTGTGCAGAATATTCACGCAGAAGTAAATATAATCACATAACCTGTCGTTGTTAAGGAATGTAATATCTTAGTTTTCAATTAGAAAATAGAAGCCTACTCGATCTCACAATTTGAATCAATATGATTATCGCAAGTTTAAACAATAGTGTAAGATTTAACAAGTTGAATCAATATATTTATTACAAGTTGAAACAATGGAATTAGATTTAACAGTTTTAATGAAATGGAGGTGTGGGTAAACAAAGAAATTTAAACCCCGATTTGTGGCAAAAATTAACGCAAAGTTGAATATTTTTGATTTTCCAAAAGGTGTAAAATTAAATTAGCTATCCAATGTGAAAATTTTATCAAATTGACAAGGTATGATTTCATGTTAAAATTAGTTGATCAAAAATCGTAACCCCAGGTGCAAATTAGACGGTCACTTCGAACCTGCATGCCAAGTTTCAGCCCCCAATGTATACAGGTGTGGCCAGGGCACCGTCTACGGAGAAATAATAATATTAAAGGGAGTAAGATTAGAACTGGGCCACTATACTATAGTATAGTCGGCACAGTAATAATAATAACCAAGGCACTAAGATTAGAACTGGGCCACTATACTATAGTATAGTCGGCACAGTAATAAAGGCAGTGATTCCAATACTGGGCCACTATACTATAGTATAGTCGGCACAGTAAAAATAAAAATAATAAAGGCAGTGATTCCAATACTGGGCCACTATACTATAGTATAGTCGGCACAGTAAAAAGGCAGTAAGATTAGAACTGGGCCACTATACTATACTATAGTCGGCACAGTAAAAATATTAAAGGCAGTCATTTCAATACTGGGCCACTATACTAAAGTATAGTCGGCACAGTAAAACTAATAGCTATAATGACATGTAAAAGTCAATTTTGACAGGTAAAAGTTTTAAAGTAAAGGTGTATTGGGTTTGTAAAACAGTTGATTATAAGTTAGAACCAAAATTGCCAAAATAACTATGGAAATCCTATAAGGCATAACTAGATGACAAACAGGCCATTTCTGTTAACCGTATAGGGACTCCTGTACTCAACAGGAATTTCAACAGTTTTGGTTGTTCTGTCCACACGTATAGGAATGTATCAAATTTATATATGGATTATAATTCAACTTTATCTCCGTTCCTAAGTGATCATTTTGATCTAAGTCAAACGTAATAAGAATAAATAATATGACCGTATATCTTTATACACATAATAGAATGCTTTGGTAAGTGCAAATCGTTTCAATATAAGTGTAGTTTTCAGGGTTGCATACAGGTTTTTAGGTCAGGGGGGGCAAATGGGGTTGGTTAAAGAAATAAGGGGGGCGAAGCCCATCCAACTAAGGGGGAAAAAGGCAGCCCAGGGGGGGCAAAAGCACCCCCCCCGCCCCCCCCCTAAATGCAGCCCTGGTTTTACTACCGAGACCATTGATGTGCTCCGTTACTCAGTAACGGTAACGGAAAAAGTCCGTTACTTTTAACTATTTACCGTTATCTTTAATCAGTTACTCTTACCATTACATTACCGCAACACTGTTACCGTTACTACGTTAAACATATTCCATTGCCTTACTCCGTTACTTTTAATGAGGTAACGATATATTAAGGTAACGGTAACTGATTAAAGGTAAACGGAGTAACTGAACAAAAGTAAAGGAGTAACGGTAACGGAACAAATACAGTAACGGGAGATATAGTAACGATAACGGAGTAACCGAGCACATCAATGTCCGAGACGAGCGAGCGCAACGAGCAAGAAAAATACTTGGGGGTGTCCATGGATATTTGCCAATGTACAGGGGAAAATTGGAGCCTCGTACAGGGATACGACTCAAATGGATTGGCAAGTATGAACTAGTTAAATTGAATTTAACATGCAACAACATTATCGTATGCCAAAATATTAATATTAAATTAAATTAGAAAATCACATAATTGCCCAAATAATTAAAGTAATGCCCTCCAATACAAGACTTATTAAAAATTGAATTATTAGGAGTACTTTACACAATTTTATTGCTAACATTTACAATATGTTCATAAGAAAATAATAAATTATATCCGGACGGACGGGGATGATAAGCAAGTTATTTATTATCGATGCAAATCAACCGAAATCGATAGTCTAGATTCATTGTTTTTCGGCTTTAGTGCCTACGCGCCGTCATTTATAAGTAATAGGAATGGGTGATTATATCCGCTATTTTGATCTTTTATTGTGACTTTTTACTGTTGACAGATGAAGAAATAATAACGTTAGTATTAAGATTTAAAATCTAGTTGAATTGTAACACCGTTAATGGAAATAAAATATAAATATAAAAATGTAATATTAGTTAAAAAAGATCAATCCCGGATAAAAATATAATTTCCTCTAAATCTATCCTATCGCAAGAATGCATGAATCATTATATGAATTCAGATTGTAATAAGTACATCAAACTCGATTAAGATGCATCAATTATGTAAGGCCAACTATTGACAATTTCATTTTTCTACAAAATATAATGTGTAGTAAGGGTTGCCCATGCTGCCGCTTTTTAGCCTTTTTCATCCATCCTCCCGACCTCTCGCCAAACTTTACAAACTCCCGCTATTGTGGAAATATTTTCTATATTTATATTTTCTGATATATAAGTAAATATCGAGATTTGTTGTTTTGCTAAGATTAGTCAAGATACGAAAACAAAGTTTTTTTCTACTCATATATTGTATGTTAGTTAAGATTATTTACCTCATCTTTCGATCAGCTATTGATCGAAGATGAGGTAACCATTAATATTTCATATTGTAGAATTAGACTATTATAATTCAGCAAAGTTCATAGTATTAAACGCAAAACGACCTCCAAGCGCTTGTGTCTGAATGTATTTTTTGATAAGGGGTTTAGCACGCAAAGCGTGCTAATTTATATCAACTAGCAGGAAAATAATAAAGTAAATCTAAATAAAATCTAATAATCTTAGATCAAAACTAACAGAAATAATAATATAACTACATATCATTCGGTATATAATTTGAACAGTAGGTCAGCAAACTACAAAATTAGTCCATTCGAGCAATCAATTGTTTTGTCGTAAATCTATCTTTTTCAATCACGTGAACAATACCACCCCAGCCGCTTAATGCGTCCCTATCAACTGAGTTCATTAATGCCTGTGAAATTACCTCGAAAAGCGAATTCGGATCTAGGTCTGGTTTCCACAGAGATTCACACATTCCATACATTTGTTCAGAACAAGTTCCACTCACCACAAAATCATCTTTTTCCATAGGACAGCCTATTAAATCCATCGTAGCTATAAAAGGTTGATTAGTAACGGGTTGTAAACCAGCAACGACTGGTTCCACAAAATAAGGTCCAAAACGTCTCTCATAAAGTACAGAGGATATCAAATACATTAATGAACGTGGGTTTAATAATCTAGACTCTCTTAATTGAAGGAGATTGAGACGATATTCAAGTGATTTTTGAACAGTTGAGACGTCAGTAGCTAATCCAGGAAAACCAACAAAAATTCCAGAATTCAACCGAAAAATCTTTTGAAACTCGGTGCTTATAGTTTGCGCTTGAATACCCAATCTCTTATCAGAAGCTATTGCAACACAATTTAAACCAATCATCGCAATAACAGCAGCTCCATTATATTCCAAAATAGACATAGTCTATTAAATCTAAAATTTAAAAGACTGTGTAGCAAATACTAAGGACTAATCAAATTCTAAAATTTTTGATTGTTGAATGATAATCAAATATAAATTAAATAATTAATGATTTATAGACCAACCAGGGGAACCGAACTTTATGAATCAAATAGTTGCCATCCTAAATATTTTATGCCCATAAATGGATGCGTTATGTGATCATCGATTCCATAATATTTTCGATTCCTAAATATTTTTAATGATCGCTTTTCCTATTAGGCCGTATAAAATAAATAACTTGTTTATCATCCCCGCCCGCCCCAATTTTTACTATCCGTCCGGATCTATTTTATTATTATCTTATGAACATAATCGTACAAAATATAAGCTATAAACTTGTGTAAAGTACCTACTATGCCTGAATTTTTAATAAGTCCTATATTTAAGAGCATTACTTTAATTATTTGGGCATTGTCATGTTATTTTCTGATTTATAATAAATTCAATATGTATATTTATTTTTTGGCATAGGATAATGTTATTTGCATATTAATGGGAATTAAAAATAAAAATAAAATCCCGTCCGCCGTCCCAATTTTCTCGAAAAATATGGATGATAAACAAGTAATTTATTTTATGTGGCCTTAGCTTGAAAGGTTGCATTTTTCTCACTATCTAAGAACGATTCTTTCAGAGCACTTTGTAATGAATGTGATGCCAATACACATATCAGTGGTAAAAATCCTAAAATATATAGCACGTCACCACTGTGGAACCACATAAAACATTCACATCCAGAAAATTACAAAAAAAAACTATAAATGAAAATCCTCTTGTAGAAATTCACAACATGGTGATCATAGTATTTTTCAATCAACTAGTTCTGCTATTACACATTATCTAAATTATAGTCCAAGAATATCTATACAAGAAAACCTGTACCAGACATTAGAACGACAGAAGAAAGGGACAGTTAATGACCCTAGAGCTATGGAAATTCACTTTATATTCGGAGAGATAGTTATTCTTTAATCCATAAACAAATACAATTGGGACCGTTATCCGGCCGGATAGTTGTTCATATCCGGTTCCTGCCGGATACCCGGTAACTGGCCGGATACCGGATTAGAACCGGATATCCGGTACAGCCCTAGTAATTAAGAGTACAAAAATCGGGTACGAATTCGGGATGCGATAACCTAGATTGAAAATATCAGGAAATCTGGCCTAGATTGAAGAAAACGCGAGGAAATTTCGAAAATGTAAAATCGAAACAAAAAATTAAATTGAAAATAAACCGTAGTTAGTTGTGGTACTAAGTATTTGAAATTCTCAAAACAACCATTTTATAGAAGTTGGGAAGACCTCCTATCAAGGTGATTGGGTGCCAAAAAAATTAAAATGTATCATGCAAAATTCTTGTTTAAACATTCCCAACTAGAATTTAATATAATATCCATCCAAATGTGAAATAGAAATTGAATTCTGTAAATATATTTACATTTTTGACGTCACTAAAGGTCAAAATCACTGCATTTTCTACAAAAATTTAGAAATTTTCCCTCAAGTTTATGTCGAGTCATAGCCTACTCTATACAAGGCCTAACAGTAGATGTACCATGGATGCGGTAATAGATGGACTTCAGGAATAGAATATTCTTATGGGAGTGAACATAAAAGCACTTTAAGTGCATCTCAAGTCAAATATTTCCCAACCCAGTATATCAGTGAAGAATAAACCCATACATTTATTTGGAATTAATATATTTAATGATAATAAGTCAACCTACATACAAAATACAAACTTAATCTACTGTAATATACAACACATATACGAAACACAACATGTCTTGGAACTCCTCTCTCTCTCAAATTCACATCACTTGACAATTAAGTATACTTGATAGCGCGAAATCTAAGAGACAAATATAAAGAAATTATGTGCCAACAACAATAAATATTATGTAATGGTAAACAATAATTCATGAGAATTATTTCAATTTACGTTTATCGATACCTATTTGAAGCACAGAGGATTTGTAGTTTTTAATTTTATTGGCAAGAAAACAATTAGCAGCAGTAAAGATTAACTTGCTCAAAATACTCCAACTGTCACATCGCAATTAATACAATTTGATTTCCAGATAGCAATATCATCATCATTTTCCTTGTATATCAAGGTGAGTTCTACTAATAACCTTCTAGAAGGACCGTCGACAAGCAAAGTCAACAGCTGAATATTGTTTTCTATTGCAATCATGATCTTCCATAAAGTTATACTGCAGTAAGAAAAGGCTCAGAAGGATACTTAAGTCCGCCTCGATCTGTTAATTGTAAGAGCTTAAACTCAGTATGTGATTCAACATCAAAAACAAATTCTTTATCATAAGTTAAAGTATCAGTGCACACATGGCATTCCGGAGTTCTTTTTAAGAACTTATGGACCGTATAACCTGCGATAAAAGCTAACGAATGAAGCATTTGTTGAGAGTATTCAATGGATGATAGATCGCCAATTTCATCAAGAAAAGGCATTACAGCTATTCCATCATCACTAGATGTATCAGAGGGGGTAGAAAAATACTTTACAAATGTCTGAATCGTTTGGAAAACGTCTTGTTAGTCTGCAAACATGTTTAATATACTAGAAAGTTTAAGACGACGCTCGGTTTCAAGAATCTGAAGGTAAGAAATATGGTAATTCGAACCCGACATCATACGGTAGAGTCCAAAATGGTGTTCCAACGGGTCAGTTTGTAAAAAGGATGATAATACATAAGAAAAGCCACAGTTTTCAGTTAGATGGTTAGTTATAAGTGGTAAGGCAGTACAGGCGTGTCTAAAACTAGTATACGTTTGCTTACTCAATTTACCCGTTTTGTCAGGTAAATCCTGCCAAGCATCTAGCCAAAATACTATATGTGTCAAAAATAAAAATCGTTCATCGTTTAAGATCAACGGTCTTGAGAGGCTATCATTTAAACGGGTCCCTTTGAACGGCGTATTGATATTAAATATTTCCAATGAGTAAGAAGGATACTTACGAAACTAGATGTATTATTACGATACTCCGGACAACGACTTTGATTTTGGATTTCAAGAGCAGATAGTGTAAGTTCGCTAACAACCTTCAAAACCAATTTGACATTTTGCCTTTCTAAACTAGAAGGTAAAACAAGCTTTTACAGTCAAGTGAGGGGCTAGTTTTGCTAAACTGTATCGTTCAGAATTGTAGAGAAGGCGTACATCTTGAAAGGAAGCAGAATGGACACTGAAGGGGTAGCTGCATTTATCAATTTCAATATGTTCGAAATTTGGAAAACGTTTCTCAAAAAAATTCTGATTTAACCAATTATTGCGTATACTTTTCAATATATGGAAAAATCAAATGTAAGGAAGAGAGGTCTATTTTCATCAAAAGGGTGGGGTACTCTAGTTTCCAGCTTTCCACTAAGAGAAAACAATTTAAACAAGTTTACATTCAATGGGTAGTTATCGGTAGAAATTATTTGGACCTTTAAACCACAATGCTCAATATCGATTATACAATTTTTGATAGTGGGAAAGATTTTGGGGAAGATAGATGTACATGGTAACAAACGGGTAATACAAGACCATTTCCTATGCAAACTAGACACCATAATCGCGAATACAGTTCTGGTCGGATCCTCAGGGTTCAAATTTGGTGCAAATATTTCCCCCCCTTTATAAGCAACATCAGATTTAACATGGATTTCATCCACTTGAATGACAACATTTTTTTCCTCGGAACTAAAGCAAGTTGTAGCCTTGATGAGATAAGTGCAAAAATCATTTTCAAGACCGAAGGAAGAATACAACTGATCTAGTGTATGGACATGTGGTAGAGCATGACCTACTAAATTACGGCTATAAATGCTGCCGAATCATAGTAAAATAAGAGTCCAGTTTTATATATCTCATAAAAGAAAAACCAAGCCTCCAAAGTTTGTGAATTGAACTTTTTTGGGGTAAAGAAATACGAGGAATCAATAAAGACTTCTCAAAATGTTGAAAAGGCCATCCCTCACATTGTTTAGGCGCATTTTAATTATGAGTCAGCATTTACATAATTGCTTTTTATCCTAAACATTTTTATACGGTAACACATCTTATGTATACTCCATGTATACCTTATGATAGAAGTGTATGAATTAACTCATAATCTTTCCTATGGCCTCGAAAATATAAGAAAATATGCTGCCGAATCATCTTCAAAAAATAAGAGTCCAATTAAATATACAACCACAATATAAAAATATACCAAAATCAATATGTGTTTAGACTGTTACAAAGCTTACTTAGTTGATTATCTAGTTGTAATTCTTGAGAAATTAGTAGTTTTTCCCTCCTATTGTCCGCCATTGGTGTACTGTACACTACATCATCTATTCCAGTTGATAATTATTTTTAATTCAAACTTTTTTCGATATTTCTTGTATAATTTTCATATTTGTTTGACTTCTATTTGTTTTTCTATCTTAGCTGGCATGCCAAATAAGTGTGCTGTATTTGGATGTAAATCTGGGTATTCATCGAGCCAAACAAAACCTTTATTTCATATTCCTGGTGATGAATATAAATCTCTTAAAGAATTATGGGTCAAATTCCTCAACCGTGATAACTATACAATCACTACTCAATCGTGTATTTGTATTGACCACTTTGAAGAGAAGTATATTGTACGTAACCCTAAACGACAAAGGCTTATTGCCTACAGTAATAATCCAATACCCACAATTAATCCTGATGCCATCCCTTTAAGCCTCTCAACTGTACCAACTTTGCCTAGGAAGGCTCCCCAAAAACGTATTTTTCAGCAAAACCAACTAAAAGATTTCAAGATTAAATACCAAGTAAATAACCTAGATGACATCAAAACATATCTAGAAACAGCTCCTGAATATGAAAATATTCACCTGTTCCTGTCTGAGTCTGACTTGACAGTATATAATATAAAGATCCTTTCTGGAATAGCGAAAGTGCAAGAATGTATCAACATCGATAGTGTTCTTCGTGTTAAGCTCAGTTTCGAAGGGTTACCAATCCCACTTCCTGAGTACATTCGGAATTCCGCCAACTGTAAATTGACCTCCCTTGATATGTTGACTAATTTACCCAATTATTGTAGAAACTATATTGGTTCGCACGATGGTTGTAATATCAAAGTCATACAAGAGTTACTGAATTCTACTTACTATCATTCTAAAGGAAGACCAAAGTACTCACATAACACACTCAGATTCGCTCTATTAATGCGCTACACTTCAAATTCTGCCTACAAATTTCAGAAGCAATACCTACCACTACCATCTGAAACTGTTCTCACACAGCAAAATCTCCCTCAATTCAGAGTTGTTCAGCTCTTTGTGTACTTAGGGATAATAATTTAATTGGCAATGATGTAGTGTTACTCCTTGATGAAATGCATCTACAACAACAGGTTAGTTGATCTTTCTTTTTTGAACAGTTAAATATTTTGTGTATAAGCGTAAACTACTTTATTCATGTTATGATTTATTATATAGGTTCAGTATGACGGGTACACAATCGTTGGATGTGATGGAGATCTTGTAATGTACTAGAGTGTTCTTTGTTTTATGGTTGTTTCCATAACTAAAAGTAATCCCTATGTCCTGAAGGCGATACCAATTGTGAAATTGTCGTATGAAATTATCTGTAATGGCATCTTAAACTGCTTATCTCTTCTATTTCAAGGAGGATTCTTCACTTGGGCAATTATATCAGATAATCACAAGACGAATATTAAAGCATTTAAAACTCTCTCTAAAGCTCACCCCATTAACAAAAAATCATATTGTATCATCAATCCACACTGTGATTTGCAACATCTCTATCTGATATTCGACACTGTTCACCTGATTAAAAATGTTAGAAACAATTTGTTAGCACACTCGTTCGAAATACCGCATTGCAGGCTGGCTCTCCCAGAAAAAGTGCACGAGTTTCCTGCTAGGGTGTGCACTGGGCATGTCTGCATAGAGTTCACGAACATGATTTAAGAGAATGTGGAAAACTTAGAAAAGCGCCTAAGATAAATTTTTCAGTATTGCACCCCGGGAATAATAAGCTATCAGTCCCTCTAGCCTTGGCTATTTTTCATCCAATAACAACAACTACTATTAGCAGCTATCATCCAGAAGAAATAGTGACGCCTGCATTTTTAGATCTTTTTTATTCATGGTGGCTTATCGTTAACTCTAAACAACGATTCCATCCTAATTCTATTGGAAAAGCAATAGTTCCTGCGAATGGAAAGTTACTTTTTTTGCGAGCCCTGGCAGACTGGCTTGAACAGTGGAAATCTTCACAAACTCCTGGTTTTACTAATCAAACCTTCGATGCTCTAATACTAACCTGTCGATCCATATCAGATTTATGTGATGACCTCTTCTCCGATGGTTATGAATATATAATGACAGGAAGGTTTCAAACGGATCCTTTAGAAAGGAGATTCTCGCAATACAGACAAATGAGTGGTGGTCGCTTTCTCATTAGTCTCAAGGAAGTATTAAAGTCAGAATCTATAATTTAAGGAAAACCATTCTTAAAAACATCCTAGAATCTGTGGATTATTTACCAAATATACCTTTTGAGTCAAGTGAGCTAATCGAACAACTTGTCACAGAAATTGTACAAAATGAAGAATTTGAGAATTTGATCCTCTCTAATGACTGTAAAGAAGTTATCGTCTACATCTCAGGGTATATCACTCACTCATTAGTCCCCAATATTGCGTGTAAGGACTGTTTAGATTGTTTACAGAATAATACTGAAAGTAGTCCATATGTTGAGAGACTTAACATGGGGGGGGGACTTACCATACCGTCACAGTCCCTAAATAATTACCTTCAGATGGCATTTGATGTAATTGAATCAATTGAGTCGAAGGTTCTCCATTCTGGCCTACCAGCGAAGATTCTAACTGCTACCTTATTGAATCGTTTGTCAACTGATTGGGAATCCAGCTTCTCCTGCCAAAGTCATACACAAGAAAATCGAAAACTCATCAATTGTAAAATCTGCAATATCAATTTTTCAAATCTTGCAAAGGCTGTAACTGAAACAAAGAGAAAGGATCAAGTAGAGGCTTTAAGTTACGTAAACGTAATATATTATAGTTTTTCTAACAATTTTCAGCCATACTACTCACTAAAATTGAGTTTATTAATTCCACATACTCTATCAGATAGATTAAACCTATCATTTTCAGCATACATTTCAGCATTAACAATAATAATACTATTTTTGTTTATAAAATCTCTATTTGGTAATATTATTGTGTATCTTAAACAGATATGTTTCATGTGTAAAATTTCGTAAAATGCTGACTCATAATTAAAATGCGCCTAAACAATATGAGGGATGGCCTTTTCAACCTTTTGAGAAATCTTAATTGATTCCTCGTATTTCTTTACCCCAAAAAGTTCAATTCACAAACTTTGGAGGCTTAGTTTTTCTTTTATGAGATTTATAAAACTGGACTCTTATTTTTACTATGATTCGGCAGCATGTATAGTCGTATTATAGTAGGCCATGGGTAGAGTAATACATTCTAAACTCTGAAGATAGATATAATAAGCTGGAGAAATTAGATGAGTCTTAAGGACATAATTTGTGTAATTATATTGTATATTCGCCTGTTTTTAAGAATAAATGTATTATCTAATTGACAGAGAATAAATTGAAGCTTAGCTAAATCTGAAGAATTGTATGTAGGCCCGTCGATACGCGCTAAATCATCAATAACATTATTTATATGTTTTATGGCAAGAGGAATAAGGTATGAATGTGAGTTACAACTAGAATCAGAGACAGAATTTAAGGAGATTTCATGCAGTATAGATTCAATTTGTCGAATATCATTAATTGAATTTACCGAAAGGGGAATACTTTGTCCATGGAACCAGGCGGATACAGATGAAAAAGTTATTTACTTCCAGATATAAATCGACAGAAACAGTTCTATCAACCATGTTGGGTTGAATTAACCTAGTATTATGATTATCAGGATGCCATACTAACCAATTATAAGGTAATGCAATCAAAATTAACTTAGCTTTTAGATCCTGTAAATTTCTGATGATGTACTTATGTTTCTCCTCACTCTCAGATAGTAAGCTAAGCTGTAGTGTCTGATTCATCAATTCTTCTTCTTTTGCGTCACAAGCGAGTCCGTTTGGTTGTTGTGGTTGAAGAATAGTAGGACGGACAACCAGGAAGCAAGCAGGGAACTGCGCCGTCTCTCAACTTGGGCTTTGCACGAGGTATTTCAGTGAAAGTTCCGTCTCCATTGGGAACCTTGTGAGAAAATCGACATTTTATTCTCAAAAATGCTTATCGCATACGTTGACTACCTTCAGGTCATCAATATCCTCTCGGTGAAGAGGCCGTATCCAAGCTTGTCTGAGTTCTGGTGGATGTTCAGGAACTCTATCATCTGGGATGTAGTTACTTCTGCATCCGGGGCTGAGCAACTGCTGGGCATAATGTAAACAAATCTAATAGTTAGAAGTGAATAGGAACAGTGAGTGGAAAAGAAAATGACAAAATAAATAAAAAGAGAGGCTAATAATCAATAAAAATAGTATTTAGTGGGATAGTTGCAGGGTTGATAAAAATCATGATTTAAAAAAAAAAAAAATCCGATTTTTTTGATTTAAATCAGAGTTTCGATTTTAATTGTTTTTTTGCACTCTATATCACACTGGCGTATATTATTAGGCTAATAGATTAATTACATTGATAATGAATCATTATCATTGTAATTTGACTCATTATCAATGTATTTCTTTTCTTTTCGCAAAAAACAATAGACATAGAAATCTGATTTAAATCAAAAAAATCCGATTTTTTGATTTAACCCTCGTCTGGCTAGGAATGTAAAATTGAAACTGAAAGTTAATTGAATTTCAATTGAAAGTGAAAGTGAAAGTGGGGTTTTTCTATTTATACCTTTTACCCCAAGCCAGCCGAGGGTTAAATCAGATTTTTGATTAAATCTTGATTTTTATTAATAAAAATCATTGATTTAAATCATCAACCCTGGGTAGTTGTAACAAAAAAATGTGGTTCATTATAAATAGAAATATGGGTTAAAATATTGTGGTTGGTTAAATATTACCATCTATTAGTGCATCCCTAGTCCATAATTTCAAGGTTACTGTTAGGCCTTATATAGAGTAGGCTATGGTCGAGTTTTACTTAGAGGTGAATCAAAAAGCTTAAGTCTGAGAGAAAAAAACTTTTAGTAAATTGTTACAAATTATGTTGCTACAAAGTATGCCGTATCGATTTTCAACAACTTTAAAAGATTAAATTTATAGAATTTTTTAAGTAACCTAGTAAGTTCGATGTAACTAAATCGGGAAATTTCGGCAAATTAGAATTGGGCTCATTAAAAAGAGAACTAAATTTTCAAACATATAAACATTACGAGCTAACTTGACAGAACGCGACAGATAATTTTGTGGCTTGCCAGTTAATGAACGGATGAAATATCAAAACTAAATTTACCAAATTATTGAAAGTAGTAATTTTATGAGTTATTTGTACGTACTTGGATTATATACTAATTACTTTATTATAAAACTCATCTATAATAACAACGAAAAAATCCAAAATTGCAGCTGTGCCGACACATGTTCCTTCGGTGGCACTATATTTTGGTGGTGGTTTATTAATAGTGCCTCCAAAGGACATGCTGTCGGAACAGCTGCAATTTTTGATTTTTTTCGCCAAGTCATCAACGCATCAAGGTGTCAAGAACCATTTGTTAATTGGTGCGAGCCACAAGGAACGGTAGATAAATTTTAAGTTTGTTTCAATCATAAACCATTTTGAGTTTAATGCCATTCATTCATTATGTATTGATAATAAATTATATTATTAGTTATTTATTTTAGCAATGATATCCACGGTGAGTGAGTTAAGTCAACAAATTCCTTATATTAAATTTTTTTATTTAATCCATTGTATAGTAATACTACACAGTGGGTTATTATGGATATTCAGGGGAAATAGGCATTTGCGAGGCAGACAGACCTATCAAATGTATTATTTGCGTATGGGTTATCAACCCTCTACATTCAATTTACATCACTTAATTTTATGTACCGCTTCAATTTTTTGATTTAATGACGTCATCGTGACATCACATATTTACAAAAATATCTATTTAGCTCTATAATGTGTTCCTAAATACTTCGAATGCAATGCATATTATTTTCACTCTATTTAAGACATACTACTTCATGCTTTCACGATTCAATATTAACTTTCAAATTTTTATTATTAATATCATAGATACTAAACCAAGAATTTATTTGAAGAGCAATGAATCCAAAAGTTTGTCCTGATCCAGTGAAGCCACTTTATCTCCTTTGCACTTCTCCTTCCTGATATGCCCTATTTCTCCGCAACGTTTGCACACTAAAACTCTACGGTAACTTGAAAAGAGAGGGTCACTCTGACTAAGAAGTCTAACAAAAACATCTCTGATGTTTAAGGAAAATGAATTCTTTCTTGAAAGGTGTTCACGATAGCGCCTTATTAGCTTATTACAAGCTTCTACAGCCTCTTCTGAATATTCTTTCAGTCCATAACCGTCATTGCAATCACGGATTAATTCTGTGGAATGAGCTAAAACCTTATGCAATGAAGGGGTAATACTTGCCCATGGGAAGGTTGTTAAAATTAGCTCGTAAGTCTGTTTGCAAAGGACATCCATTTTTTCTGTTTCGACCTCCTGGCTACTGTTAAAAACTCGTAAGATAACTGATAGATTCATTTGAATGATTGCAATCTGCTCTCTAACGTCTGCCGGAATTAGACAGAATACCCATGTGATAAAATCATTTTTATTGGAAAAAAATTGCCTAGAAATATTCCCTGTTGAAGTAGTACCGCCTTGAGGTATTGGCTGATCTATTCGAAGGCCAGTTTTTTCAAAGAGAAATTCAGAACAAAACTTTTTCGCTGTTTCAATTGGTTTTGAAGTAGGCGACCATACTCTCCTTCCAGACTTTAAATGATAAACAAGGAGCATGAACCAATGGAAGACACAAGTATAGCTATGTAAAGGCGACGCCGACAGTATGTTTATATCGGATAGTGGTTCATGAGTGATACCTAACCTATCAGCATGAGGAAGTGATAAATATTCATCCGCATCCACGTAATTGAACAGTTCTTTTGCATCTGCTATGTGCCTATTAATAGGGAATCCGGCCCTGACTAATTCTAGATCTTTTAATTCGTGTTTATGTGCAGTACATAACTGACACGATGCGCCACCAGCTCCGCTTATAATACCAGACATCTTCCCATCGAGCATACTACGGCTGATTTTAACACGAACAACACCTTCAGGAAACTTTATTCCTTCTTGCTCAATGACTGATACTTCTGGATTAATGAAATTAGTCATAATGAATTTAACGTTCTCATAACATTCTTTCTGGGCCAATAATACAACTGGTCTTACGCCAAATGAAGAATTAGGTGAGTAGTTTTTCCATATTTGCATGTTACTCGAGTTGTGTATGGATAAAATTTTGAATGCGAATAAGATAAAAAATTTCGAACTTGGGGTTGGATTGAGTTGGTAATGATTATAAATCTGATGACAACCAGAACCATCGAGGCCGTCAGCAATTTTTACTGATAAAGGGAATTCAAAATCAAGGATCGGAGGTAATGTTTGAAATAGACGTAATAAACTCTGGAATAAAATCCTTCTATAAGATAGTGAGATCCCGATAGTAACATTATGGACATTGTTTACATAGGTTAACTCGTTAACTAGAACGGCATCCTTACGATATTCAGCAAGTTTAGAATAAGATGGAAATATTATGTCCTCTGATTTACAAATTAACCGAAAAGATGTATATTTTTGCTTACCAATTTCGAGAAGATCAAGCAAAAACGTTGATTTATCTATGGACATAATTTTCGATTTATCTGCAAATGTCCCCTTTGAAATGATTTCCTTGCAGAAGTTTGCCGTGCTTACATCCTTAGTCTCGTTAGAAATAAGTTGAAGCGCTTGAGCGGCTATGGTTTTGGCACTAACATCCTCTTTCTCAGCTATTTGACGGATTAGTTGCAATACTGGCGCTAATCTAGTTCTCAATCCCTTGAGGGTTAACTTTGATAAGTCCTTTCGTATTTCTGCTGATAAGTCAACGGTAAAGATTGCATTGTAAGCTGAAGGTATTTTCTCCGCAGGTTGTTTAACTCTAGGAGAGTAAAACATCAACTCCTCCCAGGTGCATAAATTACTTTTCTTTACAAAGCTCTCTCTTCCCGATCTGAGATCGCGAAACTTTCGAGTAATGAAATGAAATTCGCTATCCGGCTGTTGGAATATGTTAAGTAATTCCTCATAAGCTGCTCTGATTGATGGTTTAGAGTTTAAAAGTTTAAAAGCCTCTTTGTTATTCATTCTATAATATCAACAGTCGAACAATGTTAAAATTTGATCAATTTTGAATTTTTATATTTTAAACATTTTAAGAAATTTATTAGTGACTTCTAGAAAATTGGGCAGAAGGGCCTCGGGGCGGCTTGGTGCGGTCCGATAAAATATACCAAATTAAAGTTAAACCAATTAGCTATCATAATAAAAATTAAAAACATCTGCTCACGACTGCTCACCAATATTTTTCACAATAAATAGGCAAAATAATTGTGTCCGATTATTGTTCAACGTCATTGAGAGTACACAGAAAATTTTCAGAGAATTTGCTTACGACTCTCTCTTCGTATATTTATATACTAGCATAAATGTCAAAGGAATAAGAATATCATATCCGCCTTTACGTTGCTATGTAATTAAATATCAATTTATAAATAGAATCCAACAGTTGTGAAACATCAAACTTTCACTATGAAAATTGTTTATCAAGTTAGTAATTAATCAACACACAAGTGAAGAACCTGAAGTACTATGACAATGAAAAGTTGGATTTATAGGTTTTAGACAATGCGGAATAAGAATATAATAATATCAAAGCCATTCAGGAGTTTGAAAAATTACACTAATTCCCCATAATAACCCACTGTGTACTACAATTAAATAGAAGCCAGCTGGAATTCATAAGTTAAATCAATATAATTATCGCGAGTTGAATCAATAGGTAAGATTTATCAAGTTAAATCAATATAATTATTACAAATTGGAAGAATGGAAATAGATTTAACAGTATTACTTAAATTGGAATTTCAAACCCAATTTATGGCAGAAATTAAACCCATTATAAAAATTTGTCTTCTCCCATTAGACGCAGAATTTTATGGTGAATCCAATGGTGTAATAAAATTTTGGGTTTAGTATAACATTTTTTTAGTCATGGACCAGAAAATCTTTGAAGGTGTTAAAGAAAAAATTTGTTAATCAAATATCGTAACTCCAGGTGCAAATTAGACGGTAACACCGCACCTATATGGCAAGCTTTAGCCCATCAACTATAAGGCTCTGGCCAGGGCACCGTCTACGGAGAAAAAACAATAATTTAGGGATAAAGGCAGTGATTTCAATACTGGGCCACTATACTATAGTATAGTCGGCACAGTAAAAGAAGTAGTAGGAATGCACTTGTTGAATAATTCAAGAATTAAGCGTGATGATACACTGCTCATTTGTGGTTTTGAATAATTTATTCTGAATACTTAGCTTAGTCACATTAGACGAATTCCAATTGTGCTAAATAAGGCGAGGTATTAGAACTATTTTTATATTTTTGAAGTAATCGGATATGGGATTTAAGTTTAGCATTAAATTGTAACGATCATTGACATAACAAAATGGTAAATTTCCAGGTGGTGTGCCACTGTGAAATGGTAAAGTTGTTTCTTATCAAACGGTTATTAATTCTAGTGAGCAGAATCTCTCGATTAATTTGTATATGTTAAATAAACATACGTAATTTATATTAAAGTAGAATATTGGTAAATATACTAAATAACATACCAAATTACTAAAAATGTTAATAAAATATACATATAATTAAGGTTTCAAGTCAATCGACCTACTCATTTTGGAGGGGCAGCCAATAGAAAGTTACCTTTGATTAAGATTTTGGTCGTCGGTTTATATACTAGCCAAACTTCCAAACCCTAGCCAATTCGCATATAGAACAGTAATTGACTGAATTCACATATAATAGTTTGTATGCCTATATTGTAGGCCTTTGAATTTATATTAAAAATTTCGTCACTATTCAGAGCCTAGTGTTTCAATTTGGGCGGGAAATGGTAATCTCTATTATAAACACACTTTTAATTTGAAAACTATCACTATATTATGCGTAATTTGTTACATACACTCCCCTGAAAACCCAAAAATCTCCTATGGAAATAGTACTGTTGCGTGTAAAATTGAGGCACGTGTAATTTTGAGTCAAATTCATTAGTGGACCATGGATATTACTTTACCGTGAAATTTTGACTCAAATGCATTAGTGGACCATGGATATTACTTTACCGTGTAATTTTGAGTCAAACCAAGTTCCTTTTGTGTAATACAGTGCAACTTCTATAAGTGGGGTCTCTATAAATGGGGAACCTCCATAAGTGGGGAATTTTTTTACCATATTCGTATATATCCATACAAATGAACCTCTATAAGCGGGGAAGTGGGGAATGGGGGACCATAAATTTCAAGGAGTTTTTATCTGCATACAAAACAACCTCCATAAATGGGGGGAATGTACAAATCCTAACATGATTCTTATAAAATAATACAATATTTCCAATAAATCGACTCAAAAGTTCTACAGAAAAAATATTTTCGATTGATCTACTCTGATGTTTTTAGAAGAAATCACCTAGTGTAGATCAGCAGTTAACTAAATTGTCATAATATACAAATAATAACTATAACGTGCATTAATGTGTGTGTTATATGAATACTTTGTATAATATAGCATATATAATGTTTTTCCAATTGAATTTTATAACCGGGGAATGGGGGGCAATTGAAATTTTCCCCGTCCCATGCTCCCCACTTATAGAGGTTCCACTGTAATACATACAGTCCAATATATATTATAGCGGATTCTATAAACACTTATAGAAGTTATAAAATGTTTCTTTGTTCAATTTTATCTGAATATTTAGAAATTACTATTAGCCCCGGTGATTGGTTGACTACTTCTAGAAAACGAGTTCCAACTGAGCTCTTGAATTGAGTTTTAATTGATCGTCAATTGTTAAATTATTCAATCAAATTAATACAATCTTAAAAATTATCTTTGTCAAAATAAGATTGAGTCGGACTGTATGTATTATTACACAAAAGGAACTTGGTTTGACTCAAAATTACACGGTAAAGTAATATCCATGGTCCACTAATGCATTTGAGTCAAAATTACACGGTAAAGTAATATCCATGGTCCACTAATGCTTTGACTCAAAATTACACGTGCTTCAATTTTACACGCAACAGTACTACACGTATATAAGTCTAATATTTAGCGCTTATGTTCTGTAAATACTATGAAATGTCGCCACTTTGGGTTCAGAATCGTATTCTATGCCACCAAATTAACTATAGTAGAATCTTTCAACTCAATTACATTTCGATTAGTTTGAAAATTATCATCCGATGTCACCATGTCACAGTGGGCAAAAAGGGCAGATTAGGGGAAATAGAAATTTTGTTAGCAGTTAGCCACAAATGAAGTATTATTGACCTATAGGTTATTGGTAGCTGCAAACCGAATCGCATAATCAAAAATGATGTATGCAATCTCAAAACAGTAGTTTTGGACGATCAAATGTATTGTTTTAATTGGTTATATTTTTGGTTTAGTAACAATCCTTTAGTATTCACCCATAATGTTTATATTAAATCTTAACTTGGGAAACATATTTTAAAAAGTATATCATATTCCAGGATAATATGATATTGCATTCAATTTAAAGAAGGTAGATGGATGCTGAGTGAAACTATCACAGGTGTAAATACCCTTAAGAACTGTAGCTCGTTCTTAGTAGCATAGTTGTCAATTGTGGAACATATCTAGCGCCTGAATTTCATCCGAACCGAATTAAATTATCTTACTGAAATTTTAAAAGCATGAATGAATTCCTAACTTGAAGTGCTGATTGATAGATTTTAGCATAAAATATCATAAAAACATTGTTCTTCATTAGAAATAATAAAATATATGGAAACATTCGAACTTCTATTGAAATCTAAAATCTAATTTTATTAAATTTTCTTAATTGAAAGGGTTTTTGGTAGGTAGAGACCATAGTTCAGCTGAGAAAGTTTCCGTCACGTTCCGTCACTTACAACCAAGTGCATTTGATAGAGAATTTTCTCTAGTTAAATATAAACTGATTTAAATTTTTGGCCAAAATAGGCCAAAGAAGTCCGAAGACTAAATATGGGAAATAAATGTATTAAATATTTATCTAGAGTGGGATTGATAAAATGTATGCTCATCTAAAAGCATGAGGTAGCTAGTTTACTAAATGTTTCAGTATTAATCTACGATAAAAATTGATTCGAATAAGCTTATGATAGTGCATATATGCTGCTTTTATATTGTTAGAAATACTATGAAACTTGATAGCATAATAGAAACTCCTACAATCGCTTGGAATTCGTATATGATGACTGCTACTAAAATTGCATATTTTCACTACCAATTGGAATGTGCTAAAGTAATTACATTTCTTTGATCCTTAGGTATCTTAGAAATAGATAATATATCAATTTCACGAATAAAGTTGCATGAAAAATAACGCTATTTCCACTGGTTTGCCCACTGTGATGTACCACTTCTTCCAATTGCCACATGCTACAAGATGGGAATAAGTGGCACATGGTGGCATTCGATTATAATTTTCAACCTATCAGTAGCTAATAGAGTTAAAACCGGTACACGGAGTAAATTTATGTATCTAATATTGGTCGCATTACGATTATCAACCGACTACACTAAATAAATTGTATTGACATGTGATATTCTCTAAAAGTAACAAAAATTATTGGTCAGAAAATGGCCAAAAAACAATAATCGCCTAGGCTATTATTCGAATAAATACGGTACTACTGCATAAGCCCTCAATATATCTAATATAAGAAGGGAATTTTTTCCAAATTTTATTGTGGCCGGTACAGCTGTGGGCTTTAGAAAATTGACCTCGAGATTCAAAAAGGTTGCGGAACACTGGCCTACATGGAACTAAAAATCTAAGAGATTCTGTAAAACAATTATTTACTTTGAAGAAATTCTGTCGCACGCAAAAAATAATTTGCCGCCCGCATGCGGCCGGAAAATGAGCGGTTGCGGAAGACTCGCCTATAGCATAGTTGATCAAGCGATCAGATCTGATTTGCGTCACTTGTTTATTTTACACGAGTCAATTTTGATCAATCAGTATGAAGATCCGTCATCAGAGTTAGGGGTCAGGAATGAAAGATAATTCTCGTTGATCTGGCGTCATTTGAATTGATCTAGCAGGATGAGTAAATACCAAAATCATATGAAAATTGAAACACAGCTAATATACAGTCTACTCCGCTTAATTGGGACACGTTTGTTCCAGGCCACTTGTCACAATTAAGCGAAGAAGCAAATTAACCGAAAAATTATGCAAAGTAGTAATCTACCTACGATTGCCACATTTTACAATTAAACCTGTCACAGAAATTCCTGCAATTCCTACAATGCCTGCAGACCCTTGAAACCCAATTTGTTGAGTTTGTCTCGATTAAGCGGAGTTTGTCCCGATTAACCGAAAATATTTAGTATTAGGTGCTATGTAAAGGATTCCGTTTTTTGGGAGTTGTCCCAATTAAGCGGTTGTCCCGATTTTAACCGGTGTCGAAATTAAGCGGGGTACACTATATATACATAGCTAGGAAGTAAACAAAATTTTAAATTATAACTATCTGGATACCTCATACCAGTGGCGGCGCCAGGGGGGGGCAGGGGGGGCCATGGCCCCCCTATTTTGAGGCTGCCCTCCCTAGAATAACAAATTTGTAGTGTGGCCCCCTCCTGCCACCTCCAGAGCTCCCCTACCTGAAAATCCTGGCGCCGCCTCTGCCTCATACAAGTGACGAAGCAGATTTTTGAAAAAACGACATGTTGGAGGTTTTTGGCCCACTTGACTTCAAAGGCCAGAAGTTTTCAATTTAGGCAATTATAGTGTTCGTTTATGTTCACTCCCAACTAGGGTTGCCAGCCCTCCCAGATTCCCGGGAGATTCCCGGAAATCAGCAAATCCAATTCGGGAGTTTTTAATACTCTAAAATGATATAATTATATTGTTGATGTCCAAATTCATGGATTTTGTAAACTGAGGTCGATTCGTATTAATTAAGGTGATACGGTACTCGATTACTAGTAATCATTGAAATATTTCAATACTCCAAACTATCCTTTGACATGCTATCTATCCAAATCAGAAAGAAAAAATTTCATTCTTACATTTTTCTTACCTTTTTGACTTCACTAAGGTAAAAATCTCCGTATTTGTGGAAACAAATTCGGAAAAAAATCCTCCCGGAAAACAACTAGCAACTGAGTCGAGTTGGTAACTCTACTCCCAACCCAAGGAAACTATGTTAATAAGGTGTGAGTGATGTAGCTTTCGCCGATTTTGTAAAAATTTTGTGGGATTTCAACTCGAAGCAAGAGGTCAAAAAACCAATAAAATTGGTGTTTAGTAGTGAAAGTAGTTAGTTCCAGTATCAGTATCTCTTGAATCTTAAGGCCCTTCTTTACTCAAAGATGGAAAGTGGTCAGGCCATGGCTCGACCGCTCAACTAGTAACGTAAGAGTGGTAAGGCTATAGGCCTGGGCAATTATAAAAGTGGTCCTGACCGCTTCCACCGCCCCTGTTTTGTGGACCCCTTACAGCCATCCGTGGACCCCATGTTGGGAAACACTGTTCTAGGTCATGCATAAACCTAGGGGTGGGCTGTTATTAATTTGAAGGTATGTATGCGCAATCCGGAAAGCCTATTCAAATAGAAAAATTCCCATGCGTCGACACCGAAAAGCGATAAATTTGATTTTTAAATTAATTAAATCAATTTACAAAGTATGTAGTATTATTTATAAACATATATTACTGTTTGAAAGTATTCAACTGTATAAATGCACAACAGTGCCTCGGCATATATTTCTAGGAATAACTGTAGTTTAAAAAATTCAATATGAAAGTAGAATAAAAATGAAATTCTAAAATTTGCTTATAATTGACAATAATATCACAATCTAATAGTCTTCGCTTTGCTTAGTAAGGTAATAGGGTACCAAATATTCGACACCCGATTACCGCCAATTTTATAGCGTTTTAAACGGAACATTTTATTTGTATCAAATAGCAGTATTATCACAATTAATTAAAGTTTTCTTTTAGTATTGTTTGCAATCGAGTTATCCTTATGGTGCAGCTAAATTTATTCAGCTGCTGATGGGAGAATTTGAATTTCCCAAACAAATTGCATTGTGTAGCATTGTTTAAAAAAGGGACTTTATGAGGAATATCTTTAATACACCATAGAGATGTAGAATTCTAAGCGATCAATTTCAAGGCGTTGTAAGGACACGCAGAGATCATCAATTGATACGTGAGCACCGAACCGTTGCAAAGCGACCGAGACCGAAGTGCTCGTCTATTTGAACAACACGAATTCTATTCCAGACACAATATGTGTCTAATAGTTACTTGATGCTTTAAGGCAGTGTTTCCCAACCGGGGGTACGCGTACCCCCAGGGGTACTTGAGCGCCCCTCAGGGGGTACGTGAGATCTTTAAGATGTACAAATAATATTGATAGGAATTTCTCAGTATAACTATTTAAGACTCTTAATGAAAAAGATTACCAGAGTACTGTATTACACAATATATTATTTGAATCTTAAATACTTTTTGGCATCGCGACTTTCAGTTTCCTTTCGGATTCTGTCAGTTGTACCCCGATTACTAACGCATTTGAGTTAGTATCGGACTGAATTCTCATTGCTAGCTTGCTAACTACCAATTCTCTCTGCTAACTATGGATAAATGGCTGAGCCCTGGTTCATCCAGAAACAGCAGCAACAGTGGTGCTAGTACTTCCGAATCTGGAGAACCCGTCCTGAAGAAAATGAAAATTGAGAAGGCAAAACATCGTCAATTTGATAAACAATATGTCCTCGATGGATTTATCTCCACAACCACAGAGCCACCCAATCCATTGTGTTTCCTCTGTGGGGAGGTGCTTTCTAATAATTGCATGAAACCTTCCCATTTACATCGCCACCTAAGCACCAGGCATCTCTCTTGTGAGGGTAAGCCCGCAGAGTTTTTCCATCGAAAGCTAGAAGAATTTAAGGCAAGCCAAGAACAAATCAAGCGAGCAACATCAATCTCAACGAAAGCTTTGGAAGCATCATATGCTGTGTCGCTACTAGTAGCTAAATCTAAAAAGCCATTCACCATAGCAGAAGATCTTATCTTGCCCGCTGCTGTTATTCTCGCAGAAATAATGATTGATAAGAAAGCAGCTCATGTGCTGAAGACTGTTCCATTGTCAAATAATACTGTCTGCGGTCGGATCAATGACATGGGGGTCGATATTATTGAACAAGTGGTGGATAAATTAAAAGAGTCTGGTACTTTCGCTCTACAGTTTGACGAATCAACAGATGTCAGTGGGAAAGCGCAACTAATTGCGTTTGTGCGTTATAAAGACAATTTAGAGATTAACGAGCACATTCTATTTTGCAAGCAGGTAACAGGAAGAACTACAGGTGAAGATATATTTAATGTTATTGACAATTTTTTCTCTGAATACAAACTGGATTGGAAATTCTGTAGTCATGTGTGCACGGATGGAGCCGCAGCCATGACCGGCAGATTGAATGGATTAATGGCGCACATCAAGAAGGTAAACCCTAATGTTGAATGGCTACACTGTATTATTCACCGAGAAGCGTTAGCCAGTAAGAAGATGAGTTCAGAGTTAAACGATGTTTTAAATGACGCAGTAAAAGTGATCAATTTCATACAGTCCAGGGCTTTGAATCATAGATTGTTTCAGTCATTTTGTCTTGACCGCGGGTCTAAGCATCAACAGCTACTCCTTCATACCGATGTTCGTTGGTTATCCCGTGGGAAAAATTTACAGTGGTTATTTGAGCTACGCAATGAAGTGAGGGATTTTTTGACGGAGCACACACACACCCTTGTAGCTAGGTTCGACGATGCTGGCTGGGTAGCTCGCTTGTCATACCTTTCCGATATTTTCAACAAACTCAACGAGCTGAATCTCGCTCTTCAAGGTAAAGATAAGCATGTTCTTAACTTTTTTGACAAAGTATGTGGATTCATGGAGAAGATCAAGCTCTGGGAGAGCAAATGTGAAAATGGTGATACAAGCTGTTTCCTACAGCTGGACACATACCTTGCTACTGGTGCATGTGACAGATCTCCAATTATTAAAATAGTGCACACACATCTATCCAAACTCAAGAATGAGTTTAACTCATAATTCCCTGACATTGAAAACAAGTCCTCCAAACTGGACTGGATACGTAATCCATTTACGGTGGACATTAACAACAGTATTACTGCCAAAAGACAAGAAAACCTTATAGACGTGACCACAGATAAGGGGCTAAAGATGCAGTACTCAAGCACGCCACTGACCCAGTTTTGGAGTAATGTGGGGAAAGAGTATGCAGAATTGGGAAAACATGCTTTGAATGAACTATTGCCCTTCGGATCTACATAGTTGTGTGAGGTGACATTCTCTGCAATGACCCATCTCAAGACTAAGAACAGGAACAGACTCAACCTGGAAACTAACCTGGCCACAGCTGTTGCAACAATCTCTCCAAGATTCACAAAACTTTTGAGTGAGAAACAGGCACAAGTGTCCCATTGAGAAGCATTTATTCAGTAGTTTTAGTTTTAGTTTTGATAAAGTCGAGAACACTAGTTCTTATATTTGATTCGACATTATATAATTAATTTAGGATATATATGGACCTGTAGACAATTTCTTCCTAATTTAGCTCAATCAAACATGATCTGGGGTTTACCACGATTGAATGTGTAGTAGGTGGTACTTTAGGTTGCCTTGAAATGCATTAGGGGTACAGTACTTAAAAAAGGTTGGGAACCACTGCTTTAAGGTACTATAAAAATGACTTTAAAGTTTAAACATATTGCTATGAATCTTAAATTCATTTCATTGTTATTTTAAGTCAATTTTATACAGTCATTGGACAAAAGAATTCGACCATACCATTATATTTACAATAATTAGGGCTTAATTTGAGTTCTCTCACCCTTTACACGCAATAATTTCTTGCAAATCTCTTATTCTCCAGTTTGGGAGATTTTAAAGGTAAATTTCAGATCTTGTAATGATGCGTCATTTCTGGTAATTTCCCTCATTATTAGGATTATGAACTAATTAGCTCTGACACCTCAATTAACAGTAAACTGTACTTTATACATTAATTTAAACCATTTATTTGAATTCTACGCACCAAATTACACTTGAATCATAATTTCATATTGATTGTTCAAGGGGAATCGAATTTATTGCGCCCATACCACTTGTGGTATTTGTGTCACATGAACCACTTTGCAAAATTGAATTGGAAACAGTCGTCTCAATATTAATCCACAAACAAATCGATATTATAGAAGTTTACTCAAAATTAGTGCAATATTAATGATAATAGATGTGTAATATTTAATGAGCTCATTATCTCGATAATTAGACAAATAATTACCAAAAATGGAAATTCATATACATTCAAATTTTCTATTTAGTGTATGCCAAACTTGTTATTCAAAGATTTGGAGCATATTATATGGGCAATCATGGCCTACTATAATACGGCTATACATGCTGCCGAATCATAGTAGGAAATAAGAGTCCATTGATAAATAGGTTATTAATATTTATCTCCATAACTAGTAATGATAGATGTCATAAATGTACTATAACTATATAGGAACTTGGTATCAAATTTCTTAAAATGAGTCATAACTCAAAAACTATCGATTTTATGTAAACTGGGCTAGTTCTGATCTATCCGGAATAGGTAACTTCCTATTCATTGATAATACATAAATTATGCTTCACTTCATTAACTTTTGAGATAATGAGATAATTTGCTTAGAAAAAGCAATTTTCTAAGCAAATTATCTCATTATCTCAAAGGTTAATGAAGTGAATTATAATTTATGTATTATCAATGAATAGGAAGTTACATCAGAACTAGCCCAGTTTACATAAAATCGATAGTTTTTGAGTTATGACTCATTTTACGAAATTTACATTTCCCTGGCTACCGAGGAATGTGTCAACATTCCATTTATAATTTCGATATATTTTATTCAACTAGTTATGGGCATCATCATGTTCCAATCTTGAACATTTATAACGAGTTTAACTATGGTAAAAGCAGGTTATAAAAACACGATATTTCGCACCCAAAATATCGATTACGTCATCATATGATGACATAGCACAATTCTGAAGGATGCTATGTATACCTTGATACCAAGTTCCTATATAGTTATAGTACATTTATGACGTCTATCATTACTAGTTATGGAGATAAATATAAATAACCTATTTATCAATGGACTCGTATTTCCTACTATGATTCGGCAGCATGTATAGCCGTATTATAGTAGGCCATGGGGCAATTTATGATACGTAATTTAATTACAATTTATACAAAATTCAGAATTAGAAATATTTTCTAATTTTATGAATTGCTATGCTAGTAAGCTTCCTGTATTGCCCAACATTTGGGTAGCTAGCATATCTAGTTTAATGTGCTCCGGACGTTCTAGCCATCATTTTTTGGTGCAAACTAAAATTCAAGAGTCTAGATTTCCTACTATCACATTTTTTGAACCAATAATGTTTAAACTTTAAAACACAAATTGAATATATTTCGGAAATTTTTTAGCTAGAAGACTACCTAGTCCATTCTATAATCAATCGATATTTACCATCATCATCTATGTAACTTATGCTATTTAACTCCTCTCTATCTATGCAGAACTCGCCGAAACAATTTCTACTATAAGATGATTTAGTATCTTTTTCAAATGCATTAACACGACGTTTACCACCGATGGGTCACGGAAATGGAACTAAACCACTTTATGCCCATATATGGGCATGTGGGTCACAAGTGGTTATCAGCGGGTTAATAATTGGAAAATCAACATTCTCAGGTTCTAGAACTAACGCCAAGCATGTTTTCTAAATTATTCGAATTGCTCATCATATTTGAGGTTATTAAAGAAATTCTCGTTTCCACAGTAAGTGCATCTAAGCTAATATAAACCTGAATGCTGGAAGCAGATGGCTTATCAAGGACATTATTCTCCAACATTAATTTAATTGCACTAGCGTTGTTTATCCATTTAAGATACAGCTTTTTCCTTAAATAATCTCTATTGCTCCAAAATATGTACTTGGACAGATCGCCCCAAATAGAGTTTGGGTTAGTGCTGCTCTGTGTAAAAGTATCAGGGCTAAGGTATCTTGTTTTACAAATACGAGACGAACTTGCATAATCAGTGGGTGAGCTAAAAAATATCCTAAAATTTACTTTAAAGTTATTGGGTTTGAAAGGAGAATCTATAGTTACTTTTATTATAATTACCTTTGTCCATTAAACTTTATGCCAGTATCGAAAAACATATTTTTTTAGAAATCAGAATAATTTTGTTAGGTTATCTAATTGTCAATTGTTGCGGTTTTTATAGGGAAACATTTAGATGGAAAGTGTAAATTGTTTAGGATAAATATAATCTCTATACAATTGTTTGCGGGTGTTACAATAAAACTGTTATGGTAGCAACAATATGTTGGTTGATTAGTTCGTTTGTTAATGAATCCAAAAATCCTGTATATAAAATAGTTTGAAACTACTATGATATAGGGGTTAAGGGAAAAACCGGAGTTTAAAACAATATATCGGCGCCCAAAATTAGAAACTTTCAAAGATTTCAATTGGTCAAGTAAAATGAAACCCTATTTTTGATGAATTAAAGAGGTTACAATTAATAGCTTCGTCGGCAGCGAAATCTAAATCATCATGTTCTAGTGGCATTTTCATGGTCTAATGGCATTTTGTAGACGAGTTGTAACAGTAGGTTGTGGTGTTTATGAACTTTGATTAATCTTAGGCTTAGGGAAACAATCTATTTCTAATAATAGGGTTTCAAGTTGACGGATGTCACTAACTTGAATCATGGAGAGATCTTTTGAAATTTTTTGTTGAAGGCCGCATAAAGGAAATTTTCCTTGAGCCACTTTTCCAAAACTACTCTTTTGAGTTGTGTCGAAGTGGCTGATTCAAGAATTTGAAAGCGCAAAGCAAAGGAGTTCCAAGGCTGCATAAAATAGATAATGTCATTTGAAATTGAATTAGATTATTTTTAGCAATTTAGAGCTAAGGTCTATCTCATTTGGATCCGAAGTTGGATTTTTGTCACCGTAATAAAATATTGCCACTCTGCCACCACCATATATGGGCATTTGAATGCAGAACACTTCATTCAAATTAAAATATAATCCCATAAGCTTTTCGAATCAGTAAGAAATAGTAACATGATGATTAGAATTTTAGAGCTAATCACTGCTGTCCATAGATCAAGAGTTGGAAAATTTGCTTCGTCATCAAAATTGGTCACATGAAAATTACCATATTTGGTCATTTTGAAAACCGTGACACCTATGGTTCTAAAATGTATTATATAAGTATAGAAAGTCAGGTATTTACAGTATTCTCTAATGGCTATAGTCATTTTAACTCCAAGCCTTTCTGAAATATCAACAGGTGTGAAATGTGTGAATTTTGCCCCCTTATGATGCGTTAATGGTCATTACCTATCGAACAATGTTTGGATCGAGATGTGTAACGTCTCATTTTGTGTTGTTTATCTATTTGGATCTATTATCAACAAAGCTCGTTCATATATGATATGTTATGGGATATTTGAGGCTCCTGAAGTGTGAAAATCCCACAAAATTGACAAAAAACTGTGATAAAATGGTCATAACTCAAAATTTAGATGAGATAGTGTGTTAAAACCAAATATCACATAGAGATAAGAAGATATCTAACAAATATGAGTAATAAAAGAAATATCTGGGAGTACAACCTTCCACAGTATTATATGATAGCAGCATGCCAGCATAGCGCATACTTCCCACACTTTCATCTCACTTATATGCTCCTAATTTCCCTAAATTGGATATATTCCTGAATTTTTTGACGTGAACCTCTATATTTTGACGTATGGAGCCCGAATATTGTGATTTTTGGATACAATATTACCTTTTAAAAGATTTCAGACCATTGTAAGGTGCTGAATTTAGGCGAAATTCGTAGGACGCTGCCCTGAAACGCTTACTACATCAAGAATATATATCAGAAAGAGCCAAAAGAAGTAGAGGGCAATCATATGATGCGTCCTTAGTGTCCAAGAACAAGAATTAAAAAATTTGATAAATAAATTAATTGTTCGACAATCGGAATAATTTTCAGGTTACAGGCGTTAAATCTGCTATATGACTAGCCCAAGCATTGGAGAGGTCAATGCACGACAATTTATCAATAATATCAGCAATTAATGAAATTGAAAACTTAGCTGTTGTGGTTGCACTCTCTTCTCTGCTTAGTTTCATTGCTGTTTCAGTCAGGGTTACTACTTTCTGTTCTCTTGAGAATCTCATCGGTCTTTCATTGGTATCAGAGAGGTAGCTGGGACAGTTTATAAAGTTATCGAAGATTTAGATACGACATATTTTTGGCGAGGTACATCAAAATATTTATTCCCCTCAAAATATCTTATTGATCTTTGGAGATCTTCATCTTGAAAGTAGAGTATGCATATATGTATAGACATAGGCGTCGATATTTTAGGTATCCTTTCAAAATCTGGGGGGCCAAAAAGGTTTATCTCTATACCTCATTATTAATATTCATTACACAATTAACAATAAATAAACAATTTGTTTTTGTAAGACCTTGCGAAGAAACTGTAGAATGATTAGTCGCTTCATTGTAAAAAAAACAATCAATCTATGAAACATCGAGGTTTAATAAACTGGGGGGCCTGGGATACTCGGCCCCCCCAGTTTTAAATACTAGGGGGGCCTGCCCCCCCTGTCCCACAATTAATGACGTCTATGTATATAGATGTATACAAAAAGACAGTGTAAGTGGCCTTGTTAATCAATTCAGTTCGCAGTTAAGAATTCTATAATGTACACTTATATAATTGGAATTTTTAAATTGCGATAGATATTTTTTTTAGAAAACTTATATCAAGATGGAAATTTTTCAATAATTAAAATATAATTACGTACGTACTTTATTATAAAAATATAATTACGAAAAAAAAAAAGTGAACTTGGGGAAAAAAAATGTCAAAAAGCAGAATATTTATAATAGAAAGTCAATTTTTTCTAAATCCTCAGGAAATGTAGACGAATGTTTTCAATCGCGGTTGTTTAGGCACTATAATACAAAAAATTGAATTAGTATACTTTAAATGAAAATGACTCGGTGACTCGAGTCTTAACTCGCGAGTCAGGGTTCGCGAATTATGATTATCGATGTGTACCTATGGTAAGAATAAGCATTGGAAATTAAGTATATACTGTCCCTGTATATTCTATTACTAATCTGATTGTAGTCAGAATTCGAAAAACCCATGATTATCAAAATATATAATCTGATGGACTTGATGACTCGCGAGTCATTGATTCAGATTCGGTGACTCGAGTCACCGAATTTGTCACGAGTCAATTGACTCGGTGACTCGAGTCACTGAATTTTGTCACTAGTCAGATGACTCGGTGACTCGAGTCAGTTGACTCGGTGACTCGAGTCACTGAATTTTGTCACGAGTCAATTGACTCGGTGACTCGAGTCACTGAATTTTGTCACGAGTCAATTGACTCGGTGACTCGAGTCACTGAATTTTGTCACTAGTCAGATGACTCGGTGACTCATGAAAAGCCCTGATATTACAGTCGAAATCGGGTTTTTTTGCCACGGATTTTTTTGCTTATTGGGTGTTTTTGCCTCCTTTAGTCGTGCAAAAATGTGATATCTTAATGTGTTTTCCATCGGGTTTTTTTGCTTATTGGGTTTTTTTGCCTCCTTTTGTCGTGCATTTTGGGGGGCAAAAAAACCCGATTTCGACTGTATATAGGATTCTGCTATATTATTCCTAATTCGTGTTGTCAGCTTGCTAGTAGTGATAGAGATTCATCAATTGTTATATATTAATAGTTTTTAGTGTGCTTCTCCTAGTAAAAACGTTATAGTACTATAGTTTTACACAGTATTGATGAAATCCTTCTGATAGAGTTCCGGCCGGTCGGCCGTACGCGATGGCCTTACTAGACCATTGCTGATATAGAGATTTGAAATTTAGACAAGGGATATAGAATTTCCTGGAGATGATCACCTTGAAGCCTGAATTCTCAATTTTGTCTTTGTTCGTCAGTTATATCGAAAATTGTGTTCTAGTCTAGTGGCTCTTTGATAATTCGAATTAGCAATTTAAAATATAGAGGTTGTATTCTCCTAAGGATGTTCTTTCTATATATCATTTAAAAATGAATAGGTCAGTAACCAATTCAACGTTTTATTAACGGTTTACGTATATCAGCCATCTTTCCTATATTGTAATTACTCTATAGTATACTGATACTATAGAACCAGGGATGCCAACCTCTGGAAACCAAAAAGCGGGAGGTTTTGCCATTTTTGGCGCGAGTTTACCAAAAAAGCGGGAGATCGAAGATGAAAAAGCGGGAGACTCAAAATATACGCTATTTTTATAAATCTATCATGAATAGCCTGAATAGGACGATATAATATGATTATTTTTTTATGTATGGATATCTACAATTAGGAAACGCTTATTTTTCTAGTTCTATCCATCAAATTTCTTCCCGCGTATCTCGTATTCACCCAAAATATGCAATCATACGACAAACACGAAATACTAGCTAGATTAATGAATTGTATTTTTCTACAAAGTAGTTTTTTTAATAGATATAAGTGGATGTGGCAGATTTAAATATCTTCAAAGTTTTCGTGATTTAGGGACATTTTTTTGAGATTTCTAGGAATTTCATGACGATTAGGCCATCAAATTTGTAAATGTGTTGTAAAGCTTATTTCACTCCTGGTGCGTAGATCGACATATAAACTAAACGAGAAGAAATTCAACATCGTATCTAGTATAACAACTGTCTGGACGATGTAGGCACAAAGCCACCGGGATATTTTAAGAATGTCTTCCAAATTCGAACTACAACATAATAGTACAGTGTACTATTGCTAAGGGGGCTAAAAAATCTTAACTAACTTGTAAGTATATTTATAAAACAAAACTTGGCACTCGTGTTTACAAGTTAATGATGATGTCAATTCTATTATTCAAAAGAGAAAATAAATACTACACGTATTCCTATTTCTATTTGTAACAATTATTCTTTAATTAATTAATTAAACTTTTGAAGTTTTCATAATTCAAACATTATTTAAATTACAGAATATTTATGAAACTAAGATGAAATGTAATTTAAATATTGAATTCTAGTTAAGTTATACATTGGGTACGGCCTATGCAATCAGAAGAAGCACACTCCCATCCCGTATGTGAGGGTTTAAAAAAATTGATAATAGTTATAGTTCGTTTGAAAGGATTGTTTACTTAATCACAAGAACAGGATTCAAATATTACTTGATCATTAATTTAGTTCATTTACACATGCATTCATTGAACTAATTATAACTCCATGAGTACTATAACGCAGTGCAATCAACATCCGTTATTTCGAACACTCATGGAAAAATTAAATTGATCGAATTAGGGAAAGTTCGAATTAACTGGTTTTCGAATAAACGGTTGTCAACTGTATTTATTCTTGAGTTGATGTTTAAACATTTTTCTGCAGTTTTGATTATTTATTACTTAGTGCTACTCCTCGGTAGTTAGTGTAAATCAAAATTCTAGTTAAAAAGAAATTGTAAAATAGTTGGGCTCCAGAGAGAACCGATCCCGGCCAAGATCGGAAGCCTATATACTTATTAGTTATTTGACACATTAATTATAAGATTAATTATCCTAAAGACAAAGTAGTAAATACAATAATTCAGTCACTACGCGTACTACCCAGAAGGGTAGTCAGCATAGGCGTCAAGTTTTGGAAAATATAATCAAAAATGGGGGGGCCACTTGGGAGGGGCCCACTGGGAGGTTTGCTAAATATTTCCAGATTTGTTTCTTCAGAAACAAAATCTGGATATATTAAGTAAACAAACGTGATTCTCACCCTCTATATCCCTTGGTCGATCAAAAGGACCACTTTCATATAAAGATTAATCCACCGAAAGGTCCGAGAGGTCGCTCCCAGTGACCCCATGCCCCCCCCAATCAGCAATATGGGAGGGGCCGCCCCCCCCCCCAAATCCCAAACTTGGCGCCTATGGTAGTCAGTACGGGTATTGACCAGTCAGTAACGGTATTGACTGGTTTCGGATATTGACCGTAACATCTACATATCCCACACCAAATATCACGATTATGCTTATTCATTAATGGCTTGTTAGATATATTTAAACTAATAATTAAAACTCGAAAGCCAACTTTTCATATTTAAGCTAAACAACGACAATGTTTATATACAACGTATACAAAGTTATAAAGATAATAATTAAAAGAATTTTGGTCAAAATGGGCTAATAATTTGAAAATCTATAGAAAAAAATTAAATCAAATTCGAAAAATGAGTGTGGCATAATTTGTTGCACTAATAGTTAAATTGGCACTTTATATGAACTTGTGCCAAATAGACTAAATTGCTAGAATTTAATTAAGCTAGTATCTATTCGCTATTAGGCTTAATCAAATTTCGGCCTCTATTTTGCACGTTCTATTTACACTGATTGAATGAAGTATAGCTAATCCATGCTAATAAATCCTCGAACTTAATTGGCCAACATACTTTGTCCCTTTTAGAAGAAAATGCGAATATTTCTCTTCAAAAACCAATAGATCGTTTTCGCAGTGCAAAATTATCCCTATATAAATACATTTTCAGCTTTATGGGACTCGTAGTCTTCAATTCATTCTGGACAAGCAAGCAAACTAACACAAAGATAACAATTGTGTTTTTACTGTGCCGACTGTACTACAGTATGGCCCAGTATTGAAATGAATGGCCCAGTATTGAAATGACTGCCTTGGTTAGTTATTATTAGTCCGTATCCTCTCCACAGAACAGTTTTATTAATTAATGCAAATGCAAGTGTTATGATAAAACACCAATAAACCGACTTCAAACCCATTTATTGGTTTTCGAACTTTTCATACTTGGAAGCCTTTCGATCTTATTCCTACTTACAGGCCTTTCGAACTTATTCCTACTTCATTTTCCGTATTAATTCCTACTTCAACTTTCGAACATATTCCGCATCCCCGAAATTCGGAACTCAACTGTGGCACAAACTAAGCCAAATTTTAAAATTTGTGCACTATAACAAGGTGTATAATTAATTTATCTATGGAATGCATATAAATTCAATATTTGGGAACAATTTACTGTTCCTTTTGTGAGATTGAATAGGTAAAATGTAGTAAAATCCTGATCACTGGTGCACATCTGTAACCCATGAGACACCTATCCAGAAAATGTGGGCTCTTAGTTAACGCTATTTAAAACATGGATGGATGGGAGTCAAAGCTTGTCCATTTTACTGTGCCGACTATACAATAGTATAGTGGCCCAGTTTTGAAATCACTGCCTGTATTTTTGTTTAATTTACTGTGCCGACTATACAATAGTATAGTGGCCCAGTTCTAATCTTACTGCCTTTATTACTGTGCCGACTATACTATAGTATAGTGGCCCAGTATTGGAATCACTGCCTTTATTTTTATTATTTTTATTATTTCTCCGTAGCAGGTGCCCTGACCACACCTGTATACATTGAGGGCTGAAACTTGGCATGTAGTTGCTGAGGGACCGTCTAATTTGCACCTGGGGTTACAATTTTTTATCAAATGATTTCAACACCTATTTAAACTAATTATAGCTCATAACATGAAATAATTAATATTGAGCTTGATAAAATTTACATGTACGGATAGAGAATTAAATTCTACACCTTTTCACAGTGCACGAATTTTAAAATTGGGTTTCGTTAGTGCCACAATAGAGTTGCAAGTTTCCTTTGTTTACTAACACTTCAGTTCCATTGAAAGTGTTAAATCTAATTCTATTGTTTCAACTTGTAATAATTATATTGATTTGACTTGTTAAATCTTATTCTATTGTTTCAACTTGCGATAATTATATTGATTTAACTTATAAATTCCAGCTGGCTTCTATTTAATTGTAGTATTACTATACAATGGATTAAATATAATAATATCATATAAGGAATTTGTTGACTCAACTCAACCAACCGTGGATAACATTGCTAAAATAAATAAATAATAATATAATTTATTATCAATACATAATGAATGAATGGCATTAAACACAAGATGGTTTATGAAAGAAACGAACTTCAAATTTATCTACCTTTCCTTGTGACTCCGACCAATTAACAAATGGTTCTTGACGCCTTGAGGCGCTGATGACTGGGCAAAAAAAAAACCAAAATTGCAGCCTGCGCCGACAGCATGTTCCTTTGGAGGCACTATCAATAAACAACACAAAAATATAGTGCCACCAAAGGAACATGCGTCGGCACAGGCTGCAATTTTGGATTTTTTTATTATTATTATTATTATTATTATTTCTCCGTAGCAGGTACCCTGGCTACACCTGTATACATTTAGGGCTGAAACTTGGCATGTAGTTGCGGAGGGACCTTCTAATTTGCACCTGGGGTTACGAATTTTTTTAAAGAAATTTTAGACACATCTTTAACACCTTTCAAAATTTGTCTGGTCCATAACTCAAAATATGTTTTAATAAGCCCAAAAATTTTATTTCATATTTAGATTCATATTAAAATTCTGCGTCTGATGGGAGAAGAAAATTTGTAAAAATTGGTTTAATTTCTGCCATAAATGGGAGTTGAAATTCCTTTGTTTACTCAACACTTCAATTTCAATAAAACTGTGAAATCTAATTCTATTGTTTCAACTTTTAATAATTATATTGATTTAACTTGTTTAATCTTTCACTATTGTTTCAACTTGCGATAATTAAATTGATTCAACTTATAAATTCCAGCTGGCTTCAATTTAATTGTAGTATTACTATACAATGGATTAAACAAATTACATTAAATAAGGAATTTGTTGACTTAATTCAACTCAACCGTGGATAACATTGCTAAAATAAATAACTAATAATATAATTTATTATCAATACATAATGAATGAATGGCATTAAACTCAAGTTAGTTATGATAGAAACAAACTTCAAATTTATCTACCGTTCCTTGTGACTCGGACCACTTAACAAATGGTTCTTGACACCTTGAGGCGTTGATGACTTGGCGAAAAAAATCCAAAATTGCAGCCTGTGCCGACAGCATGTTCTTTTGGAGGCACTATCAATAAACAACCAACAAATATAGTGCCACCAAAGGAACATGCGTCGGCACAGGCTGCAATTTTGGATTTTTTTCTCCGTAGATGGTGCCCTGGCCAGAGCTTTATAGTTGATGGGCTGAAACTTTGCATGTAGGTGCGTATGGACCGTCTAATTTGCACCTGGGGTTTCGATTATTGATTAACAAATTTTGGATACGTCTTTAACCTTTCAAAATCTGTCTGGTTCATAACTCAAAAGATGTTTTACTAAACCCCAAAATTTTATTTACCATTGGATTCATCATAAAATTCTGCGTCTGATGGGATGATAAATTTTTTATTAATTGGTTTAATTCTGCCATAAAAGGGGGTAGAAATTTCAATATTTACTCAAGAATTCAATTTCAGTAAATTATTAAACCTAATTCCATTGTTTCAACTTGCGATAATTATATTGATTTAACTTGTTGATATCGAGTAGGCTTCTATTTTCTAATTGAAAACTAAGATTTTACATTCCATAACAGATTATGTGATTATATTTACTTCTGCGTGAATATTTCTGCACAATGGATCACTCAGGGTTTCATCCAGGCGTATGCAGCGCGCCTGGAGGCACGTGAATTTGGAGGGAAACATTTCTAGGCGAAAATCGATAGATGCTTCCATAGACAATACAAAATGAGTAATTTAGGCGCGTGTAAGCGAGCTCAAACTAATCTAGGCGCGCGGGAAAGCAGACAGCATTTTCCTTGGAGGCACTATTAATTACCCAACAGGTAGCCACCAAAAGGAAATGCGTCGGCACAGCTGCAATTTTGGATTTCTACAACGAGGTCACTACTCCTATCATAAAAGGACTTACATAAAAACAAACTAGCCGAATACATAAAAATTCATGTCAGCAATGGATAAAGTAATGACTGATTATGATTTAGAAGTGGAGAGTCTACTAGAGACGAGATGGGTTAGAAATTACAAGATTACCCAAACTTAAGTATCGTAAAAATGTTGAACTCAGAACAGAATACAAAACAAAGCATCTAGACAAAATATATTCACCCCTTGAATATATCAACTTAAATTTTATTTACGATAGGATGTCAAAATCAAGGTATGCAAAATACATCAAGTATCAAACAGGGCTATCAGATGAGGAAGATTCAGTTTCACCTAGAGACAGGCGGCGCCAGGGGGGGATAGGGGGGGCTCGAGCATAGGCGCCGAAAGTGGGGGGTCAGGGGGGGTTACATCCTCCCTGGTTTTCGTCAGGGAAGGTTTCACACCCCCTGGCTGAGACAAGAGTCAGGAAGGGTATATTAGACTATTATTTAATGTTAAAGTATGAAACATACACGTAAACCCATTGAAAATTATAATTCCATAAGGAGTTTTTCTATATATTTTACTGTTGGGCTTGCCCCCAGAACCCCCTAAGGATCGCTCGCAACATCGCTCCGCCCCACCCAAACTTTAACCTTATACTTGTAAACTTTGCGTCCGTGCATCATAGGAATCGTTTTTTCGACCTTTCACATTTAAATGTAAAGTTACACCCCCCTGGCTGGAGAGTTTCGGCGCCTATGGGCTCGAGCCCCCCCCCCCTATTTTCGGGTGAGCCCCCATGGAGCTGCAATAGAATATCATCCTCATAAGGATGTTACAACCTCTGAACGAGCTTGTGATATACAAATTACATTTATGTTGCCCCTGTACCTTTGAATTAGAATGAATATTTGAAATATGAAAGCATATACATAGTAATTGGAATTCATTTGTTTTCATTTCGTAATCACTAATCCACTATCTAAATTATATAATTCATTAAAAAAATGGCAAATAATTTTTATTTATTCTAATAATTAAATTTTCAAGTGTTCCTAAATGCCTTCACCGCTGTACCAATCGACAATTCCCTCCTCTGCTGTAGCTCCTTTATTACTAAAAATTTGATGGATTTCTTAAACTTTATACTATAGTCTTGTAATGGAGCATTAAAAATATTTATTAATTGTGTCCCCCGTGAAATCCTCCTGACCTGCCAGAGCCCCCCCTGATTGAAAATCTTGGCGCCGCCACTGCCTAGAGATGACGAATTTATAGAGATCAAGTGTCACGTGTGCCTTGGGAAGCAGGGCGAAAATTTACCTTACTCCATGGAAGTTATGCACATGCTCTATTTGCGAAAGTTGTGCAAATAGATTACACCAGTTGAAACATGACTGTCTTATCTGTCGTGAGAAGATTGTTGGGATTATGAGGGTCTTCCAGTAGAATACTGCTTTATTTAGTCTAATTATTCATTTAATAATTTATTAATCTATTTATAAATATAATATATTGTTAGTATTTACTCCATATCTTTTCGTCCAGTCATATATCATATTTATTATATACATTTAAATCTGATAATTCATGCATGCATAGGGTTTCTCCAAATTAATAGGGATTCGAACTTATTTCTACTTGCTGGCCTTTCGAACTTATTCCTACTTCAGAAATATATTCGGACTTTTTCCTAGTTCATAAGTCAGGGGCGTAGACTCGTTTTGGAGATTGGTAGGGCCCTTATAGGCTGGATGTTAGGATTGGTAGGGCCATCTTGGTATATTTGTGTTAGCTTCTATGGAGAAAAGACAATTATAATTATTGGTAGGGCCCAGGGTTGGGTTCAAGTACAATTTACTTAAGTACTTCTGTAATTAAGTACATTTTTTGTGTACTTGTACTTGTACTTAAGTACTTTCACCATTTTTCCGTTGTACTTGTACTTGATTACTTTCCTCAATTTTCTAAAGTACTTGCACTTGTACTTGAGTACTTGTTACTCGTGACTTTCTTATCATTAAATATATTTCCAACACACATCATTGATGTTCCTCAAATCCCATCTCAAATAAAGTAGTGTTACTTAATACTTAGTATTAGGAATTGTGTTCTTGTCAAGGACTACTGCTAAATCAATTAAATATATTTGGATGATACTATATAAACTATGTATTTAGCAATTTCTACTATAAGTACGAGATTTATCATAAGAGCTTGGGAAGTACTTGTACTTGTACTTAAGTATTTTCCTAATTTTTTCATTGTACTTGTACTTAAGTACTTTAAGTTTACCTGTACTTGTACTTGTATTGTACTTGAATATCTGAAAAGTAGTAGTACTTGTACTTAAGTACTTTCAAATGTACTTGAACCCAACCCTGGTAGGGCCATGGCCCTACCAGAGCCCAGGGCCGGATTACCCAATAAGCTAACTAAGCTATAGCTTGGGGGCCTCCATAGGTTTGGGGCCTGACAAGTTGGGACTTAACCCTCGGCTGGCTTGGGGTAAAAGGTATAAATAGAAAAACCCCACTTTCACTTTCACTTTCAATTGAAATTCAATTAACTTTCAGTTTCAATTTTACATTCCTAGCCAGACGAGGGTTAAATTGATGTCAAGGCCTAAATTGACTTAAATTGATGTTCTGAGTACAATTGCTGTTCTGAGGACAATTGATGTCCTGAGGACAATTGATGTCCTGTGGACATCACCTAAATTGATGTCCTGAGGTTTTGTTTAATTAGTTACCATATTTACTAGAATAGTAGACTAGCGATTTTTCGCCATATTGGAAGTAAATTTTATGAATAAGCCCGTCACTGGAAAATGGCGCCCCGAAAATTATTCGGGAACAAAATTCAATGGAATATTGGTTCTCCGGTCCAATTTTTCCAGAAGAAAATGGTCCGGGGAACAATATTCCATGGAAAATGGTCATTAGACCGTTTTCCAGGGAATTTTGGTCCCTTGGACCAATTCGTTCAGTGACCAATTTTCCAGTGGCAGTACTTCATTAGCTAGCCCTCAGTAGGATGTATTTTCTAGATAGGTATTTATTTTATTATGTTGTCATCAATATAGTCATATCCTTTCCGTTCATATTACTCTACTTTCCATATTAATACAATAATTCCAAGACTACTTAGCTCAGTGATCAATATTGTTAATTTGTGAATTATTGAGTAAATTAAACACGAGCCCACTTAATTGAAACTGTGTAGCCTTTACATATGATTGCATTCTTAAAGTAGGGGCGATAGGACGTTACAAACTTGTATTTAGAAAGAGTTATTAATTAATCCTCTGCAGTCTTAGCCTCCATTTTCTATTGTATTCTCCTCTTATTTTAAACGAAATTACTATCCTTGGTTCTCTCCCCGGGACTTTAGCTACACCCTATAAAACTCATTGGGTTGGGCCTAGGACATTCATTTAACTTATGGGCCTCAACATACCTTAGTCCGGCCCTGCCGGGCCTACGCCTATGTAAGTTTTCGAACTTATTCCTATTTCAGAAATATATTCGAAATTATTCCTACTTATAGTCCTTTCGATCTGATTCCTACTTCAGAAATATTTTCGGACTAATTCCTACTTCATAAGTTTTCGAAATTATTCCTACTTAAAATTCGGACTTATTCCGGCAATCCCGAATTTCCTTTGTTTACTAACACTTCAGTTCAATTAAAAGTGTTAAATCAAATTCTGAATGTTTCAACTCGTGATTATTATATCGATTCATCTGTGAAATCTGGTAGTCTATTTTGCAATCGAAAACTAATATTTTACATTCCATAACATCGACAAATTATGTGTTTATATTTCCTTCTGCAAGAATATTCTTGCACTATTAATATCATGGCGTATCAATTAAAATTAACTTATTCAGTTTTTAACATAAGTATAGAGAAGCATCTAGTTTGTTATAGGGGTTGTCCAATTTGCTGAATTCAAATTTGATAGCCAAATCATTTAAAATTACTATTATGACAAATAATTAATATTGTTCTAACGATTTTTCGTATGAAGGAAATTAGTCAATTAAAATAAATGTTCAAAATGCGAAAAATTGAAAACCCTCCGAAATTTCGACAAACTCTTTATTTAAAATATATTTCGGCGCCTTTCCTATTATCTCAAAACACATAATTTTACACTTCGAAGAATATTTTCAATACGAAAAAATATCTCTATTGCTCTGAAATTTGGGGATACTTGTATTTCGTATAATTAAATTTATGATGCAACTTGGTACTAATCGTGCCATAGTTTCATATATATTTGACACACGAAAGGCTAAATATTGCATTTTTTGGACCCTTTTTGTGTATTCCGCTTCGTTTTATTTTCCAGATACATAATGCTGACCCGATTTATTTAGTGTCCGCCCACCTTGCCGAAAGACACCTTGCCGAAAGACATCTTGCCGAAAGGATAACTTGCCGAAAGGATATGTTGACGAAAGACATGTTGCCGAAAATATGTGGTTAATGATTACTTAGTTATTACAATGAGAATCCTGTAAGTACTGTATCAAGCAAAAACATAATGAATCAGAGTAAAGTTGTTTAGAAAACAATCGACCAGTTTAACCCCTATAAATAGCTCGCAATTAATTGACTAAATAATATCGAAAATATAGAACTAACTTCAACAATTTTCGGAGGAAAAAAGCTAATATATGATGGTTACATATATATTAAAGATAAAGACTCAGACGATTCTACCTATTGGCGTTGCGAGAAGAGAGTGTTATGTAATAGTCGTATGATAACATATCGAGCCAACGGATCAGTGAAAAACCCACAGTCATCAACCCGATTTGGCTTCTATTGAGGCAGTTAAACTGTTGATGCAATTAAATTACGATCTACTCTAACTGATGAGGTTACTTCCTCGGTTATCCAAAACTCAACCAATTCAATCTCAATTGCAGCGGCAATAAAACTTCCCTCGAAAGAAAGTTTATCTAAAATAGTGCGACGAAAAAGGAAGCTTCAAGAGGTTGATTTTTATGAACCATTACACACGACGAGGGGCCAAGGGGCCAGCAATATTTGTTCTCCAACAACCCAGATACCGATTTACTTATTCTTGGAATTAGACACTAATTATACACTGTGCATGCTTTGGTAAGTGAGACTGTCACAATCCCTCTAATATTTTGCATTGCCAAATATAAAACAGAATTGACGTTCAGGAAAATTTTCTCTACCTTGAAAGAGCATAATCCATCATTACAGCCTGAAACTATTATGATTGATTTTGAAAGAGCTGCTCTAAACGCCTTAGAACAGAATTTCCCAACAACTGAACTTCTGGGATGCTTTTTTCACTTTGGACAAGCGATTTGGAGACAAATTCAGGCCCTCGGATTTCAACATCGCTAAGAAAATGAAGACAAATTTGCAGTGATTATGAAGCAATTTCGGGCCTTAGCGTTTGTACCGGCTATAGATGTAATTCCATGTAATGAAGAACTTGTAGATTCACTATCTGATAAGCTTGTTGATGACTTAAGCGATTTTCTCATTATTTTGAGAAGACATGGATAGGTTTGGAACATCATGGAAGAAGACGTCGTCCTTTATTCTCAATCGAACTATGGAACGTCAGAGATAGAGTGGAACGAGCTCTTCCACGAACGAATAATTCTGTAGAGGGTTGGCATAGGGCCTTCGATGTTAGAATAAATACAACTCATCCTTCTGTCTCCAAATTAATTCGGAAAATTATTATGGAACAGAGTGCCAATGAAATTACGCTGGAAAAAGTTAGAAGCGGACATCAACTGTCACAGTCAGGGCCGGATTATGGCATAAGCTAATTAAGCTATAGCTCAGGGCCTTATTGAATTGGGGGGCAATATAGCTTAGGGCCTCACCATGGCTTAGCCCGTCCCTGGTCACAGTCAAAGTTCTCCAATTGAATAAACGTGTAGAGAAGCTGGTTGATGAATATATATATATATATATTCCACATCTAGAATATCTGCGCGGCATATCACAAAACTTATCTTTCTAATATTTCTTTTTTCATGTTATCACTTCTTACTCATATAATTAAACTTATTTCAACTCTAAACTAGTTAATGGGGTATATAGTTGTTAATTATTACAATAAATATCAGACCTGTAGCCAGAAAGTATTAGTGGGTGGGGCAATGACAGTTGCAAGTGGGAGCTATACATATTATGAAAATCCTAGGCAATGTCAACAGAATTCAAGTGGACCTTAATAATTATCACGGGGGCTCAGACCCCCTTGGCTACGATCCTGATTAATATTCAATGGCTTTCGGCACAATGTCTTTCGGCGAGATGTCCTTTCGGCGAGATGTCTTTTCGGCAAGATGTCTTTCGGCAAGATATCCTTTCGGCAAGATGTCCTAGCACCATTTATTCAGAAATGCATCACTTTTTTCTAATAGTGGTTAAGAAATTACTCAGAAGTTTTTGAAACTCTAGCTTGTACAGTTTCCTTGAATTAATTAAGTCAATTTCAACACTACAGTGTTATTGCTAAGGAAGCCCTGTTGCATGAGAAATAGAATTGCCGTGAGAAATTGAATATAACCATGGATGCCGTGAGAAATTGAATTGCCGTGAGAATTTGTTTCTCCAAATTCAATTCAAAGCAATCAAACAATAGTTCATTACTCATTTTATTATGACAATAGTAAAGAATAACAATAGACCTGGAAAAATTACTAATTTAAAATATAGAAAATACTACTAATTCTTTCATCAGGTCTAAAGCTTGAATTATTTAGGTTTGCGAAATTCGGTGTTGTCATCCCATCATAGGTAAACTTGCAATCTACAAGACATCTAAGGTAAAAATGGCCAACAGTGTGGACAGTATATCCAATCAAATTAAAGCTAATAACTTCGTGTTCGTGGTTAACGTAGATTGTAACATCAATTCCTTTATCATCTCGGATATTGAGATGGCCAACTTCCAATATAAAAATGAGAGGTAATCGTGTGAAGTGGCATTCTAACATTTCATAAATTGCAGTAGTATCACGACATTTTAGGCAAGAAGGCATTTGCAATTGAGTATTGAGTGATTCCTGACAGCTGTTTGAAAATTGTATTACCGTTGTCAAATTTAGGATTTTATCTGAAACAATTCTACAATTTGAGCATTGGTAAGAAACTTCATAATAAGATGACCCAATAGCGTTACTCAGAAACTGTAAAAATGGCCCCTCAGAGCCATATAAATTGTAAGTATTCCCATTTTGTTTAGGAATTTTCAGCTTTTCTCCAATAAAGTTTTTTAATCTATTGAAATCTTTATCTTGAATTAGTATGAGAAATTCACTGATTACATTCAGGGGAGATACGACTTTCCTTTTGATGACCGACATGATAGTATCCATGTTGACACTAATTAAGGTTATAATATTATCTATAGAACACGTATTGATTAAATGAGTGCCTAGGTACATCCCTCCCCAATTCACTCCGAGACTTTCCAAAGAAGATAATTCATTTGTTTGAGTCGAATAATCGCTAGATTTCAAGATATTTTCAAGAGTGTCTGTCTGCTTAGTTTGTTCAATTTTTGAAGCATTAATGTCGCTGATTGCAGGATATAATACCTTAGTTGTGTAATCTATTGCTTTTCTATCCCAGTAACCTGCTTTTGCTCGATCTTCATCAGTTACCAACCAATAGGGAACATCTGCCTTAAATGCTTCTTTATACCATTTAATTAATATCTCAATGATATCGAAAGAATCGCAAGAAAGGGAACGCGCTTGTGGATAATGTTGTTGCCTCCATTCTAATAGTCTTTTTGGGTGCAGATTAACTCTCTTAGCCAATTCAGAGTGTAATTCTGACAAGTACTAGTAGAGGATAAACTGTTGATGATAGAATCTTTCATTGAATTAAGGATATCCATGACAGATTCCAATTCAATTCGTTTTTCAGATTCACTTACTTCGGGGATATCTACAGTTATTAAGTCAATAGAGTTATCTGCGAAAAAATCAGGGTTAGAAATTTCAGAAAGTATAGCATCAATTCCAGAATTTACATTCTCTGTAATGTCCTTAGTATTTTGATTCTTCACAACTCTATAAGATGGTGATGGACTAGAAGTTATTTTCTCCTTGACAGTTGATTTGGACACCAATGATTTGGGATCACTTTTTTTGCCCTAATAAGATACAAATAGTCAATAATCTATACAATAATCGATCTGTCGCAAAGCGACCGAGACCAAAGGGCTCGTTAAAATATATATACGAAGGTTACTCCAAGGGTTAAGGGAAAAGTTACCTGTAGGTCACGCAATGTATATTTCTTAGCTAAATGTATTGGAATATTCTTTTTCCTCTTACCGTCTTTCGGAGTTTTAATTAACAGATGAGATTTTGTGATTTTCAGAATTTTGTAGGGTCCTAAGTACTTCGGTTGCTGCTTAGTTCCTGGAAGTTTCTTTTCTCTGCTTACATTACGTACCAGAACATAATCTGATACATTAAGCTTTGATCTATTATTGATAAATCATAAAATGTGTCGAAGTTCTAAATTAATAATTATCCCTCAACTTATACAGTGCAACCTCTATAAGTGGGGTCTCTATAAATGGGGAACCTCCATAAGTGGGGAATTTTTTTACCATATTCGTATATATCCATACAAATGAACCTCTATAAGCGGGGAAGTGGGGAATGGGGGACCATAAATTTCAAGGAGTTTTTATCTCCATACAAAACAACCTCCATAAATGGGGGGAATGGACAAATCCTAACATGATTCTTATAAAATAATACAATATTTCCAATAAATCGACTCAAGAGTTCTACAGAAAAAATATTTTCGATTGATCTACTCTGATGTTTTTAGAAGAAATCACCTAGTGTAGATCAGCAGTTAACTAAATTGTCATAATATACAAATAATAACTAGAACGTGCATTAATGTGTGTGTTATATGAATATTTTGTGTAATATAGCATATATAATGTTTTTCCAATTGAATTTTATAACCGGGGAATGGGGGGCAATTGAAATTTTCACCGTCCCAGCTCCCCCACTTATAGAGGTTCCACTGTATTACCTTTCATGGTCTACTTTGGCGTCATATATACGTTTTTGTCTCTCCTGTTCAGTTCTGATATTCTGACGTGCAGTATTGCGGTCGCTAAGAGTATCCACATCCATCTCACCAATCCATTCATGTAGTGTGTCACAGTTTATATCCAAGTTTGTCTGAACATTTGTAATATTTATGTCTTCTCGATCGGACTCATCTTCAGTAGCAGTGTGACAATTGAGAAACAAATATTCAGGATTGCAATCTCGCCCAAACATCAACTTAAACGGTGTACTTTGGATTGCGCGCTTAAAGTGAGTATTTGCTGCTAAACAAGCTTGCTTAAGTTTATCTGGCCATTCTACATCTGAGCTTGCTCTAAATTTATCTAGTTTCCTAAAGAATTTGACAAAGGTCTGGAATTAAAGTTAAAAATGATTTTTCTTTTGAAAATTATATACGTATTCCTTACATTTTAATAATTTTGTTGTGGGCTTCAACCAAGCCATTACTCTGCGGGTGGTAAGCAGTAGTAGCACGATTTTCTATCTTCAGTGTCTGATTGAACAGTTTGAATTCCTACAAAGATGAAGTTACAGATTTGTAATTTCGATGTAATTCTAAGTTACACTTGTAGGTTCTTAATTTACAGTAGAACCTCGTTAGTACGAACACCAGGGGACCGTCAAAATGTGTTCGTATCACCAGGAGTTACGTATTAACCGTGTTCATACAAAAGAGGTTCTACTGTACTTTGGGTATGCTTACTCTACTCATGAATTCTGGACCTTGATCATGTTGTAAGATCATTGGGGTTCCAAATGTAAGATAAATATCACGAAGTGCTGTTATAACATCAGTAGATGTTTTTGATTTCAGCGGACGTGATACTACATATTTGCTGAGATAGCAAACAGCTACTAGAATATGCAGATACCCTGATTTGCTCTTTGGCAGGTTGCATACTAGGTCAATTCCAATATGCTGCCACGGTCTTTCAGGTGGTGGTATCGGCTGCAATAATCTCAGTGGTTTGGAACAAATAGGTGCCGCTGTTTGGCATATATGACAAGAATTAACCTATTAAATTTAAAACAATGTATCAAATTAATATTTTCTAAAATATACTTGTTTGATAATAAACTAATGAACTCACATATTGCCTAATTTGATCCGCCATTCGTAGCCACACATATTCCCTCCTTATATTGGAGATAGTTGCATTGATACCAGGGTGGTGTAAGTCATGGTATAGATGCAAAATTTTAGAATCTTGAGATATAAGTGGACACTCTCTGTATTCCAATCTTCCATTTGGTAGCTTTAGTCTCTAAAAAAAGAATTATTTTTTATTAATATGGTGGGGGTGACCCGGCAGGGTTGATAAAAATCATGATTTTTATTAACAAAAATCATCGATTTAAATCACTTGATTTAAATCAAACAACCCTGTGGGGTCGCATCAGCAATTTCATAACTATATTAGAGCAATAATGAACCAGAGAATCCTATGAACAGTATCATAATGCATCCACTATTGGTCATTCCTGGGATTGTAAAATTTAAGGTTTTAAGGCAACATCTCATCAATGGTAATATACTTAGATGTAATACGAATTTAGACAATTGTTTGCTACCTTGAATAACTTTTCACTTTCCTTTTCAACGCGATACACTGAAGCCATTCTTTTAAAATTACTGCGCGCATTTCCTCGCTTTTCAGGAGCTAATGCTTCCACTGTGTTTGGGAATTCTCCCCCTAGCAAGAATGAGCGAAGTTCCTGATGCTCAACAGGTTCCATAAGTTCGTCTTGTTCCTTATAAAAGTGACACGATTGACTAGTGAATAATTGCTAAATAATAATAAATATTGAGTTTTCTAAATTTCAAAATTGGGACACATTAGTGAGTATCTATAGTAGTAATATAAATTATTGAGTCAACAATACGAGTATAGAACCTGCGTAATTCGACCCCCTATAAACCGGAAGTCTCCTTATTTCGACACAAATTTCCTGTCCCGAGTGTCGGATTAGACAGGTTCTACTGTATAGTATTATTTGCAATCTATAGAGACTAAAGATTCACATTCTATGTTACACAGGTTGTATTCAAATTCTCACGGCAATTCAATTTCTCACGGCATCCATGGTTGTATTCAAATTCTCACGGCAATTCAATTTCTCACGGCATCCATGGTTATATTCAATTTCTCATGGCAATTCAATTTCTCACGGCATCCATGGTTATATTCAATTTCTCATGGCAATTCAATTTCTCATGCAACAGCCCTATTTCGAAAGAATTCAATAGCATGCCGTAAATAGAACAATGAAAGTTATACTGAAATGTGGAAACTCTTAGTTAGTTAAAAAGCATTATGTTTCGATTCAAACAGTTTACAAAAGAGCAAATAATCGAAATCTCTGATATAGCTAATTGTGATTTCAGTCGAAGCACCCGTAAGCATGATTTATTTTCTAATATTTCAATATTGTGGAATTTAATGTATGTTTTTTATTTAGCATTTAACTATGTCAAAATTTGACCTATTACCCCATGGTTCCACACTGTACCCCCCATAAGTGTGTTTTCAATTATGATCCAGTCTTCTGAAAAAGTTTTCCCCAATGTTCGTCTGATTCCGTTAAGCTTTTCTTCCCTGCTGATTTGTATCCAATTATTACAAAAACAATTAGTGATATATAGAGTTGTGATTTATTTGTTGAGGCAATATGTACCGATAATCATCCTTTAATTAAATGCTAGTGTATTTAAATTATTTTCATATGACGCGAAACGCGCAACGGCATTTTATTCTTAGACATATTATTCCACTACCAGTAATCATACCATCTACTCAGCTTAAAGTTTATCTACCTGTTGCTAATATACTTTTGGATCCGAGGGAATTTACTATGTCAAAATATCCTCCTATAGTTATCGCACGGTTTTTCAATCATCTTAATTGACTAATTTCTCAGCAAATAATGGTTTAAAATAATATAAATTCATTTTGTTTGAATAATAACTATTGTAATCTGAACCAACACTTCAAATTTGACATTCTGAGTGAATTTGTTTATAATAAAAACACATATGATAATTAAGTAGCTAACGACGGAAGTATCACTATTTCTGGACAAACTCTAGTTGAAATTCGTCCGTATATTCTGTAATAGCAAACCTGTATTGGTAAAAAATCGTTTCAAAGCTATAAAGGTATATAAAGACCCTACAAACTGCGTACAATACACATTATACAATAATTCACTAATGGAAAGCAATCAATAAATGTCAATTAATACTATATAGTTACTGAATTATTTGTCTTCGCCTCCTAGGTATATTAACTTTGTTCATAGACTACTTAATACTATGGACTGTCGACTCTCAATCTCGGGTCTTCAAACTCGGGTCCATTGTTATCTCTAGAACTATTAAGTGTATTGATATTTAATGTGTTATTGTTGAATAGGAAGTTCGTATATGGTGATGCCATTGATCGTATTGGCAATTCTAAAATATCTCTGGTTTTTTAGTTTTGCGGTTTTCACACCTTTCCATATATGGTAAAATGTTGAAAACTCGGAATCAGTTAAAGTTAGACATGAAGAATGTATTATGGGCGAATGGGAAGTTGTATATGGGGAGTTTATTGACCCTATTGACTTATCTTAAATATTTCTAGTTTTTTAGTTTTGTCGTTTATGACTAATCTATATTTTATCCATATTTTATCCATATTTACTTATATTTTTTAGTTTTTAGTTAACTATTTACTAGCCACGTTCAATCCAAAGATGCCCAGACGTTGTGCAGCATCTAATTGTCGAGGGAATTATAGTCGTAAACCTTACTCGCAATTAGTTAGCTTTCCTTCTAATGAAAACGAAAGAAAAACTTGGATTGGTGCAATGCCCAATAATCCCAAACTTTAATTGGAGAAAGGAAATTTGGTATGCGCTTCACACTTTGACTGCGATTTGGTAAAAACAAGAGGAGGGAAACGTCCTGCTAAGCCCCTACTAAATTTCCTGGTGTTCCCAAATCTTGCATGAAACAAAGTAAACCCATCCCAAGACCTACTAAATTTGCAACATCTTATCAAGAAAGAAAATGGGAGAAGATTTGAAGAAAAACTCGTAATATCAACAATTATCAGAACTTTGTTAATTATTTGCATCACATGTACTAATTTTTGTTTTATAAATAACGGAAAGGATTTAACCATGTTTATGACTGATACACTTTGTAAAAAAGTCGTCCATTTTTACATTTCCGATAAGTCGAATCCACATTTGGATATTTACAACTCATATTGGCAGAAAAAAATGGATTTGAAGTGCCCAACAACAAATTAGATTTACAAAAGAATAACTTTCTACAAAAATGGTCACAGTTGAGCAATATAATATCTGTAATGAAATGTTATCATACATCAAATATGGACTATTTATCAAAAGCTATGAAAGAGCTTAACAAAATTGAAGAATTACAAGATTCGCCGAACTTTCAATTCATTCTGGGACAAGTGGACCTCCTTTTGCCACAAGTTAAAGGACGCCGTTATACTAAGCATATCGTTATCCTTGCAGCCTAGTTACTTTGCATATCACCAGCAGCATACAGGTTGTTAAGAAATTCTAAAACAATTACACTACCAAGAGAAAAATTAATTCGAGAGTTAATGTCAAAATCATTTCAAGACAACAATTTGGCAAAACATTTTGAAACATTGAAGCCACAACAACGTTTGGTAAACATATTATTTGTTGAGGTCAAACTTAAAAAAGCAATGCGTTTTACTGGGGGGCATGTAGTTGGTCATGCAGCGCACAAATCAGAAGAACTTGCAACTTCAGCATTAGTAATTGAATTAATATGCCATTATGGTGGACCAAGGTACATCATAAGAATTATTCCTGTCACATGCCTAAAATCTTATCAATTAAAAGAAATGCTATTGGAAGCTGCTTTTGTCGTAAGAAAAAGGGGGATACATTATTTCATTTATCTGTGACAATTGCCCTTTAAACCAGCAAACTTATATTCAACTTGGTGGCCCCGGAAGAGTTTATTTACAACCAGATGGACTACAAGTATTTCTTGTTTATGACTTTATCCATATTTTTAAGAATATAAGAAATAATTGAATTACCGAAAAACTTAAAGAATTATCATTTACGGTAAACAACAAAGACTATGTTGCATGTTGGGATGATGTTATCAAACTTTATCATGAAGATAATTAAAAAGCCAATTCGACTTACCAAATTATCTAACTGTTCTGTTCATCCAAAACCACTACAGCGTCAAAGTGTACCATTAGTTTGCCAAGTTTTTAATGATAAAACCCACGCTGCTTTTAAAGCACCAGCTGGGCAAACCTGAACCCAGGGGGGGCACACCTTTTTAGAAAAAAAAGCAGGAATTCATAGCAGGGTTGGGTTCAAGTACAATTTACTTAAGTACTTCTGTACTTAAGTACACATTATTGAGTACTTGTACTTGTACTTAAGTACTTTTTTGTTTAATCCAATGTACTTGTACTTGTACTTAAATACTTTCCAAATGTACTTGAAATTTAAATTACTTTTCAAGTACTTTTTCAAGTACTTTTTATTAAACTTCTATTCTTAACTAGAATGATTGTTGGCTTTGTTGCCAATTTATTGATCAACACTATAGTTTCTATTGTTGATCATTGCAGTGCAAGCTCACTATACTACTTTGAAACACTGATGTTTCTTAGGTCTAATATGGATTGATCTTAATTATGTTCATTTATATTTGTTGTGTTTGAACGTAGAGAACTAATTATCGTCTATCAGCAATATTAATTCCCATTAAATTTCAAAAGTACTTAAAATTGTACTTAAGTACTTTCCGAAAGTACTTGTAATTGTACTTAAGTACTTTCATTTCAATTGTAATTGTACTTGTAATTGTACTTGAAATTTTTTGGAGTACTTGTTACTTGTACTTAAGTACTTTCAAAGTACTTGAACCCAACCCTGATTCATAGTTGCCTTCGGGAATCGAGAATACACATATTTCCCCAGTAAAGTATAGAAAACTAATCCCAATTTGCACAAAACTCCAAGAATCGCAAGCCGTTCGCATTCAAAACTGGTCTAATAACACTGTTGCATTTAACGCTTAACATTGATTGGGCATTCATGTTTGTAGACTCTGATGAATCTTGTTGTTCATGTTCAATATTGTTCATATTTTGCTAAAAATATCTGAGAATATTTGTTTTCTAAAGAATCTTTCAAAAGTGTGCCCCCCCTGGCGCCGCCACTGTAAAGCACTCCAGTGCAATTTCAATTTTCAAGAAGGGACACTTGTTTTCATCAATCTTATAACGCAGTGGTTTAAAATGAAGAATGTTAAAGATAAATTCTCCTGCTTTCGACTTAAAGATGAATCTCGTGCTCCTTGGTCTGATAATTGCGGAAGTTTTGATGCTTTGCAAAAAATCTGTGAAGTAATTTCAAGTTGTAAATGGACTGGTGGGCGGGAACGGAAAAAGAAGTTGACTAAATTCACTGCTGAGGCATTTGTGACTACAACCATTAATAATATAGCTGCATCTAAATATCTGTTGGAAAATTATGATTTCCAATATATTCTTCCTTCTATATTTTCTCAAGATCCTCTAGAAAAGTTTTTTGGTCAGGCTAGGCAGCGTTGCGGCGGAAATTATTACATCGACATTGAAGATATAATATCAGCTGGAAAAATTCAACACGTTCACCAATTAATAAAATATGACATAATTTCCCATGGCACTACTGGTAGAAATTGTTCGGTCTGTGACTCATATATTGAAGAAACTGACATACAACTACTACATGAGTTGAGTGTCGAAGATACACAAATTTGCTAAATTCAAGTGATTCATTAAAACATAAAGTTGTTTACATTGGTGGATTTTTAGTTCATAAGCATGGACAACCTGATGTTGATGAAGGAGAGGTATCATCAGAATTTTTAAACGAGCTTAATCGAGTTGGGCTATCAATACCCACTTTAAATACAATCTTTTTCATTGTGCAATAACTGCTCACGAAAACTTTCCTGGAATGTAGACGAAATTGTACTATATACTTCAAAGACTTTTATCATATATTGATGCACCTATTTGCATGCCAAACAGCAACCAACGTTGCATACAAGGCATATGTATTAAATAATAGTGACACTGAGAGAGAATTAGGTTGCTTGAGAAGCAAGGAAAAGCTTTCTAATAATTATCACTTAGTCGTCTGACATTTATTTTAGTCTCTTTTTAGCTTAAGTACAAAATATAACTCTATTTTAATGAAAGATTACTAAAACTGCGACTATAAACAAAAATCTACAATCGGTTCCGAGTTATTAAGATTATTACCATATTTGGAGTGCGAAAAGGAAAAAAACTAAAAAACTAGAAATATTTAAGATAAGCCAATAGGGTTAATAAACTCCCTATCGGAGGGAGACAGTTGTGTACAGAGACATTTGTGTACAAGACTAGTGCGACAGTTGTGTACAACTTAGTGCGACATTTGTGTACAACTTTGGTACGACATTTGTGTACAGAGATTTTTGTGTACAGTACAGCGACATTTGTGTACAGAATGTATAGCTGTAAATGGGTCACATTAAGTGATGGATAATGACCCATTCTTATTATTTTATAATATAAATGTTGCAGCGTGTACGCTAGTGTGCATGCATGTACACTAAGTTTCTAGCCTGCATGCATGCACATTGCACACTAGCGTATATGCACGAAAATCACTATTTTCATATTCGTGCATATACACTAGCGTATACACACGATAAAGTGTTCTCTTTTGCTAATGGTTGTCTAATTAACATTTATTCTAGTACCGACTTTGATTTTTCACCAAATGTCTAGTGAATTTTTACTTTTATCTTGTTCGCTACGTATTGATCAACAATTTTTGAAATCGAATTGCTGCATATTGCTATATATAGTTGAGATATACTATAGTATACAATTTAATTAATTAATTACGTATACTTTACTAGCCAACAGGTTTCAATTACTATTTTATAATATGAGTATTATTTGAGCTAACGAGATTACCTTTTGATGTAGCTGAAACCAGCTACCCTTAAGAATTATTGAGCTATTAATTAACTAATAATTGAAAACTAATAAAGTAATGAAAATAACTTAATTAAATAACATACTCTCCAAAAAAATTACATTGTGGCATTATTAACGAATCACAACCCAAAATGAAGTACTAGTTATAAATGGTAACTTGAGGAAAGTACGCCGCGAAATGGTCGGTAATTTTAGGCGCGCCTGTACCAACTATGCAGAAAATAAAACATGAGTTAGTAAATATCCTCTCTCAAATAACAACACACTGAAATGAACGAAGTAGTAGTGAGTAATTTACAAGAATAAGGTTAACTTATTTATCATTTATATTACTGTTTTTTTAAGGAGGGAAAGGCCGCGAAGCGGCCGTTAATTGACGACCGAGATCGAAAGGCTCGTGGAATTATTAATAAATGCAAATTATTTCTATTAACATACAACCATTAGCAAAAGAGAACACTTTATCGTGTGTATACGCTAGTGTATATGCACGAATATGAAAATAGTGATTTTCGTGCATATACGCTAGTGTGCATGCATGCAGGCTAGAAACTTAGTCTACATGCATGCACGCATGCGCACTAATCTTGCGTACACGCTGCAACATCAACGTTATTCGTAATATTTCAATTTAATAATCTGATCAAACATACAAATAAACGAGAATCTATCTTTATTTATGAATGATAATTTTAGATAAAGGCAATCGATGAGTTGAGTTGAAGTAGGGCTGAATTTAAAGAATCTAAATTAACTGTTATTAGGAACTATTCCATCTAATTATCCGTATGGAGGTATAAGATGTTTATCTAAAAAGTTATTTTAAAAGCAATGCTCTTAAGAAAGACCATAACTGGTCTGGTGAAGTAATTCATTACTATCGTCACCAATGTTGATTCGTTTTCCAGTGACTTTTTAGATTTAGTTGGTCGAATTCCCTATTAGTATTGTGCTTGTCTCAGTTCGACGCTAGATTGTTCAATAGTCAATGCATGACAAAATTTCCAGAATGTTGGATGGTGACATGCAACGGTGACTGAAAACGCGCGATGCCAAGCTTCGACTGCATTCGTTGTCCTCGGTATTCCATATCGAACTAAGTGAAAGTTGTTCCACATCTCGATTGGAAATAGTGGCGAATCGTAACATCCAAATTCATCTCTTCTCCCAACATAAGTACTTTCAAAGTAATCATATAGCGGTAGTGCTTCATGAGGAACTTGAGCTTATAAGCTTTCAAAAGTGTGTACAACATGTTGAGGTGGTAAATAAGCTAGAGCAGGTAGCATTCTGAGTAATGAAAATTCAAGATCATTTAGATAGCGAGTTTGCAACCAAACTTCCTGTATCTTTCTATAGACAGCCTGAGATAAATGGAAAAACAGCCCTTGACATTTGTTAAAGCCCAAACCTCTCGGAAGGTATTTATGGCAGCTTTCTCAAAATCTACCAACAAATATTGGGGATTTAGAATTAGGACATAAGTCTTTTATAATCTTCCACATCTTTCGATAATAGAATGAACTCTTGACTGGGAGTAAAACATAAATAAATGGAAGCAGATGTCCATCCAGGAAAGGGTAAACTCCACCAGCTAACCCATGGATTGTGTAAAGCTGTGCAAATAAAGAAGGAACAGTCTTGAATGTTCCATCTGCCATCCATATCGAACATAAAGTTAGTATATTTTTGTTTTCTTCTGTACCAAACATTAGAATTCTATCTGACCCTGGGCCAGAATAGTATATCAAAAACTCTTTCCCCCCTAGGGTTTTAATATTTTGGTCAATTACGAGATCCAAGAGGGAAGTAGGGTTAGCTCGAGCTGGCCTTACTCTTTGACAGGTTCTTTTCAGACTTTTTCAGGTGGTAAAAGGCTTTTAGCAATTTCAGACAAACTACATGTACCAGATATTTCAGCAACTATTCTATGTGGATTATCGTGAGATTATTGAGCCCGTCTCTTAATACCTGCGCGGAATACAAGTACTCTTCAGCTCCGATCTCTGGTCAAGACAGTGTTCGCCAATCATTTTAATTAAGGATATTTGTTGATTTTGTATGTATACGCCCCGCCCCCTACAGTTTTTTACTTGACAACGCCACTGCTTCTTTACACTATCTTCACGCTGAAAATTGTAGATGAATCCTTCGTGTGATAATTTATCATGTCCATTAGAGGATTTTATCAATTTGTAGTCCCAATTGTCCCTGGGAAAATTGTCACTACTCAGAGTGACCGATGGAATAACTGATGTTGATAAATCAGTAGAGGCATTCGAAAGAGAATCGTTGCAAGTAATATTATTTTGAATTAAGTCAGATTGTGGATATTCTAAAGTTAGCGCTGGAGGGTTATCTAGTATATCCATTATTTCCTGCAAATCTAAGGCATTTTGCCAGCTTCGCTATTTATTTGCACAATTTGTTGTTCTCTGCCATGACAGTACAAATGAAATTCTGAGAGTATTTTGAATATGTGCTCATTGTTAATCAAAATAATACCATCATCATCTATCCAGCTTAAAAGTCCACCCTCTTTTTGTGCTGTTCCCCATTTCATAACGGCAACGTTCAATGGGTAAGGCGTCACCCTTATTTTGTATGCTGCCTTCAGGAAAGGGTTACCAAGGTTTAAGAATATTTAATCCAAAGCCTGAGACAAATGTTCAAAAGTAGACTTAAAGTTTCGCTTTGGATAATGTCAGCGCAATTAATACTTCCGACGGTAGATTTGTCAATTCAGATATAATCATTTCTGAGTTTAAAAGGGTAGCATTAGTATTGAGATACGTTGAATCTGCTATCTGTTCAAGATTAGTCCATTTATGTTCAATGAATGTAGACCAAGAAATTGATAAATAATCCATTAGAATTTGAAATTTCATATTTAGTCGAGGAATACATATATAAGGAATGCAAGGCCCGAAATCCTATTTTAATATTTACACCCGGAGTGAAGTCATATACAGTCAGGTGAAGCGTATACATTGATTGATGTTATATCCAATTTGATTAATAAAAAGTGTCTCAAAGTGGTATAAGTATATTAATTAATCAATTTCAGGGGAAATGAGAATTCTTACGGTATCAGATAAGTCGATACACTAGAATTAGCACCAGCAAGCAGGTTGCACTGTAGAGCCAATAAAAAAAGTACAAGTATTTCATTTATTAGATGTTCAGTAACGAAAATAATCATGTGTACTTGTTTATGGAAGCTGAATTTGCAGTAAGAGGGCTCATTTTAGGGTGAAGAAAAAGAAACTGACAGTCAGGATCAGGTCTACTTATTATGAACAATAATCGTCTACTTATGAAATTATTATAATTATAATGAACAAGTACTACACGGCTCCCAATTTAACAACTTAGGTTTGTTTGAGTTAGTTTGCTTATTAGAAGCCTCTATATTATAAACACAATTTTGGTTCCTTGAATGTTTAGAATAAAGAACCTGACTGTTATCTTAAAAATTGTTAATCATTTATACTTAAATAAAACTTGTAAAAATGTTTAATTTAGTAAAAACGTGCATTCATTTCAATGAGACAATCTCTTCACCTTACCAGGTTGACTGTGATTGTACACAAGTGTCCCCATGTACAAAACTCTGTAGTCTATACACAAATGCCGCTGTACATAAATGTCGCTGTACACAAATGTCGCTGTGCACAAAAATCTCTGTACACAAATGTCGTACCAAAGTTGTACACAAATGTCGCACTAAGTTGTACACAACTGTCGCACTAGTCTTATACACAACTGTCGTATTTCCCTCCCTATATACGACTTCCCATTCGCCCATAATACATTCTTCATGTCTAACTTTAACTGATTCCGAGTTTTCAACATTTTTACCATATATGGAAAGGTGTGAAAAACCGCAAAACTAAAAAACCAGAGATATTTTAGATATGCCAATACGACCTATGGCATCACCATATACGACTTCCTATTCAACAATAATACATTTAATATCAACACACTTAATAGTTCTAGAGATAACAATGGACCCGAGTTTGAAGACCCGAGATTGAGAGTCGACAGTCCATAGTATTAAGTAGTCTATGACTTTGTTCTTGTTTCCATAAAAATTGTTAACATAAGGTAGAGCAGCTATTGCAGTGTCATACATAGGGCGTAGCCTTGAGTTAAAGATTGGTATTATGTATTACGAGTCATCATAGGTAGGACCTTTTGGGACAATTTTGATTATGTTTAATAGAAAATACTGATTCTGTGTAAATTATTGGTAGAACCATGGCTCTACCAAACCTACCGAAGCCTACGCACATGATAAAATATAGAGTGATAAATATTTGATTATTATTGACCCATATTAAAAATATTAGAAATAAATGAATGATGATGTAATTTTCACATGTTTCTAGTTGAGTTAGAAAAAGAACAAATTTTTTTGGATTCTACGGAGTCGATTTCCTACCTTGTACTAATGCAACTTTTATGTTTACCATTAACGTAGATACCTATTAGCTATTACCCCATAATCTCCATTTTGCCACAATGTATCGCTTCAACAATCCAAATTTTGCTCCGCTTCGCTTGAACTCTTAGAGATCATCCTTTTGGACCATGTAGTTAAATGGCTGGAATGTTTGAAATTACTTCCTATGTCTAGTGGGAAGCTTACACCACAAACATTCATTAGTTTAGACATACAGTACAGTGGATGCCGGTTATTAGCACATCGTCGGGAACTGCACTTAATGTTCTTATAACCGACATAAACTATATGGGGTATATGGAAACCGTTTTTTAACTTAGTGTTCTTATAACCGGTGTGCTTATATCCGACAAATATTGTACTTGTATTCGCTCCCACTCTTAATACAAATATGCTCTCATCTCAAATAGAAAATGACCCATTACAACATCAATTCGGGCTATATCGTCGAATGTCTGGTTCAAACTATAATAAATCTTACTGTCAAATTTTGGAGTGTGAACGTCGAGTAAATTATCTATTCTTCTAAAATTTTACATAAATCAACAGTCCGATTAAAAATCTCTTAAATAATATTAGAAATTTTTACACAGGACGATAAAGAATAGCACCCAGTGTTTGATTTTGAGTATGTTACAAGTGAAATACTTAACATTGCTACCCTCTATTTTATATTCACAAATTGAATGCCTAAACTACGTGGCTGGGTATGCCTTCTTTTCGTACCTTGAAAATTCTAAAGAATGTCGAGACTGCAAAGATTTTTTAACACCTCCCAAATATATTCAAGTTTTAAACGACGGAATTTTCAATCATTTAATTCCCTGATATAGGCTCACTTAAGTATCCATCTGGAATTATTTTCCAATCTCATCATATTGTATGAAATATTTTTGAAATCGATAAGCATTCACATTTGAGTAAACTTTTACGAGGGATTCTGCGGTCGGAATTTTATCGAAGAAGGTTTGAAACTTTAATTCAATAGTTGTTGGTCGAGATAATAGCAGTTCTCAATTCCCCTAATCTTATAGATAGGTTCCTGACATGCTGATATACCAGTGTGCATCTACCACCATCATTTAACAGTATTCTCTACATTAACACCTACAATCAAGCCGCTCATTCAGGACGCATCGTAACCACATTCCCTTCCCCTGTCGTCATAGATGTACAACTGCTTAACTGCTCTTCCTTTAGAACTCAGATCACCATTCTATAAATTTACCTTCATACTATTAATCTCTGATTGTAACTTTTTATACTTATTTTATGTTATGATTCGTATATTTTATATATAAATACATTAAATTATATTAAGATATATCCTTACAATTCTTAATTTTCCTAGAAGGGTGGTGAATTATCAATTTTTTTCCTTCGCAATGACACTACATTTTTTAGTGTACTTCTAGTAAAAAAACGTTATAATAGGATCCTACTATAGTTTTATACTATAAGTGCACACTACTAAATTTACCTCTGTCGGACTTCCGGCCGGCCGGCCGTACGCGATGGCCTGACTAGACCATTGGTGATAGAGCTCTCAAATTTAAATAGGAGAAATAGAATTTCCTGGAGATGATCACCTCGAAGCCTGAATTCTCAATTTTGTCTTTGTTAGTCAGTTATATCGAAATTTGTGTTTTGGTCTAGTTACTCTTTTATAATTCTAATTAGCAATTAAAAATAGATACGTACGTTGTATTTTCCTAAGGATGATCTTTCTATTTATTATTTAAAATGAATATCAATTCTACGTTTTATTAACGCTTTTTAATATAAACAATCATCTCCATATTGTAATTACTCTATAGTATACTGAATAGTGAATACTATAAAACATATTACATAAGCCTACTATCTGCTAGATAATGACCGTTATTGATTGGTTTTTAAGCGAATATGTGTTTCAAACAAGTGCAATGAAAACACTTGGAAGTTGGAATATTTTGCAAGTTGATGATGATGTCAATTCTATTATTCAAAATAGTAACGTAAATACTAGCACATATTCCTAATTTCTATTTGTAATAATTAATCTTTAATTAATTTAAACATTTGAAGTCTTCACAATTCAAACATTAATTAAATTATATTACAGTAAGATGAAATGTAATTTGAATATTGAAATTCTAGGTAAATTAAACATTGGGGAAGTGCAATCAGAAGGAGCACACTCCCATCCATTCTGTGAGGGGCTTTTACTGTGCCGACTATACTATAGTTTATTGGTCCAGTATTGAAATCACTGCCTTTATTTATATTTTTTCTCCGTAGACGGTGCCCTGACCACACCTTTATACATTGAGGAATGAAACTTGGCATGTATGTTCGGAGTTACCGTCTAATTTGCACCTGGGGTTGCGATTTTTGATCAAATAATTTTAACACCTATTTAAACTAAGTATGGCTCTTAAGGTTAACATGAAATATTTAATAGCGAACTAGATAAGATTTACATATTTGGATAGAGAATTAAATTCTACACCATTTGGAAAATTACAAAAGTTCAATTTGGACTAGGTTTGTGGCATAATTGGGGTACCAATCTCCTGTATTTCCCACACTTCAGATTCAGTAAACTGTTAAATCTAATTCTATTGTTCAAACTTGTAGTAAATTTATTCATTTAACTTGTTAAATCTTTCACTATTGTTTCAACTTGCCATAATTATATTAATTTAACTTGTGAATTTGAGCTGGCTTCTATTTAACTGTAGTATTACTTTTCATGGATTAAAGCAAATTAAATTAAATTAGGAATTTGTGAGCTTAATTGCTTAAATCAAACTCACCGTGGATAACATTGCTAAAATACATAACTATTAATATAATTTATTATTAATACATAATGAATGAATGGCATAAAACTCAAGATGGTTTGTGACAGAAAAAACAAGCCACCATTTATCTACCATTCCTTGTGGCTCAGACCAATTAACAAATGGTTCTTGACACCTTGAGGCGTTGATGACTTGGCTAAAAAAATCCAAAATTGCAGCTGTGCCGACAGCATGTCCTTTGGAGGCACTATTAATAAACCACCACAAAAATATAGTGCCACCAAAGGAACATGTGTCGGCACAGCTGCAATTTGGTATTTTTTTTAGAGCTGTATTTGGATCTAGATCTAAAAGTAAGTAACTGACCTCACCAATCCCTGGTCCAAGCCCTTCAATCACCACCATTTCCTTGTGTATAGAATGCTATGGGAATACTTAAAAGCGTTTGTAGGGATAGTAATTCAGAAACGCCCTTAGTTATTGGTCTAGGATATTAAATTTTAATGAGATAAAGAAAATATCGAATAATATATTATATAACTCTCAGGTAAGCGTCTTAATTATGTTACAGGGTGTGCCGTCTTTTCTTATTTAAAACAATCTAGAGATTGCATCGAATTTCAAAACTTTTTAACCTCACCTTAGCACCTAAAGATATTCAGGTTTACAATTAATTACACAAAGTTTTCGTTAATACATTTTCTAAGATAGAGGTTCACTTGAGGGATAACTTATATAAGTAGCATTCACTCGTTTGAGAATGTTTTTTTTGTAAAAACTTAAAGGGAGGGAGCCATCTCTTGATTGTTAATGTGCTTACCACTCCTTCCATAAGAGAACCATAGAGATGTTTACCAATCTTAAAATTAATAGACCGGATAACCAAAATCCGAAAAAGCTAAAACGTTAATTATGATATTGTTGCCATATTTTCTATAATTACTGAAATTTGACCCCTTCTTGAGCATCTTTTTCGCCCAGTTTTTGGAGCATCAACCGCCTACATTTAAGTCAAGCTCCCGCTGATACTCACTTCGGGGAAGATTCAGGTTGGCTGCACTCACAATAGAGTATATTAAACAATATGTGGCCAGTTGAAAAGATCCTGGAGTAACTCTTTTTTGGTACGAATGTTTGGAAAATGAGAATCTGATAAATCTAGACCAAAGAAATGCGATTATCTTCTTGCGGCAGGGGTCAATATAGAGAATATGCTGGAGGACACATGTTGCTTCAGTTCCCTTGAGAAGATACAATGGCACATTTATACAAATATAACTAAATACCATATTTCGTGTATTAGCATTTCCAAATATACTTTGACATGCTAGGTTTCCGATTCTGAAAGAAAAATTGCAATTTTGACCTTTTTGACGTCACTAAAGGTCAAAGAAAAGGGGATTGTGAAGATTAGGGGATAGGATGCTCAATCATTGGAAAATCCTGAAAAATGATGGATTATTGTTTAAGGACTCCCAACTATACTTTGATATACTATCTATCCAATTCCGAAAGAAAAATATGATTCGGACATTTCTTTGACCTTTTTACGTCACTAAAGGTCAAAATCGCCGTTATTTTGTACTAAAGAATATTCCGAAAGATTTCCTGAGAGTGACCTTTGTATGGCTCTCATATCTCAAAAACTATAAGTCGGAGAGAAAAAAACTATCCCTCAAAAATGATCCTTATCAGTAGTAGGTTTTTCCCGCCGTATCGATTTTCTACTTTAACCGTAGACTGCCGGTGTGATTTTCAGGAAAATAACTTAACCTGTAGTTTTTTGTATATAATATGTAGAACCTATAAATTTGAAATCCAACAAGAGCACAATAATATATCAACATGCTAGAATTTTTTAAAATATTTATTCGAGGATTTAGACAAAAAGTGATGACACGCACTTTCTCTTTAAATCGATATAACGCCGTTAATATATAAGTAATCCTTTGTTTCTAAACAGGAACAAATACGACTATCATATTAGTTATCAGATCTCAAAATTTGAACAATTCTGCATCAGGAAACTAAAGTTACGTCGTTTTCATAAAAATTATAAATCTGTATTTGATTAACCATGGATTACGAAAATATACATATATTTGAGTTATATCTGTCACAACTCTATATTAGTCCACCCAAATATCCTAAAAAAGATAAGATTAGTCTACTATATTCTTATGGGTATTCCCACGCTGAGATTTTCACATTTCTTAACTACAAAAGTAAGAGAGTGGGAAGCGGAGCAGTTTACTTTTGTGCTACGTCACCATAACAAATTCTGAAAATTTTGATTTTATGATTGAAATCGAATGAGAATACAAAACCATGTCTAAATCCGAATTTTCTCGAAATTTGAATGATTTGATCGACATGTTTCCCTCCTGACACAACGTGTTTCAATTAGGCAGTCTACAGTTAATACAAAGTTATAGAGTTAATAATTAAATAATGCCAAATTTCTGATAAAATCGAGTCATTATTTTAAAATCTATAGATAAAAAGAATATAATCGAAATCGATAATTCTGTGTGGGGGGAAAACTTGTAATAATAGAGTAGAGTTAAATTGGCACTAAATTAGAACTTGCGCCAAACAAAGAAAATTGCTAGAAATGCCATTGACTAGTATGGATTCTCTATTACGCTATTTTTAACAATCAATATCTAATTCAAATTTTTCGATTTTAGAAATTCTGAGTTTCTTCGTCCTTCTTAGAATAACTTGTACTATCCAAAAACGCAATAATAAGGCCAAGTATCCCCTGGAAATCTAAAGAGTACTTGGACACGTTAGTCTGTCCCATAATATCCCTTCGTATTATCTATTGTTTAAGACAAAGTTTGACTCTCTAGCTTATATACTTCCCGAGATACAGCAAGGTATGTGGATATGGAACTAAATGACAAATCATTTACCTTAACATTAATTGAAATTTTTCTATAAACAAAGATATATCTGAAATTTGGGTTATTATGAATGCAATGTTAATGATACGTTGTGAAGGGGATTGTGGAACCATCTTAATAGGTAAGGCAACGCCTATCAAAATAGGTTTTAAATCCAGGAATCGAATGTCAGCAATGAACTTATCTTTTGGATCTCTTTAAGGCGAAATTTCAAATCTAATTAAATCTACATCAATATCAACTGAACTGTGCATCTGAAATCTAAAAGTTTTTTCAATATTCAATCTAATTTCAGCAATAACTTCGGTATGTAACTTTTTTGATTGTGCATATTGCAAGATAAATTTTCTAGTCGTTCTTTTATGCAAAGAATAAATTACACTGTTGGAAAGTGCAATTGCTGCATTTAAGAAATGAATATCAATTCCAGAATTGAGTTTAGTTCCAAATGGAGGATTCATTATTACAGTATCAAATTGTCTGGAAAAAATAGGAAACTTGTTGATTAATAGGTCATTACAAATAAAATCAATATTGCTAATACCGAGTTTAAAGGCATTCTCCTTAGCAATCAACAATGCATTCATACAAATATCAACACCAGTTGAGTTAGAACCGATTAAACTTGAACCTATACTAAGGATACCTGTGCCACAGCCTAAATCCAATATATTTTTTCCTCGCAGATCATTGTACTTTCTATCAATAAATGTTAAAATATTTGTAGCGATTTCGGGAGGAGTACTATACTGTTCAAGATAAATCTTGGGTGCTTTAAATCCATCAACCTGAAATAATAATATCTTTAACTGTTTTTCTGTAAATAATGAAGACATCAAAAAAGAATCAATTCTAGAGTGATTTAGAATAAAACGAAGAGCAAGTAGAAAAGTGTATAAATGGGAAAGGAATAATTTGTCAGAATGGCGTTGCATAATATTGGTACATACAGACTGATCTTATAAATGGGAACAAAAGTCGGGGTAGCAAAGTATTTGACAGTTTATCGATATTTCGTGGTCTAATTATAGATGTGACACACTTTTAGAAAATAAATCTACCTTCTCAAGCAAGATTCGAAGATTTTAATGTCATACAGATATTGATTATAACGAATTTCTTTCCATTCTAGTGATAAACTATGTATTTACTTGCATTAGTTTATTCTTCCTGTTCTTGTTAATAGGAATTTATACTTATTTTATGAAATTATATTCCTAAACGTATAAACAGAAATGAGTTATCTTTTCCCATAATTGTAGACTAACCATCCAAACAGTGGCGTAACGCCTATGCGCTGAGACTCGGCAAAGCGAGGGGGCCCGGGGGCTCCTTACGAAAATTGTTTACAGTAAGCACATTTTTATGGGAATAGTATTGCCATTACCAATAGAATTACTTCAATATTAATCCTACTATTTAACGCTGTATATGTCACAATTAGTTACAATCCAGACAGTGGTGTACCTTAGGGGGTTTCACATTCCACTTGTGGCACAAGTGACACATCAGAATCTGGCAGTATCACTGGATAAATTATCGTAATAATTTGAAATTCGCAATTAGAAAAATTCAACCACGTTGAATTCATATGTGAAATCAGAATTTGTTTATTCCATTTCCTCATAATGATCAGAAATTATTAATTTATTTAGATCATTATATAGTTTAATGTGTTTGACACCTCCATAAAAATGAAAATTCAAAAAATTGCTATTTTATTATACGTAAATATTGTTTTATGAAAACATGCATGTTCAAACATCTACCAATGTTAATAGGCAGCTTGAAACTTGAATGTATGAATACAGATTATTGTTGTCCAAATACGTTTGTCCGGGTAGTGTATTAATTCTAGATTTATTTTCCATATTTCTATTAATTAATTATTTCTTTTACTAAAGATTTTAATTGCCACTATTATAATTCCTTTTGCGTATTTATAAACACACTCAACTTTATCAAATAACTTATATAGAGCTCAGCTCTAGTAGAGTCCAGTTTTTCAGTATGTGTGTTCAGGCATAGAGAAAGGTCAGTTTTCCCCAGACTTGAATTGACCTTTAGAAAGTAAGCCTGGGCTTTAGTATGGGGAAAAACCTGAACTCTGCTAGAGCTCAGGTCTATAGAAGCATTCTCCAACTTTATTTAGATATTTGCAATTAGTGACGCGAGTCTTCCAAAAATGGAGTAATCAATTGCCAATTAAATTAGAAATGGGCGATTATTGCAAACCATTGGAACTATAGTGCACCCTCGCTAATCCGAACAGAAGATCCAAAACAATTTTTCGTATAAATAGAAAATGTTTCGTACATATAGAAAATGTATTACTATTGTAAACCACGACAGAACAGGTTAAGTGTACGCATAAGAATTTGAATGGACTAGTTAAATTAAGAATTATGCAAAAATAAGAAGTCTCAAATATTAAAACTCAAGGATGTTAATGCTACACTGAATGCTTAGTTAATATTACACTGAACAAGTTAATGTCAAATTGTACAGGTTAAGGTACGCCAACAGGTTAATAGGTACGCCGAAGAGGTTAATGGTACGCCAACAGGTTAATGGTACACCGAAGAGGTTAATGGTACCCTAACAGGTTAATGGTACGCCGAAGAGGTTAATGGTACCCTAACAGGTTAATAGTACGCCTAAGAGGTTAATGGTACACCGATAGGTTAATGGTACGCCGAAGAGGTTAATGGTACGCCGAAAAGGTTAATGGTACGCCGAAGAAGTTAATGGTACGCCGAAGAGGTTAATAGTACGCCGAAGTGGTGAATGGTACCTAACAGGTTAATGGTACGCCGAAGAGGTTAATGGTACGCCAACAGGTTAATGGTACGCTAAAGAGGTTAATGGTACACCGAAGAGGTTAATGGTACGCCAACAGGTTAATGGTACACCGATAGGTTAATGGTACGCCAACAGGTTAATGGTACACCGAAGAGGTTAATGGTACGCCAACAGATTAATGGTACACCGAAGAGGTTAATGGTACGCCAACAGGTTAATGGTACGCCGAAGAGGTTAATGTTACCCTAACAGGTTAATGGTACGCCTAAGAGGTTAATGGTACACCGATAGGTTAATGGTTCGCCGAAGAGGTTAATGGTACGCCGAAAAGGTTAATGGTACGCCGAAGAAGTTAATGGTACGCCGAAGAGGTTAATAGTACGCCGAAGAGGTTAAAGGTACCCTAACAGGTTAATGGTACGCCGAAGAGGTTAATGGTACGCCAAGAGGTTAATGGTACGCCAAACAGGTTAATGGTACACCAAACAGGTTAATGGTACACCAAACAGGTTAATGGTGCCCTAACAGGTTAATGGTACGCCGAAAAGGTTAATGGTACGCCAACAGGTTAATGGTACGCCAAAGAGGTTAATGGTACAGTGAAAAGGTTAATGGTACGCCAACAGGTTAATGGTACGCCAACAGGTTAATGGTACGCCGAAAAGGTTAATGGTACGCCAACAGGTTAATGGTACGCCAAAGAGGTTAATGGTACGCCAACAGGTTAATGGTACACCAAACAGGTTAATGGTATCCTAACAGGTTAATGGTACGCCGAAAAGGTTAATGGTACGCCAACAGGTTAATGGTACGCCAAAGAGGTTAATGGTACACCGAAGAGGTTAATGGTACCCTAACAGGTTAATGGTACGCCGAAGAGGTTAATGGTACTCTAACAGGTTAATGGTACGCCTAAGAGGTTAATGGTACGCCAACAGGTTAATGGTACCCTAACAGGTTAATGGTACGCCGAAAAGGTTAATGGTACGCCAACAGGTTAATGGTACGCCAAAGAGGTTAATGGTACACCGAAGAGGTTAATGGTACCCTAACTGGTTAATGGTACGCCGAAGAGGTTAATGGTGCTCTAACAGGTTAATGGTACTCCTAAGAGGTTAATGGTACACCGATAGGTTAATGGTACGCCGAAAAGGTTAATGGTACGCCAACAGGTTAATGGTACGCCAAAGAGGTTAATGGTACGCCAAGAGGTTAATGGTACGCCAAGAGGTTAATGGTACGCCGAAAAGGTTAATGGTACGCCAACAGGTTAATGGTACGCCAAAGAGGTTAATGGTACGCCAACAGGTTAATGGTACGCTAAAGAGGTTAATGGTACACCGAAGAGGTTAATGGTACGCCAACAGGTTAATGGTACGCCGAAAAGGTTATTGGTACGCCAACAGGTTAATGGTACGCCAACTGGTTAATGGTACACCGAAGAGGTTAATGGTACGCCAAAGAGGTTAATGGTACGCCAACAGGTTAATGGTACGCTAAAGAGGTTAATGGTACACCGAAGATGTTAATGGTACGCCAACAGATTAATGGTACGCCGAAAAGGTTATTGGTATGCCAACAGGTCAATGGTACGCCAACTGGTTAATGGTACACCGAAGAGGTTAATGGTACGCCAACAGGTTAATGGTACGCTAAAGAGGTTAATGGTACACCGAAGAGGTTAATGGTACGCCAAACAGGTTAATGGTACACCAAAGAATTTAATGATATACCAAAGATGGTACACTGAAAAAGTTAATGGCACGCCAAACAGGTTAATGGTACTCCAAACAGGTTAATGGTACGCGAAACAGGTTAAAGGTACGCCATAGCATTCTATACATAAGGCAATGGTACGCACTCAAATTTCTTGACCAGGGATTAACTAGATAGTCAACTAAATAGATGCAACTCAATTATTCTTCGAAATAACTAATCCAGGGTGCTTCCACTTATGTAATTGTTTTTTATATAGGTGGTCATATACAAGACGCATATTTTTGAGATGCCACTTGGGCGAAATGACGTCACTGTATTGTCTAATAGTCCAAATATGCCAAAACTTTGAACGCATGTAAAATGTTCAATTTCGCTTTTTAAAACAAATCGCTGTGACTAACCCATCTAGGAGTCATTTTACATAAAATTTCTCAGAATCAATGATGGAATGTTGACACATTCCTCTGTTGCTATGGAAACGTGATTTCAATGCTTGTGGTCATATCTCGAGAAGAAATATAGTTACAGCTTAGTTAATGGATCCAATTGATAGCCCGTCCTCAACTTCCTATTCAAGATAATACATTTCGATGCTCCATCTCAAACCAATTTTGCGAAAATGTGTATAACCGTTTGAATGTATATTACAATAATCACAATTCTCAGAAAATTGGTTGGAGATAGAGCATCGAAGTGTATTATCATTGAATAGGAAGTTGAGGACGGGCTATCAATTGGATCCATTAACTAAGCTGTAACTATATTTCTTCTCGAGATATGACCACAAGCATTGAAATCACGTTTCCATAGCAACAGAGGAATGTGTCAACATTCCATAATTGATTCTGAGATATTTTATGTAAAATGACTCCTAGATGGGTTAGTCACAGCGATTTGTTTTAAAAAGCGAAATTGAACATTTTACATGCGTTCAAAGTTTTGGCATATTTGGACTATTAGACAATACAGTGACGTCATTTCGCCCAAGTGGCATCTCAAAAATATGCGTCTTGTATATGACCACCTATATAAAAAACAATTACATAAGTAGAAGCACCCTGGATTAGTTATTTCGAAGAATAATTGAGTTGCATCTATTTAGTTGACTATACTAGTTAATCCCTGGTCCAGAAATTTGAGTGCGTACCATTGCCTTATGTATAGAATGCTATGGGTACGCTAAAGAGGTTAATGGTACACCGAAGAGGTTAATGGTACGCCAAACAGGTTAATGGTACGCCGAAAAGGTTAATGGTACGCCGAAAAAGTTAATCCGAAGAGGTTAATGGTACGCCAAACAGGTTAATGGTACAGTCGAAATCGGGTTTTTTTGCCCCCCAAAATGCACGACAAAAGGAGGCAAAAAAACCCAATAAGCAAAAAAACCCGATGGAAAACACATTAAGATATCTCATTTTTGCACGACAAAAGGAGGCAAAAAAACCCAATAAGCAAAAAAACCCGTGGCAAAAAAACCCGATTTCGACTGTACACCAAAGAGGTTAATTGTACGCCGAAGAGGTTAATGGTACACCAAAGAGGTTAATGGTACGCCGAAAAAGTTAATCCGATGAGGTTAATGCTACGCCAAACAGGTTAATGGTACGCCGAAGAGGTTAATGTTACGCCGAAGAAGTTAATGGTATGCCGAAAAAGTTAATCCGAAGAGGTTAATGCTACGCCAAACAGGTTAATGGTACGCCAAACAGCTTATTGTTCCGCCGAAAAGGTTAATGGTACACCAAACAGGTTAATGGTACGCCAAACAGGTTAATGGTACGCAGAATATTTGAATCGATTCTTTAATTTGATTTTAATTGCTTTGATTTTTTCCTAATTGATTTTGTCCTTTGATTTAATTCATTGTTTTGAATAGGTTTCCTTCACTAATCCGAACGAATTCATAATCGGAACAGAATTTTTTGAATCTGAACACCTCTGTTCGGATTAGCGAGGGTGTACTGTATTGTGAGATAAATACGTTATTGACTTGTGGACTTATTTCAATAATAATCATAATTAAATTCCTCTAATTCTTAATAAGGCAAAGAACGTACAACATCGAATAAGCGCCCGGGCTAAAAAATTTCCTTTGATAATAATAAAAAGTATGAAACCGAATATTCGAGTATTCGTTCGTTTACAAACGAATAGTCGTTTAATGCATATTGGTTTGATTCGGATATTCTTTTGACAAACAACATGATTTTTTCGTTGGATATACTAAATATATATTAGTATATATACTTGTGTCTAATACACTTTGTAATTATGATTAAACTATTTTAACATTAAGGAAGACTATTTTCCACTGTATTTTGAGTCTTGAATTGATTTAATGCATAGTCATCCAAACGAAATAATAGACGAATATCGTTTGTTTATAAATGTTTCGTTCGTTTTATTCCTTTACTCGTTTCAGCCCTACATAAAATTATTACCCATTAGTGATTGAAGTAAAGTTACTTCATTAAGGCAAGCTCGGTAAGTATCTGCCTTGCACAATCATTTGAGATGAACCTACACATTATTTCTGGATTTTCATGAAATTTGAGATTTATTTTAGCTCAAGAAAACCATAAGCGCCCCGCAGCGAATTTCGGTATGTACTTTGGAGGAAATGAACATCGGCTGAAGTAAGATAATTCCAAAAGCTGTCAGTCAGGGTCAGATAAAAGTTACTAAATTATTTTTATGCGACTAACTTCAGTAACCTTTTTGGAATGGCTTAAAACTCCAAAGTTCTAGTACCAAATAATTGTGTACTGAATCAATGTGTTTGTGGTGAATTTCTTGTGATAGATTTCATTCGTCAGATATGACCAGGCAATTTTTGTTCTGGACGCAATTAAAATCGTTTATAAGATAATCGCAATGCAGGAATGTTGCTGAGGATCCTATGGTATAGATGGAAATAATTAACGTGATAGGTAATAGGTATTGAATAGCACAATTTAAGTTTCGTAATTTCAAATCACATACACTAAAACCTATCCTGTGATTTTTACTGAAAAAGCCTAATGTTACAATTAACTAAAGCAATAAATTATGATTGGTTTATTTCAATATTATATCATACTAGCACGCTTCGCTTGCCAGGTCGCTTCGCGGCAGAACACAACAACACTTCTAACATTGATTATAAAGAGTAAATATGTAGTCCTAATAGTTCAATTTCACAGTATGAAATTTTAGTGATTACGTCATCATGCGATAATGAGTAAGCATAATGGCAATCTGGCCAACGTGTCTGCATCATTAATGTGCATATTCTATTAATATTTCAGATTTTTATCACTTAGAGGGCGCGAATTATGTGCGATTAGGTGAATTTTCATTGTTAACGAAATGTGACAATGACGTCATAACTTGTCCAGAACCTCAACGGAACCCGAGACCAGAATATTAGCTAGGTTATCCCGAGTAAACCCGTAAATAATCTTTACCCAAGATACTACTACTTTTACAACACCTTGTCAACCCCTCGGATCTTGCGGGCATAGTGTGCAATCCCAACTTTGAATCAACCCCTTTATTATTAATAGACTACAATTTTTGTGATTATTCTGATGTGCTTCTATTCGAAAGATCTGTATGTACTACCATCTAATAAACCTATACCTATTAAATCTTCGATTCCTTTTTCGTATATATATATATATACCACGTAAATTACTCATGGCCGAATATCACTAGCGCCCCGCCTCCTCTTACCCTTCGTCAACTCGAGGAGGTAAATCTTCACTCCCACGACGCCCTGCTAGCCCCCTTACTCCGACGATAATGAAGACGGAGAAGTCGACCTCAGCCTCCAGAACTGGTCTACCAGTGAAGACCCACTCCACCCCTTCGCCCGAGGATCTCCACTCGATCGCTCAATGAACGAACCTGCAACTCTCCCCCCGGTACCACTATCACCGACCCTACTATTCTCCTCATCCTCAGCCAATTATGGCAAATACTTCTCTCCTCTATCCCTCGCTCCACAATCTCCTTTCTAATAGAGTAAATAGACCTTACCATAGCAGCTACCCTCGAGCTCAACCGAACACCGATCCCCCCTCAACTCCAATATACAGCCCTAATCCAGGAAACCGATGCCTACTCATACCAAGCATATAATTATGTACTCATAAACATCCTTTCGACCACTCAAATCGACCCTCGACCCGCTCAGATCCTCAATCTCCCTACAGTAGCTCTCGAAGCCTACTATGGCATAGCAGCTGTTCTCGACCTGGACCCCACTCACATGAAGGACGTTTTTTTATATCCGTCTGTTAGCTCCTCGCCTACGCTCACACCCTTTTCTCCCACCCCCTATAGACTCTAGTACTCCAAGACGACCCCCTCCTCCAGCTCGGTTCTCTATCCCCGCCCACGACCAAGATGCTACCCTACAAATTGGCCGAAAACCTATACGAATCCAACAACCCATTATCCGCCCCAAAACAACCTCACTGCGCTCGTTGTCTCGCGTCAGCAGCAATCCTGACTTCCCCCTCAGAGAAGTACACCGCCGCTATCAAATTTTGCACTAAGGGCAAAACAGCACAACGATTTGCAGGTGCCCACTTCCCTGCCACCCTCCGCCAAACATATATCGACATCTTTACCGCTATCACTTGCGGTCTCCCCGGCCATTCTGAAAGAAATATGTGCCCTCTTGCCCCTAGTCCAGATAAACGACAAGCCTTTGCTCAATCTGCCCCCACTCCCATGAATCAGTTTCAACATACAACCCTTTCTAAATGAAACCTCGGATCCTGTAATGTTCATGGCCTCTGCATGAAGTGCGGCCGTCCTCGGACGATCGCTACCTCACTCTCCCATGTACGCTGCGAACCTGGTCCCAAAACTGCCTCGAGAATTGACCACTCGTTGCCGTGATGGCGCGGGACGCCGGAATTTGGTCAACGCTTTGGTAGGAATTTAGTCAACGCAATAGTTAGGAACTTGGTCAACGCCATAGTTAGGAACTTGGTCAACGCTATTTAAGAGTTAGGAACTTGGTCAACGCCATAGTTAGGAACTTGGTCAACGCTTTTTAAGAGTTAGGAACTTGGTCAACGCCATAGTTAGGAATTTGGTCAACGCTAAATTTTCAATCCTGTATTGTTAATGAAAATTACAATGTATCTTTACTAATTTTACTAACGCCAGGATTTGTGAATGTGAGCATTGGATATAGAAATAAATTTAATTATGAAATTAAATAAATACTAATGAAAGACAATTTAATGTGAAAGAAATGACATAGCAATGAAGTGAAATTATTAGTAATGGAGTAATACAAAATTATTATTGAAAAATCTGCATTAATCTCAGTATCTCACTACGGCAAATGGGACAGTGCATGCCTTCATCAATAAATTTCTGTCCACAATTGCGACATAGATTTGCATGACCACAAGGGACCAATGCAAATATTCCTTCAATTGTTTGGCAACAAATTAGGCAAGTGTTTTGAAGTGTGTCATCGTCACTGTGAATTGATTCGTCAATTGAATCGTCCTGGGAAATTTTAGAAGTACGCCCTATAGTTAGTGAAATAGCGTTGAGATATTGAGTAGTTGAGAATGTTCCATCTTGCAACTTGTCTTTACATGCTTTTCTACGTTCAGCATTTTGGATATTTTTCTTGCTTGATTTTCTGGTAATTTGAAGACCTTGTTCTAACCTTTGATATTCAATTTCATAATCAAGTATTATCTTATTTAGATCAGACAAAAATTTCCATATATTTGGATGGTGAACTTTAACGAACAATTTTAGAGTTTTATGATATGTCTCAGCACCATTATTTGTTGCATTTTCAGCAGAAAATATTGACAATGCTTTTTCTCCAACAATCCATGTCTTTCTGTAGTAAAACTTTAACTTTTTAATTAGCTCATTCTCAATTTCACTAAGATTAAAATCTTCTTGTTCCAAAATTGAGAAATCCTCGGGTATCTTATCCTCGGGTAATAAAGGCAATGCCATTAGTTTTCTGATCCAATTTGCAAACGTATTATTATTTTTATATAATTTTCCTAGGCCTAAGGAATGTGTTTTCTTCCAGATGGCTTGAGTAAAATGGAACCAACACCCAAATACTTTTATTCCAGGAAAAAAATGTGCGAATACATTTCTAGGTGCCTTTTCGAAATCACTGACAGCAACTTTAGGAGAAAAATCAGGAATTAGCTCACGTAGCTTTAGTACAACAAGTGTGTATAGATTCTCAGTTTTATTCTGCATCAAAATGTGCATAGCTGGAATACAATGTCCATGAAACGTTATGAATATTGTAAAGAGTTGATAGAAAATCGCCGGTACTGTATAGAACGTTCCATCAAATTGGATTTGTTCAACATCTTTCATCTTCTGTAGCATGAAATCAGATGCAAATATGATTGCATATGAACCTTCACTACAGACGCTTCCTCTATATAAATGCACAAAAGGGGAGTCATGAATACACTGACATAAATCTTGAGGATCCAAGGGGAGAGGTGGGAACATTTTTCGTCTTCTTTTACACATACTGCTCTCCATTTGTCTAAATGTTACTGATGAACTGCATGGATCACTTCGACAAGTTTCATTGAAAACTTCTCGCAGTCTATCCGACGAAGAATCAGCAGCTCGTTTTAATTTATTCTTCAATAGTGACTCGCCCTTTTTATAGACAGTTTCATCATGGTCATGCTCATGAGTTGTGATCAACGTATTTGATGCATGCTCTATTTTCGCAAATCCTTTACATCCTGAGTTTCTACTCAGTGTACACCTAAGATAAGTAAAGTTTTCTGAAGCTCGAACTTTTATGTATAGATATTCATCTGATTCATAGATAAAAGAGTTAAGTTTTTTTCCTTCAACAATTATAAATTCCATTATTATCAAATGAAACATATTGTTACGATTACAACTATATATCAATAACCAGGAAACAATAGAGTTTCTGTCTTCTTTTCAAATAACATATAGTTTACAATTTGTCGAAACCTCTCACTAGTGTCATGTAGTAAATTCACACTCAAATTAGAAACCATTGGCCAAATTCCCAACTATGGTGTTGACCAAAGTCCTAACGTTTTAGAAACGTTGACCAAATTCCTAACTATGGCGTTGACCAAAATCCTAACGTTTTAAAAACGTTGACCAAATTCCTAACTATGGCGTTGACCAAAATCCTAACGTTTTAAAAACGTTGACTAAATTCCCAACTATGGCGTTGACCAAAATCCTAATGTTTTAAAAACGTTGACCAAATTCCTACCTTTAAACACGTTGACCGAATTCCTAACTTAGCGTTGACCAAATTACGTGTTCCCGATGGCGCATGTATCCAGCCCTACCACACGACACCCTTCCTTTGCGAATGGACGAAGTAACAGTAACCTCTAAAACCAATAATATGCTCCGCGCTACCACAGCTCTCCCTTTTTAGCACGGCTGGGGATGACTGATTCACCTCCCCCCCGCAGCCTAAAAAAAGTTATTACATTAAAAGTATAGTCCCGATTGAGTTGAAATTTTCAGTGCAGCTACTACTTATTGCATACTGTTCAAAAATACTCTAATCTCAATTTATGAAATGTTCAGAGAGGGGCCTTAATTTTTCAAAATGATTGCCGGAGGCCCTTTGAATTTGTCGCTATAAAAAAGTTTGCCCAAACTTTCCAGAGCGGCATGGGAGCTTAAATCGCGAGTTATATCCTAAAGTATCAGAATCAGGCATAAAACTAAACTAGCCAGAGGTTGGTCACGGAACCTTAATTTTTGACCCCACTAATATACCTATACCTTGAGGCTTGTCGCTTGTTAGTGTCCAAGCTGCTCTCCGAGAATGTCTAAGAGGCATATTGACTATGTCTCAACCAGCCAAGTATCGCTAACTCGCCCGGGCAGATAATAATGATTTGGGGAAACTTTTACGCCTATGCCGCCAGGGCCGGCGCCACCGGGGGTGTCCTGGGTGTCCGGACACCCACTGCCTCAAGGAAATGAAGCGGTGCTTGGACAGTGACACCCACACTTCATAATACGTGGCGCCGGCAATGGCCGCCAAGCATATTCGAGACACCCCGGACTTACCGCCCCTCTCTTCTTTCTCTGCATCTTCCCCACTTGTGTACTATTCGGATAGTCTCTCCATTAACATCCCTCTTAAACTCCAAAGGCTAATGTCTTAAGGCCTCTCCTTTCGGGTCCCTGCGTCTCCAAATTCTAACCCATTTCTAACACCATTTTAACATCTCCTCGACCTCGACCTAAATGCGCCTCCCCTAACCAGATACCCACTTCCTGTGGCTCATCGAACTGCACACCGGATGTTCTTTACCCTTCTCGCCGCATTCAATAAAATGATCAAGATCACCAGCTTCGAATTCTCCTTACCGACCAATCAGGCGGATATCCTTATTCTCACCGATACCGACCTTCTGGTATTATATTCATCCTATCTCCTGAATTTTCGCACTATACCCCCCTCCTGGTATTATTCAATTACTGCAACCCTTCGCCCACTGTTCCTACGATCAAAATCTAAAAGCCTCTACCACCGACGATCGCCCTCCAACTTTTTACTCAAGGTTAAAGTTCATAATCTCATCCCTTGCTTCTCAAGCATTACGCCCCCTGTTCTCTCCAATTATAGCCTCTCATCCAATGTTAGCTGACAATATTAACTCAGCTATAACCCAATTATCGATTTACGGCCCTCCACCTAATGTGTATCATTACGATATCGTTAAATTTTACCCATCCATTCCCCACACTCTCTCCCTTGAGGCTTTCGACCACTATCACCAAACGAAAACCGAAGAACACTCCAATCCACCCCCACTCCTATCATCCATACCGGCGAATGATAGTGAAATCCTACCACTCAACCGTTTCCCGCCTCTCTGCATTTTGTAGCGATCCAAATATCGCTCTCTACACCTCTCTCTCCAGGTTTTTAGGAAACCTATGCCTCACTGGCCGAGATGATGCGGACATCATCACCGAAATAGCTTTGATCTGCATTTACCCACCCGAACCACGAAAATTACCCCTCCCCAGATAGACACATTAAATTATGCCTATTCTTCTACCCGACCAACAGTCAACCAATTACAACCCAACACCATCCACCCATTTAGACTGATCCCAATCTTACCCATGGCCCCCCTTAAATCCCTCCTATCATACTTTAATCCATTGGCCTTTTCTCAATTTACTGCCTGCCCCAACAGATGTGATGTCTGTCAAAGTTACCACATGTTCTTCCCAACCACCCTTCACCATCCTATCATTCCTGTATGATGTATAGCTGTATTTACGCCATATTCGCCCCACACCACCTTACTGTCTATATAGAGCAAACAGGCGCCACCTCCCGCACCTTGAATCAAAGACCCCATAACCATCGCTTCCTTAAGCACCAATCTCTGTGCAATCACCCCCAATCTGTCTTGGCAGATCCTCAGGGGCGGCGCCAGCACAGCCCCCTTGGGGGGGGCGGACTAATGCACTGGAGGGGCAAACCCAACAGTTTAAAACATTCCAAAACTTCACAATCAAACCAAAATCGATATTTTTAATGATAAACTTAGTTAAATACTCTGTCCCATAATAATATACGGTGAGGAATCTCAGCAAAACAGCTAATTATGAACTCCCTGTCCAAGGCGTATAGCATTTCCGCTCTTATATCAGATAAGCGAGTTTCCGCTCCCCACAGCGGGGGCGGCCGCCACTGCAGATCCTCCTACTACTCTCTCCCCGTTTGACCACCTCCTCCAGAACCTCAACGGAACCCGAGACCAGAATATTAGCTAGGTTATCCCGTGCAAACCCGTCAATAACCTTCAACCTAGATACTGACTACTTTTACAACACCTTCTCAACCCCTCGGATCTTGCGGGCATAGTGTGCAATCCCAACCTTGAATCAACCCCATTATTATTTAAAATTGTTACATTTTTATGTTATTGCTGTGAATCTTCATGCGTGGATACCGTTGATAAATGGATACCTTATATTTCAAACATGAAGCCCGGAATTTGTTTTAAAGTGATCCTTTGTTTTAAAGTGTTGCCTGTGCACCCCTTGATAAATTGACCTTTTCTCCAAAATCCTGAGCCTCAATGTGAGAATTTTGAACTCGAGCTTGCCCAAACACTACATAGTGCTAATATGTGTTAATTTATTGGTATGTCTAATGATTATGAATACTTGAATCTAACTATAAGTACTAAATTCGAACAAATAATGAGTTTTAAGGGGTGAGTATGCAAATTAGTATTTTATTGAATAATTGATTCGTTATATAACATAGCTGTTCAGAAAAAATTGGTTCTATACATTTATAACAATATAAAATATTGTAATTCATCTATCGGACCATGACCTACTATATTATACAGCTAGATAAGTCAAGTATTTGCTAATTTATTTCCAGGCCAGTGTTTACTTTCTAATTGCTCGTAAAATGAATTAACTATCGTCATGGAATAAACTAAACTTAGGTTTTCAAATACGCCAGAAACATCTAAAATACTTTTGAGAATGATTTCACATCGGATTTAACCACAATGACGTAATCAAATATACATACGTGTACCAGGGAATGAAAGGTTCACGAACGGGCTGAATTGACGCATTTAGTTAATCTCAAATTGACGCACGTTCAGTTCGCTCAAGTTCGCCTCCTAACTTCAGCTCCACCAGCGTTCGTTCAGTTCGTTTACGGGCTAACGCGGGTTCGTTCAATCCGTTCAATTAAGGCGCCAGTATACTAATAAATTTACCAATTTCGGGTACTTTGCCACTTATAGGTTTTATATCATTTATGGATAGAACAGCCTATGCCGCATCTCTATTCCAAATTTTGTATAGAAATATTGAAAACTTTTAATAATACCGACTTTTTTGTGACCTCCACCTAATCCACTCCTGTAGGGGGTCATTTTTTTCTGACCCCGCCATCTCCAGTGGCAACTTTTGTCGATTTGGGAGACCCATTTTGGCTCATATACAACCTAGAAACAAAATCTCAACGGTTTTGGACAGCTCTCAACGAGTTCTATCATTTGAATGTAGGGATTTCATTAGTAACATTTCTTTCTAATTTTATTAGATTTCTTAATTATAAAAAAAGTGATGTCCACTGTTATTGATGAAAAATTGGACTCATAAGTAATCAAAAGAAGTTGTACATTCATATGATAGATTAGAAGCTTCTCTATGTAATAAAACAGGAAACAAGTCTTAATCATTAAGAGGAAAAAACTTGTGTATCCCAAAAAGTGTGTTTTTATAAAATTTAAAATTTTCTCCATGTTACCAAGGTCGAATATTATTGCATCTTTGGATAGATCTCGCCGCAGGGAATCTAAAACAAAAAAAGATCTTTCAAATCTGCAAAAAACTTTAGAAAAAGTGCTTAAAAGTACACTGGCGCCGTTCAATTAAGTTCATTCAGTTCGTTCAATTCGTTTAGTTCAGTTCGTTCAGTGTACAGTCAGTGGGTCGAACTATTCCGTTTATGATAGACTGTTCGATCCTCCAAGCTGTTTTAAGTTCAGTCTAAGAAGCTAGGATCTAAGCTAAGAAACATGAGCAGGGGCGTAACTAGAGCGTTGGCCAGGGGAGGGCCAGGTGGCACAGGGGGGCCCAGAAAAAAAGACTATTTTTAGTAGTATAAAACCTGATGTAAAATATGTATTTATAGTAGTATAAATCTGTAATACGCTGTATTTTATCTTCTCGGGCGACCGAAATAGGTTTTAAAAATTAGCTACCACCGATGCTGGCTACATAATAATTTCAGAAATATAGTTTCGCTATTTTCTTGTAGAGTTAGTATTACGCGTGCATTCATGTCTAGCAACAAGCGCCCTCGCACTGAGAGTGTGTTCTCCGGGGATGAAGAGATGCCTGAGCCTGGAATTCCAAGTTTCCGCTCTGAGTCTGAGTCTGACTCTGGGTCTGTAGCTCTCTGCCCAACATCCTCTCACTTCCTGTCATTGGAGAGGTTGCGTGACTTCGCTCTGCACTACCTCATCGACATGGACATCCTGCGTCATGATATCGCTACGTACCGGATCATGACTGCAGGCTTCGTAGCCAGGGATCCTGAGTTCGTCCACCCCAAGTGTTTGAGCGACCTCATCAACATGGTAACGCCCTACCGCATGGCAGTTCCTGCTCTGTTGGAAATCGAAACCATTGCCATCACGATCCCTGTAGGCACGGCAGGTTGCGAGAGGGTGTTCTCTGTGATGAGAAGGGTGAAGACATGGCTTCGCTGCCAGACCACGGACGATCGGACCTCGCAATACTTGCGGTGCACCGGAAGCGAGCGAAGGAGCTTGGGGCCGTGTGGTGCAAAGGTTTAAGGAGGATTGGCATAGGGTGGACATATTGCTATAATTATATAATTTTAGTTGTTTTCATGTTTGCAGTTGTTAGCCGACAAATCCGGTCCCAAGAGATCTCTGTTAAACTTAAGTGAGTAAATTATATATATGGCCCCTCGGCCGCCACCGTTGGCGGGGGGGGCAGAAGCCCTGAGTGGGGGGGGCCATGGCCCCCTCTGGCCCCCCTTTAGTTACGCCCCTGAACATAAGTCCACTAGGGATGTCCGGAATCAGCACTTTTGCTGTCACCTATTATAGTTAATGGATCTATATTTGTAATTTATCTTTATTCAGTTTAGTTCGTTCAGTTCAATTCGTTCAATCCGTTCAATTCAGTTCGTTCAGTTCGTTCAATTGCCATTCGGAAACCGTTGACGTTCGTTCAGTTCGTTCACCGTGAATCCCTTAGAAGCCCTGCGTTCAGTTCGTTCAGTTCAAGTTCAATAAATTCGTTCGTGAACCTTTCATTCCCTGACGTGTACTCATATATGGTAATTAATACTAATTATGAAATAGAGATTTGAAGTAGAGATTAAGTGAAAATTAGCTAAATAAGCCACAAGAACGGTCATTAAACTGACTGGGCAACATGTACATCGTCAAACAGCACTTTTAAGATTTAAAATAAAATCTAACTATACATTTCAAAAAATACAAAATATATGGTTTGATAACAATAGTATAATTATTTACTTACATTGACGTTGAAAAGAATTTTAGTGAAAGTAATGACATAATTTGTTACTGTAGTTAGTTTTTAACAAGAAAAATGCATTAGGATAAAAACGGCAAAGTTAGATTCTCAAATTATCTAAAAAATTAACATTTATTAAACATCATTGCCATATATGGGTATGCATATTTGATTACGTCATTGTGGTTAAATCCGATGTGCAATCATTCTCAAAAGTATTTTAGATGTTTCTGGCGTATTTGAAAACCTAAGTTTAGTTTATTCCATGACGATAGATAATTCATTTTAAGAGCAATTAGAAAGTAAACACTGGCCTGGAAATAAATCAGCAAATACTTGACTTATCTAGCCGTATTATATAGTAGGCCATGGTCGGACATAATATTTTTGGAACTCCTGCCAATTTTTGTTTCCCACCCAGATATTCTCGTGTCCAAACGCATCCTAAATAGCACTAAATATTGTATCCTAGATTGCATAGGCGTAGAATACTGGGAGGCAAGGGGGGCGCCCACCCCCATATTTTCAACCTGGGGGGGCGGCTCGTAGGACCTCCCCCCCCACTTTTCGGAGCTATCATACCCAATTTTGTGGTCATTACTTCTAGTTAGGATGCGGATCTTGTGGTCATGTGGTTATATTATATTCAAATTAGGTTACCTAATTAAGAGAAATCTAACTATGCGAATCACGATTAATTTACTAACTAGTAACAACTAAGAATTCAATGTTTGTGTTTGCAATCTAATTAATGAAACCTTTAAAAGTGTTATTTAGTAAGTTCTATTAAATTTAGAAACATATGATTATCTCTGTTTTCATAAACAGTGTGTGACTTTGAGTATATATATATTAACCATTTGTGATTTTACAAAAAGAATAACTTATAATGCCCGAAAAGAGAGCCAGAGAAGAACAGACAGATATCACACTATTCCTCAACAAAAAACCTATGACTTCGTATGTAGCTGAACCAACAACTTTAATTGTAGAGGAGAATGAGCTAATAGAATTGTCTATTCCTGAAAGACAGTCGATCCAATAATTACCTAAACCCACGCCAAAGGCCGAAAGCGGTCATTCGATTCAGACGGTTTGGTTCGAGGAGTTTCCTGGCTAAAACTTGCGGAAAATTCGAAATCATTATATTGTTTAGCTGTCATTAGGCATTCGAGAAACGTCTTCTAAAACCTGCAGACATGATCAGGGTTGGGGCCGATTACGATTACAATCGTAATCGATTGTAATCGATTGCACATTTCGCTGAATCGTAATCGTAATCATAATCAGATGATTCTATTAGAGTGTAATCATATCGTAATCGTAATCATGCTATTTTATTAGCGTATTATCTTTGAAATTAAGGATATATTATCAATTCGTAGGATTGCACCTGCGAAAGTGCTTTTATTCAATAACAGTCACATTAATTTGAATTCCATCATAATATATACTGTAACAGTGAAATTGACACTTTTAATTATTGTTAGTACTTTTAGATTCGAATTTATCAGACTTGGCCAGACCGCATTTAGTATACATTTTGGGTTATTTTCATAATTGTAATCATAACAAGTTTATAGTAATTCTAATCGTAATCGTAATCACAAATAAATTATACAACGTAATCGTAATCGTAATCATAATCGTTTAAAAAATATAATTCGTAATCGTAATCGTTTCGTAATCATCTGAAAGTAATCGGCCCCAACCCTGGACATGATCACTTGTACACATACTTCTTTCCCATGGAAGGAGCATGTTTCAGGATGGAGTAATTTCAAGAAGGGTCGTGATGGTATCAGGAAGCATAATGAAAGCGATATACACCGCATTGCTGAATTTGCTATAAACCTCGCTAGGAATGCTGCAAAACATAAAGTTATATTGGACTCAGGAACGAATAGTGAATTTGAGCTCAATAGAATGGGACTTAGAGCTGTATTCGAAAGTATTAGGTTGTGCGGACATCAGGGTCTGGCTTTACGTAGACATCGTGATGAAAACAACACTGCAAACTTTAACTGCATAGTTAACTTGATTGGAAAATTTAATATAATGGTCAATCAGTATCTGACGGCTGAGAGTTAAATGAAGTACCTTTCTCCAGGAATCCAGAATGAAGTATTGAAATTACTAGGCCATTCTTTACAAAGGAACTTAATTAATCGGATACAGACTGAATCTGTTGGGTTCAATATAGAACCAGTATTTTCAATTATTTTGGACGAAACCACTGACATCAACCGAAAGGAACAAGTTTCATTTTGTATTCCCTTTTGCAATACTGACTTGCAAAGTGAAGAAGTTTTCCTTGGTTTTCACCTCACCAGCCGTACCAATGCTGATAGTCCTCTCCACCTGCTTAAAACCTCGTTGCTGAGTTTTGGCCTTCCATTTACTGGAATACGTGTTCAAGGGTACGATGGTGCTTCAAATATGTCAGGGAAGAATAATGGTCTGCAAGCCAAGGTTACTGCTGAAAATCCAAAGGCTTTGTATTTATATCGTCTTGGTCACCAGCTCAACTTGGTTGTTCAAGATTCGTTTGCATCAATTCCTCAAGTCATGATCTCACTCGAACGAATGAATACGGTCGTTCATTTTATAAAAAATGCACCCAAGAAGTTGGATCGATTTCAGACATTGATGAATTAGATAGAGAATAGAGGTGATTCTCCACAAGACAAACATTTATTACTTCCACTTTGTCCTACGCGTTGGGTTATAAGACTGCCCGCCGTTGACGCGTTCCTAATTCACTATGAAGCAATACTCGAGTTTCTTGAGGTTATAGTAAACGATCGTAGTGAGCCAGGAAAGAGTAGGGGGGAAGCTGAGTCATATTTACATGGTCTTGAGCCTTTTCAGAATTACTTCAACCTACGAGTTATCCAGAGGCTTTTGCAAGTTGTTCATCCTATCCACGTAGAATGCCAGGGAAGAAAAGCGACAACCGGCGAGGTCAGTTCATGGGTAAATACATTAATTTTAACCCTAACCGTCGATGGTCAGGATAAAGAAAATGCTGAGGCGCTCTACGAAAGTGTAAAGACTGTAACAATCCAGGAGCTACGCTTGGACCTGCCGAAATTTGCTAGTGCAAACCGCATTGCTCGCTCTTCTGGGACTGTTGGAGCTGCATTACAGGTTACCGAGGAACTAGTAAAGACATTTTATACCGTACTTTACTCTTTGGTGATGGAAACTGGTGCGACAGCACTTCTAGATAGGTATTCCAAGAACGATCTCGATGTTGTCGAATTATTGAGACGAGGTTTGGAGGACAACTGCATGGCAGACTCAGAGCTGAACACATTGGCTAAGTTCTATGCTGGGGAAATCAAGCTGGATAACCTCCGCTTTGAGGTGAAATATCTGGTTCGCCCGATGTAAAGCAATGCAGGACCAGCATTCGATTGCAACATTGAGGGAAAAGCTAGTCGAAGAGGATGCACTTAAGATAATGATCCCTAATATGCATATGCTTTGCGTCATATATGTTTGTCTTCCCGTTACTACTTGCGAGGCGGAGAAATCTTTTAGCATGCTAAGACGAATCCATACCTTCATGCGAAATTCTCAATCTCAAGAGAGGTTAAATAATTGTTCAATTTTGGCCATCCATAAGGAGTTAACACATTCAATGGAATTGAGCCACTCATTGAGGAGTTCATTGATTCGACTGTTCAAAGGAGAAACAAGTTTGGACCAAATCCCCAATCGATTCTTATTTATGATATTGTTTTCTAAATCAACTATTCAATTAAACAATCGGGTATTTATTAACACAATTAATGATATAATATAGATGAAAACAGTTTTAATATCTAACCTCGCCCCATGGGCGTAAACTTCGTCAAAACACCCATGGTGCCTCGACACATTGTTCTTCCCCTAATTATATATTTTCTGAATAACTATTTCATTTTGTGTTAATGTGTCTTAATTTTTTGTTTAGGAAACCACGACAACTTCGGTTAAATGGACACGAGATTTAGAAATAGTAAATTTAATCAAATGAAAATAGTACAAGCAAAACTAAATGAAAAATAAGTAGGGAAACAAAGAAAAAAATAGTTCAACTAAAATAAATGAAAAAAAATTAAAGAATTAAAAAATACATGTGAGAATGAATGAATGAAGAAAAAGAGGTTAAAAGGTCACGAAGCGGTTAAAGGGACATGAAGCAGTTAAAGGGACATGCAGCAGTTAAAGGGACACGAAGCGGTTAAACGGACATGTAGCGGTTAAACGGACATGAAACGATTAAAGGGACATTAAGCGAATAAAGGGACATTAAGCGAATAAAGGGACACGAAGCGGTTAAAGGGACACGAATTTGTTAAAGGGACACGAAGCGGTTAAACGGACATGTAGCGGTTAAAGGGACACGAAGCGGTTAAAGGGACACGAAGCGGTTAAAGGGACATGAAGCGGTTAAAGGGACTTTATGTGGTTAAAAGGACACGGACTGTTTTACTCGTCGTAGTAATTTTGTTTAAAATTTTTGCATTTACTATTTTTTACCCATCCATTTAAACCTATATTTATCTTCCTATTCCATTTTGCATGCATTTTCTTATCTATATTCATTTCAAATACTATTTTTTCTGGCGTCCTTTTGACTCAAGTTGTCGTGGTTTATAGTAGAAAAAATTATTTAGCCGCCATCTGCTAAAGTAAGTTTGTGGGGCCATGAACTACTATAGATAAGGACTGGAAACGACAATAAAAAATGGACCATGGATGAACTAGAAGTGCATTCGATATGTTTGCCTATTACAATTGGTAATGAACTTTACACATGAATTATGTTGTTTTTACCTGGATTTGACTCTGTAAACTAAGTATGTAATATTGTCATATATTTGACATCCATTCATTGTAGAAATAAGTTATCCATTAACATACAAGCAATATTATAAGTACTCAAATAACAAAATGTGAAATGAAAACAGAATTACTATGCACAGTATTTGTTATTAAATAATTGATTTCAATTTTCTTCCGAATATCTTTAGGTAATGTGCATTTAGTGGATATTAGTACTGAATATCCTCCGAACTCTACAACTATGAGAGATATTCCTTTAAGCAAGATTTATCAACGAATACGTTTTGAGCTAGTCGAATTCGCACTTTTCTAGAAGGCGGGGGATATGATTGTTTTTAAAAGCTTGATTTTAATCAAACTTGATTGATATCTCCAACAATACCACAATTGATTCAGTTTCAATATCTGAAGGCCATTTAATAGAATCACGATAAATATATACATATCTTACAAGGTCATATTTCGTAGCCTCTGTAATCTCAATATCCTTGTTTCAGTAAGTAGTTGATCGTTGAATATAATGATGGCAGTTAGTGGTTTCAAGATAATAAGAGCAACCACAACAGATTGGAGAACATGAATGTCGAGGTCGATAGAGCTTAGATCATGAATAACTTCAATATCCTGGTCGCAAGAAAATGAATTACCGTATTTCCCCGAATAAGCGCCCCGGCGCTTATTGTTTTCGTGGGCCAAAATTATCCTGAAATTTTTGTGAAAAATACAGAATATTATATTTAGGTAGGTTCTAATGGTTACCACCAACAGTTACCTACCTAAGTTGCCAAAATCAATGGGATTACATTACAGTGATCAACTAATATGTATAAATTTTATCATACCAATGTCATTTTATTTGACCCGGCGCTTATTCAAGCCCCCGGCGCTTAATCGGGGAAATACGGTATTTCCATCTGTTGTTGAAGAAAGTGTGGATAAATTGATTAAGAAAAATTATAAGTTTAAGCAGAACTGTGGAGTAGATGCAGTGCCGTAGCCACCAATTAAAAGTGGTCAGGTTAGACCGGGCTGGATACAGTACCAACAGGGCCAAGGGTTCAGGTTAACCTGTCCAACCAACTAAAAGTGGTCAGGTTGAAACCTGACCAACCTGACCAGTGGCTACGGCCCTGAGATGGATTTGTCAAATCCATAACTGGGTTTAGGCCAAGTTGACTCTTTAATACTATAGATTAGGTCATGTGATATTAAGCATCGCTCATCATTCAATATAAATCCCAAATAGGTGCTCTATTGGGTAATGGGTATTCTGGAGTTATAGCTGAGAACATTTTCATAACCACAATTAGAGTGAGCTGTGAATTGGTTAATGGTAGAGCAATGCAAGATTGGGAAAAACTATAACTTTTGAAATTTTGTGCGCTAAGTTTATCATCCTTTCCAATTGTTGAACTCCATCGCTCAAGCCATTTACAAACTAATTCAAGAAACCCAAACGCTATGATGTCTAGAATACTCTTCATTCAAACGCACATGTTTAAGAGGAGTATTTATCGTTGAATACGCCAAGTGCTAGATAAATTTCAGAACTAAACTAGTGGACCAACATACATTACTGAGGTAGTGAGCTTACTTTATAGTAGAAAGTCGTTCTTCTTTGTACAATAATCGAATATCATTAAACTTAGCTTCATTCAGTTTAGTAGTCAAATGAGTGAAGGATAGAGTAACGTAACATCAATGATTCAATGTCCAAGTTTAGCCAATTGTTTCTTATCAACTTTATTGTGTCCAAATCAAACAATATATAGGCCTCTCTCTGGACAAGTTGGGTGTGGAACTTGAGGAAGTAATGTATTCTTCCGCTCTAAGGTTGTGGATACAAATAATATCTTGTATTCTTGGAGATATCAGTCCATGGAGAGCTCTACTCCATTTGGCTTTGATATCACGTGAAACTTCGGCAATCTGAAAACAGTGGTACTAAGGTAACCTCTGTAATTTGTCTTCCAAATACAGAACGTGTGCTAAGTATAACAACGCGTTTGACTCATATAAACTAGTTAATATAGAAAAAGTAAAGAAATAAGGAGTAAATGCATAAAAGAATTGGGTAACAATTATCGCTTACAAAATCCCGTACAAAATTTACATTCATACACATAATACAAAAACAAATATATATACTCAAATATAGTTTCAATATTTATGGGTCATTAATAATACCTTAATTCTAGACACTTAAAATGCATTTCCAGTCCATTTTTAGTGTCGAATCCAGCTAAAACAACATAATTCATGTGTAAAGTTCATAACCTATTGCAATAGGCAAAAATATCGAATGCACTTCTAGCTCGTCCATGGTCCAATTTTTTATAGTCATTTCCAGTCCTTATCTATAGTAGTTCATGGTGGGGCTAATTTAGGGTGGGAAATGCTAGGGTACCAGATACCGTTGGCACCATGGCATCACAGCCGCCAGGGTGCCAGGCACCCGCCGCACACCCCAAGTTACGCCCCTGCCTCGCCCCCCATATTTTTTCGATTTTGAGTGAAATTATACGCCCATGCTAGATTGTATTTATTGTATTTATTCAATGAAGTTATAATAAATACAATATATGAACAATTAAGCCATTCTTCCTGGTTTGAATTCGAAAAATCGCCGCTCACCTTCTCCAGCAGTTTCTTGCAATAAATTTGAGTGTATTTTCTCATCCCGCACACAGAAATCTCGACCAAAAATTATTCGATTTTTTAAAACTAAACGGTTTTGGAAAGCTCTCGTTGATTATAACAAACTGAGCGGTAGTTATTCTTGCTTTTATAAATAGTTTCAATTTAAATTGAAAGAGAATGTAGAAATTCAATAATTGCAGATTGGGTCATGTTGATGGAGCACTAAAATTTATGAAATTTAGATATCCGAATTTTGTCCCGCTTCTATTACAGTAGATGTCGGATATAAGCACACCGTTTATAAAAACATATCGGTTATAAAACCATATCGATATAACAACACTATGTTCGAAAACGGTTGCCATAACAGTCGAAATCGGATTATTTTGTCCAATTCTTTTCATGGATAATTCGACAAAATAATCCGAGAAGACAAATAAACCCGGTGGGATATCCATGCTAAATGGTATATATATCATAATTTCCTCGAATATTAGGACAATATAGTTCGATAAAACAAAATAATCCGATTTCGACTGTACCCTATATAATTTATGTCGTTTATACATAGGCGCCGGGGCATGCATTCTGGGATGGCTATTCCATCCCAGGTATTGGACTGAGATGGCTATTCCATCCCCGGAATTGGACTGAGATGGCTAGACTATCCCATTAATTGAAATGGGATGGCTAATGACCATCCCTGGAATCATCAAACCTCGGTGCCTATGGTTATAAGAACAGGCCGGTTATAAGCACATCAAGTGCAGTTCCCGACGATGTGCCTATAACCGGCATCCACTGTACTAATTAACTCTTTGTGCATGATTTCCAGGAGTTTTTACACTTTGCAATAAGTTTATTATTGATCATTATTGAAAATATTCAGTCGAATTTTCCTACTGAAAACTCTTTTGTCTCAAATTGGCATTTTTGGCTAATAACTCAATGATACGAGGTCTCACTGAAAATTTGGATTAGTTTCGATAAAAATTGAAAAAGACTTTAGGTTGGGGACTCCTGGATGAAACCCTGTTTGTATTGTATTTAAATAAATTACGAAAATATTTGTTTTTTCTAATTCGCACTCCTGGATGAAACCCTGTTTGTATTGTATTTAAATAAATTACGAAAATATTTGTTTTCTATTTTAATATTTTTGAATGTATTTGACCCACACTGATAGTGATAGTGTTGCAGCGTGTACGCAAGATTAGTGCGCATGCATGCACGCTAGTTTGCATCCATGCACACTAAGTTTCTAGCCTGCATGCATGCACACTAGCGTATATGCACGAAAATCACAATTTTCATATTCGTGCATATTCACTAGCGTATATACACGATAAAGTGTATTTTGATAATGGTTGTCTAATTAACATTTGTTCTAGTTCCGACTTATCTTTCACCAAATTAAGATTTATTGAGCTATTAATTAACTAATAATTGATAACTAATAAAGTAATGAGAATAACTTAAAAATATATAACATACTTTCCAAAACAAATTACATTATTGGATTATTAACGAATCACAACCCAAATGAAGTACTAGTTATAAATGGTAACTTGAGGAAAGTACGCCGAAATGGTCTATAATTTAGGCGCGCCTGCACCAACGATGCAGAAAATAAAACATGGGTTAGTAAATATCCTCTCTCAAATAACAACACATTGAAATGAACGACTTAGTTGTGAACAATTTACAAGAATAAGGTTAACTTATTTATAATTTATATTACTGGTTTTTTTAAGGAGGGAAAGGATGCGAATCGGCCGTTAATTGGCGAAGGGCTCGTAGAATTAATAAATACAAATTATTTCTAATAACATACAACCATTAGCAAAAGAGAACCCTTTATCGTGTGTATACGCTAGTGTATATGCACGAATATGAAAACAGTGATTTTCGTGCATATACGCTAGTGTGCATGTATGCAGGCTAGAAACATGGTGTACATGCATGCACACTAGCGTACATGCATGCGCACTATTCTTGCATACACGCTGCAACAATAGTTCATAACTGAATGATTATCTTCTCAAACCTAATGTTCCGGATGAGTCAAATCCTCTATACTTTTTGGAGATATCATGAAATCATATGCCCCAAACTTGCACTCTTAGCGTTGAAATATCTATCTATTCTATCTTCATTTGCTCCACCTGAACTTCTCTTCAGTATTGCAGGACAAGTATCTCGTCTAGATAGGTGTAATCTTTCTGACAGATTACACCTATCTTTTTTTGAAACATTAATGTTTCTTAGTGGTAAAAGAATATCTATTTTCACTCATTGCTTCATATCAGTTTATGTTGTTATTACTTATTTATTCATTTATTATAGTACAGTTAACATCGTACTTGTTTTATACTTGTGCAGTAGTAAAAGTGATTGAAAATTCGTTCGATAGTTGTACCAAATGTACCTAAGTGCTTTTGAAAGTACTTGTACTTTATTATGTAAATTTCAACTGTACTTGTAATTGTACTGAAACTTAAGGAGCACTTCAGGCTCCTACTTAGACATTTACTTAAGGGATGGCAAAATTATGGTTTTCAGGAATATGGGATGGCGAGGATATGACCGCGCGCGGAAGTACGCTGTAAGGTAGGGGGTGCAAGGGATGGCGAGTTATTACCAAGGGATGGCGGGAGCCATCCCTCGCCATCCCTAAATGAAGCCCAGCACTTGGCTTCATGTTATAATACTATCTATTGAATTAATTAAGTAATTTACTCGACAGGAATTAGTTTCTGCACAATAAATGGTTTAATGAAAAACGAATAAATTCGAGATGGGCCGAGATGCAGAAGATAAAAGTTGGGATAGTATATTATAAATATTCTCTTCCAAATAACACCATACTGAAATGAATTAAGTACTAGTGTTTACAAACCACAGGTTAACTTAACTTATTTCATATACGTAATAGTTTTTTTTGAAGAGGTATGGCCGTTAATTGTGTCGCGTAGTTCCTTAACATGAAGGAACGAAGGTCGCCAAGGAAACAATTGTGAGAGTGATCCGTCGCAAAGCCACCGCGACCAAAGGGCTCGTATTTTTAAATATTGATATGTAGTCCTGTTTTTTACCTCTAACGGCTCATTAAATTTATATTTACGAAATGATGATGTAATTTGTAAAATTAGCGTTCTGGTAGCTTAGATTCTATTAATCAATGGCTGAATTGCAACCGGAGGACAATGAGTCTCTTTTTAATCTTGATTCTGATTTCGAAGTAGAACCTCCAATTTCCTCCAAATTTAATTATAAACCAGTTTCGTCAAATGGAAATAGTTTAGACTCTTTCCACAGTCCTCACAGAGAAACTACTAGTATTCATGATTTTCCCCAATTTTATAATAATAGTAGCACTACTTGTGAGGATTCAGAAACATCAACAATTGTTGAAGATTTCAGCAAGATTGATCAGGCTTTGATGAAGGCCCATCCAAAAGACTTTGAGCTTTTGAAAGTACTCGGTAAAGGGGGTTACGGAAAAGTGTTTCTAGTTCGAAAAATTTCTGGTTTTGACTTCGGGAGAGTTTATGCAATGAAAGTACTTAAAAAAGCACAAATTATTCGTAATAAAAAAGACACTATACATACTAATGCTGAACGTTCTATTTTAGAAGCTATTAACCATCCTTTCATTGTAAACCTTCATTACGCTTTTCAGACAGATGGAAAACTATATTTGATATTGGAATATCTTTCTGGTGGTGAATTATTTGCATTACTAGAGAAAGAAGGTATCTTTCTTGAAGATATAGCCAGTTTTTACCTTGCTCAGATTACACTTGCTCTTGAACATTTACATTTTCATGGTATAATTTATCGTGATTTAAAACCAGAAAATATTATGTTAAGTGAAAATGGTAACATTGTTCTCACAGATTTTGGAATGAGCAAAGAAGGAATATTAGATGGTTCTTTGACCCACACCTTTTGTGGTACTATAGAATATATGGCACCAGAAATTCTTCAAAAAACTGGACACAATAAATGTGTAGATTGGTGGTCTCTTGGTGCGTTGATGTATGATATGTTAACTGGCGCACCCCCATTTTTAGGAGAAAACCGTAAACAATCAATTGAAAAAATATTGACCGGTAAATTATTACTTCCTCCATATCTATCTCAAATTGCTCGTGATATTCTTAAACGTTTATTGAATAGATCAGTTGTAAAGCGGTTAGGTGCGAGCAAGAGTGACGCTGAAGAAATTAAGTCTCATAGTTTTTTCCATAAAATTGATTGGCATAAACTATTAGCTCTCCAAATTGAACCCCCATTTAAACCAACTATTCGAAGCGAAGACGACTCTAGCAACTTTGATTCTAGGTTTACTAAACAAGAGCCAGTTGATTCTCCTGAAGATTTTTCTATTTCACAATCAGTTAATCAGTTGTTTAAAGGATTTAGTTATGTTTCTCCATTGGTAATAGATGCTTTTATGAACTCAGCTGCTAATGATCTAACGCTACCAATTGCATCTCCTAGAAATTCCAATGTTAGCATCAATTTAACTAGCAACATATCACATAATCCTCCTCCAGAAGGTTTTTCACCATTAAAAATTATTGGCAAACCTTTTACTTTTGTAGATTAAATTACAAATTTGAATGTAGATTTTTTTTGCAAAATATTAGTTCATCTACCTTATTGTGTATTCTTTTCGCCCATAACAGAATAATTTAATCAAGCAGCATAATATTGCACTTTATCTATTAAATCCTTACTGCTTTGGTTTCAATTTCATTATTTCAAAGTAATAATTTGTTAATTAAAATATAGTATTGTTAATGATGCCGTAACTATGCTATTTTCACTGTGCCGACTATACTTTAGTATAATGGCCCAGTATTGAAATCACTGCTTTTATTTTTACTGTGCTGACTATACTTTAGTATAGTGGCCCAGTATTGAAATGACTGCCTTTAATATTATTATTATAATAATACTGTGTCGACTATACTATAGTATAGTGGCCCAGTATTGGAATCACTGCCTTTATTATTATTACTGTGCCGACTATACTATAGTATAGTGGCCCAGTATTGAATTCACTGCCTTTATTACTGTGCCGACTATACTATAGTATAGTGGCCCAGTATTAGAATCACTTCCTTTATTTTATTTATTTTATTTTTACTGTGCCGACTATACTATAGTATAGTGGCCCAGTATTAGAATCACTGCCTTTATTATTACTGTGCCGACTATACTATAGTATAGTGGCCCAGTATTAGAATCACTGCCTTTATTATTATTATTTTTATTATTATTATTATTTCTCCGTAGCAGGTGCCCTGGCCACACCTGTATACATAGAGGGCTGAAACTTGGCATGTAGATTCGGAGTCGACGTCTAATTTGCACCTGGGGTTACGATTTTGTATTAACAAATTTTTGACACATCTTTAACACCTTTCAAAATTTGTCTGGTCCATAACTCAACAAATGTTTTACTAAACCCCCAATTTTTATTTCATATTTGGATTCACCATAAAATTCTGCGTCTGATGGGAGAAGAAAATTTGTTAATATTGGTTTAATTTCTGCCATAAATGGGAGTTGAAATTCCTTTGTTTCTCAACACTTCAATTTCAATAAAACTGTGAAATTTAATTCCATTGTTTAAACTTGTAATAATTATATTGATTTAACTTGTTAAATCTTTCACTATTGTTTCAACTTGCGATAATTAAATTGATTCAACTTATAAATACCAGCTGGCTTCTATTTAATTCTAGTATTACTATACAATGGATTAAATAAAATATAATAATATAAGGAATTTATTGACTAAACTCAAATCACCGTGGATAACATTGCTAAAATACATAACTAATAATATAATTTATTATCAATACATAATGAATGAATGGCATTAAACTCTTGATGGTTTATGATAGAAACTAACTTCAAATTAATCTACCATTCCTTGTGACAACGACCAATTAACAAATGGTTCTTCACACCTTGGGCGTTGATGACTTGGCGGAAAAAAATCCAAAATTGCAGCCTGCGCCGACATCATGTTCCTTTGGAGGCACTATCAATAAACCACCAACAAAATATAGTGCCACCAAGGAACATGCGTCGGCACAGGGTGCAATTTTGGATTTTTATTTTTATTATTATTATTATTTCTCCGTAGCAGGTGCCCTGGCCACACCTGTATACATAGAGGGCTGAAACTTGGCATGTAGATTCGGAGTCGACGTCTAATTTGCACCTGGGGTTACGATTTTGTATTAACAAATTCTTAACACATCTTTAACACCTTTCAAAATTTGTCTGGTCCATAACTCAAAAAATGTTTTACTAAACCCCAAAATTTTATTTCACATTTGGATTCGCCATAAAATTCTGCGTCTGATGGGAGAAGAAATTTTTCAATAAAGGGGTCAATTTCTGCCATAAATTGGGGTTGAAATTTCTTTGTTTACTGACACTTCAATTTCAGTAAAGTGTTAAATCTAATTCTATTGTTTCAACTTGTAATAATTATATTGATTTAACTTGTTAAATCCTACGCTAGTGATTCAACTTGCGATAATTATATTGATTTAACTTATAAATTCCAGCTGGCTTCTATTTAATTTTAGTATTACTATACAATTGATTAAATAAAATAATATAATATAAGGAATTTGTTGACTCAACTCAACCAACCATGGATAACATTGCTAAAATAAATAACTAATAATATAATTTATTATCAATACATAATGAATGAATGGCATTAAACTCAAGATGGTTTATGATAGAAACAAACTTCAAATTTATCTCCCCTCCTTGTGGCTCGGATCAATTAACAAATGGATCATGACACCTTGAGGCGTTGATGACTTGGCGGAAAAAAATCCAAAATTGCAGATGTGCTGACAGCATGTTCTTTTGGAGGCACTATCAATGACCCACCAACAAAATATAGTGCCACCAAAGGAACATGCGTCGGCACAGCTGCAATTTTGGATTTTTTTTTTTTCTCCGTAGCAGGTGCCTTGGCCACACCTGTATACATTGAGGGCTGAAACTTGGCATGTAGCTTCGGAGTGACCGTCTAATTTGCACCTGGGGCTACGATTATTTATCAAATAATTTTAACACCTATTTAAACTAATTATGGCTCATAACATGAAATAATTAATATTGAGCTTGATAAAATTTACATGTACGGATAGAGAATTAAATTCTATACCTTTTGGCAATTCCTTAATGTTCAATTTAGCCTAGTTTGTGCCATATTTGGGGTGCCAATCCCCTGTGTTTCCTCACACTTGAGATTCAGTAAAACTGTTAAATCTAATTCTATTGTTTCAACTTGTAATAATTATATTGATTTAACATGTTAAATCCTACTCTATTGTTTCAACTTGTGATAATTATATTTATTTAACTTGTTAAATCTTACTCTATTGATTCAACTTGCGATAATTATATTGATTGAACTTATAAATTCCAGCTGGCTTCTATTTAATTGTAGTATTACTATACAAGGAATAAATAAAATAATATAATATATGGAATTTGTTGACTCTACTCAACTCACCGTGGATAACATTGCTAAAATAAATAACTGATAATATAATTTATTATCAATACATAATGAATGAATGGCATTAAACTCAAGATGGTTTATGATAGAAACAAACTTAAAATTTATCTACCGTTCCTTGTGACAAGGACCAATTAACAAATGGTTCTTCACACCTTGGGCGTTGATGACTTGGCGAAAAAAAATCAAAAATTGCAGCCTGCGCCGACAGCATGTTCCTTCGGAGGCACTATCAATAAATCACCAACAAAATATAGTGCCACCAAAGGAACATGCGTCGGCACAGGCTGCAATTTTGGATTTTTTTTCTCCGTAGACGGTGCCCTGGCCACACCTATATACATAAAGGCCTGAAACTTGGCATGTAGTTTCGGAGTTAACGTCTAATTTGCACCTGGGGTTACGATTTTTGATTAACAAATTTTTGACACATCTTTAACACCTTTCAAAATTTGTCTGGTCCATAACTCAAAATATGTTTTACTAAACCCCCAAATTTTATTTCACATTTGGTTCACCATAAAATTCTGCGTCTAATGGGAGAAGTAATTTTTTTATAATGGGTTTAATTCATGCCACAAGTGGGGGTTTAAATTTATTTGTTTACTAACACTTCAGTTCAATTAAAAGTGTTAAATCAAATTATATTGTTTCAACTCGTTATTATTATATTGATTCAACTTGTGAGATCGAGTAGGCTTCTAATTTCCAATTGAAAAAAAAGATTATATATTTCATAACAACGACAGATTATGTGATTATATTTACTTCTGCAAGAGTACTCTTCACCAGTTAATACATTGACGTAATTAATTATAATTAATTCAGTCAGTATATGACTTATATAGATGCTCCCAATTTGTTTATTAGGGGTTATCGATTGTGTGGAATTGAAATTTGATAGCCAAATTAATGAATTAATTATTTACGACAAAATAATTAAACTTAATAAATATAAGTTGACATTGAAATTGGTGTTAAATTATAAATAATATAAATAATTATTTATACTAATTAATTAATATCATAAATCTCAGAGATCATAGAAGATAGAAACAAACTTTCAATTTATGAATTGGTCCTTATGGCACGTGCCACCTATACAAGTGGGTCTTGACACCTTGAGGTGATGATGACATCGTTAAAAAATGTGTTTTACAATTTTGTTAATTCGATATTTAAAATGGGTTAGTTGATGTTGGGTGAAGACCCAACACTCACATAAAAAATGCTGAGTCATCAGCTAATATATTCTACTCAAACTTGAATATCTCTAAAATGAAGTGAACTAAATGGAAACTTCCACCACTCTAAGGGTCGATGCCTTTTGAAACACCTTTCTGAAATAATTTAACACTTCATGGTGATGATGACATGGCGAAAAAAAAAATCCAAAATTGCAGCCTGTGCCGACAGCATGTTCCTTTGGAGGCACGGTGTTTCTTCGTAACTAATCGTTTTCTATTTATTTTAAATGTGTAAGAAATTCCAATTTTGTTTTATCTTCAATCGGTTTATTCTAACTATCGGATTTTTCTTACTTTATTTCCATGAAATGAATTGTTTAGAATAAACCGGTTTCGACTGTATAACATTTGATTCTAATTGATAAGATACAATTATAATAATGCAATTCATTTCATTAACACAAATTCTTTGAAGTTAATTATAATTATATTCCCAGCAATGCATCCTACAATTGCATGTGTGAAAATCTAATCGATTGCAATTTTATCAAAGTAATTTACGCGCGCCGTATGTCATAATTATAACATACGTATGTATAATACTAGCTATATTACATCGAGGGAATATATGTACAATTTCAGAATCAATGTTGTATCATAACTTAGATACACAGGAATTCACAATATACTAGTTTAAATTCATAAGCACCCATTGACATTAAAAATGGATAAAAGTGCGAATACACTGGTGTATATACACTTGTAGACAATATAGTCCATAAAGTGCATATACACCGGTGTACATGCATGTACACCAACATTTCAGTGTACATGCCAGGGCCGTGCCACTAATACAAACTGACCAGGTCAAACCTGGGCAGAATTTTCCAGACCAGGTTCTGACCAGGTGACCTGGTCATATGACCAGGTTCTCACTAACTTGCTGAATTTCAAAACAAATATTAAGATAATATTTAAAGTTTAAACTAGTATAATTTTCTAGCGAAACTCAAATGAAGGAAACCATGATATTAACAGTTTAAGAAGTTAATATTATAAAAATTTTTACAATGGGTAGCAATGATGCTTAATCTAGTTAGGTTTGACCTGGGCAGGTATAAAAAGGCTCGCACGGCCCTGCATGCATGTGCACTGGTGTACATGCATGTACACCAAAAGTGCATATACACTGCAACAGTATTACTATACAATGGATTAAATAAAATTAAAATAATATATGAAATTTGTTGACTTTACTCAACTCACCGTGGATAACATTGCTAAAATAAATAACTAATAATATAATTTATTATCAATACATAATAAATGAATGCCATTAAACTCAAGATGGTTTATTATAGAAACAAACTTCAAATTAATCTACCGTTCCTTGTGACTCGAAACAATTAACAAATGGTTCTTGACACCCTGGGCGTTGATGACTTGGCAAAAAAAAATCAAAAATTGCAGCCTGTGCCGACAGCATGTTCCTTTGGAGGCACTATCAATGAACAACCAACAAAATATAGTGCCACCAAAGGAACATGCGTCGGCACAGGCTGCAATTTTGGATTTATTTCCATTTTTCTCCGTAGACGGTGCACTGGCCAGAGCTTGATATTTGATGTGCTAAAACTTGGCATATAGTAGGTGCGGTGTTACCGTCTAATCTGCACCTGGGGTTACGATTTTTGATTAACAAATTTTGGACACATTTTTAACACCTTTCAAAGATTTTCTGGTCCATAACTCAAAAAATGTTATACTAAACCCCCACTTTTTATTACACCATTGGATTCACCATAAGATTCTGCGTCTAATGGGGGAAGACAAATTTTTATAATGGGTTTAATTCATGCCACTGGTGGGGGTTGAAATTTCTTTGTTTACTCACACTTCAATTTCAGGAAAACTGTTAAATCTAATTCTATTGTTTCAACTTGTAATAATTATATTGATTTGACTTGTTTAATCTTTTTCTATTGTTTCAACTTGGGATAAATATATTGATTTAACTTGTGAATTCGAGCTGGCTTCTATTTAATTGTAGTATTACTATACAATGGATTAAATTAAATTAATTAAATAAGGAATTTGTTGAATTTCCTCAACTCACCGTGGATAACATTGCTGAAATAAATAACTAATAATATTGATTATTATCAATATATAATGAATGAAAGCCATTAAACTCAAGATGGTTTATGAAAGAAACAAACTTCAAATTTATCTACCGTTCCTTGTGACTAGGTCCAATTAACAATGGTTCTTGACGCCTTGAGGCGTTGATTGACTTGGTAAAAAAAATCCAAAATTGCAGCCTGTGCCGACAGCATATTCCTTTGGAGGCACTATCAATAAACCACAATCAAAATATAGTGCCACCAAAGGAACATGCGTCGGCACAGGCTGCAATTTTGGATTTTTTTAGACGCCCGCAGGTGGCTATTATTTGAGCTAGGCTACTATTTTCTATTTCAGGATATGTAAAGGCCATTAACCTGTTAACTAACTCACCACAAGCGGTACTCTGACTGTTCTAAGTTAATTTATTCCCGGATTTCCTAGTTGCCTACTTATATATCTATATCTAAGTAGGTAGTAGGAAATCCGGGAATAAATTTTATCATAGAGTTTAGTATAGGGTTACCAACACGACTCAGTTGATTTCCAGGAGGATCTTTTCCCGAATTTGCTTGCACAAAAATACGGAGATTTTTACCTTAGTGATGTCAAAAAGGTAAGAAAAATGTAAGAATGAAATTTTTTCTTTATGATTTGGATAGATAGCATGTCAAAGGGTAGTTTGGAGTATTGAAATATTTCAATGATTTACTAGTAATCGAGTACCGTATCACCTTAAGGAGATAGGCCCGCCGATTTGTCAATCAAACGCTGGTTCCAAATAATCTATGATAAATACTTCTCGCTGTACCTTGACATGGTTTCTATCCAAATCCGAAAGAAAAATTCGATTCGGACATTTTTTTCACCTTTTTGACGTCATTATAGGTCAAAATCATCTTCTTATAGAATAATATGGCCATAGAGGGGTAAATAATTGTAAATTCATGAAAAACGATAAATTTAGTTTAACCCTTCCTAACTATACTTTGACATGCTATCTATCCAAATCCAAAAGAAAAATTTGATTCGGACATTTTTTTAACCTTTTTGACGTCACCAAAGGTCAAAATCACCGTCATTTTGTACAAATACATTCCGTTAGAATTTCCTGAGAGTGACCTTTGTATTCTTATGTTTATCTCAAAAAGTATAAGTCGTAGAGAAAAAAATTATCCCTCAAAAATGATCCTTGTCAGTTGTTCTTGGGATTATGCCGTGTCGATTTTCAACTTTAATACAAAGTTATAGAGTTAATAATTATATAATGCCAAATTTCTGATAAAATCGAGTGAATATTTGAAAATCTATAGAAAAAAAGAATCAAATCGATATCGCAAATTCTGTGTGGCATAATCCCTTGTACTAATGTAGTAGAGTTACACTTGCACTGTAATAGAACTTGCGCCAAATAGAGTTAATAGCTAGAATTTAGAATGACTAGTATGGATTCACTATTAGGCTAAACTTTGACTATGAATATCTAATTCAAATTTTTCGATTTTTGAAATTCTGAGCATCTACGTCCTTCTTAGAATTACTTGTACTGTTCAAAAATACAATAATATTTGGGGGTCATCGGGTGTCGAAAATCGGCGGGTCTATCTCCTTAATAAGAATCGACCTCAGTTTACAAAATCCATGAATTTGGACATCAACAATATATTTATAACATTTTAGTGTTTTAAAAACTCCCGGATTGAATTTGCTGATTTCCGGGAGACTCGGTCTGATTCCGGGAGTCTCGGCAACACTAGTCTAGTACTATTACTAGTATTACTAGTCTAATACTATTACGAGAAATGCTAAATCTATCTGTAGGTATATTTAGCATTTATTCGCTTGATTAACTTTAAACCCCTTAGAAGGACGATTATTCGAGTAAATACGGTATTTAGATCATATAACAAGGTACGTTTTCTTTGTAAAAGAAAGTAAATCAAGTTAACTTATCTCAACCTGCAACTTACTGTGTGTTGACTATTACTTTATATGCTACAAAAATATATTTCCTCGCATTGTGCATTTTTATGTTCAGCTGTGTATGTACTGTATCAGTCTGTATCAGTGCTCGACAAATTAGGTGGTTTGGTGGCGTTAGCCACCAAAAATCTTTCTTAAGCCACCAAATTTAAACTTTGGTGGCTTAACTAATCCACCATTAAATGTGAAATTATTTGATGTTGTGTAGATAACATTGTTCGTTGAATTATTGGTTATGGATATTAGTGTTGTTTACGGCATCGGAAGTTTGTCAAGACTTCAGTGGTTTGTTAAACCGGCCGTTGATTATTCTTTAGCCACCAGAAAAAATGAGGTGGTGGCTTAATTAGCCACCATCTAAATTTCATTTTGTCGAGCACTGGTCTGTATGTGACACAGTAACAGGCATGGGCTTAGTAAATCGAAATTTAAGTGCAAGTTCACAAAATATGGTAATAAGTTTATTGACGAAATTTATCCCGTGTATCTGGTTTTCCCAGTATGTCACAGGGATTATAATTTTAGGCGCCATTACCGTTAAGCTACTGGTGACGGCTGAGACACATCGCCCAAGTTTGTTCCGTGTTCAGTCCTAAATTATTTTATAAATTTTCTAATTCGATGTACCTTCCCAATTTTACATATTCAACCTAAGTCCGGCCAGTTCTTTAAATTGGCAAGTCTCAGATTCGAATTCTTTAATATAAGCTACTTATATAATACTTGTCGTCTAAAAGTTTTCGGGATAATTATGATGTCATTTATTTCATTGAAATTTAAAATTTAATTTATAGTACAAATGTAAATGAATACGAATGGTTCAGGTAGTGCTTAACCTGGATCCACCAAAAAGTAAATTCTGGCCGGAATCGGATCTAAGACCCGCTGCATTCTAGTATAAACCATGTCCAATATCGGGACAATATATAATTACTATTAATTAGATCCAAGTTAACTACAGTGGTGTGTGCGTAAATAGCAATTCGCGAAAATTTGCTTGCTAATAGGTGAACTTGCTATCAAGGAAACTGAATTGACATTTAATGGTCGCTTGGGTAGTGGAAATATTTTGCTAATAGAGCAATATTGCGAATAGGCGTACACCAATGTATTCTATTGAGAATAGCAAATAATTATAATAATACATTAATTAATACATTTTCTTTGTAGAAATATTCAATTATTTGTCGCTCGATGGATTGTAGGATCTGCTGTAATATTTGATCCATTTCCTATTCTCAACGGATTAGCATTGCTAATTATAACCAATACTTGTTCTATATTGGTCACATTCATTATCGATATTGTGGGAACCCAAATTCAATAATTGTAAAGATAAATTAATTATTTACGAAGTTTATAGAGTAATTCTTTAATATATCGTTATTCGTGGTTTCGTCAATCTATGTTCTATGTTTAAAAACTTTCCAATAGTTCCATGAAGTCGTTTCAACTTAAACAACATCTTGAAAACATTCAACTTGATTACAAAGTTAAAAGTTGTCAGTTATTTTTAACAAATTCAGGAAGTTTCAAAAGAGCTAAACTAGAATCCAGTGGAACTTTTCATCAAACATCCCGAGCTATAGTTCACACATATACCATTTCGTGCCATATTGCAATGAATAAAACCTCGTACAATAGAAGAAACTCTGAAAAATATACATGTTTTTGTGGTCCGAGCCGATATCGCCCAACAAAAGAGCCTACACAAAATAAGAGAAGTATCTTTGTAAATTTTATAGTCAAATTACGGATGTGTGATATAGCAGATCATATCAAGAACCGTGTTCTGTTGAAAAACACTTTAACACACCTCACCATTTAACTGAATAAGTCAACAAGGTTGCCCCAGTGGCGGATGTAGCATAACGTATACAGTTGTGTCTTGGGGATATTCGGATACACTTTTGGACATGGTTTTGTATAGATTCGAGAGATCGTAAACACAATTCCTACCTAAACTAGCCAATGCAATAGTAGCTAACTATAACACATTGTAATTATGATTAATTTATTGTGTCATTACAGGGCCGTGTGAGCCCATTGATACCTGCCCAAGTCAAACCTAACTAGAGTAAGCATCATTGCTATCCATGGTAAAAAATTATTCTATTATTAATGCACAGTAAATTTGATAAATGATCTGAAATATATATTCAGCGCCAAATATTGAATAGCTAATAATTATAAAACTAACAAAGCGATATATTATAATCAATTTAATTATATGTATTTAGTAAATAGACCTAATATCTAGATTTTAGAAGGAGTCCACTTTTTTCAGTACATTATACGTATATTCTTTATTGAGTTTACTTATCCACCGATCATCAGCGTTTGTATTAAATAACCTCGCTACTTTCTACCGATTGTTTTTTATGTGTATAAAAAATACCATAGGTAGAAACTAGCCAGGTTATTTAATACAAACGCCGATGATCGGTGGATAAGTAAATTCTTCTGTATTTAATTAATACTACTCATAACAATATAATTCGATTTGATCAGGTCTGGAAAAATTTTGCCCAGGTTTGACCTGGTCAGTTTGTATAGTGGCACGGCTCTGGTCATTAAGAAACAACTATTTTCCACTGTATTTTGAGTCTAAAATTTAATAAAATGCTTAGTAATCAAAAGGAAGGAATATTCGAATAATCGTAAAATAGTTCGTTCGTTTAGTAATCTTGTCTCAAGTCTTACATTAACTCCTCAGTAAGCAATAGTTTAGTTTAATGTGTGAAATTCAGTGTATTAGTTTCCTCACGAAATTAGATGTCTCCTGTGAAGAGGAATTTCTCTCCTTCCATAAGAGAATCTCGATGTTTCGGAGGAAATTTTCTTTGTAAGTGCATTGATCAGCGAGTTAAGCTATCTTCTTTTACAAAAAATCTAGAAAGGTATATGTTCCAAAAGGTTCAGAGTTGTGACTTAAGGGGTGAGTGATTTATCGGGCCTATCAGACAAAGTCTTTTCCCGATTTGTTAAAAATCTTTGTGGCATTTCAACTCGAAGCGATACGGTAAAAATCTAGTAAAATTGGCATATGTATATAAGTGAAAAAAATTCATTTTTCACTTTAGTTCTTATTCCATTTAGGTCTTCTTCCTACGTCAGGGCTTTTAGGCCTTATTCCTACTTCGACTTTTGCCTACTTTTGCCATTTTGGTTTTTCCTCTTCAAAGTTAGGTGTTATTCCTACTTTGAATTCAGGTCTTATCCGCGCCCATATATACATATTTGTTTGCGTTTAGTACGAGATATTACGAGCCCTTCCCTTCTGTCGCTTCTCGACGGATCACTCACAAAGGTTGCTTCGCAAACTTTGTTCGTTCGTATATTTCTTCGCAACACAATTACCCCCGGTTCGCGTCCTTTTCCTCAAAATATCATCAGGGTTGGGTTCAAGTACATTTGAAAGTACTTAAGTACAAGTACTACTACTACTTTTCAGATATTCAAGTACAATACAAGTACAAGTACAGGTAAACTTAAAGTACTTAATTAAGTACAAGTACAATGAAAAAATTAGGAAAATACTTAAGTACAAGTACAAGTACTTCCCAAGCTCTTATGATAATCTCTAGTACTTATAGTAGAAATTGCTAAATACATCTATCTGTATATTAAAAGCGGAATTGTTGTGTTTGTTTGTGTGTGTGTGTTTGTCCAGAATTAATTGGAAAGACTACGAGTCCCAGAAAGCTGAAAATTTGTGCATAGGGGTAATTTTGTACTGCGACAACGATCTATTGGTTTTCTAAGCGAAATAACGGGATTATGACGTCAGAAACACACATATTTGGGAATAACTCTTTCAGTTTTTATCCGATTCGCCCACAATTTTAGATAGCAAGACAACATGAAATGAGACACACGTATACCGATTTATGGGATTGTGACGTCACGTAGGAACTAATTTGGATTCAGCTCTTACATTTTTGATTCAATCGTCAAACAATTTTGTCACGTTATAAAACAGAATGTGTTGCATGTCTCTAGAAATTTTTATAATTTTCGCATTTAATCTGAGCCAGGCAATAACAAAAATGGAACCTACAATTGCTGCGTCATTGCACATATTGAGGTTTGATGATTTAATCTCACCTACATTATTTCCGAAATTGCATACTTGATTAATCCAGTTTGGCTTCCATCAGTTTATTTCTATTCGTGATGTATTTAGCTTACGTCAATCACATAAGCATAATATTACTATCAAAGTAATTCAACTATTTACAAACAATTTACTACTATGCTGTTAAAATCCTGGGTTAGTAAATAACATGAATGAATTAATTAATTACTTGACATACTGGGGTCCCAAATAGCAGCATACTGAATTGAGTACGTGTAATTTACCAGTCACAGGCTTAACTTATTTAATATGAGTTATATTTGAGGAGAGTAAGGCCGCGAAGCGGCCGTTAATTGTTTTGCGTAGTGTCTAATACGAACGAACAAAGGACGCGAAGCGACCTTTGTGAGAGAGTGATCCGTCGCGAAGCGACCGAGACCGAAGGGCTCGTATTATTAAATTTCGATTGTTGTTTGTGTGTTTGTCCGGATTATATTAAAGTGATGGGGGAATAGAAACCGCAATTAATATTGGGATATAAACTAACTTTCAAATGTTATAATAGGTAAACAAGTATGCTGAACACGAATTTCGCATTTATAAATTTATAATATGAATATTTGTTGTTGTTGTTTACACAAAAATAGGTAAACAAATTAATGAAATTCAAAATCAACCTAGAAGTTAGCTTCCAACGGGTATTATAGGTAAACAAGTATGCCGAACACGAATTTCGCGTTTATAAATTTCTCATATGAATATTTGTTGTTGTTGTTTACACAAAATAGGTAAACAAATTAATGAAAATTCAAAATCAACCTAGAAGTTAGTTTTTAACGAGTATTATATTATAGGTAAACAAGTATGCTGAACACGATTTTCGCGGTTAAAATTTTCTAATATGAATATTTGTTTTTGTTTACAAAAAATAGGTAAACAAATTAATAAAATTCAGAATCAACCTAGAAGTTAGTTTTTAACGAGTATTATTGGTAAACAAGTATGCTGAACACGATTTTCGCGGTTAAAATTTTCTAATATGAATATTTGTTGTTGTTGTTTACACAAAATAGGTAAACAAATTAATGAAAATTCATGAATCAATCTAGAAGTTAGTTTTCAACGGGTATTATAGGTAAACAAGTATGCTGAACACCAATTTAGCGTTTAAATTTTATAATATGAATATTTGTTGTTGTTGTTCAGGGGCGTATACTCGGGATGGGGATTGCCCGGATTGGTAGGGCCATTTATGCTAACTTGCATCATACTTAATAGAAGATGATGGCTCTTGACAAATTATTGGTAGGTCCATGGCCTCACCAACCCTACCGGAGCCTACGCCTATGTTGTTTACTTAAAATAGCTAAACAATTTAATGAAAATTCAAAATCAACCTAGAAGTTAACTTTCAATAGGTATTATAAGTAAACAAGTGTGCTGAACACGAATTTCGCATTTATAAAATTCTAATATGAGTATTTGTTGTTGTTGTTGTTTACACAAATAGGTAAACAAATTAATGAAAATTAGATAGCTATCTACCATTTCCATGGTAGAAAATGTGAGTAGTAAGGCCGCTCAGCGGCCGTTAACTTGAGGTGCGTAGCACCGATCTGTCGCAAAGCGACCGAGACCGAAGGGCTCGTAGTTTATATAGTATCATCCAAATTTATTTAATTGATTTAGCAGTGCAGTAGTCCTTGACAAGAACACAATTCCTAATATACTAAGTATTAAGTAACACTACTTTATTTGAGATGGGATTTGAGGAACATCAATGATGTGTGTTGGAAATATATTTAATGATAAGAAAGTCACGAGTAACAAGTACTCAAGTACAAGTGCAAGTACTTTAGAAAATTGAGGAAAGTAATCAAGTACAAGTACAACGGAAAAATGGTGAAAGTACTTAAGTACAAGTACAAGTACACAAAAAATGTACTTAATTACAGAAGTACTTAAGTAAATTGTACTTGAACCCAACCCTGAATATCATTCATTTTCAATATGTTTACCTGTGACTTGTTAGTTACACTTACTCATAGCCTACTCAATTTCAGGCCTAACAGTAACCTTGAAAATGTGGACCTAGCCTAGGGATGTACTAATAGATCGTAATATTTAACTAACCAACCCATATTTCTATTTATAATGAACCACATTTTTTAGCTACTAAATGGTAACTTTTTATTTTTTTATGATTATTAGCCTCTCTTTATTTATTTTTTTGACCATTTCCATAGCTGCCAAGTGACCCGCATTTGAGCATCGAAACCCGCTGACCCGGATTGGATAAATTATTTTCAGGAGCCCAATTCTATAAAACGAGATCAGTATTAAGACTAAGCACGCTTAAAACACCCAAATAGTTCCCTTTTTTTTCATTTTAGTTACACTTATCCAGTAAATAGGTTGTAAGACTTGTCTTTTTCTATAGAAACTACCAGAAATATGCCAAAAAGGCTCCAAAACGAGTCCACACTCCCTAAAATGTATGTAGCCAGGGGTGGGTGACCCGCTTGGACCATCTCAAACTTGGGAGGTATTATTTTATTGTCTCTTACGGTTCCTATTCACTTCTAACTATTAGATTCGTTTCCATTATCCCCATTAGTTGCTCAGCCATCGGATGCTGAAGTAACTACAGCCCAGAAGATAGAGTTCCTATCAGTGGCGTAGCCAGGGGGGGCCAAGGGGGCCATGCCCCCCCCCCCCCCCGAAATATTTGCTCATTAGTTACAATTATGTATATATATATCCAAATTAGTGGAAAACCCAAGGGACTATGGGGTTGGAACTACCTTGGCCCCTCCCGAATAAAAACAAATACTTATATGAAGCTGAGTTACTGGTAACTGAAGTAGGTTTTTATTTATGTCTAAATATCATTTCTGAGCTTATGGGTCTTTTAGAATTGAAACACTTCCTTATATGGCAGTTCAGTTACCAGTAACTGAGCTCCATATAAGTAATCTGGAATAAAAAATATGGCTACGCTACTGGTTCCTATATTCAGGATGCCTGAATATCCACCAGACAAGTTTGGATACGGGCTCTGCACCGTGATAATTTAGATAACCTCAAGGTAGTTCACGTATGTACAGTGGCGGCGCTAGCGCGGTACCACTGGTAAGGAACACTAACATTAATTTAAGTAGGGCACTATAAAATCCAAGTGGGGCACAGGCCCCACCTGGCCCCACAGTGGTAATCTTGGTGGAAATAGAATAAAAGTATCTTCTCTTGAAACTTGAATTCGTGGTTACCACTGAATTCAGAATATCAAATAACCCAGTAATCATTAATGCATAATTTCATTCTGATCTAAGAAATATTTTGGTTGTTGTGACTATTCAAAGTATTAGATTTTTGACAATTGGAATTTCCATTTTGCAGTTAAAGACATAGATGCATTATACGATTATAGGTTATACGTTCGGGGAGCGTATAATGGACCATATATACGTTATACGTTACGTATAATGCAACTATGGTTAAATAAAGTTACAAGGCTTCAATGAAGATTTTGAGAACACTGTTCTTGAGATTCTGATATACATGGTTTAAATATATATATAATAGATATCATAATAACATTTCAGTATAAATTGATTATGGGATGTGGCTAACGGAAATTATACGATATTATAAACATGTTTCTAAATGCGCGAAAAAGCGCGACGTGGGTCACTTAATAACTTTGAACCATATATATTAGGATTTTTGAAAAAATTAGACCTTGTTCAAGAAATATAATCAATAATCCATGGTAAACAATAAAAATTTTGTTAATTAACAAACCTAAATATAATTTCTGACAGAATTAACATGAATTGTCTAGAACTACGTTTAGGAGACTACGTACATCATTTTTGATGATGCCAATCAGTTTGCTGCTACCAATATCCTATATGTCAATAATACTTCATTGGAGTCTATCTGGCATAGTTTTCCTATTTCCACTTACACCCCTAAAAATACCAACTGTGCCGCGCCCCTGCGTATGCGTGAAGCATTTTCGGAAAGAAGATGTCGAAATTTATCACAAGGTTCCCATTGGAGACGGAACTTACACTGAATACCTCGTGCCAAGCCCAAGTTGAGAGACTGCGCAGTTCCCTGCTTGCTTCCTTGTTGTCCATCATACTATTTTTCAAAATGTATTTCTATTGGTTGTTGTTTTCTAAACGTTTCTGTTTTTCGCAAGCTCGCAAATCACAGGAACTTGGAAAAAAGATTTTTAAGAATATAGCAAGCTATTACAATAGCATTCCATACACTAATATGCTATGCTATTAAATAAAATTGAATAAATATAATTCAATTTCTTACTTAAGTACGAACTTAGTACTTAAGTACTAAGTAATCTTAGTGAATACGGGCCCAGTTCATTCAACCCAACATGGTTGATAGGACTGTTTCTGTCAATTTATTTTTGGAAGTAAATAATTTTTTATCTGTATCCGCCTGGTTCCATGGACAAAGTATTCCCCCTTCAGTTAATTCAATTAATGTTATTCGACAAATTGAATCTATACTGCATGAAATCTCCTTAAAATCTGTCTCTGATTCTAGTTCACTCACATACATAACATATTCCTCTTCCAAAAAACATACAGTCAACTCCCGTTATAACGAAGTGCTCGGGACCGTGGTTTCATTTCGTTATAAGCGGAGTTCGATATTAAAAGAGTTCATAACAGGTAGAATTTCGGGGATACCGACATTTCGAGACGCGACAGTTTGATACCGAATCTGAAATCATACCAAACAGTGAGAATTCGAAACAGTTGCTCATTAGAATAGTTGTTATTTAGTAGTAGTATAATTCGATTTAGTGTTAATTCAACACATGTGTATGTGTGTATTTATATATATGGGTAACTATTTCGTGTGTGACACAATATTTTTCTTTGAAATTGATGGCGGAAAACGTTGGTACTACATTTCGGTTAATCAAGTCAAGTAGAGGAGGAAATAAACTCGAGGAGAACGGATATCTATTTGACAAACATAAAATTTTGGGCGAAATTACTTATTGGCAATGTGAAAGAAGAAAAGAGTGCAAAGCGAGACTTCATACCCAAGTTATGGAAATACTAAAACGAATTAAATGAGCATCTTCATGGGCCTGACATGCGGAAGATTCTCTGTCTGGAAACTAAAGCAGGAATCAAAAGAAAAGCTGCACAGACTCAGGACAGTAGCCATCATATAGTTGGCGAAGGTGTTCCGATGGAACCGCTGCTAAGTTACCCAAACTAAATAGCTTGAAGAGGACAATTCAACGCGAAAGAAGAAAAGCAAATTCCGTTCCAGTCCAACCCGAAAGTTTAGTCGAACTTGAAATTCCGATGGATTTAATGAAAACTGCCAAGAATGAAACATTCCTTCTATATGATTCTGGTCCAGAAGAGAGAAGAATTCTAATTTTTAGGACTCAAAAAACATTGAAATACTGGAATTGTCACAGATTTGGTTGGTAGATGGTACCTTTAAGACCGCACCATTACTTTTTGAGCAAGTCTATTGCATTCATGGATTGAAAAGTGGGCCTACACCGTTAGAAGATGGCCATCTCCTACCTAGTTTATTCGCACTTTTCCAAATAAATCCCAAGAAACATATATGAAAATGTGGGAAGCACTAAATCAACTCTGTCCACATGCTCACCCAATGCACTTGCTAATGGACTTCGAAAAGGCAGCAGCAAATGCATTTTCACAGTTCTGGCCAAATACCCTTGTCAAAGGCTGTTTTTTTCCATTTGACACAGAATATTTTCCGGAAAATTCAAGCGGAAGGACTTCAACACGAATACCAGCACAACGAAGATTTTGCTTTATCTTTAAAATGGATTAAATACATGTTGAATCTGATATTGCTTATAAATGGGGGGAAATATTTGCACCAAATTGAAGCCTGAGGACCCGACGAGAACTGTATTCGCGATAATGGTGTCTAGTTTGCATAGGGAATGGTATTATACTACCCGTTTGTTCCATCTGCATCTATCTCTGCTAATAAAAACTTTCCCACTATCATCTCTTGTCTAATCGATATTGAGCATTGTGGTTTAAAGGAGAAATAATTTCTACCGATAACTACTCATTGAATGTAAACTTGTTTAAATTGTATACTCTCTGTGGAAACTAGAGTACCCTACCCTTTTGATGAAAATAGATCTCACATTCTTACATTTGATTTTGTCTTTATATTGAAAAGTATACGCAATAATTGGTTAAATCTGAAATTTTTTGAAACGTAGAACATTACATTTTTCCAAATTTTGAACATAATGAGATTGATAAATGCAGCTACCGAACTGGAATTAAATTTGATTCAATTCAGTTATAGTTGCTTACTATCATCACGCTTCAATACTAGTACATTATAATTCTTAGTTTCACAACGTTTTAATGTGGTAATTTTTGCTAATGCACCATAATAGCCCACTGTGCTAGCACGCTCGAATAAATTTCACTTATCCGAATTGAATGAAGTTCTTATGACCTCAAAGGCTGAATAGCATATGGTAGGGTACATGGAATTAGAAAATGAACTGGTATCGAAAGCAAGTTCTGATGTATTTATGGAATCTCTGAGGTTATTAGGAGGTAAATTTTCGGTATATGTGTAGTCCTGGGGTTTGCATTCAGTAAATTTTGGGAAGATAAAGACCTTTTGATAGTCTTTCAAATTGAGCCAATTGTTCCTAACAGACTTAATAATATGCACGATGTCAAAGAATATAATTAGATTTCTGATTGGATCACATGGATGTTCGACTATGGGTATCAGAGATTTTTGATCTGCTGAAAAAGTGTAAATAAACTGTAATTTAGTGGGTAGTTATCAGTGCATATTGCGTTAACATATATTTTACACAGGGACGGCACGTCCTTTCGAATAATGGGACGACGGAGAATTTTACAGTATTCGAAAGTGGTCCGGCGACGCCGCACCAGATAATCATATGTGGTGCGGGGAAGCTGGACAGGTATTTGAATGTGATCCGGCAATTATTAAATCATTAAATTATCAATGAATTGTGAATTTCGAACAGATATAGGTGGTCGAGTAAAGCTGGCCATCCGGAAAAGTGGTACGGCGCTCGCCGCACCAGCCCTACCGGGCATCCCGCCCTTGTTACATCAGAGATAGTTTTTCTAACAATGGGGAAAAGGGTCGTAGCAGAGCTAGAACCGAGAGGACTAGATGTACAATTGTAGAAAATCTTGTCATAAAACTAGATACCATCATAGAAAACACAATTGTAGGTGGATTTCCGGATGGTCAATAGAGCCTATTATTTTATCCTCACGTATGTGTACTTCGTCCATTTGAAGTATGACGTGACGCTCGGTGTCATTAAATGAGGATGAAAACTCCTTAACTACTTAGAAAATGACAAAATATAGAATTATCTCGTGTCGCTAATGTAAACTTCCTCCGAAGCATCCTTAAGGTTCATGGTATTTCACCAGCTTGTTACCGTCTTATTCAATCTTCGAATTGTTTAAGCGTAATATCCTCAAAAATAAAAAAATAGATTGATCTACATAGTGATTATCTCAATGTTCTTAACTATCTCTAACTGACTTAATTAATAGAACATCTAAGTATATAGGATTTAAATTCAAAATCACTTAGCAAATATTTTAGGAATGCGATTCAATAGTGTTACATAAGGCTACCCATTAAAACTATATAACCGGAAGTTCCAAAAACTCTTGTGGCTGTTTATAGAAACTAGAATTAGAAATGCTAGCTGTCTAAGGGTGTATTAGATTGCTAATTTCTCAACAGCGAGGACATTCGTGATAACTCGTCCAAAAGGTACCAAATTTTGTACTTTTTCTCACCTCCACTGTCCTGAGCATAACATGAAGATATTTGTTGATACTGAAAATGCTTGCAATTATTGCAAATGATATGATTAAGATTCCCTATGAATTTTCAGGGTAATAGGATTAATAGATTTCCAATTAAAATTCTCAAAAATCAGCGGCCGTATTCACTAAGAACTTAAGATCGAACTAAGATTGATCTTAGTGCTTAAGTCTTAAGTTCGATCTTAAGTCGTATTCACTAAGATCGGTATTCACTAAGATTTAAGTTCGATCTTAAGACCGATCTTAAGACCGAACTTTAAGCTACTTAGAGAGGTGTCTTAAGTATTGTATTTGATTCAATTTTCACTAATTATTTCATAAACGTTGTTCAAATTTACTTCTATCGAACATTTACTGATTGAATATTAGACTTTCAGATAAACGTTAAATATTTTTGAAAGGTTTCTGGTATTGTGTGTAATCACATGATATAATTCGTAGCAGAATATTACTAATTGTATGAATAAACATACCTACATTGTTTTAAATGTAATACTAGTACAAATATGCATTACCATAGAGAAAGGGTTTTATATATTTATTCATATGACTGTTGGAAATCATTTACATAATTTTTTCCATCAGTCTTAGACGTTTCAATCTATAATACTCCCTCTGCTCTTCTATCAACTGAAGCTGTGCTTAGAATACAGCCATCTGTTGATACAAAACTGCCTGCTGTAATGGAAGTAAGTCTGCAGCACTCAATAACTCGACCGAATCATCTTGGTTATCAACAGTTCGCCTCCTCTTCCGACTTTTCTTCGATGGCTTATATGTCGGGATTTCAACTTCTGGAGACTCTAAAATTGGACTTCCTTCAAATTCAACGGGACCCTCTGTTGATGCTGTTAAGCTATTTGATGCTACGCGTATTGGGATTTCATTGTTCCCAGCTGGTGCTTGGAAAAATCAACAGCACCTGAATTCCACTAAAAGCAGGGGTGTTTTGAAACATCTCTGTTACCCGGTCTGCAGAGTCAGAAATACCTCTATCTGCTGATATAATGAGTATGTCTTCGTCTTCGACATGTCCAGCAGTGTTTATACCCCCCCCCCCCCAAGTCTTTCTGGCTTCCCCAACGGTATTCCCCGGACGAAATATGCCTTTTATATGGGTAGAATCCAGAGCTTATGCTTAAGTTTATCTAAACCCCAAAATAGGAAGAATAAATTGAGCAACTAGAACTATGAAATTGATTGAAGCCTTTGTTTTGATTGAAGTATTGAGATATTTTTAGAATCACGTTTTTGAGCTTCATAGGGGGTAACATAGTTTCAATTAGTATGGATTCATAATCAATTTATCTTACTAACTTCAGTAAAGCCTATACAACTAGTTTAGAGTCTAATGAAATTACTTAGATAGCTCACTAATCAATTCAGATAACTGGCTTGGGTTTTTTCATTGATTTTACCAAATTTGCCAGAAATACCATGGATTTATCCGCTAATCCAAGTTTTAACAAGCACAGGCGGGTGTAAAATTTGAAATTTAGGATTCGTAGTGGCCGATCAGTTCAAAAACACTATAATAATATGTGCGAAAATTTTCAGAACTCTAAGTACACTTTTCTGGTCCCAGTGATGTCCCCCGTCTACGTCACTATGGTCAACAATAATATTCTGAGAAAGAAGCTTACAAAGTTTTTCATTATTATTATTTCGGAAACTTTGGGAATATATCCCTAATAGTTTTCGGGTATTGATTAAAATGGATCATTGATATGACTGGAAAGTTAGAGCTAAGCTCTAGCTACTTTTTTGATTTCAATCTTATGGTCACATGACAGAAATGACACCACCATATATGGGCATGGGAATTTATAGAATTGTAGCCTTTTGGATAATGGTCTCATTTGTTCTTCCAATGAGTTTGAAATGGGATATTGATGTGATTAGATATTTAGACCTAAGCTCTAGCGTCTACACTTAAGGAGAGAGGAAATTTGCTGCGTCATAAAAAATGGGCACATTAGATGCCCATATATGGATCATTTTGAAAACGGTGCGTGTTAGGGTCACGAAAAGTATTATTGACGGATAGGAAGTCGGGTATTGCGAGCATTTTGAGACGTAATCATTGATCCTAGCACCTCGGGTGTTTGAGAAAAAATGCACAAGAAAACGTACCCTCGATTAGGATATAGGCCATAAAACTTCATATTTTCACCTTTTAACTATTTTTTTTGATCAATTGTTGATTATTTTTGTCTGACAAACCATGGAAAAAGTTATGTTGACTCCAGTCTTTCCAATATTGGATAATGAACCACGGACAGTCGATAGAAACGGTGAAATCCTATCGACTGATTGACCAATAGGTCATATCTCTGAAAAAAAGGATGGAAAAGTGTTAAAACTTTGTGCAAACTATATATATATTGTCCGTCACTACTGTTTGGCAAAGAAAAAATATTTCGGGATAAATTTATTTTTCTTACTTAACCGACAAATTTTCGTCCGGGGAATACCGCTAAAGCTTGCATCAATTTTATGCTTGGCGTTTAGCTTAAGGTTGGTCCATTTTTTTTTCACATCTTCTACAGCTCTACCATTGCCATAAGCTGAATTAAGTTTGACTGCAATGTCTCTCCAGATTTGTTTTTTGTTTTTGTTTTTGTCAGCACTATTTCCTGAGCCTTTCAAAATCTCACCTGCTGATTCAATTTCATTAATGAGACTGCATTCTTCTTCTCTGCTACATTTTGTTTTGCGGTTATGGTCCATTTTTTTCGGTATTGTAAACTTATTGCAAGTACTCAGCAGCTATTTATATATACGGGAGGAGGCCGACTTACGAAATCATTAATGACACTGTTTATTTTCGTAACGCAAATGACGCAGAAATTTTGATGTTGATATGTTAATATTTTGTTTTAGTGAACTGTTTCATGTTAGAATATACAAAGCACTTGTTGTTTATATGTTTTGTTTAATCTTTACGTGATGAATGCATTTTATACAACTTATGCTCTTTGATATATAAATTATATTAGTTGTATAGTAGCGCTTAAATACAATCTTAATTCAACTAAAGTTATGAATAACAAACTGATCCCTATAGTGTTTTGCAGCAAAATGCCCAGTTTCCTCAAATGCGAACGGTTCATCCATCATACAGTCGAAACCGGTTTATTCTAACTCGGGTTATTCTAACTTATCGGTTTATTCTAACTATTAGTATCGGTTTATTCTAACTATTAGTAATGCAATCTTTTGTAAGAAATTCCAACTATACTGTATTTTTCATCGGTTTTTTCTTACTATTTTTATCTGAAAAGAAATGGTTAGAAAAAACCGGTTTGAACTGTACTTGTATGATGATCAATAATGGAATCTTCCAAAATGGGTTGCTTCCAAACAATAGCCATATTATGAAGAACAGCACATGCGAGAATAATAGTGCAGACTTTTATCTGGAGCCATGCGGATCTCTCCGTGAAGGCAATGAAATCTTCTCTTCCACCTCCCAAAGGTTTGCTCGATTAATACACGCGTTTTTTTGTGGGAATAATTATAATTCTCTTGGACATTTGAAGCAGGTTGCCGGTATGGAGTTAATAAATAGGATTTCAGCATATACCCGCTATCACCTAAGATATGCTCTCCAACCAAGAAGTTATTCTCCGCATATGTTCCAACCTGAGAGAGCTTCCAAATACGTGAGTCATGTACTGAACCAGGGGATCTTGCCAATACGTCGGAAAATCTACCATCAGGTAGACAGAGAGCTTGAACATTTATGGAGTGGTAGAAATGTCTGTTTACATAATCAGCCTCGTTTTCAGAAGGCTTTTGAATACGAACATGTGTTCCATCTACAAGTCCAAGAACGCCGGGTAGGTTCGCGAGCTCATAAAACTGGGACTTATTCGTAGCCTTGTCAGCAGAACCGGACATTGCTAATAAACTTTGAATATACCGATTGTAGTCCGAGTGCAACGGCTCTAATGTACCTGCATTCTGAGCGTTGGCTCACGTGAACTCCATCACCACAAATTATCTGAAAAGTCCCAGATGCAAAAAATTGTAGAGCAACACAAACTTGTACACGTGGATGTGCAGCATGAGATCTATCAGTTGAATTAAGATGATCAACTATGATCTCTTTAATCCTTAAAATTGCTGACCTTGAGAAGCGGTAACGCTGCACCAATTCTAGATCATAGAATTCCAAAGGATCACTACGATCTCTGAAGACTCTGTCTCGAGCGAGAAGGTTCGTAGTTGGAAGTCTTATATAATCCTACTAGTGTATAATCATTATATTATAGATTACAAACATAAAACATTGAATTTTCATAATAAATCCAATCAAGTTAAAACAATATTGGCACCACCGATATCATGAGACTCGCCAGCCGGCGTGCAGGCAGTACAACTACATAAATAGAAGCTATGTATTACAGGAGTGGGGAATCATTCTTCTTTGTCCATAATAATTTGACATTAATTGCCTCAACTGTTGCTCAAAAAGAAAAATTAAGAAATCTATATTTACTAGATCAATAATATATAAACACTTACCATAACTAAATTATACATTAGTTTTGTATTTAATTAGGATAATGCTCTATTCTAATCATATTTACCTTAAAGTTATTTTTAAGTTCGTTCTTAAGATTGATCTTAACTAAGATCGACCCTAAGTTCGATCTTAATTCTTAGTGAATAGCTCTAAGTTCGGTCTTAAGATCGATCTTAAGACTTAAGACTGATCTTAGTCTTAAGTTCTTAGTGAATACGGCCGCAGCATTTCTATGTTTTGAGATAATTACGTTTCAAGTTTTGTAAAGATTTTAGCTAAGATGGTGTTTCATTCCGTTTTGGAATCATCAGTTAAACTACCGTTCGCTTAATCAATTAAATATATGATTAGTAATAATTAATCGAATTATATGCAAGCCGCAGCCATATTATCGGTATCCGCTTTCTTTTGGGACATCTTTTTCACGCAATAAACCAGGAATAACGTCGTGATTAATGTTATAAATTGTCTAATATGTCTATGCTAGCTGCAGGGCCGGATTTACCATTAGGCTAAGTAGGCTATAGCCTTCGGGCCACTACAGGACCAATGGGCCACTATAGGACCACTACCGACCAATGTCGATCATGTTCGGGCCACTTGTGTGGTTCAGCCTTCAAGCCACTCAAGGGTAAATCCTGCCCTGGCTAGCTGAGATACTGCAAGTATATACTAAATATATATTATAATTGATTTGAAATATGATATAGCCAAATAATCAGTTGATAATGCAATAAGAAAATAAAAAGATATAGAGATCAGTGAGATCACTTATTCGAACCCATCATCAATTGATTGTTGGCCATGTATGCTAACCACTGAGATATATGTGCTAATTAATGTTAGTTTACATAATTGAAGTTTTTTATGCACGATAAATTACAGAAAATATTCAAGAATGTCAATTGCGTTATTGTAAAATGCGAAGCATCAATAATAACGTCAATAAAATGACATTCTGAAGACGTTGGGGAATTTATTTAAAAAAAGTTTCACTTCCCACATAATTCCATGATAAATTAGCTTTATTTCAAAGTAGAAACTCGCTTTTGAATTTTGACTCTAAAGCCACCGTATTTTTCATCCGAAGCATCTTTATAAGTTTCTTTTGTCATAATTTCCGGACAGTTTTCTCGAGTTTTCTTGGAACTTCGTGACGATTTGGCCATAAAATTTGAAAAATGCATCGAAAAGCGCGAACAACCCGACAAATCACAGATCTATTCATCAACTATACGAGAGAAAAATATTAAACTTGATATCCATTCTTTGAAAATTTTAGTCATAATTAAAATTAATATTAATAAAAACCACATAAATAAGGTACTTAAAAATATGTGTCCTATACATATTTTCGAAATTCCGCTTATGGGCTAACGGTATTCCCGGCGGGAAAATAATCGGAAATTTACCCAAAAATACATCTTAACAAAATAATTATTTTATGCTCGGCAATACAGAAGGACCATATTAATTGTCTATACAAAGTTTTGAGTATTTTCCAATCGTATTTTCAAAGATATGAGCTAATTTGTAGAGCGGACCATTGGTTTCACATCTTCGAACGATTTTAAGTGTGTAATCCTCAACATTGGTAAGATTAGTCATATCATTACTCTATCCAAGTGATGCTGATGAAAATAATCAACATTTGATAAATAAATAAAAATTAAAAGTGAAAATTTGAAACTTCATGGCCAATCATCTCATTCGAGGGTACGTTTTCTTGTCAATTTCTTTTCTCGGACAGCCGAGCAGCTAGAATCAAATTTATGTCTCAAAATGCTCGCAATACACGACTTCCTATCCGTCAATAATACATATCGTGACCCTAACACGCACCGTTTTCAAAATGATCCAAATATGGGCATTTAATGTGCCCATTTTTGATGACGCTGCAAATTTCTATTTCCTAGATGATATAATCTAGAGCTTAGCTCTAACCATCTAATCACATCAATATCCCATTACTAAATCATTGAAAGAACAATTGAGACTATTTTCGAAATGGTTACAATCCACTAAATTCACATACCCATATATGGTGGTGTCATTTAGGTGATGTGACCATAAATCTTGAAATTAAAAATTTAGCTAGAGATTAGCTCTAACTTGCTAGTCATATCAATAGTCCATTTTGACGCCTATCCGATAACTGATAAGGATAATATCACTATGCATACGGATTCACGGTACGTGGTATACCGATGGTATAATTAGGTATAACTAATTATACCAAATTAGGAATAGTTTCGGTATAACAATCTAAACTTACATTACACATATAATATACCTAAATCTATACTACCTGAAAACTAGAAATATACGTGGTATAATATTGGTATATTCTAGGTGTAATTTAGGTAAATTTTATAAATATTAAGCATAAGGTAGTATACCGAAACAGATACAAATTTGGTATAATTAGTTATACCTCATTATACCATCGGTATACCACGTACCGTGATACAGAAATAACAAATTTATTAATACTTTGAAGCGTTCTTTCTCAGTATATTGTATTTACAAAAATGCCGACACGGGGTTGATCGCAGAGATCCCAATATGGAAGATTGAGGTTTGAAATTTGTTTTGCATATTTTTATTGTGTATTTGAACAGTTCAATCACCCCGAATTTTCAATTTCAAATTTTAACACTGGATGTGATTTTTAAAGTTCAAATATAGCAAAAATCGTTCAAATGTTCGACAAATTGACGAAAATCCAAAAAAATGACAAAGCAGAAATCTTAAATTAAGGCTTACTACCTATCTAAAAAGTTAGAATAAAGTCTAAACTACTAGAATAGGCTTAATGAAGTCAGTAGAATAAAATTCAATATGAATCCATACCAATAGTAACTGTGTTATCGCGTTATTCTAAAAAAATCTAAATATATCACTTATATCAATGTTTTACTCCTAATATATGTTCTAAAAACATCATTTATTTGTGCTATTTAGCATATTAGAGCAGACTATGCTTATACTTTGGATTCTACCTATAGAAAAGTACAAATTGTCGTCGGGAATACCGCTAAATACTACATACTATATTGAAGTATGGTTTAAACTTTAATGCAAAACTGTAAAATAGCATTGAAATTGTGTTAAATTACTAATAATTTTTTAATAATTATTTTACCAATTAGCTAAATATCAATAACATTGAAATTGTGTTAAATTACTAATAATTTTTTGATAATTATTTTACCAATTAGCTAAATATCAATAAACTCAGAGATGATACAAGAAAGAAACAAACTTCCAATTTGTCAATTGATCCTTATGCCACGTAACACCTCGACAAATGGTTCTTGACACCTTGAGTTGATGTGACATCGTCAAATAAATGTGTTTTAAAATTTTGTCAATTATAGTATGTTTCGAATGGGTTGGTTGGCGTTGGGTGAATCAGCTGATTCATCACCTATTATATCCCACAGCTTCTACTGAAACTTGAATATATCTGAATTATAGTGAGCTAAAAGGAACTACTACGACTCTAAGGGTCGTTGCCTTCCGAAACACTTTTCTGAAATGGTCTAACACCTCATAGAAATGATGACGCGACCTTAAATTCTAAAATTACACCTGTGCTGACAGCATGCTCTTTTGGAGGCACTATCAATCCACCAAGAACCAAAAGATAGTGCCTCCAAGGCAATCGCTTTCACAGAGTGACATATAGTGTCAAGGACCAGCTTAATACTGTGGATATATTTTAGAAATGTAGTTTCGAGAAGTCTCTCCCCCCTGAATATATCGCGCGAATATCCTTGCGTCTCTGTCGAGTTTTAAATGTAACACCAATTCCGAATAATTAAAAATTCATCATTGTAATTTCATTCCAAATCCCTTGTTTAATATAATTTAATTAATGACCTAAATTTTATTACTTGTATAGCAGTTGCACTTCAGTCCAGCGCCACGATATTTGACGTGGTTAGGTTGAACCACGTAAAATTAGGTAGACCAGTCGTGACCAGTCGTGACCAGTCGTTAGGTTGACGAGTCGTCCCGACACTGGCCTTGCACTGGCATACAACTTAGAAACGTAATTAATGTTTTAATGAAAGCTAATACATTGCCTTCCTGATAAATTATAATCGTTCAAATGTTTTTTTCCGGGAGTAACGGGGAGTTTATATCTTATTAGAGCATGGGTTTCAACCTTGGAAGGCGCGACCCCCAAGGGGGTCGCGAAGGCTTTATAGAATACTTATTACACATGAATAAAAACTTTCACATTAACATTGTGGGGGTCGCGAGCATTTCAACATCTGTAAATGGGGTCGCATGTTACAAAAGGTTGAAAAGCCCTGTATTAGAAGGAACGTTTTCTATGTCTATTGTGCATCTAAAAGACACCAGAGGACCTAAAATCAAAATATACGTGTGCAAAATGATCGAAATACCCGACTTCCTATGCTTCCGTAATATATTTTGCGTCCCCAACACACACCATTTTCAAAATTCTGTTATGTCACATAAAACTTGAAATTTAAAATTGTTCTAGAGCTTAGCTCTAATTTCCTAGCAATATCAGTAATCCATTTTAATGTACATGGTAAAGTCTGGAATAAATAATAACAATTTTGGTTTCGCTCACTTCTAATTTATTACGCTCATTAAATTATTTAGGAGTAATTTTTTTAAAAACCATATTTGGTTACTTTAGCTACACTTGAGGTTGTTAATATATAAATTGGCTTCCTGAAAAATTGTTAGTTAATATTTTGTCCAAATATTAATAGTAAGAAATTTTTTCTTTATTGCAATCTCGAAATGACTCAAATGAATCTTGACTTCATAAATACTATACTTTTTCTTACAAAGAATTCACGTCGGAGAAAACATATTTATAGATCTTTGAAGAATATATACAAAATGATGAAGAAATTTCATACATTGAAACAAAATATACATTTTCTTTACCCTGAATTGAAACTTTCTACATTTTATCAGCATTTTGTATCCTTAACATCTTCAAAATATTATGGTTCATTGAATCATTTACTTTTGCTCGACAGATCTTTACTCAAAAAATTGACGCAACATTTCTATTTTGAATATTTCGACTTCTTCAAGATCATTTTAATGGCAAGATTTTCGAAATTGCATAAAATTTTATTTAATATATCTAATAAATAATTTTATATAGGGTTTTATAATTCATCATCTTAAGTGTACTCGACTGTATATAAAATCTATGGAGAGAGGTATCCGACCATTCCAATATATTTACAATAGTCTGGACTATTTTCGATTTTATTTTATCCTTTTATACAATAATATTTGCAAATTACTATCGTTAGTTTTCGGATTGTAAAGTTAAATTTTAGCTCATGTAATGAAATATCATGTTTCAGGTAATTTCCTCATTATCTAGATACCGAGCTCATTACCCACAACGGCATGGTAGCTTGCCTCAGCATGTTAGTTGATACTTTAAATTGCTCTGTAATTAGTTTTTATTAGGTCTCGGGTGCTAAAAAAACAAAAATAACTATTGAGGTTAATGCAGTTTCTAATATTAGTATAGTTTATCCTTATTTATTATAGGTTTCAATCGAACTAGTTTTGTTGTGACAGCTAAATCAAATTCAGTTATTTATGCGATATATATACAGTAAACTCTCATTATAGCGAAGTGATTAGGACCTGTAAATTCCTTCTTTATATCCGGATATTCGTTTTAAAAGCATAATAATTATGCATTTAGTGCTCTGGATCAAAATCTCAATTTGTTATATCCCATATCGTTCTAAAGCCTTCCATACACTATGCAACCCATTTTTGTGCAGCAATGTTGCATGCAACATTGTTACATGGAAATTACTTTATCATACATGGTAAAAATATTATTTTAATTCAGTACAATACGTATAATCCCAATGGATTTGTTATTTTCCAATTCGATAAAACACACGTCGTTTCCGCATTCCAAATTAAGATACATCGCCGGAGGTACCTGCGTTTCATCCGTCAACAAAAAAGGAGAATCTCCTGGGTTAAGGACAAGGAATTATCCAGGAGCGCGAGACGCTCCTTTTGGAGCATGATTTTTGGTAAATTTCAGGGCTTTTCGCGAGTCATTTGATTGACTCGAGTCACCACGAGTCATCGAGTCAGACTCGGTGATTCGAGTCACTGAATTTTGTCACTAGTCAGATGACTCGGTGACTCGAGTCAGTTGACTCAGTGACTCATGAAAAGCCCTGGTAAATTTGAAAATAAGGAGATCGGATATTTGGAATCCTCTGCTATGCCATTTGCCGTAATATTTTAATTTGTGATCTTGGCGTATGAAAATCGAATCAGACAAAAATTAGGAGCCTATTTACAAATGGATGTTAATACACTGGTTAAGGATTTGAACATAAATCGAGAGACTCAAAGGGCATTTCATCAATTGATGAAAGAAATTTCATCATTCGACAATCCAGTTATAGAAATTTCGTAAGGATGGATCGTCTGTCCAGTGATATGGTATATCCATTTTTGCCGGGCAAAGTCGTCCGGATGCTGCCCATAATTTGGAATTTGCCCGGATCTCAGAAATACAATGGCTGGTACATGGGCAATCCAAAAGTTTCTAATCCATATTTCTAGATTAATTCAAAAATAAAAAACGGTCGTGAACAGGTCGTAGATATTTTATGATATTAGTGTTTCAATAAAATAATGCAATACGATCAGTGTTTTATAAACCGTGGTAAATACGTATACATTTCTAATTGCATCATAGCTCGGTTATTAAGAGTACTGAGAAAGTAAGCAATAAATTACATTGGTATATTAAAAAGTCCTGAACATGATGTGAATTCTTCAATTGTTTTGAGGTAAAAGAAGGCAAATCAAAATAATCTTAAAAATTTATACTGAGTTTCCACATTTTCGTGAAACAATGTTGCTAGAAAAAAGACGCTTGTAATTGATCAACTGAAATTCATTGCAATTGATCAACTAAAATTCTTTGCAATTTATGAACTAAAATTCATTGCAATTGATCAACTCGGCAAGGTTTGCAATTGATCAACTAAAATTCTTTGCAATTTATCAACTAAATTATTTGCAATTGATCAACTAAATTCTTTGCAATGACAACTTCATACCCTTCACAAGGCTATCAATCAAATTGTAATGATAAACAAATGCATGCGCGAAATTAGCATTTGGAGTTTCAGTTCAATCCCATCTCTCTATCTTTTATTAAAATATATGGTAATTAGCTGTAATTAGTCCATTTTTCTCTGAAATTGTCAACTAAGAATATCTAGTGATTAATTACTGAAAACTCAAGCTTTTTAATTAAAATTTAATAAATAAATACGAGATATATAACTATTTGTTAATAATGAAATGAAAAGAAAGATTGAAATAAGACATTAACTGCTATTAGATGAAGATTGGTACTCGGTCTGTAATGGTGGAGCGACATATAGGTACGGTATAGAAGGTTCCATCAAATTGAATATTTTCGACTTCTGCAAGGACTTGGGAAAATTATCCGAATAAAAGAGTTATATTTCTCAACCTACTGTTCCTCTATAAGACTGCGTATTGTGTTGATTGTATTTGTTGACAAAACTCACTGCAGATTGTGGAATGGTGTGTTCAATTTCACGTCTTGCTCTATACATGGTCGTTTCTATATTTTTGTATATTTTTGTACAATAAACTTGCAGCTGATTCATTTCGAGTAGTATCCTTGAAAACCTCACTCAACCTCTCACTTTAGGTTCTGGATGCAGATTTGCATTTAGCTTTAAACATATTCTCTAATTGTAATTCATTTTTTGCCAGTTTCTCGTTGAGTTGAAATCCCACAAAAATTTATCAATAACAGTAAAAACTCTGTGTGATAGGTCAGCTGCATTACACACCGCTGCATAACAAAATAATATTGTATACTGAAAGTGCGAATTTAGCATATGATATACACTACCCGGACAAAAGTATTCGACCACCCAACATTTTGAGGTATTAAAAAGTACTCAGCGCATACCCTAGCGCATAGAGTACATAGATTATGCGCTAGCGATAGGTACATAGAGTATGCGCTAGCGCATACCAGTAGCGTAACTAGAGGGGGTCAAGCGGGGCATATGCCCCGGGCGCTAAATTTATGGGGCGCACATTTTTTGTTACCTGCCCCGGGCGCTATAATTTCTTATAATTTCTTGTTACGGCTCTGGCGCATACATAGACTTTGCGCAATTATACACTGGGGATACTCAATTAGATTTTCGTACACGATTTAGTTCATCTCTTTCAAAATTAATTATTTGTTATTTCTAACGTCTAATAGCTTTTGTTTTTGTTTTATTGTTCATCCCAATAATGAAACGAAATCACGTTAGCAACCTATCTTCACAAAAGGAATTTCTGAGACAATTTTAAAGACTAAGAAATAAAACCACAGAATACGAATTTCAATCATGCAATCAGTTTCCAGCTAATACAGTGGCACAATCTAAATTGACACGTGGTTAAATTCTTAGCATCCTAACCGTTTCTATGACCAGTTGATATGTCAGCGGAAAGATCTAACGTGGAATAATCGCTGTCGAAATGTCTCATATAAATAAAAGAATGCGAAGACCAATTTATCAGAATGCCAAGAATCACTAAAGGAAACGCCAAAGAGCATCTCTTTGCTGCAGTACAATCGTTTACTCAACTAACTGGTGAACAAGTTGGGATCGTACTGACATGGAAAGGGAATTTGACTGTAATCGGGAAAGAACCATTCAAAGAGTATGTAAACGAACACCGGAGGGTAATCCAAAAATCTCTGTTAACCACTACTCAGATAACAATACCGTCACCTCTACCACAATTATCGCCACCTACTACCAGTATCGTCACCTCTACTACCAGTATCGTCACCTCTACTACCAGTATCGTCACCTCTACTACCAGTACCACCACACGATCCTAAAGAGAAAGAAGTACTAGACTTGCTCGATTCTTCACTTGATCCATCCAGCATTTCAATGGAGAGACTACGAAACTTTCTCTCTACTGCAATCAGAAATTCTACTAGTAAGTATTCATTTTCTTTAAGTAATTAATACTTAACTAATACAGGAAAACCTGCCTAATCCGACACGTTGGGATGAGATATATATGTACCGGATTAAGGCGAATTCCGGATTATAGTGGGTCGGATCACGCAGCTTCTACTATATAGAGTTTAATTTAATATTAATTTTTGTATATTCTAGATGGTAGGTATTGGTCAAAGAGATCATGTCCAAAATGGTGGGATCTAACTATTGAGTTTCGCAACCTTAAATCTGGCTATAGTAAAGATATGTACAAAGCATCTCATTCTCTTACTTCTCCGATACGGGATAGATCACCTTATTCATCCCCTGCACATACCTTAGAATTTTATCCGAGTTCTCCATTATTGTCACCTCCATCTGGTTTTTCAGATGTCAACAACTCTCCGCAACGTATAACACCGGATTCCACACATTCTACTGTATCGGACTCCAGCTTATTTCAGGCTGCTGATTCTGACAGTTACAATTTAGGCCAAGAGGTCGAGATATACGCACATTGTTTGGATGGTAGTGACAGTAAGTGTAGCAGCGAACAACCCGAACCTTATTTTCCCGCCCGAAAGAGTATTTTTGAACCTCAAACAATAATAAGTATAAACCGCGACGACGACCTTGCAACTGCTTTGAGTGAACTATCGGATAAAGATACTCTACTTACGGATACTACAATTCACGCGTTCATGGTATGTTAAATTTATTCTTTTTCATCGGAATTCTTACGCTAGCGTCTTATAAATTGCTAAAATAGTTTGGTGATTCATTAATCTTTTTTTCCTAGACTATTCTCCGTAATCAATTCCCTCGTGTTCGTGGCCTCCAAAAAACATTATTGAGAGTTATGCTGCTTATAAACCTCATCCACGAAATAGTATCCAAATTCATCATGACAACTCTAGGACACATTGGCTGGTTTCCTGTGCCGATCGTAATGGTGTGGTTAATGTATTTGATTCAATGTTTGATAAAACTACAGAGGAAGTTGATATCCAATTTTCACGGATTTACCCTCAGAAACATTGGTTCAAGTATGTTAGACAGGAATTGCAACAACAAGTAGGCCCATCAGATTGTGGGTTATTCGCTACAGCTGTGTGCACGGCTCTTGTTCTTGAAGTAAACCCTTCTCAATGTGTATGGGATCAAAGCCAAATGCGCTCCCATCTCCAAATGTTTAATTCAACAAGATTTATCTCTGTTTCCAACACTTAAGAAGGCAATTCTTGTTCAAGTTATAAATAGGAAGTCTATGCTTTCCGTTTGTATTGTTTGTGTGACATACCTGAATTTTTTAGTCAATACATGACTAGGGATCGACCGGGGCCCCGGCCCCGGCCCCTGTCCCGGCAAGAAATTGCTACTTTTTCCCCGGCCCCGGCTATAAATACCTAAACTAGCCGGGGAATATTATCACCTAATAACAGTATGTATTTGAATAAACTTGGCAGGAGGGATTTGTAAATGCATAAAAGCAGCAATTTGACATGTATGTCTCAGTGCCGGAGTAAGCGGTCAGGCACTTTTATCAAGTGTCAGGCCAATAGCCTGACTACTCTTACGTCACTATTTAGGCCCGTCAAGCCATGGCCTGACAACTTTATAACTGCTTCCGCCGACCATGTGTATGTATATTATTACGTTGGAAACGCAACAACTACTCTAAAAATTTTCTTTATTGAGTATCAAGACTAACCTCGGTCCCGGACCGGTCCCGGCCAAAAATATTCCAGCCCGGACCCGGCCCCGCCCCGGCAGAATTCTGCCCCCGGTCGATCCCTATACATGACCCAATGCATTGACTGCAAGAATTGGTTTCACAATCCCTGTGTCAATCTCCCTGATCCAAACCTGAAATGTAGTAACTTTACAGAAGTGTTTAAATGTCCTAATTGTAGCCCTATAGTTTGTTAATTGTAGTTCTTTTATTTGGATAATGTATTACATTGTATATTATAATTTATCACAATTGAACAAATTTATTTAATGTTTCTCTGTTGGTTTGACTTAGGAAATAACGAGTTGTATAGAATATATTTTCCACTTTCATATAAGACAACTGTGGAGAAATACGCCGTAATCTAGAGTATAGCTGTTCACAGACTTGGGAGTTGATAGTTTTAATTACTCTTGTTTGAATGCTTCGCATTGAGTAGGCTGGATTGCACTTGTGGTTGATGGAGTGAAATCGGTCAATCAAAAAAGTCGTCTTTCGAAATTGTCTTGGATCTCTAAAAGCCCAAATAGTTTAGTTTACAAGCAAATACGTATACAAGTACATAATTGATATACTGATAATTTGTACTGTATATACAATTAAGAATTAAAGTACTTAGGTAGTTACCTTATTAGACATGTGTTGTGTAGATTACACGCATTATCGTATATAACATATTTAGGGGGTATCACAAAGTACTGCATCAAAATGTTGAAGATTGTAACAGTCGATTCCCCTGAAGTCAGTATTTTAAAACCATAACATATACCATGACGGCAAGACATGGTTACCATTCCGGGGATAGGATCTTATGTTTCGGATAAGTTTTCTTACATCCTTGTTGATCTTTTCTATCGTCAAGATCATAATTTGGCAATCTAAATAAATTGAACAATGGTTATACAAAACTATTAGATTAACCTAATACATTACTCACCTGTATTGTTGTTCAAAAGCTGGAAAATAGTTAAAGTAGTCCTGCTCAACGTAGACGCGAACAGGCTTTCTGGTTCTGCTAGTGTATAAATTTTCTACCGTATCAAAATTATTTTTAATAACAAACCGGAAACTAAAGGATGGAGATGGATTAATTCTGACGGCATTACTTGCACTTCGTAAGATAGAAAAAGAGGTTTGAAGTTGACCATTTTCTTGTACAGCAGATCAATCTCGCAAACTTTTCTCGGTATACCAACTGATAAATCGACAACTAATGCTAATTCTGCCTCATCCAAAATTGAAAACTGAAAAACTCCAGAAATAGGCTGAGTTGTAGACAGATAGCTAAGAATCAATGAAACATGCTTATTAATAGGTTTATAGGTCATGTTTCCTCCGCTGTTAATAACAGTGTTACTGTTGGCTACATATTCATTAAAACATCCAGGGTCAAGATCCACCATTAAAATCCCGAATGCTTGTGGAGATAACCCATCTGTTGAGTAGTGTTGTAACGCTCTTCGCAGCTTGCTATTTGTGATCCATACGCGATTTTCCATTGGTATGTGCGCTATTGGGACATCTTCTTTCGGAACAGATTCAGTGGGAATTTCTTTATTAGTACCTAAAGTGAACCCATCAAAAATTACAGTCTCTGGCGCAGTTACACAAATTGGACAGGAAAAACACCGAGAATAATCAATAGCACTGAGTCTAAGGTAAGCATTCCAAGCTAAATGCATCGTGTCGTGTAATACTTGAGAAAGTTGGTACTTCCCATTCACTTCAATTTATTGTTTTTGGCACTATTAAGGATTGATTATTGGATTAAGAAAGTGATTATAGTAAAAAGTTCATCAACTTATAATTGCAAAATATTGAACCAAATTACTATCTCTTTAAAATAAATACCTGACAAATGCATAAAGTGGATTTCTTGCAGTCCTCATTAGTTCGCTATACTCATACAGCAGCCCGTAATGGATCAAGTAGTGGTCATTTAGGTTTAAGAGAAGATGTTCATGGCCTTGATAGCCTTGCTCACATTTACAAGGGCCATCACAGATTGATGTATAAACTAAATATATAATGTTAGTAACTATACTATTAAGCAGCACATAGAATGATAAATACATACCTCGGTGTTTGGGTAATGGTATTACGTCGCTTTCTGTGTAAAGAATAATTCCTTTATGATGGGATTTCCATGAACTTGAAGGGATATATTTGTGCTCATTGTTGCAATATGCGTTTTCAGAGTTTAAGTGTTCAGGAAGATTCAAGCCATCTGATAATTGGTTGCTATATATTTGCTTCATTTCTGGTGTCAGTGAATGCGGAATGGGTGTGTTCGTCACCGTTTTGAAAATCATCGGATGATATTCTTTAACAGACATATTTGAGTCGGGCGCAATACTATGCTGGTACTCGCTTATGGTTTTCTTTTCTGGACAAGGACCTTTACAATCAATGCAATAGAAACAATTATCAGTTAATTTTAATGTGTGTAGATCAGTTTCGTTTAGAATACAAATGAATTTCTTCGAAAATATATGAAGGTGATGAGATCTTATGGTAATAGGACAGGAAGATGGGATACATTGGTCTTCTAACGCAATTTTATATGTTTTTATGTGTAAACAATCAACCTCTAGGCACTGATTACAAGAACCATTTTTGATAATCACAATACGACCTTGAACGAGATGAACGATATCTAGAAATTAACAATAATATTTAAGTTATTTTGAATGAAAAATTAGTAAGTACAGTAGAACCTCAATAGTACGAAAACGATTAATACAAATTTCCGTTTAGTACGAACACAATCTTGGACCCTTCAAAGGATTTTCAATGCTAATTTGGATAAGACGAGCAAATTTTTACTGTCCCTTGGTGTTCGTAATAATGAGGTTCTTAATGTACATCATAAATAAATCTTAATTAAAGGGTGATCCAAATTTTTAAATAAAATTTACCAGATTCTTCATTGATTTCATAATCCTTCATCAAGATTATTTCCGACCCGGAAAATTGCAAAACTCCAGAATGTTGGAGGAGAAGTAACAAATACTTTTCTTCAGGACTCGATTCTAAAACTTCGATCACCAAATCGTGTTCCTGATACGATGATTCGTGATCTGAGAAACAATCATTAGTCTGAGTTCCTTCAGCTGAGTTGAGATGAGGCGAAATTTTTCCTGGAAATAAGAAAATTTATTGTACGCACAGTAAGCAAGATAAAGTTTATACTTACCCGTGACCTGCGTAATAAAAGGCCTGATCACCAACTATATATTTCTGAACCATGGATTAATGGAAGGCCATTGATTATTAGCTGACATATCTTTATCTCATTAGCTAGTAATGACAGACCTGAGAAATGCATTATAATTATATAGGACGTTAGGAACATAATATCAAGGCATATATAACACCCTTTAGAATTGTGATATATTACCATTTGATTACGTAATCGATATTTTCGTGGGAATTATCGTGTTTTATGGCCTACTTTTAACATAGTCAAACGCGTTATAAATGTTCAAAATTGAAACATGAGGATGTCCATAACTCGTTGAATGAAATATATCGAAATTATATATGGATGTTGACACATTCCTCGGTTGCCAGGGAAATGCATATTTCTTAAAATGAGCCATAACTCAAAAAACTATCGACTTTGAGATGATGAGATTATTAACAGTTAATTCTTTAAATGGTAATAATCTCATTATCTCAAAGATTATTGAAGTTAGGCCTAGAAAATGTATTATCAATGAATAGGAAGTTAATAATTGCGGATAGATCAGTACTAGCATAGTTCACATAAAATCGATAGTTTTTTAGTTATGGCTCATTTTAAGAAATATGCATTTCCCTGGCAACCGAGGAATGTGTCAACATCCATATATAATTTCGATATATTTCATTCAACGAGTTATGGACAACCGGCTGTTCCAATTTTGAACATTTATAACGCGTTTAACTATGTTAAAAGCAGGCTATAAAAACACGATAATTCCCACGAAAAATAGCAATTACGTAATCAAATGGTGATATATCACAATTCTAAAGGGTGTTATGTATGCCTTGATATCATGTTCCTAACTTCCTATACAATTATAATGCATTTCTCAGGTCTGTCATTACTAGCTAGTGAGATAAAGATATGTCAGCTAATAATCAATGGCCTTTAAGTAATTCCATGGTTCAGAGTAGTAGTAAGGCCTTATATAACGAAGGTAACGAAAGAGCTTAGCTCTAAATTTCTAACAACATCAGCGATTCATCTCAATTTACTATGACAACTTAAATTACTTGATAATTTTGATCCTATATTACATATTTTCACACATTATCATCCTATTGGTCGTTCTCAGAATAATAGGGCGAGGGTGTTTCGCATACTAAAAGCTTAGTTTGATGGATGAGAAGAGTAATCGGGAAAAACTCAACTTCTTTGGCTCAATATAACTATATCTACAGGAATTTTCGTGCGAAAAAATGTAAAAGATCGAAGACTAAAATATAATTAACTGTAATCCCCGGATGAAATCTGCTTTTCTATGGCTACAATCCAGAGCTTACGCATAATTTTCACTAATCCCCAAAATATGAAGAATAAATTTAGCAACTAGAACTGTGAAATTGATTGAAGCCTTTGTTCTAATTGAAGTATTGAGATATTTTTAGAATTACTTTTGAGAGCTTCATAGGCGGTAACATAGTTTCCATCAGTATGGATTCATAATCAATTTATTTTACAAACTTCGGTATGCCTATACAACATAGTTTAGAGTCTAATGAAACTTGTTAGATAGCTCACTAATCAATTCAGATATCTGCCTTGGGTTTCTCTTTTTACCAAATTTGCCTGAAATACCATCGATTTTTTCTCTAATCCAACTTTAAACAAGCACCGCCGGGTGTAAAATTTGAAATTTAGGATTCGTTGTGGCCGAACAGTTCAAAAACACTAGAAGAATATGTGCGAAAATTTCAGAAATCTTAGTAATCTATTGTGGTCACGCTGATGCCCCCAGTCTACGTCACTATGGTCAACAATAATATCCTGAGAAAGAAGCTTGCACTTGCGAAGTTTCTTATTATTATTATTTCCGAATCTTTGGGGATTTACCCCGTTAGTTTCGGGGATTGGTTAAAATGGATCATTGATATGACTGGAAAGTTAGAGCTAAGCTCTAGCTACTTTTTTAATTTCAATCTTCTGGTGACATCAAAGAAATGACACCACCTGACCATATATGTGCATTCAAATTTGTAGGAATGCTACCTATAAGATAATGGTCTCATTTGAAATTCCAATGAATTAGTTAAGGGATATTGATGTGATTAGTTGATTAGAGCTAAGATCTAGAGTTTATACTTTAGGAGATTTAAATTTGCCACATCATCAAAAATGGGCACATTACATGCCCATATATGATAATTTTGAAAACGGTGCGTGTTAGGGTCACGAAATGTATTATGGACGGATAGGAAGTCGGTTATTGCGAGTAATTTGAACACATATTTTGATTCTAGCACCTCGGATGTCTGAGAAAAAAAATGGACAAGAAAACGTACCCTCGAATCGGATCATAGGCCATAAAGTTTCTAATTTTCACTTTAAAATCATGTCAGCTATAGCAAGGGACATTCAATTGTTGTTTCCTTTCATACACAATTGACCCATTGAATTATAGACCAATAAAACTCGAGTCAGAATAATGTGAAAACTCTGCAATCTGATAGGTCAAGGTCGGTAGCCTCGCAAAGTGTGAAAAACATGCATATGGTAAATTGCAAATTATGCATTCTATTGACTTTAAAATATAATATTGGATTCCTCATACACTAAAACCTAGATTGCACGTTTGAAATGTTTTTGTAACAGCACTGTGAACTTTTGATAATTCCCATTGAAATGTATGGGAAGGTGCCAAAAAATCACATATTTTGAGTTAACTTCGCGAGGAATGTAAATATCTCTTAAACTCCTTATTCAGGGTGGTGGGATAACTCCTAGATGGCATACAAATTTTGGTTCAGATCTGTTGTGAACTCGGAGGAGATGTGAGGACAGACAGACAGACAAACCTACTACTTTATATATATATATAGATGAACCCAAATATCCATCTGTAGTAAAAGCCGTAGCAAATAACTTCACATCAGTAGCCCACGTAGAATTCCTCTTCATATTTGATTTCAGTACATAGACGCTAAATTACGATAGTTAATTACACTCTTCGGAAATTTAAACTTACTGCATGCTTCCTTCAGCTTACCAACCATATTATCTTCAATTTTCAACCGTTGCTCTAAAAACACCTAAAAGTGCAAAAACAATAATATGAGCCTTCGTTGGGTCTTTTTAAGCTAAAATTTCTGCTAGCACAACTTTGATATACAGTCGACTCCGCTTAATAGAGTTAGGTGGGACCGGGGTTATTTTGACCCGATTAAGCGGATAGATCATTTAACCGAAAATATTTTAAAGTAAACCTGTAATTCGTCCTAAAATACTGTGATGTTTTTATCCCATTAAGCAGTTAAATCTATTAACCGATGGCTCTATTAAGCGGTGTCGACTGAGACTCAGACATGGGGTCAAGCCCTTTCAAAAGGGCTTAAGTCCCAGCCCATCCCTAATCAGAAGGGCTTAAGCCCAAGCCCTTTTTGAAAAAGGGCTTAAGTCCAAGCTCAAGCCCTTAATAAAGGGCTTAAGTCCGGACTAAGTCTTTTACTCTAATTATTTAGAAATATATACCGTATTTTATTGAATAAGTGCCTTGAAAAGAGCTTGAAAAAGAGCTTGAAAAGGGCTTGAAGCTCATCTATAAAGGGCTTAAGTCCAAGTCCGGACATAAGCCCTTTTATTAAAGGGGGACTTTAGTCCGGATTTAAGCCCTCTCAAAAATAGGCTTAAGTCCAAAGGGCTTAAGCCCTTTGGGGCTTTGGCCCCATGCCTGCATACCAGTGCACGACAAACTGAAATATTGATGGTGGCTAATCAAGCTACCACCTCACTTTTCTGGTGACTAAAGAATAAACAACAGCCAGTTTAACAAACCACGGGTGGCTTAACAAACTTCTGATGGCGTAAACAACACTAATATTAATAACAAATAATGCGAAGAAAAGTATAATGTACACAAAAAGTCAAATAATCCACAATTTATGGTGGATTAGTTAAGCCACCGAAGGCAAAATTTGTTTGCTTTTGAAATATCTTTAGTGGGTAACCCACCAAACCACCTAATTTGTGGCGCACTGCTGTATACTAGTATAAGAAACAGCTTTCTTTACTTCAGAATTGAGGAGCCTTGCCCAATATAGAGGGGCTTTAATTAACCGATTTGTAACGGAAGTTAGACAATGTAACGGACGTTAATTCGTACGTTAATGAAGTTTAAAGTTAAATTAAAAGTTAGATTATTAATAAAAATTTAACTTCGCTAAATAATGATTAACGGAATAACGGTTTAGTGCCCAGCTTTAGATTTAATATATACGAGGTAATCAATTAATTCATTGAGAATCTCGTAGATATTATTTAATTAATAACTATATACGTAATTAGATAATTAATGAAAATTTCCATTATTAATAATTAATTAATTGTTGTATGCAGAATATTATCCAGGTTTAGGAATGACTCCTTGTATATACAGTTAACTCCCGTTATATATAACAGGAGTTAACTTTAAATCGATGTAGGATCACTTCCAAGTATTCCTTTTAATTCCATCGATAGAAGGATAGAATAATAAAATAATTTTGGGCTTGATAGTGCAAAGGAATTCGATTTTGATGTCTGCAGGCAATTAACTAACAATTATAAAGCCACTCTCTACATTTAATATGGCCAATATTTATAGTGGTAAGTTATATTCTTAAAATAATTATGTGGTGAATTATACATATTTGTGTAAAGATTTACCCTCTAATTCTTAAAAGAAGGTAAATTAGTATATTTCAGGAGAGAAGGTAATAGATAAGTAAGATCAATCCAAAAGCAGTCGGAATTGATACAAGCACGCGTTATCTTATGGATGCCATTCTCTTCTTGCATTTTTTTATAATTATCACCTACAAGTTATTGTAACAGCCAGAATATTCATTGTATACAGATTCTGTTTGCATTCCAATCATTTGAGTTGACTGTATAGTTAGTGTGAATATAGTTGCAACAACAATTTGCTAATAATAGTAGAAACTCAATACTAGAATGGGAACTAAAGGAAGTGAATGAATTGTGTTACATTACATAGATAGTAATATACACAACCCGGTAGGGTGGCCTGAAAATAAACAAAATCGTATTAAACTTCGCACACCCGGACCGGTACCCAATCAAAAGATGAGGTTATATACCAAACCGACTCCTACTAATTATTATCCCAAACGGAAGCCATTAACAGTTCTCTCAAGGTCACTCTGTCTGTTCTTGTCAGCCTGATTTTCACCGAATCCCGAAAAACTGTATGATTACCTTAATTGAGCTTAAGTTGGAACTAGACGAGTCTATATACGATTAAATTCGAAAATTAGTGATTTTCTGGCAAATTCGTTTTATTTAGAACTGTTTGACATCACACTACAATTTACTATTACATTTTTAACACCTCTATAATGTCACCTATTTTGCCATAATTAAATTTTGATCATTTTCATAGAGAAAAATCATTAACTGGAATACAAATTATTATCAGATTGATTTATCAATATACAATCACATCACTAAATACTGTATTCATCAAATCAGTCTTGCACGCGTTGGAACTGTATAGTTTTCGGTGATACTCCACCACCTGGTAGAGCAGCTGGCGCTGTTCTTCATCCTTTGTTTGCACTTCATTGAAGCCTGTTGCCAACTTGAAGGCCCGCTCTGCAGAGTCGTTAACAACACTCAAAGCACGGACAGTCATACGTGCTGCCTTGAAATCTTCGCGCTCTTCCCAGGTTTCAACAGCAACTGTTAGAAAGCCCTGCGGAAGATGTAAAGCCTCAAATAAGTTAAAGGATCGTGGAGTAACGAAGTCCAAAATCGACCGATGTTGGAATGTGGCCTGTTTCGGATCGAGACGACGCACAAGTGTATTAGTAGTCTGTATATCACTTTGCAGTGCGGTAACAATAGCGGATCTATCGTTGGTATTGATGTTGGCAGAAAACAAAGACAAGCAGATGAGATCCTCACTGAAGTACCACAAGTGGTGTCGCATTTCTTCTAAGCGACAATTGCGACCTTGTTGTCGACGGTTTTGAACTGTTCCACTAGTTTCAGCATCCGAAGGTCGTTTGCTGGTGCGGGGGTAGTTTCTGCCGCATCCACCCAGAATGTCACATAGATTGTAGAGATAAACAAGCCAATGTTACGCGAGCTGTCGATCTGCGGTCTGATCAAATGAATTTGGTTGCGGAAACCAAAGTTCTTCAGACAGTAAATGCCCTTCGTCATCCATCTTCCGCGGTGGTATTCCCTTGGTGCGTAGATTGAAGCATCAACTTCTTTTCCCAGTAAACGCATCGCCAGAAGGGCGAATTCGCGGTAGTCATCACGTGGTTTGATTTCCGCCAGGTATTTTCTAAGTTTGTCGACTACTTCGCCTCGCCGTCATGCAAGCCATGCAATTTCTACAGTTTTCAAAACACCAGCTGCCTCCTGATCACTGTTAAGTTGTTCGAACTTTGATTTGTCAATAAAGGCCCATTGCGACTTGAATCGTTTGAATAGTTCTATCTCAGGCCCAGACGAGACAAAGAAGTTATCAAATACTGCTGCTGGGTACAGCTCCAACATGGATGCCGGCACGCAAGGAACAACAATCTCCTAGAAAACAAATCCAGGATGACTGTTATCGCGCCTGTGTGAACTCCTGTATTACTCGCTGGTGTGTAAAAGCAGAGACCTGCCAGATTCTCCTCGACACCTGACCATTCGTGAATAAACTCCTTCTCCTTCTGGGCCATCAACTTCCCACTGCCGACAGGCAAGATGGGGGTGCCCAGCCGTTTCTCAAGAACTAGTACCGACACAACAATCGCAAGACGATCGTTCTTTGTACCATCTTGGATGGGCAACAATTTCGTATCGAAGTGCACGACCAATGGAACATTTGGATGGAAATTTTGTCTGACCTCCGCAGCCATAAACTCTCGCGATTCGTTGCGAGCCTCCATCATGCTAGTGCGCGACATTGTGATCTCCTTCAAGTTTCACCTGCTGCGGCTAGTACAGGCATCTGTGTACGGTCCAGGGCTGTGTTGATACTGGATTATCAATGACACGGCGTTTCTTGAACTGATTGGGTGATAAACAATCCTGATTTTGAGAATCCAGGATAGTCGGTAGAGTATTTGAAAATAATCTCCAGTTTCAGAATTTTCGCTGTCGCTTAAATCGTAGTCAATCCATTCAGATTGATTGTGAGGACAGCACACTGAAGCGGCTGCTTGACGTGTTTGTTCTGATATCTTGCGCCTGATTCTCCTCTCAACAGCTCTTCTAAAGGTTTTATCCTCATTGGACATGGACATCAAGAGGTCGCTATATTGATCTACCAGAAACTGTCGATCATCGAGTAGCTTGTTTTTCCCCCATTCAGCATGTGCAATGTCAAATACTTTACCGAGTAGCACAGTGAATTGTGTTTCCAGTATCTGCTGTGCTGTATTCCTTCGATATTTGTTTTTCGACACTCTTACGTACTGCTGATGTAAATCCTTCAATTTGCTAACAACGTGAGGTTTCTCTGTTGTAGGGATGTTAGCTCGAGCCCAAAATGAGATCTCGTCTGCGACTGTACTGCAAGCGGCGGCAAGTGTCAAGTGCATTGTCTTCATTTCAAAGAACACACGTCGAAGAGTTGTGCAGGAAAGAGGTAATTGACTCATTTAATCAGGCATGTGGAGGGGTTGTCCGATGAGCCAAATGGCTGTTTTTGATCATGTGGCCATATTTTAAATTCTGAACAAAGAAAAAAATTGAGACTTGGTTGGAAAATTTAGGAAGTAAATGTGATCATAAATGTAATATTGTAGGTATATATATTAATAGAGAATCAGAGATTGGAATCAATTTCAGGGTAGAAAAGAAAAGTTTATTAATTAATTCTATGGTTAGTGTTAAATAAAATCATGTGCATCCGAATTCGAACCTAAGATATTAAACTTCAGCTAAAATCAGGTTACCATAATCGTTTTAGGGATTCTGTGAAATCCAGTTGAAAGGGGCAGTAATTGTGGCTTTGAGAGACCTGTTAACGACATCCGTTTGGGATAATATTTTGTAGGAGCGGTTTGCTATATAACCTCACCTTTTGAGGGGGTGTGCGAAGTTCACAGTTAAAATACAAAAATCTCATTCAAAAGTAAACCACCCTACTACCCGGACAAAAGTATTCGACCACCCAAAAATTTCCTATTGATAATAGACTATAGTAGGTTTAACAATGGAAGATAGTATATTCAAATTACATGATATATTGCTATTTCGATTACAAATTCGTATTCTGCGCATTCGAATTATCAATTGTAGACAGAAGCTTTCAATTCAATCGCTTTTTGATTTGGTTAAAAATTATCATTCTGTGCCACTAAGCCCCACTTTTCCCAAATTGCCACTATGGGAGAGATGGGAACAGGTGGCACAAGTTGCCATTTGATGATAATTTCAACCGAATTAATATATAATCAATTTTAAAGCTTCTACAATGGGTAATTCGAATGCGTAGAATACGAATCTGAATTCAAAATAGCAATATGTCATAAATTTTTAATACATTGAACAGTGGCGGCGCGAGACCAAAATGAGCGATGGGGCTGGCCGGGGCAAGGGACATTTGAGATGGGGCAAAATGTTTAACTATAAAACCACTATCAAAAAATATAGGTAGACACACAATAGTGGGATGGTGAAATTTCATGGTAAGACTAACAGTAACAACAAGGTTTAAAACATGAAAACCAATTCAAACGTAATCCATGCTACAAAATTGGGTTCAAAAAGCGTCCTATTAAGAAGACGAGCGAAAAAACTTCAAAAGCGCCCAAATAAATTATAAGCTATTGATAAGGCTTGCCCCACCAGTGGTGGGGCAAGCCGAAGTCCAGGTGGGGCATTTGCCCCACCTTGCCCCAGCGTGGCGCCGCCTCTGACATTGAACAACATTATTAGGCCTGTTTTATCGTAACTTGATTCGCACCATGGATGTAATTAATAACTATAGTAACTTGATACGCTTCTACGTATTGTAATGACTATTCTAAATAAGTTAAAGGTACAATTTAATTCTAAGAAATAGACCAACCTATTTCATGTAATGTAGAACTAGTTTCTGGTAGTTGATACATATAAGGTCCAAACTTATCAATATTCTAAAGAAGTTAAATGTACAAGTATATGAGATTAATCAGTTGTTCAATTAAATGTACATAATACTGAAAATATCAAATTCATAGCTCTATTAATTAAAACAAATATTAATACATATAAAAAAATGTTGTTCATACCTAAAAAGATAAAATCTTAGATCATAGGATGAAGTACTCCACCTCTCCAGAGATTTTAAAATGATGATTTATAAAAACAAAATCAAAATCAAAATCAAAAATTCATTTTAAATTGATTTTTTATATTTGAAAAGGGTTAAACATAGCATTCTATACATAAAGCAATGGTGCTGATTGATGGACTTGGACCAGGGATTGGTTAGGTCAGTTGATTTGGTTTTAGATCTAAATCCCAATACAGCTCTAAATTAATGTAGACTATCAATGTGAAGGGAAATAATTGATAATCCACCACCCTTCTAAGAAAATTACGAATTGTAAGTATATTTTTTGTATTTAATGTATTTTATATATATAAATATACGAATCATAACATAAAATAAGTATAAAAGCAACAATCAAAGATAATACATAGTATTAAGGTAAATTAATACAATAGTGGTCTGAGTTACTAGAAGAGCAGTTAGGCAGTAGTACATCTATGACGACAGGGGGAGGGAATGTGGTTACGATGTGTCCTGAATGAGCGGCTTGATTGTAGGTGTTAGTGGAGCTCCTCGTGACCTCGTCTAAATGATAGTAATGTAGAGAATACAGTCAAAGGATGGTAGTAGATGCGCACTGGCACATCGGCATGTCAGGAAGCTGTCTATAAGATTAGAAGAATTATGCACTGAATTTTTTAAGTTTGCTATTATCTCGACCAATAACTATCAAATTAAAGTTTCTAACCTTCTTCGATAAAAAACAATTAGCTACAGTAGTGTAAAAGTTTTTAAGAATTTCCCATTTTGGAATCATACAAACACAACATTGCTCCATATTTCACTATACTTTTCTTCTACAATAATAAGTGACAACTGAAGCAAATTCCTACGGCAGGATCCCTCGTAAATTGTTTACTTAAATGTGAATAGTTATCGATTTTCAAAATATTTCATACATTATGATGAGAGATTGGTAGATAATTTCAGATGGATACTTAAATAACCCTCTATCAAGGAATTCAATCATTGAGATCCGGTGTCGTAAAAACTTGAATATCTTTGGGAGATGTTAAAAAATCTTTGCAGTCTCGACATTCTTTAGAATTTTTAAGGTACGAAAAGATTGCATACCCAGCCACGTAATTTAGGCATTCAATTTGCAAATTATCAAATAGAGGGTTAGGAATGTTAAGTATTTCACTTATAACATATTCAAAATCAAACTCTGAGTGCATTTCTTCATCGTCCTCCTGTGTAAATCTTTTCAAATATTCTTTAAGAGATATTTTATCAGACTGTTGATTTATGTTAACAAATTTGAGAAGATTAGTTAATTGAAGTCGACATTCACTCTCCAAAATTTGACAGTAAGATATATTATAGTTTGAACCAGACATTTGACGATATAGCCCGAAATGATGTTCTAATGGGTCATTTTATATTCGAGACGTCAGCAAATATTCAAAACCGCATTCAAAGGTCAAACTCTGTATTAAGAGAGGGAGAGCAATACAAGTATGTCTAAAACTAGTGAATGTTTGTGGTGTAAGCTTCCCTCTAGACGTGGGAAGTAATTTCCAACAATCCAACCATTTAACTACATGGTCCAAAATGGATAATCTCCGATCGTTCAAGCGAAGCGGAGCAAAATTTGGATTGTTGAAGCGAATATCTTTTCCATCCCAATTAACATTGAATATGTTCCAGATTTTATTTATCAAATGTATGAATTTTACGATATGGCGATTTTAATTTGTTGTATTCTTATTATAGAAACTATAGAGCCCCGCTGCTGTTGATTCATGAAAGATCTTAAGAGCTAAGTTTACATTTTGTCGCTCTCAATGAGATGGCCAACATGCTTTTGATGTTAGTTTGGGGGGATCTCTTAATTATGGAAAATTTGTCAGCTTTAAATCTGGTTCTGAGGTCGTCAAATGCTGCAAAGCATATTGGAGGGTATTTTGACTTAGTCAATTCCCTCGGATCCAAAAGAATATTAGCAACAGGTATAGAAACTTTAAGCTGAGTAGATGGTATGATTACTGGTAGTGGAATATCATCGGTGCAAGTCTCAAAATCAGGTTAAATAAAAGTTTTCTCAAAGTCTTTTAAATTTAACCAGTTATTACGAATTGATTTCATAATTTGGACTATGTCAAATAATAAAATAAGGTTGCGCGTTGGGTTACATGGATGTGCAACTCGCGGTTGCAATATTTTCGCGTCATATGGAAATAATTTAAATACACTGACATTTAAAGGATAATTATCGGTACATATTGCCTCAACAAATATATCACAACTCTCTATATCACCAATTGTTTTTGTAATAATTGGATATAAATCAGCCGCGGAGGAAGACCCTAACGGAATAAGACGATCAATGGTGGTAAGCTTTTTCATAAGACTGGAAATCATCATTGAAAACACAGTTGTGGGTGGATCGCTAGGGTTGTCGATGGCGCCCAAAACTTTACCTCCTTTTTATATGAAGCATCACTACGGATGTGAACTTCGTCCATTTTAAGTATCACATGGCGTTCCCTATGGCTAAATTTGGAATAGAGCCGAGCGATGAGACACGAACACGACACGAACACGAACACGACACGACACGAATTCGTGTTCGTGTCGTGTTAGACCAAAGTTTTCGTGTTCGTGTCGTGTTCGTGTTCAAGGTTTATGTCTCGTGTCGTGTTCGTGTCGTGTTGTGCCAAAACTTTCGTGTTCGTGTCGTGTTCGTGTTCAAAGTTCATGTATCTTGATCGTCTTCGTGTGGTGTTGGGCTAAAATTCACCGAGGTTTTGTTATTAAAATTATACAATACTTGTGGTATTCAAGTTATTGTATTGTATTCCTATTTCACTTTTGTGTTCCCGTTAAATTGTTGTTCAACCACAATTGCTTTCTTATATTGTCACTAGTATTTGAGACAATTCTTCCATATTGCGTTCATAACTTAGACCGTGGTCCACGCTTCGACTTATTTACATTCAAATATAATTATGAATGTTATGATTTCTTAATTTATATATACGTATTAATTTGATTTTTCAAAACTATGTATTCGGTGTCCGAGTTTCGAGTTTTTTATTGATATTCGTGTTTCGTGTTTCGTGTTTCGTGTTTCGTGTTTCGTGTTCGTGTTTATTGTTCCGTGTTTCGTGTTTCGTGTTCGTGTTCGTGTCGTGTTCTGTTTGTGTGGCGAATTTCGTGTTCGTGTCGTGTTCGTGTCATATGATTCGTGTTCGTGTTAGTGTAAAAGACAAATTTCAACACGACGCTCACCTCTAATTTGGAAGTTATTTCCTTTAGAATTTGAAAGTAATCACCTTCAATACCCAGAGTGTTTTTATACCAATCAAATTTCTCTCGTGAGGCAAGATTAAGCAATTGGATGATTGAATAAGTCGGTAACATGCAAGTGATATTCCATGAATTTTTAGTGAAAATACTTGAGTTAAAATATTATACCGTCGACGACTTTTAGCATTTATCAAGTTTCTCAGTTGTCCAACTAAAAAGTGGAATGAAATACTCAGAGATTCGCTACTGCAATGTTAATCATCTGTGTCTAGGTCTATCGAGTCACCATCAACAAGCTTAATTGCACTTTCGAGTTCATGGATAGCAAGTTTTATATGGTTGTTAATAGAACATTCAGTTTGAGAGTTAATAGTTTGAAGTAAGTGTGAAAATGTATCAACTTCATCGAGGATAGTCTCAACTTGGCGAGTGTCATTAATAAAAATTCGCGAGATCGGAATGGTGACGTTTTTATTATCAAATGCTTTGATGTACAAATCATCGTTAACTAATACAGATCGGTCGATGAAAGGTCCGGTTTCTAAAATAACGATTTTTATAAAAAATAAAGGGGTGTTATTAGACACATTAGTTATCCAGCCGTTTGGTAGGTCGATTAAATTTAGCTTAGAAAGAAGATCAGAATATGAATTAACTAGGAACTTATCCACCGTTTCTTCGTTGTCAGTTATGCTCTTGGAGTATGCAGATTCCATCAGCAGTCGTTCCTTGTCATCTAGGCATATTCTCTTTGGCTTGGAATTGAATTCAGAAAGATAGGAAGGACAGTGTAGAAAAATGCTGGGTACTGCTGTCTTCTTCAGAGCTATTCTCTCTCTGGAAATTGTAACAGTATGAATCCCGTCATTGTAGGATATGGTCCTTTCGATATCATCTTCTTGGAAATGACGAATGCATACCTAAAGAAACTAATGTAAATAAGGCAATCAATAAATGGAAATTATAGATACTTACCCTCATCTGCTTGTTGGTTTCATAGTCCTTCCGCGGCCGTGGAATTGCCCTGAACCATTCTTCAAGTAACTTCAGATCTCTTGGGAAATGAAAACCGGAGGTAGACTCATCTTGGCTTATATAATTAGACTTGCAGCCTGGGATAACACAAGACATGCTATTAGAAGTTTAAAATGAATTGTACTGTTGGGGAACGTTCTGATGAAGATAAGTGTCGTGAAATGAATTTAACAGTGATTTTAAAAACTTTCTAACTAATTAATAAAATAATTTATAAATATTATAGTTGGTTAAAAATTAGATAATCACATGTTTTCGCCATTTCTTCCTATGTACCATTTTTGGTCCAAATTTGTGTAGAATGAATTATAATGGTTAGTTAGGGTGTACAATGCTAAATTCCTGTAGTAAATAAGCTTTACGGAAAATTTAATTTGACTGACCTAACCAATCCCTGGTCCAAGTCCATCAATCAGCACCATTGCCTTATATATAAAATGCTATGGGTTAAAGTAATCCAATTTCGATCATAAAAAATTATTCTTTAAATTCTAAAGTTTATGCCAGTGATAACTTATTAACTGTAATATTGTTTCAGCTCTAGACGAAGTCTATCTGAGGACGCGGGCTGGCGGCATCTCATTAACATTATCACATTATTTGGTGACATATCAAATGTGTCAGTTGAAGTTGGAAGTACATGCAGAGTGGGCAAACAAGTGGAAATAGAGCTTTTTTCGAGCGCCTCAGATTGACTCGATATTATTGACATCGTTTTCAGCATACATGAAAACCTAAAAATCCAATTTATTGTGCTGAGAAACATTCGAGATCAAGAGTTATATGTAATGAGATCATCATGTTACAATAATTCGAAAAAAAGCAATTCTTGTGGTTTCAGAATTGCAGTATCAAAGTTGTGCAAAATTCAACAAATTATATTATGTTGATGCGTGGAGTACGAAAATAAGGAGAGAGTACCCAATTGGAAAAGTGCACCATGGATTGGTTAGAAGTGCCAAATACGATATTTCAGAATACATTGAATATCAACACAAATTTAATTATTTGGGTATTCTAGGATATATATTCCTCTTTCACATCAACGAGTATTGCGGATTTATTCATTAAATATATTGAAAACTGTTATACACTCTCACAATATTCTTTTTTTAGTAATAATAACCACTGGCAACTAGACAACTGCGACAATTCATTGCATTTTTAAATAGATGGAAACAATATACACTACCCGGACAAAAGTATTCGACCACCCAACATTTTCCCATTGAAAATAGTACTATAGTGGGGTTAACAATGGAAGATGGTGTTTTAAAATTACATGAGATATTGCTACTTCGATTACATATTTGTATTCTGCACATTCGAATTAACAATTGTAGGAGCTTTCAATTCAATTCCTTTTTGATTTGGTTAAAAATTATCTTCCTATGCCACTATGCACCACTTTTCCAAAATTGCCACTATTGGAGAGATGGGAACTGGTGGCACATGTTGTCATTTGATAATAATTTTCAACCGAATTAATATGTAATCAATTGGAAGCATCTACAATGGGTAATTCGATTGCGTAGAATACGAATCTGAATTCAAAATAACAATATGTCATAAAGTTTTAATACATTAAACAATATTATTAGGCATACTATAGTACTATTTTCAATGGGAAAACTTTGGGTGGTCGAATATTTTTGTCCGGGTACTGTACTAGTGTTGTACATTAAGTTATACTGGTAATATTGTTTGCGGGACAGAAATAACTAGGATTCTTTAATTTTTTTTAGTTTTCTACCCTGAATAGCTCTTAAATGTTCTCGCTGTCTTGAGTTAATGTCTTTAACTTTATTTGATAGGATACAATTAGTTGCTATGGAACATATTTTATGAAGAATTGTCCATCCTTGTTCTTTACAAAAGCTGCATTCATTCCTCCAATTTGCACTCTGTGTATCTTCAATGAAAATCGTTGTTAGTTGGATCAAAATCTTCCGTGAGGGTCCTGCTAAAAATCGATGCATTAGGTAACTGTCTTTCTCAATGGTGACGAATAGTTTCCAAACTACGATGATGACATCAATAACAATATGTGATGGCCATTTGAGTGAACCTCGGTCAGTAAGTTGGATGAGTTTGTATGTGTCATTAAATTCAACAACATTCAACTCTTTGTCTTGGGTCAGCATAGAAAAACAAGCTTCACAGTTCTTAGATTGCTTCATATAGGAGTGTACTGCATAGCCTCCTACAAACGCGATAGATTGAAGAAGTGAAGTATCCAGAGCCAAGGTTGGAATGTTTCTTATGACCGAGAGAAATAGATCTAAATTTAGAAAACTATCCAATGGTTCATCAGGTGGCGGGGAAAATGATTGAATCAAATCTTTGACATTGACGTAGTCGCTTTCCTGTTGGTGTGAGAATATTTTAAGCATGCTGGAAAGTTTGATTCTCCTTTCGCTCTCTAGTATTTGTGAATACGAGATATGGTATTGTGCACCAGACATCATGCGGTACAAACCAAAATGATGTTCAATTGGATCATTTTGCAATCGCGAAGTGAGAACATAATCAAAGCCACAGTTCTGAGTGAGGTGATTAACAATCGCTATCAGGGCAATACAGGAATGGGAAAAACTTGTGAAAGTTTGTGAACTAAGTTTTCCATGTTTTCCTTGACGATATCGCCATCTTTCAAGCCAGCTGATGACTAGTCTGAGAAAATTAAAGCGCTCATCGTTGTACTCAAGAGGCTTCGAGTATGCATCATTAAGCCTAATGTGTTTATGTGTTGTATTTACGTTGAATATTTTCCATACCTTGATAATAATGTCTAGAAATTCGGGTGTCTGAGAATTCAAGTTGGTGCAGGTAGCTTGGTAAATTGTTAGCGCAGCATATGTTGATGTATCAAATAGCTTCAAGGCAAGGTTTACATTCTGTCTCTCCAACATAGTAGGCCAGCAAGCTTTGGAAGTTAAGCGATGTGCTTGTTTAATTAAAGAAGACTGTTCCTTTTTGTATAATAATCGTATGTCCTGGAAACGAGCGAAACGTAACTTAGCTATATCATCAAAGTTTGGAAAAATTAATGGATTTGGATAGATAAAAGTACGATCATAGTCTTTTAAATTAAGCCAATTATTTCGAATTGTTTTGATGATGTGCACGAAATCGAAGAGGAGATAGAGGTTCCGTTTCGGATCATTTGGATGAGTAACGGTAGGAGTTAGAGTTTTACTATCTGAAGAGAATAATTTAAAAAGGCTAACATTTAGCGGATAATTATCTGTACATATTGCTTGTACTATCAGACCACAACGTTCAATATCAGTAATAACAGACTTGACTACTGTAAAGATATCTTCAGCTGTATTCGAAGAGCAGGGTAATAGACGGACTACCTGAGACCATTTTCTGTAGAGACTTGATGCCATTATGGCGAAAACTGTTTTAATAGGTTGATCAGGTTGCAACGAATAACCGATTATTCTTCCTCCTGTGTAAGCCACAGTAGATTTGACATGTATCTCATCCATGTGTAGAATTAAATTTCGCTCCCTTTGATTAAATTCTGAAGTTGCTTTTTTGAGAAATGTTGAATAATCATTCTCTAAACCGAATTTAGAATAGAGCCGTTGGAGAGTTTTAGGATGAGGAAGAGTAATACAGTCTAACGATTGGAGGTAGCGATAACATGCTGGTGACATAATATGGGATTTGAGAGCCAACACTTGTGTAATTACATTATACTTCCTACTGTTCTTATGCAGAATAACATTATCTAGTTGGCATTGGATGAATTGTAGACGTGAGAGGTACGCGAATTTACAATCGTTGTCAGTTAATGGGTCAGATAGTTGTGAATGCAGTTTAGTTATCGATACACTAAAGTGGTTCGAAGCTTCTTTAAGATGATGGTCAAATGAGTCAAACAAATTATCGGGGGTAGAAGAACCTTCAATTTCTTCGAAACAAACTTCAACTTGCCTTGTATCGGATAAAGTGTTTATATAAAGGGGAATTTCAACATTATCGCGAAATCCCATGATCGTCAAGTTCTCATTTATCATTAAACGAATTTCAATGTTCAGCACATGATCATGTAATTTTGGCTTGAAGATGTGAAGAATACATTCAGAATCCCAAACGACCCACTTATTCGATGAAGTTAGTAATGACATCTTCGCTGTTAGGTCTTGAAAATTGCGCACCTTGAATCTCTCGTCATCGTGGGCTTGTTGGTCTAAGCTTAGTTTAAGAGCTTGTGCAAACTGTTCTTCCTCCTTTGACTCGCGGTTAAATCGAGTTGGCCTTGGCAATGATTCAGAAGAAAGGTAACTAGGGCAGCCGGGAAAAATAGAAGGAACTGCTGTAGAACGAAGTTTAGGTCTTTCGCGTATTCTCTCGTAACACTTCCGTCAGCTTGTAATGTTCTGTCAACAGTAATTATGTCTTCAGGGTGAAAGTGATGTGCACAAACATAAATATGTTTCAAACTTTCAATATTTTCTCGATGGAGCGCATTCATCCATTGATCACGTAACTCTGGGGGCGTGGCAGGAAGTTTAAAAACTTGGGTATAAGGCTCACCGCGGTAATTGTTTCTACACCCAGGAGCAGAGCACTGGTTCGGCATAAATAATAAGATATCAACTATTATAGAGGAATTAGCTAAAAACAAATTAATTGTAAATATAATTGAGTTAATTAATTAAAATTAACGGAAGTAAGTAATAGCATGTAATAAGGATGAAGGAGTATAATTAAGAAAGTTAAGTTATCTTACTTAGTAGTAGATTAGGAGAAAATAGTCGCTAATAATATTTATGTGCCAACAACAACAGTCTTGAGAGTTGATACAACTGTATAAATTTGTTGTAGAAATTGTGGTCGCGCAAGAAAATGCACTTCTAACCAATCCATGGTGCACTTTTCCAATTGGGTACTCTCTCCTTATTTTCGTACTCCACGGTTGATGATATATTCAAGTTAGCTTTATCATGTCATTGGCATTGTATGAAATCAATGTACATTAATGCATTTTAACTTCTTATATAGTCTAAAAATATAATACATTCCGACCAGAATTTTATGATTCGTGCGCATTTACTAATTTCCAATATTGTTCAAGAACTTTGAGAGCAATAGTGAGCAATTGGTTTTTACATTTTAAATGAAAGGTTATGATGATACCTTCAAATTAAAAAGTATTCTAGATGCGCGAAAGGGCGCGACTGGGATCATCTAATGACTTTTAATTAAGCATAATATATTAGGATTTAACTATTTTTGAAAAATTAATCAGGTTCAAGAATTATAATCAATAATCATGGTTGAACAATAAATTTTTGTTAACAAACCTAAAATATAATTTATGACTGATTTATCATTAATCGTCTAGAACTGCGTTTAGGAGACTACATATATCATTTTTGATATTGCCATTCAGTTTGCAGCTATCGATAAGCTATATGTCAATAATACTTCATTAGATTCTATCTAGCATAGTTTTTCCTATATCCACTACACCCCTGAAAATGCCCACTGTGTATATGCATAGTAGTTATGTAATAATCAGGGACGGATTATGGGGTATGGAGGCCCCTGGGCACCAGCGTCCTTAGAGGCCCCTCCCACTGTTGGACGGACACAAGCACACCTCGTTCTCCGTGTTGTAAGAGCATAATCGTTGCAATAGAAATTCCTGTAAATATAGCATCAGTGTTGCCAACCCTCCAGCTTTTTTTGCCCTTTTCCTCCCATCTTCCCGACCTCCCGCCAAACTTTTCAAAGTCCCGATTTTTTGGAAATTGTTTATATATTTAGATTTTATGATATATAAGTAATAAAGGTATTTTTTGCTAAAATTAGTCAAGATACGAGTACCAGTTTTGTTCTACTCGTATTACTTGTAAGTTAGCTAATTAAGAATTTCTTCGAAATTCGAATTAAATATAATAGTAGTGTATTAATAGGTGGGCTAAGGAATCTTAAGAATATCCAGATGGCCTTGTACCTGCATCCTGCAGAAAGTTGTTATACTAGATACGATGGTGAATTTCTTTCTCGTTTAGTTTATATGTCGATCTATGGAACCACGGGTGGAATGAGCTTTTCACACGTTTTACAAATTTTATTGTCTAATAGTACTTCGTTGCTCCGGAATGTCAAAGTCAAACTGAAAGTTAATTCAACTTCAATTGAAAGTGAAAATGGGATTTTTCTATTTATACCTTTTACCCCATGGCAACGAAAGTTAAATCGTCATGAAAATCCTTGAAATCTCAAGAAAAATGTCCGTAAATTACGAGAACGTTTGAAGATATTTCTGTCTGCTACATCTACGTATATCTATTAAAAATACATACTTTGTAGAAATTTAAAATTCATTAATCTATCTATTTCGTTTTTGTTGTATTAATGCATACATTGGGTCAATACGAGACACGCAGGAAGAAATTTGATTGAAATAACTATAAAAATATGCGTTTCCTAATTGTAGATTTTCAAACATACTAAATACTGATATTGTAACGTTCAATCATGATTGATTCAAAGAAATAGCATATATTTTGAGGCTCCCGATTTTCTCCCTCTATTCCATCTTCGACCTCCCGCTATTTTAGTAAAACTCCTGACAAATGGCAAAACCACCCGCTTTTTGGTTTCTAGAGGTTGGCATCCCTGATAGCATGTCATATAGGAATTACGGCATAAAAATCATACCATCTTGCAAAAGGTTTTCGAGAACGCCTCGAATCACAGGCGAATATTTTTGTGAACGCCAAGAACGGTCGTGGGTCATATATCATTCAAATTCTAACCTCAAATTAGTAACCACAAGAACATGATATAACTATTAACTTAAGCTTAGCATGTATTTACTAAAGGATCAAAGTGTCCAACTGTGGTCTATACAAAGTTCAAATTCAAAATATTTAAAAAGATAGTAATAATTAGGATACAATTAGATTATTTTGAATAGATAATCGCAATTAGGGACACTATCTAGTCACATTTTTGAGATGTGATAATGTATGCGCAATAGGATTTCTAAGGGAACGAAAGGCCCACGAGGCCCCTGTGGTCAGAGGCCCCTGGGCACAGGCCCAGTAGGCCCGTCCGTTAATCCGGCCCTGGTAATAATCATATTCTTGTAGTATTTGTTTAATTGTTTGGTAACAAGTACGATCGGTATCAAGTAAGATATTACTACAGTGAAACTCGCTGAGTACGTACTCGGCTTAAGACGTACTCTCGGATATTACGTACTGTTCTCTAATAACCGATTTTTCCTCCTATCTGAACCATTATAAATGATTCGGTTAATACGTACTCAGATAAGACGTAACTCGGATAAGACGTACCAATTTATATTCCCAATTAATAAAATGTATGTATTTTTATTCTGTTAGTACATACTCTAGAAAACTATCAGCAGAACTCAGGTATTATTTGGTTTGAGTGAGTAGGTGACAACTAAGATACTTTAATCATATCGTTAAGTATGTTATATACTTGTATACCATACATCGATTCACATCATTGAACAAGTCATTATTTCGACTTGTGGATTATGCATATTTATAAGACGTACCTCGATTAGTACGTACTTTTTCTTGTCTCCCAAGGTGGTACGTCTAAACCGAGTTCTACTGTAGTTTGAAATGTAGGTGTAATAATGGAAATAGAGACAATAATCACTATATTTGTGCGGGAGTGATATCTTACGCGGGTGGTGGAACTGAGACAAGATTCCAACTAACAGTGGTCTTAATAACTGTTCATTTATCAAATTAACTTGCATTATGTTCATTACCAGAGTACAAGTAAGGGTAAGTCGAAACACAACCTGATTTCAAAGGGACAGGCTGCATACCAATTCAGTTCACTACACAAAAATGAGTTGCATTCGAATAATAGTTGGAATCGGGCGGGTCGAGTTGCGTTGTGAAAAATGAGCCCGATTCCAACTCAGATTAGAATTAAAGTACCATTATGTTTCGTCCCGGCTTGGAATCATCATTTGCCTTACCTTTCACGCAATACATTATGGGCGGTTGATGGATCAATGTTGTGAGTATTTCCCCACTGGGGATTTGCCGTTGCAGGTCGCGTTTCCATTATCTGGGCTCACCATGATAGGGATTGCGTTTCCTGAATAACTTCGGGCAGAGATCCCCACAAGGTTCGATGTACCTTGCCTTTGAGCGCTTTCGAAAATAGTGTATTGTGTTCTCAAGATGTTAATCGGTGTTGTTCAAAGAAGAATATTCGAGTAGATATTGAAATAATCGAAGGAGTCTATAGTATATCAACAAGATCAGTATATGTCTCGGCCACTGTTAAGTTGCTAGAATCATGCCTCATAAATTAATAGTAATCGGAGTTTATTAGACGGGTTACAAGCTCTTAATTGTTGTGATTTACGTTAGATATGTAAAGTGTGACTTCTTGGGATTTCTTATTTGGAGGATTAATACTCCGGAATAACGATTCCAAATGGTTCGTGTCCAAAGTTTGTTTTCATCATAAATTTGTGTAGCTACATAAACATCTGAGTCGAGTATACATGAAATTTCCATTATCTCAACATTAGTTGCCCAATTTCCATTTTCAGTCATGGCGGACTTCTTTAAGTATGACACTGGAGAACAATCCTTACTGAAGGTCTTGAGATAGCGATTAATGATTGGTTTGCCATCTGTTCCCATGTATCTACATACTTCCGCTCTAAGCTTGGCATGATGGTCTTGAGTGCATGATATAATCTTAGATATGCATCTGATATAGCAAACCCCATCCATTGAAACGGTTTGCCATGGAATGATCTTAGACAGAAGAATACCTGTGTGTGTGGGATGGTGTTCAAAATCTTCAGTGAACCAATCCCAAGCAGTTGACATTTTTGACTTTGCCACCTTAAATGGCATGTTTTCCGTCGCAGATGAAAATATTCTGAAAATAACTTCTGATTCTAGGTGTTTACATATCTAAAAACATAAATGGATGATATCCTACACGTATATCTTAAAACTAATTGAATTTTATTTGTTTCTCCGATTGAGAACTGGCAAAGAGCTATAATTGAAATTTTGCATTGGAGATGGGGAATACTCTACCTAGAATCCATTTTAGATAACTAATAATAAATCTTTTTAATGTTTTTGTTTTTTACCGGATTGTATTAGAGCAAGCAAAGCTTGCTTGTGTAGAATAGTACTATAAAAAGTATACGAAAACTGTATTTATACACAAATTATATTATTTTCACTTACTACTGAGTATAAAACTGTGTGTGAATATTTAATGCAATGTATACTCTGTAGTGTCTGGTTTTCATACAAGTTAGCATATGCAACTTCTGCACAGTGCAGAGTATGTTCATAATCTCTTCTCTCTAGAAACAGTCGCATCATGTTAGCATAACGATACATTTTATATTAATATATTGCTATTAGAACATATAACAAACCATTTCGAACGGAGTGAGGATAGAGAAAAGGATAGTAACTGTTGGACACATTTCTTTTTCAACGTATTGTGAAGAATCTTTTCTTGCAAAGGGGAAACAAACAGATTCCCTTTTAATTTCCTGATAATATCTTCCTTTGAAAGTAGAATGTTTGATAATAAATATTGCTGATCATGTTCTATTTGTTCTAATCAGGGGTGGAAACATCTATGTGTTAACAACGCAGTTGACAGCTCGAGCTGTTAACAGCTAACAGCAATTTTGAGCTGTTAACAGCTAGTTGTTATTGACCTGTTAAATGCGTTCTTAATTAACAGCATATTAAGAGCCTGATATTTACAATTATCTGCTTCGATATCTCATAGGAGACATATCCTATGTTAAGTGGAATCGACATTTACAATGAAAGAACGATTTGCTTAAAACGACTCTTCTAAAGAGTGAATAATTTCTTATTATTTCTAGAAATTAATAAAAGCTGCTACATAGCAATTTGCTTTTCTTTGCATACGTAAATATACTGATGGTAATACAATGTGCTTTTGTTCAAATATAGCTATACGTAGTACGTATAGCTATATTTGAACAAAAGCATTTATACTATAGTTTATACTATAGTACCGTACTATACTATAGTACGGTACTATAGTATAAATATACTAAAAGTAGGCCTGATCGTTACCTTCGTTATTTCGTTATTGACCTTTCGTTACTTTTCTGATAATGAGATAATTAGCAAATAATTGTTCAAAGCTAATTATCTCATTATCTCAAAAGTTAATGAAATTAAGCATAAATGATGTATTATCAATGAATTGGAAGTTACCTATTCCGGATAGATCAGAACTCGCCCAGTTGACATAAAATTTATAGTATTTGAGTTATGGTTCATTTTAGGAAATTTACATTTCCCTGGCAACCGAGGAATGTGTCAACATTCCATTTATAATTTCAATATATTTCTTTTAACTAGTCCTGGGCATCATCATGTTCCAATCTTGAACATTTATAACGCGTTTAACTATGGTAAAAGCAAGTGATTAAAATACGATATTTCGCACCCAAAATAGTGATTACGTCATCATATGGTGAAATAGCACAATTCTGAAGGATGCTATGTATACCTTGATACCAAGTTCCTATATAGTTATAGTACATTTATGACGTATATCATTACTAGTTATTGAGATAAAGATAAGTCACCTATTTATCAATGGACTTTAAGTAATCCATGGGTCGGAGTAGTAGTAAGGCCTTATATAACGAAGGTCACGGCCTGATAAATCAAGAAAATGACTTTCAATAATGAGCTGTTAACAGCTAACATCAAAATCGGCTGTTAATTAAGAGCATTTCTAACACCCCTGGTTATAACCATACGAAAATAAGTTCTATGAATTTACTTACCTGTAAAAAATTTAATTCTTCAAGGAATGTTTATCGCGAAATACCATAGACAAACTGCTCTCATGGAGTTCCGATCTAAATTGCAATAAATCAATCATACAGACTTGATTATTAGAAACTCTAGTTTAAAATATATTATACTTACTTTTGTTCTCCTACTCCTAACTGTTGATGCAGATCGCTGAACTCCTAGGCCGACTCCTGTTAAAGTTTTAAATTGGTCAGTCATATTAAATTTTTTGATGAAAAGAAATCGAATATTTCATCATCATTACAATAGCAACAATCAGAATTACGTAGTGAGTCTAGTGACTTCAAAAATAAATAGATTTATCAGCAGTCAAAACAATGAGACGTGCTTGAACGATACTAGATTAGTAGATTAGATACAATAATTATTTAATGATGCAACTGTTGCATACGATCTTGTTGGAATGTTGTACAATAATTGATGTCAGTATCATTGTTGACAATGAAGGATAAGTTAAAGTTTGCATTTCTGATTAACTAGAATGACAATATCGTATCGTGTAGAGGCCATAACTACTATCGCGTTATACTTTATAAGTTATTGGAATTACTAACCTTGCTGGTAAATTCTCTTCCTTGGTCGTGCTGGCATATTTTCGGGACACCGTAAGTGAGATAAACACTCAATAGCTCAGCAACTACTTCTGCACTACTTTTCGTTCTAAGCGGTCGTGTAACGACATATTTGCTTAAGTAACAAACAAAGGCGAGCACATGTTTGTATACAAACTCATTTTGAGTTATATCAACAAATAAATCAATGCCTATGTCCTGCCAAAGTCTATCAGGGGAATGATAAATTGGAGTTCCCTGTGTGGATGCGGAATATTCGAAGAATTTATCTGACAAAAGTAACATGACTTGAACTATTTGTAGAGTGACGTTAATCTAAAATTTATCATTGTAATAACTAACCAATTGAAACAAACTTACAAATTGTTCGATAGTGTCGTACATATTATCCCAAAAATAGGTTTGTCTAATAGAGCACGTCATAGCATTGATGCCCGGGTAATCCACATGATACGCCTCCAGGATATTAAGGATTTCGGATTTGTGTGGGTATTCAAAACGTTTCAAATTACCCTTCTTATTACGAACAACCTATAACATACTTGCCAACCTATAGCAAGTCTTTGGCGGGACATAAGGAAGTTTGGCGGGACATAAGGAAGTTTGGCGGGACAAAGAACATTAGTACATAAATAAGTGAAGTAGTATTACTATTACTAGTTAATAATAATTCATATACTACATATTCTATAATTAGAGTTAAAAATAGTCCTATTAATCGTAATAATTTGATTATCTCAACGGAAGGAACCTTGCTCCAATTGCATAAAACGAGACGTCCCGTCAATAAAACGGGACGTCCCGCTAAAAAAACGGGACGCTAGTCAATTCAACAGATTTATTACCTAATTGGAAGAAGCAATGCTCAATATTTATATTTTAATGTTATTGTCACAAAAATGAAATACAGGGTACAAAAAGCGGGACAAACGTGTCTTAAAGCGGGACGCGGGACAATTCACAAAATCTTTGCCAAAAAGCGGGACGGTTGGAAAGTATGCTATAAGAGAAAACTTCTGATAATAAGTTTTCACGATATTTCATACGTACTTGTAATACATTTGGATATTAGTATAAAGACATGATGCAACATTGTTGCATCATCTATCTATGATTTTGTTTGGCATTTCATGCAACTTTGTTGCATGGAAATTGAGCTGTGACCTATTTTTATGCAGCAGAAAAAGCAATGTTGCATGCAACATTGCTGCACCTTGTATGTCACCATTTTACATGCAACTTTGTTGTATGTAATAATTGCATGTAACAACGATTGCGATAAAATTTAATTCATTCTGAATATCCTGAATCGAGTTTACTTTTAATTAAATAGTAGTGGGCACAGTAAAATACTATTGGCTACGCTTCAAAGATCGTTACCCGACTGTGGCGGCCACAAAACAACAGGTTGTCGCTTGTCAAGTGCTTATTCTCGACACTTAGCACTCGCGAAAGAAAGAATAGTATTATTTTTGAAATTATAAATTCATTCGAACAATACTCGAAGTTGTTCGAGGAGGCCCATATACACAAAACTTTAGCCCTGTATGTCTTTAGTTTATACAAAAATTATTTACATACCAACAGATACATTAAATATACATTCTATTCAATAATGTTTGACTAACCCTGTATAGATTTTCGCATTCCACTCTAAAATGCGAGGCCTTCCTGCGAAAATTAATTCTTATATGTCTTTTTCCTTCTTTTATTTCAATTGAATACGTTCCATTCCAATAGAAATTTACGCCAAATTATTACGTTGAATTTCATCCATAATATAAATCAATAATAATAATAAATGAATAAGAAATTGCTTGAGAAATTACTAAGTTTTTGGTATGTGGTATATGTTTTTTAGCATTTTACGACAAATTTATACTCATCTCAATCCTTGTCCCATTCTATCGTTGACTAGATTACAATCTAGATCAAGTTACGACGCGTATAAAGTTAATATAGATAAATTACATCCAGTAGCGGCGTCAGCCCAAATTCGGGGGGCTCAAGCCCCCCGTAATTATAAAGAGCCCCCCCGTAATTTTGGGAGAGCCCCCTCTTAATTTTGGGTAAGCCGACGCGCATTCTTTTGAATTGGACAAAATTTTGTAATTTGAGTACGATAGCTTATGTTTTAAAGTTTGTTTTTCTTTCTTGCAATTGTACGTGCATTCTTATTACTCGAAATAATTAAAAGTTAATTTGCAACATACGCTTGGCCCCCTCAAAAACGAGTTTCGGCATTCCCAGCCCCCCCGTTCTTCGATTTCTGGCGCCGCCCCTGATTACATCCATGGTGCGAATCAAGTTACGATGAAACAGGCCTACTATAGTACTATTTTCAAAGGTTAAAATGTTGGATGGTCGAATACTTTTGTATATGATCTACACTAAGTCTTCTTCACACTAGTGAATTTGCTGGGGTAGACTATATTGACTACTACAAGTGAACTTCCGTTAAGGCCACTATACACGTTGCAACAAAGTTGCTAGCAACTGTTGCATCGTGTATGTTAAATTTTCCATGCAACAAAGTAGCATACAACATTGTTGCATCGTGTATGTTAAATGTTTCAAGCAATATTGTTGATGCAACATGTTCAATGGAAATTGAACGTGTACAATTTTCTTGCGAGGGCGTTGCAACTGATCAACTAAGGTAGGTTTGCATTTGATCAACTAAGGTTTTCAATTGATCAACTAAGGTTTGATATTGATCAACTAAGGTTTGCAAATGATCAACTAAGGTTTGATATTGATCAACTAAGGTTTGCAAATGATCAACTAAGGTTTGCAATTGATAGCTAAGGTTTGCAATTAATTGATTAATACAATATAAGGTTTCTTAGACGTCGCTCATAAATGTGATTTCATTACATCTACCGTTATATCTATACTATTAAAACACAAACCTTTATATATGTGTGTTATATTTGTTTGTATGTTCATTGAAGTTGATTGAAGAAAGTGGACGTTTTCCAAATTTAGATTTTTGGCATATAGCGGTAACTTTTAGCACCCGCCAACAAGTTGAGGTTTCCACTCAATATTTCTCATATCTCGACAAGTTATGACGTCATTGTCACATTTCGAGAAACATGAAAATTCACTTAATCGCACATAACTCCCGCTCTCTAATAGGGAGATACATGGCATTACGTTAGTGACATTTTCGTTACACGGACACTTCGTTACATGGACATTTCATTACAAGGATACTTCGTTACACATTTATATTTCATTATATTTGATATTTTTACAACGAATCAATGTGTGGATTGTGACACCTAGTGAAAACCGTACATATCAATGGAGACTATTTAATTTATAATTGTCACTCCAAATATTATTGGTTGTGTATATGCACTTAAGTATTGTGGTAAGAGTACACAAGCAGTGGCGTAGCCAGGGGGGGGCCAGCCGGGGCCAGGCCCCGGTTAGCGGAGCTCAGGCCCAGGTTAGCGAGGCTGAGGCCCCGGTTGTCGCACCAAGGTTGGGGCCCCACCGGCTCAGTATTTCAACTCTGCGGATCCTGCTGAAACACATAGTTAGGGCCTGCTACAAGGGCGCATCCAGCACAAGGATGGGGTGCAACATATTCTTTATGGATACCGCTACTTTACTGTCCTATTATTGTTCAAACTAAATACTCTCGTTCAAAATCTAAATACTCTCATACTTTCTCGAGCTTTTTTTTTTTCAAATGTGTGCAATCTCTATTATCCGAACTATATAGTGCCCTTCCAAAGTATTCGTACGCCGCCGAAAAATTATATATTTAAATTAATTATTCGCAATGATGTCTAAATTCATGCAAAATAGATTTGATGTCGAATTAACTCGTGCAATTAACTAAAGGCTGCGCACTATGGAATGATTATGGATAACATGAGTTCTCTATCTTTCACAAAAATACAGTAGAGATATAGAGAGCGAATGGAAATCTTAATAGCTTTTTCTATTATTGTAATACGATTAGTTGTAATACAATATTACTATTCATTGACTCACTCACCAGGGTTATTGATTATATTATTGTCCATTAATTTCAATGCAGAAGTTATGTGTACGACTAGTTTGGTAGGGTAGATTATAAAGAAAAATACATGGCAGAGAAGGTTGAATTTGTTTTGGTAATCATAGACATAAATATTACTAAATGTAAAAATATTCACATAGTATATATGACAGGCCCGCAAGAGCAGGTGCGGCCTTGAACGCAACAATATTTAGCTAGCCGCATCAATATTCGGGTACCATTTTAATTCACACTGAGATTCAAAAACTTTACGTCACTTCGCCGTACCAATATGAATTGGCTTGCTACGAGCCTGTAAGAGATTGTGCTTAATAATGGAAGGTAATTATTGTATCTGGAACAACTGCACACAAATTTATGAGAGTTGTTGAGATTAGTACCACACAACAACTGCGAAGCGGTTCTGTGGATATTACAGGTGTCGAAGCGACCGAGAAAGCGTAGTGCGCTAGTATTATATAATATTATAGCATATTATAGCTAAAATTACTTAGTTGTATGGGATGCCCTATACCCTGTTATTAATATTAATATTATTATTATTATTATTAGTATTATTATTATTATTATTATTATTATTATTATTATTATTATTATTATTATTATTATTATTATTATTATTATTATTATTATTATTATTATTATTATTATTATTATTATTATTATTATTATTATTATTATTATTATTATCATGAATGATTGTATGACTAGTTCCAGCAAAAACAATAATGCCCTGGTTATTCACATACACTCTGTGAAAAGTATGTGAAAAATCTGTGGGGTTGCACCCCCAAGCCCCCTTTAGATCGCTCGCTACGCTCGCTGAATTTACCTTTGACCCCCTAGATTTTCTTCTGGCTACGCCGTGGGTAAGTGCCCCAAGTGTGCCCAGGTTGGGCTCAAGGTCTGGCTACGCCACTGTACACAAGCTGTTGAAACGGAAATATAATGTACTACTAGTATCTATATTATAATCTTAAACATTACGTTTATGAAAATTAGAAATTTTGAAGTATGGATCCAGAACCACAATTTAATTTGAATCGGTCTTCCAAATGTAAGAAAGAGTGTTATAAGCTTGTAGAAGGAAGCTTTGTAAATTGTAAACAGCGAGTCATTGGTGATATTACACATCGGCAATGCGAAAAGATAGAATATTGCAAGGCAAGAATACATCACTAAAGGCACATAAATCATCAAACGCACTAATGAACATCTTCATGATTCTGATATGAAACATGTTCGTAGCATGAAAGTGAAAATTGGGATAAAAAGGAGAGCAATAGAGAGCAACAACCATGTTTACCACATAGTTGGTGATGAGCTTGAAAGTGCAGCAGCAGAAAGACACTAAAACTTCCTAAGGTGGATAGTGTTAAGCGACGATACGGCGAGTGAGGCAAAGTCATAATTTGTCCCTGCTCAACCTGACAGTCTCGAAGAATTGATTATTCCATTGGAATATAAATTAACTGCAAAAGGTGATGACTTTCTGTTATACGATTCTGGTCCAGGTCCACAGCAAATTATAATATTTGTAACCCAGATGAACCTAGAAATTTCAAATTCTTCTCAAATATGGCTCTCCGATGGTACTTTCAAAACTGTCCCAACTCTATTCGCAGGTATACTGCATCCATGGACTACAAAGCGGGCCATATCTCATGGAGGATGGACATCTATTACCGAACAAGATGGAAACCACATACAAAAGGATGTGGGAACATATCAAGATTATTTGCAAGAATGCCTTACCAACCAACATGATAATGGATTTCGAAAAGGCTGCAATTAATAGCTTTCAATCTATTTGGACACTTACAGAATTACAGAAGTAAAGGATGCTTTTTCACCTCACCCAGAACATTTGGCGTAAGGTTCAGGAGTTTAGACTGCAGGCCGACTATGTTCAAGAAAAGGCTCTGGCACTTCGCATCCGCCTCTTACCTGTTCTTGCCTTTGCATCACCCTTTCATGTCTTGGAGTTTTTTCCTCAAGTAATCGCACAACTTGCAATACCTCTGGTACATAATTTTGCTCTCTACTTTGAGCATACGTATGTGGGACGCAAGCTTCCAGGTGGAACGTTAGTTGAACAACTTTACCCGATAACAATGGCATCGCTCCTACAACTCTACCATAGGCTACCATCATCCAAATATATGAAAATTCATTGTTCCACATAAATGAGAAAGTAAAGCAATCCAAGTTTTAGGTGGAGAAAAACCAACAAAGAGTTAAAAACAAGGCTAGTGAAGACGCTTTGAAGACTCTAATCCTTCCATCGATCCCCAATAGAATTTTTAAAACGGGAGTTGCTCAGCAATTTTGCATAGAATCGACTTAATATTACCTTCTTTGGAATCAATTCTCATTAAATAATCTCTTCTATTCTCAAATAAATAACCTAATATTATACTATATTTCAGTGATATTGTTGCGTTTTTGTTACTATCAAATGAATAAAAAATATAATGAAACATAAATATGTAACAAAGTGAACGCGTAACGAAATGTCCATGTAACGAACTGTCCGTATGTCCTAAGAGATAAAAATCTGAAAATCTAACAAAATATGGACATTAATGATGCGGACACGTTGGTCACACCAGATTGCCAATACACATTGGGAATTTATGTGGAAATAGGATAAAATTGTCATTCTATTGAAACTTGAATTCGTGGTTACCACTGAATTCAGAATATCAAATAACCTAGTAATGCATAATTTCATTCTAATCTGAGAAATATTTTGGTTGTTATGACTATTCAAAGTATTGGATTTTTGACAGTGTGATTCTATTACAAATTATACTTCTTCAAATAAAATTATTTTCTATGCATAACAAGGGAGCTTTTGAATTTCTTAACTCGAATCGAGTGAGTTTTGGATTACGATGAATTAGATTCTGACTAATATCAAACAATTTCGTGTCAATTTGATGAATTAAAGTTTAGCAGGGAGCTGAAATGTCGGCAAATTAGTGGAAACTTACTTTTTATATACTGAGATCTCAACAATATTGTCAAAAACTGGGTTCTACTAGCTCTAAAACCGAGGTGATGTAATATTCTTATAAAAAATTTCTAAATGCGCGAAATGGCGCGACGTGGGTCACTTAAAAACTTTGAACCATATATATTAGGATTTTTGAAAAAATTATACCTTGTTCAGGAAATATAATCAATAATCATGGGTGAACAAAAATAAATTTGTTAACAAATCTAAAGTATAATTTATGACAGAATTAACATGAATTGTCTAGAACTACGTTTAGGAGAATACGTAGATCATTTTTGATAATGCCATTCAGTTTGTAACTACCGATAACCTATATGTCAATAATACTTCATTAGATCTAGCATAGTTTTCCTATTTCCACTTACAGCCCTAAAAATTTCCACTGCAATATGCTTACTCATTGTCGCATGATCACGTAATCATTAAATTTTACATTGTTAAATTTGGTTAATTAGGCCTATTTACGCAATATAATCAATGTTGGAAGTGTATAAACCACACGTCAACCGCAAAGCGGTTGGTGTGTGGTTATGTTCTTCCGCGAAGCGACCTAGCAAGCGAAGCGCGCCAGTATATATATATATACAAAATTTTCTTTTTATTTCACATAAATGGACACTTTTTAAAAAGCTGGCTTTTTTTACAACACAATTTAGGTACAAAAAGCTCGATTCCCTCTAAGGAAATACACCATAAAAGTGTAATTTATGGAGTATTTTGTCTATTTCTAATAACTAGACACTTTCTAACGCCGGCGTTTTAAATAGTGTCCATTTATGTGAAATACAAAGACACTTTCTAACAGTATATATATATATATATACAAATATTGACCCTTTATTATCTAAATTTTATATTTTGTCCCAAAACCCGAAAAAGTGTCCGAAATCCGTTCTTTTGCATAGGCAAATTTGAGGCGTGTCCTATGGATAATTTGCCGATTAAAGACACTTTTCCTGGATTTTCGGACACTTTATATATATATATATATACATATATGTATATACGTAAAATAAAGACATCTAATTCTTAATACTGTAACTGAATTATTGTCTCACATATTTCATGGAATATTCGTGCAACAACTACAAATGTAAACGAGGATGCATTTACACCACCTCAGATGGTTATAAATGTTGCAGTGTATTAGAGAACTTAGTGAGTACGCGTACACACCATTTAAGTTTGGTGTGTACGCGTACTCACCAAACTGTGTAGTGAGTACGCGTACACACTAAATGTAATTTGTCTGATAGAGTATTTTTCATGTAATGAGTTGTTTTCTCCGATTCTAAGCTCATTTATATTAGTAATAATTATTGTCTCAATCAATAACTTAATTTAGGTAAAACCTCTGAATATAGTTAATTAAAAAGCCGTAAACATTCAAATGAAAGTTGAAGTTACTGATTAGAATTCTGTTTAGAATCCCTTAATATCTCACTTCATGATTTCCAGCTTCTTAATTAACTATATTCAGAGGTTTTACATAAATCAAGCGTGAAACAACTCATTACATGAAAAATAATCTTAACACACAAATTACATTTAGTGTGTACGCGTACTCACTACACAGTTTGGTGAGTACGCGTACACACCAAACTTAAATGGTGTGTACGCGTACTCACTAAGTTCTCTAATACACTGCAACATAAATACTGAAAGATAAAAACATGTAGTAATTTAATTTTTTTTGATGTGTTCTTATATCGCAATTTGAGTCGATGTAAGGCAGTGGTTCTCAACCTTTTCAAATTAACGGACCCCTGGTTGTATTAAAAAAATCTTGCGACCCAAAAACATATACTAAGCGACCCAAAACATGTACAAATAGTATGATACTATTATCGTGTAGGTACCGCGGCGGACCCTTAAAATATTTCGCGGACCCCTTTTGGGTCGCGGACCCCAGGTTGAGAACCACTGATGTAAGGGAACAGCTAAGTTAAACGCAATTTCCAAAATAATTGAACTAAGCATCCCCATAATCACCCAATCTCAGAATATCAAACAGAGATATATGAAGTTAATTAAGTTAAGAAATATATTTTTCAATTTTATCTTTTTATTAATTACTAGCCGAATGGCCGCCCTCTCGGCTGCGCTATTCTACTAGATCCTGCAGAAGGCTTTTTTTCGCAGCTTTCGACTTTCGGGGCTTCCTTCACAAAATTTATCGTTCACTGGTCTAATATTATTTTGTGTAAGTGTATATGATAGACACATGTGACATGTATAGATGCATTAATATGAGTATATTGACTTTATTGCAGATCTTTTGGATTCGCACTCGGGCCTGCGGCCCACGCTTGTATAAATAGAAAAAAATATTTTGTTATACCGGTTTAAATATTATGAAATGTAACGAAAAATTACTCAAAATTATAACCATCCTCTCTCTTAGTCACGTTTTTTGCCATTTTGTAATAAAAAGAACGGTCTGTCACATTCGTAAACGTTTTCCTCCTTCGAAGCGTCATTTAGCGTTTGAAGGCCTCATACACAGGTTGATTATATGATAGGAAATCACATAATGTTTTTTTAAAAAGCACAACAAATGACCGTTGTATAGAGTGCCATTTAGAAGATTATATCTCAACCTCTTTCCAATTATTCTTATTTAACGATCATTAAGGAACTATGAATACAACTATTTGGACCAGTTGGGAAATCAATAGACAGATTGGCAGTTAGAATGTATTGGTGACAGATGGAACATAAATAACTGATTGGATGAATGAATTTATTCTAGACCAATTAAATTACAGTCTCATATAGGCATTATATAATGTACACTTAACAATTGATTCAGAACTAAAATCCTTATATACTACTGAATGGTTGCTGCTAATCCATACTGGAAAACTCTCGAAATTAATTGGCTAAAGTTTTGGCACCTTTTAAGAGGGAAGATGTGGATATTTTTCTTAAAAATTCCGTATTCAGGGTGGGTGGGTAACTCCTAAGTGACATACAAAATTTGGTTCTGATCTGTTGAGAGCTCTCTGAAGTGATGTGAGGACAAACAAACACACACACACACAAATATTTATATAGCCTCGATCGTGAACTACGATGTACAGACTATTCACAAGTCAATAGAATACCAACCATGGATTGTTTGAGTTCTGGTCAGTTTAGCAAATTTGATTGGCGTGCAATTTGAGCGCCAAAATAGTCTGATTCAAGCGGTAAAACCAAAACCATTTAATTATTGGAATACTAATATAGAATTTAGCTAGTACAGTAGAACCTGTTAGTATATGAACATAATTAATTGGCGATCCGGTGGGCGTGAATATACAGATACGAAAGTGCTTGCAATTATCTTCCAAAATGATGTCTAATTGTGAATAGCAGAAATATTGTTTGCATGTAATTACTACTAGCTAAATGAATCTAAATATATATATACATACAAGTGCTATGTGAAGACCTATACTTATACTGTGGGCATAGGCGTCGTAACCCGCCCGGGTGCCCGGAAATGTCCGGGCGGCCCGAAAGGGTTGCCCCTATGCTACTAATACTATACCCCGAGTTTACCCGGGCATTACCCGGAATTTCCGGGCGGCCCGAAGGATTGACCTTTGCATTTACGACGCCTATGACTGTGGGGTCTGTCTGGTGATGCTAATGTACTATTTCGTTCTAACGATATGAATTTCTGGTTAGTATGTCACAATTTTGGGACTCAAAGGATTTTCAATACAAATGACACCAGTTAGTACAAATTTCGGATAAGGTGAACAAATTTTGACGGTCCCTATGTGTTCATATTCACGAGGTTCTACTGTATCATGCACTGTAGGTTATATAATTTCTAATTTTAATGAACCATAATCCAAATAAGTTATCAAAAGTATAAGACCTAAGTTTTGTACAAGTAAATACTACAATTTCATTGCCGGCGCCACATATTATGAGGTGTGTGTGTAGTGGGTATCCACTGTATAGTCTAGTGGGTGTCACTGTACAAGCAACGCTTCAATTCCTTGAGGCAGTGGGTGTCCGGACACCCAGGACACCCTCGGTGGCGCCGGCCCTGAAATTTATTTAATTCTATATAATCTACCACTTATCCATTAATTAATTTATTATATAAATCCTCCAAATTGACTTTAACCGTTCACGCTTTAACTTTATACTATATGTAGCTTCATAATTTATAGCATTATGCCAGCTAGATGTTCAGCTCCTAACTGTCAATGCGGTTATTATGGCGAAGAACCTATTCCTATTTTCAAATTGAGAGAAGAATTTTCTCAGGAACAAAAGGATGAGTGGAGAAAGTTTCTCCATAGAGTTGATTGTTATTCTCTAAAGCAAGTCTACCTTTGTGCTAAGCATTTCCGACCTTGGGAAATTCTCTATACATGTGAAGCTTTACTACCTGAGGACTGGGTGCACATTGTAAGTATTACATTTCACATTCTTATCTACTCCATCGCATTTTAACGGTATCCCTTATAGCTTAAATTATAACTATGTTCTTGGTACTCTCAAATACGTTTGGCAACCCATTGCAAAAGATAAATGTTCCTACTGATTTAAAACTTATCTATCAATAATTTGTTTATATTCCTAATTTCCTATTCATTAATAGGTGGCCTCACTAAAAAGTATATACTAGCTCTTCTCTTAATAGGCATATTGAAGACCCGGACTTGTTGATGGTGCTACTCCCACGATACTACCCAATTGTCCCTCATACATAGGCGGCGCCAGGATTTTCAGGTAAGGGAGCTTTGGGGGGCCACACTGTACAACATTGTTATTCTAGTGGGGGGCCAGCCTCAAAAAGGTGGGTCCATGGTCCCCCCTGGTTCCGCCACTGCCCTCATATCTCCAAAAAACTGTTGAAAAGCCAAAGCGTCTCGACTTTAATGAAGGAGAGTACCCAACTAAGAAAGGTTTTAGAAGAAAGTGCCCTCCAATGTAAAACGAAAAAGAAGAATTTGGTGTTAACACTTTCGCTGAGCTTGTGGACAAATTAGAGAAAACTAATATTTCAAATAACTGGCTTCTCTGGTATACAATCCCTTCTACCTTGATCATATTACACCCGTGTCTATTTCAAGACCAAGTACAAATCAAATCTTACTTGAATACGAAAGCTTTTCATGGATGAGATTCATTTGAAAGCTAAATATACACTACCCGGACAAAAATATTCGACCACCCAACATTTTACCATTGAAAATAGTACTATATGATGTTGAACAATGGAAGATAGTGATTCAAATTACATGAGATATTGCTATTTCGATTACAAATTCGTATTCTGTGCATTCGAATTATCAATTGTAGAAGCTTTCAATTCATTCCCTTTTTGATTTGGTAAAAAATTATCATCCTGTGCCACTGTGCACCACTTTTCCCAAATTGACACTATGGGAGAGATGGGAACAGGTGGCACATGTTGCCATTTGATGATGATTTTCACCCGAACTAATATGTAATCAATTTGAAAGCATCTACAATGGTTAATTCGAATGCGTAGAATACGAATCTGAAATCAAAAGAGCAATATGTCATAAAGTTTTAATACATTTAACAATACTATTAGTCCAACTATAGTACTATTTTCAATGGGAAAATGCTGGGTGGTCGAATACTTTTGTCCGGGTACTGACATACATAGGTGGAAAAATTATAGGATCTTCGAATAATCCCAACATACCAGCGAGAACCATGCTAGGTTTTATGATTTCATGTCTATTTACAAAATGGTCTACAATTGTCCGACTTCTCCCTTGTTCGCAAACTAGTGCGTCAAAAATATTTCCTTTCACGAAGAAGGTAATATCTGATATCGAGTCATGTGGTCTATCTGTTGTGGCTATCATAACTGATAATCATCCTATAAACGTTGGTCTCTTCAAGTTATTCTCATCAAAATTACAACTTGAACTTTATGTACCCCATCCCGTTGATTCTTATAGAAGCTTATTCCTGCTTTTTGATTTTGTTCACTTTTTAAAAACTATCCGAAACAATTGGCTAAATCAAACGGATTACAATATAACTTTGATTTTTCCTTCTTTTGACGACTTCTCTATGACAAACAAAGCCACTTTGGAAGATGTCAAACTATTATTCATTCCTGAACAATTCGCCTCAGTGAAACAACCACCAAAGTTAACTGCAAAAGCATGCTGGCCCACAAAGCTTGAACGTCAGAATGTTCACCTTGCCTTAAAGATATTTAATGACCAAACTGCCGCCGCTATTCAAATGCAAAATTCGATCCGAGAAATTTATAAATCTCAAACACACGATTTTATTAAAATCGTTTGCAGTGTTTGGAAAGTATTCAATGTAAATACACCTACCAAAGGAAAACGTCTCGAGATGATCTATCACTTCCTTTGATTTACAACGACTCGAGGTTCACATTACTTTCTCGTATTGCAGACTGGCTCTCACATTGGAAAGAACTCCCTGGAAAATATGGTAAGCTAATTTCACAAACTTTACTAGTTTCCACCACAGCTGTAACTGTCTTCCTAAAATAGTCAATTATTTACCCCAAGATTGTGGATTCGATTACATTTTCAGTGCTTTTTTGCAGAATCCATTCGATTGAACATAATTTTGGCTTTATAGGATGCTATCAGGTGCACAGTACCAAGTCATAGCTTGTCAAATTTAGGAAAGTGAACGACGTCTCAAACTCTCTAACATATTAAAACTCTTTTTTCGAAACAATCTTCATTCAATAACCTCTCATTAAAAGAATTTCTTGATACATTCTCTTCAGCAGTCAAAGGTGATGATTCAAATGTTAATTTAGATATGTTTCTGTCTATCCTCGAAGAAGATACAGTAGAACCACCTCTTCCCATACTTCAATCTCTGGCTTTTATTGGGGGATATGCAGTTCACTCTATTTTTAAGCGTTCCAAAATGAAATGTTCCGATTGCCTTATAGTGGGGCAGCATAGCAATAAAATTGTTCAATTTTCGATTAAGCAGAGAAATCTATTAACTGGTGGCTCTATAAAGCGGAGTCGACTGCGTTTGATCGACAGATTCGACACCAATACCTAGTATCTTATATTCAACGGATATTTCCATATTACAGTAGAATCTCGTTAGTACGAACACGGTTAATACCATTTCGCGGATAAAACGACAAACAGTTCCATAGAATCAGGTCCCTACAAGCTACTATGGGTTTTACAGAGGTTAATATGAACTCTGGATAAACCTAACAAAATTTCATCGTCCGTTGGTGCTCATATTAACGAGGTTCTACTGTATATACTAGGTGCATGTAAAGATCTTATCCATGTTTTAAAATAAATCAATACTGTGTATTCCATATTTTTTTTTAAGGTTGAGACCTTGGTGTAACTCAGCAGCGGCCTTGGTGTAACTCGACACTGCAGCGCCCGCGGCCGACCCGAATCGTGGTGTAACTCCAAAACACTTTGGTGCAAAATTTACACCAAGATCGGCATTAAAAAAACTGGTGTATTCTATTTCCTGAAAATAGTGGATCTTCTAATATAAGAAAAAATATTGTAATAGTCTGCGCCGATTGAGGACTACATCCTCCAGGTGAATGGCTCGATACGCTCCTGCCATTCGAGTTACCCAGTGAACATCGATAATTAATACTTCCAGTTATAAACTTTTCTAAGTCGTTAGCTATCAAATAGGAGTTAAATAGGAGGCTTTGCGACGGATCTGTACAACGCACCTCAAGTTAACTGCCGCTATGCGCCCTTTCCTCACTAAACCATTGATGATACAATTAGTAAAACATCAATCCCTCCCATTACCATACTTTTAACTTGTTTAGCTATAATACCCGTGAAGCAAATTCTAGGGTGATTTTGAATTTTCATTAATTTGTTACCTTTTTGCGAACGACAACAATAATATTCATATTAAAATTAAAAAATGCGAAATTTGAAATCAGCATACGTACTTTTTTACCTATTAGTTTATATCTCGTATATAAAGGAGCTTATATTCCCCCATCATTTTAATGCAACCTGGACAAACAAACACACACAGTGGTACACACACACAAACAAACAACAGTCAAGTTTTAATAATATAGATTCATCAATAGTTATTTAAAATCCTTAGCCCCTGAATGTTCTCGCCTAAAATATTTTTGAGTGCTTGAACTAAATAAATCCTAATTAAATTGAAAAATTGAAATATACAATATAACCTCATTAGGCCAGGTAAAATAAATTAATTGTTTATCATCCGGATTCTTTCAGAAATACGGACGGCGGACGGGATCTTTATTGTATTTTTTATTTCCATTCATATGCAAATAACATTATCCTATGCCAAACAATAAATATTGTTATTTTATTTTATTAGAAAATCACATAACAATGTTTAAATTATTAATAATATTCTAAAATACAAGGCTTATATAAATTGATACATTTATTAGGAGTACTATACACAAATTTATAGCTAATATTATGTAAGCTTATGTTCATAACATAACAATAAAATATTTCCGGACGGGGGGACAAAATTGGGACGGATGGGGATGATAAACAAGTTATTTATTTTATATGGCCTTTGTACGAACACGGACATTGCGAATTTCCGGTGACAATGAACACTTGCACGCTTCAAAGAATCTTCAATTCGAATAACACCGGTTGATACCAATTTGTTATCATGAACGTGCAAATAGACTAGTGCAAAATAGCCGAAATAGAAGACACGAAAAGTGATTATTTGATTTATACAGTACTAACTGACTACATTATATTGAGATACATATAAATTAACTAATTGGTTTAAAAAATTAGTACCACTAAGCCTAAGTACGTACTAAACCGAGTTATAGTGTAGTACATATATGTATACAAAATCAAATTAACTCTATCAATTCAAGTTTAATCAATGTTTAATGCTAATATTCGTAATCAACATAAGATTTCCAGTCATTATAGGGGTCACATGACCATGTTTGGGAGGGAGGACATTCCTTGACAACGCTGGAATGTGACACATTCCATTCTCAAGTATTGTTTCTACCCTATCGAGTGACCCATCTTTCTTCATCGCACAGTCATTTGAGAATAACTATGACCATATAAAGACTCTACGAGGTCATTCAACAAGTAATCGCGAGAGCGGGCTTTTGTCCGACACTTTCCGACTATTTTTGGCCGCCATCATGAAAATATTAAAATTTCGTGATGCCTCCATATCCATATCTTTTTATAATATATTTATCTATGTCTGTACCAATTTTTATGCTTGTATCAAAAATTGAACAATTCACTCCAATCTGGCTGTTATGCTTCCCTACTATTAAAGACCTAACGGAAGACAAGGTTATCGAGTTTCATGATTTTCAATCCTTCTATCACTTAATGAATTAGTTGATCGGGGATCACTCAAATGGCCATCACAGCTAGTTCTTAATGCAGTGACTAAGATATGGACGGTTTATACCTTAATTGAAGCCGACTCCACATTGTACGAAAGGCTACTTACTGAACAGTCACGTAGTACACTACCTGGCCAAAAGTATTCGTACACCAATAATTATTGTATAAACAGTCCGTGTTCCTAGCAACATACTAACGTTTCTGGGTGCTTCTACAATACTATTTATATGAAACGATATGTTAAGTATAAGAATATAGCAATTTTAAAATTTTTTAATTTCTATAGAGGTGATAAACTCATTAACTATATAATGTTCTAATTAAATATTTAATTTCGAATAATTATGAGGCAATTAAAATATATAATTTCTGATTTCGGATTTGAATTCCTCACAATCGAACTCTAGGTGCTAAATATCTAATCATTAAGATCGTTATATACTGAGATACAGCCTCATTTCCATTGATGCCACAAGTGGCACGTGGCAACGACACCATGCCACTTGATGGATATTTTTTGAAAATGTCCTAAAATCAATTTAGTTTTAAATTTATAAATATAGCACTAAATGTAAAGTCATTTAAGGTATTTCAAATAGCCTTCACATTCTGCTAGAAGAATAATGTGTCTGATTAAAATACCTCTTGTTCAAATACTTTAGCCAGGCAGTGTACTATATTGTTAAAATTATGTCTTATTCACTTTGAATCTGAACATGAGGAGATATGGCGGACTGAATGCCCCAGTTGTTCAACCTTCAGATGGGATATCCTTATGAAGTTAATTTTACGATATGTAATTGCATTTTATCGAATACAACGAAGAACTTGAACTCGCTTGAAAGGAGCAAAGACGAATCACGCAAAATTAAGAAATTCAAACCGAACTAGTTTTATCACTGTGTACTGTGTGTAGTTATTTTCTGTACCTTGTTTCTTCGTTTTCGACAATGATACGAGTAGTATACTTCTATATTATGTTATCTTGTAAACGATAAAAATTATATTTTGTTTCTAACAACTTAACAAGAATGTAATTTAGCAAGTTGAACATCCGAAACATTAATAACTAAGATATTCAACTAATTCTGAATATATGAGGTCAGACCTCAAACAATCCATGGTCGAACCTTGTGAATAGTCCTGTATATCGTAGTTCACGCCTCGATCAATTTTGTTTATGTTCGTCTGGTTACCATTCATTTAACTCCCGTATTGTATAGTTAATTAAGATCCACTAATAACAGCCCGAGTCGTGAATATTCAATCAGTAATTTTTTTGTTTGTTCTTATTTCTATTATAGCACAATAATCTTATTTTAAAATTGAAATGGGAAATTCTTGTTTTTCAACTTCTAATAATGTACCTCTCTCGAATTCAAATAATTTTAAAAGGAAAAAATCAAGGAGTACACAAATTACACGAGATTATATTCCGGATTTTAGTTTTAATTGTTCAAAATATAATGAAGAGAAAGATCGATTAAGAATGTGGACTGATGGGGGAATTTCATGTATTTGTGTTCCTTCACTTCTTTTTTTGACTAGTAAGCTAATTTCTAGAATCATTGAGCATCATGATGCAATTGATAAGCTTCCAATTTTTCAGTTATTGAAAGATTGTATTACATACCATATCTTTCCAATTGTTGACCGCAACTTTCTTCAAGAAAATGTAGAACTACTTAATAATGGACGTACATTAAGATATCGTGGTCGAGGTTATAGTACATCAATCTTATTTATTCCAAAAGATAAGGGATTTTCTCATGGGAGATTTTCGTGGCTTATCAAAATTGAAAGATCCAGGGTACCCGGTTGGATGCAAATTGGAGTTGTGAATACAGAAAGGAAGCTATCTTTTTTGAAGACTATTTGGGATGGGAACCCTCATCCTTTCCGGAAAGGTGAAATGGCTCAAAGGAATAATGGCAACTATCATTCAGGAATTAAGCCAGAAGAAGGTTTTATGAATAGTGGCTCAATATTTTCTGGGGGGTATACAACAGGTGACATAATTTCAGTACAGTTAGATATGCACAACCGTGAAATTTCATGGTTTAAGAATTGTGAAAATTATGGTTCTCCCATGATTATTAATGGAACTGAGCTTTTCCCATCAATTAGCCTTGACAGCCCATTAGAAGAAGTATCAGTTTTAGCGCTTTATTCTCAATACAATCCCTTCTAGGCAACACCTCAAAAGTATATACACTGTTTCCCATTTTTGTTGTTTTTCTTTTATCTTTATAAATAATATTTGCTTTCCTAATTTTCCATAATTTTATCTTTGTATATGAACATTTTACTTTCATTGATGTATTTATTTACTATTTACTTTTTATTATTCCTGGTTAATTATACTAAAGTTAAGACATTAGTTAAATACACAAATTAATTTATCTCACTATTATAAAAATGAGAATCCTTATATAGAGCTGAGCTTTGTAGAGTTCAGATTTTTTCCCATACTAAAAGCCCAGGCTTACTTTCTAAAGGTCAATTTCAAAGTTTGAGAAAAAACTGACCTTTCTCAGTGCCTGAATACACATACTGAAAAACTGAACTCTACTAGAGCTGAGCTCTATATAAGTAATTTCTATAAAAATTTAATAACTAAAATAAAATTGTCTTATTAATACCATGGATTTATATTAATAAATATTGGTATGGGCAAGCTGCATTTGTCAGAATTTTGAAGTTGTCAGTTGTCAGAATAATGGAGGTTGTCACTTGTCAGAATGGACATTTGCAAAACTGGCACTTTTCAGAATGGACTTTTGGAAAACTGTCACTTGTCAGAATGCACTTTTGCAAAACTTTCACTTGTCAGAATGGACATTTGCAAAACTGGCACTTGTCAGAATGGACTTTTGAAAAACTGGCACTTGTCAGGATGGACTTTGGTAACACTGGCACTTGTCAGAATGTACTTTTGAATACCTTCTGAATTGATGTTAGTAATAATTCATATTTCGACCAAAATATAAAATTTGTTAGTTATTTACCACCTCAAGACAACAAAGCCAGAATACCGCAATAGAAATTTGTTATCTATGTGGGTGTCAAAAAATTACTGTTTAGAACATGTCACACTTCCATGTGCTTGTAATACTAAATAACAATGGGATGATTAGTATAAATCCGAATAATCCAGTTGTATAAACAATAATGGAATTCACTGAACAAGAGTATAAACGTTCCGTAGGAAAAGTTCTCAACTTCAGATGGACACAACTATATTCATTGAAGATAACGGAAGATTATATATATCTTTTGTAAAGGAACCAGCAAACTAAATCGTTTGAGAAATTTGATCACCCCAATGAAACTACATAATTATAATGTTGAGGACGATAAGACAGGTTTACCAGCTTAAGTCAAGATGCAAAACTCTCGCTAAATACTCGCAAAATAATCTTAGGGCAGTATTCGATGATGTAACAAGAAACGATCCCAATGCAGCTGATATCTCCTTTATGGAATGCGAGTCGTCAATGTATCGCGCGAGGAGGACACTTCAACCCAAAATTCCATTTACTCCGCCAGAGTTCTGTGATATGTTACTGACGTCCACTTTTAAGGATTATTACAAATTTTCGGAAACACAGGGAGGACAAACAGCTGTAATATTCTATTCCGATGAAATGATGAGTTTTCTCAGTGAGGCGACAAACATCCAGTTTGATGGTACCTTTCAGACAGTCCCCATTCAGTTTGTTTAGCTATGGACAATATTTGTAGCTGTAGGTAGACATACGATGCCTGCAATCCACTGCTTAATGACGTCCAAGAGTCAAGAACTATAGAACTATAACTATACTTTTAAAGGATTTAGTTATACACGTTCCTCAATTTCAACCAATTGCTTCGATGTCCGATTGGGAACCAGCTGCTCGGAACGCTTTTTAAGGAATTTATCCACAAATGAAAGTATATGGGTGCTGGTTTGACTTCACTCAACGCATTTGGGCGAAGACTCATAAACTTGGACTGAGTCAGAATTTTAAGAACAACGTCCATATTGCTAAGTTTATACGACTTTTTATGTCCATACCTTTTTTGCCTGCTGCTCTAATATTCCCCACTTTTACCTTAATCGAAGTTCCTGTTCTACCAACTGAAGACATTCCGAGATTGGAAAAGCTGATGAAATATTTCAAGAAACGCTGGCTAAATCTAATATCGGCTGAGGAACTCTCCATTCATGAAATTAATATTTCAAGAAATAACGGGTCAGAGAGTTATCACGCCAAACTAAAATCAAGGGTGAGATGCAGTCACCCTCGAATATGGACCTTCATAACAAAGCTCAATGAATTAATTCACGACACAGATAATGAAATTCGTCGCCTGTATCAAGGTAGGGAAATTAGCAGGCCAAGATGTAAGGCAGATATAAAAAATGAAGAAGAAAGGATTGTTCTCAAACATAAACTCGTGATGGATAATTAAACCCATGGGATTTCTTCAATCGATTAACCATACTGTGGGGAACATCAAATCGCAAGATATTACTCCATCCAGTGAATCAGAATTTTCTGAAGATGAAGGTGATCAAAACACCAACACAGAATCTATATGTGTAGTGTGTCTCTTTCAAAGAAGTAACACATGGGTTTTCATTCCCTGTAGACATGCTAGCTTTTGTGGCCATTGTAGCGAGAGGATTGTCAATTTAGGACAGAATTGCCCTATATGCCGTAGCAATATAGAGGCCAGATTAGAAATATTCACTAATTGATGTTTATTCTTGATTGTAAAATAAAAATAATCTTTCACAAAGTTTAATTTCTACTATATATAGTTTAGGCCATGTAAAATAAATTAATTGTTTATCATCCGGATTTTTTCAGAAATAGGGACGGCGGACGGGATTTTTATTTTATTTTTTATTTTCATTTTTATGCAAATAGCATTATCCATAGCATTCTATACATAAGGCAATGAAACGGGCTCAAATTTATGGACAATGGATGAACTAGTATAGTCAACTAAGTATATGCAATGCAATTATTCTTCGAAATAAGTAATCGAGGGTGCTTCTAGTTATGTAATTGTTTTTTATAAAGGTGGTCATGTACAAGACGCATATTTTTGAGGTACCACTTGGTCGAAATGACGTCACCGTATTGTCTAATAGGCCAAATATGCCAAAACTTTTACCGCATGTAAAATGTTCAATTTCTCTTTTTCAAACAAATTGCTGTGACTAGCCCATCTAGGAGTAATTTTACATAAATATCTCTGAATCAATTATGAATGTTGCGACTGAGAATTGTGATTATTGTAATATACATTCAAATGGTTATACACATTTTGCGGAAAATTGGTTGGAGATAGAGCATCGAAATGATTATCATTGAATAGGAAGTTAGGACGGGCTATCAATTGGATCCATTGACTAAGCTGTAACTATTTATACTCGAGATATGACCTCAAGCATTGAAATCACGTATCCAAGGAAACAGAGGAATGTGGCAACATTCCATAGTTGATTCTGAGATATTTTATGTAAATAACTCCTAGATGGGTTAGTCACAGCAATTTGTTTTAAAAAGCGAAATTGAACATTTTACATGCGTTCAAAGTTTTGGCATATTTTGCCTATTAGACAATACGGTGACGTCATTTCGATCAAGTGGTACCTCAAAAATATGCGTCTTGTACATGACTACCTTTATAAAAAACAATTACATAAGTAGAAGCACCCTGGATTACTTATTTCGAAGAATAATTGCATTGCATATATTTAGTTGACTATACTAGTTCATCCATGGTCCAGAAATTTGAGTCCGTTTCATTGCCTTATGTACAGAATGCTATGCATTATCCTATGCCAAACAATAAATATTAATATTTAATTTACTTAGAAAATCATATGATAATGTCCAAATAATCCCTAAATACAAGACTAATTATACATTAGTACTTTACACAAGTTTATAGCTAATATCCGTAAGATCATGTTCATAGGATAACAATAAAATATATCCGAACGGTGGGTAAATTTGGGACGAACGGGGATGATAACAAGTTATTTATTTTATATGGCCTTATTAGTGACATTATGAAAAGTCCATTCTGACAAGTGCCAGTTTTGCAGAAGTCCATTCTGACAAGTGAAAGTTTTGCAAAAGTGCATTCTGATAAGTGATAACTTCCATTATTCTGACAACTGACAACTTCAAAATTCTGACAAATGCAGGCAGCTCATTTGTATTGCTTGATTATGATAACAATGTTCGCCTAAATCTAGTTACTTTAATTAATTCAAATACGATTTGATATTTGAGAAATTCGATCTTATTATTTTAAATTACCGTAGACTCTCGTTCCTTATTTATATGAATTTTATTTGGAAATTTTGTCATATGCAACATGTGTAATTAATTGTATTACTCAAATAGTTTTTATTATTTAGATCCTTTTTAGGTTCTACTATATTCTATAACGAAAACTTAATCATTGAGCAGGGTTGTGCGAGTCAGCGTGACTACTTTTAGTTGGAGCATACCTGCTGTTTTCACGATACAGTCGAAACCAATTTATTCTAACTCGGCTTTTTATAACTCAGGGATCAGGGAATGAAAGGTTCACGAACGGACAGAATTGATGTAATTCAGTTCATCTCAAATCGACGCACGTTCAGTTCGTTCAAGTTCACCTCCTAACTTCAGCTCCTCCAGCGTTCGTTCAGTTCGTTCATGGGCTGACCCGCGTTCGTTCAATCCGTTCAATTAAGTTCGTTCAGTTCGTTTAGTTCGTCCAAACCGTTCAATTAGTTCAGTGTACAGTGAGTGGGTCGAACTATTCCGTTTATGATAGACTGTTCGATACTCCAAGCTGTTATTGAAGTTCAGGTTAAGAAGCTAGAATCTAAGCTAACAGACAGGAGTCCACTAGAGATGTCCTGAATTACCTCTTGCAGTCACCTATTATATTTAATGGATCAATATTTCTAATTTATCTTTAATCAGTTTAGTTCGTTCAGTTCAGTTCGTTCAATCCGTTCAAATCGTTCAATTCAGTTCGTTCAATTTCCGTTCGGAAACCGTTGGCGTTCGTTCAGTTCGTTCACCGTGAATTGCTTAAAAGCCCTGCGTTCAGTTCGTTCACCGTGAATTGCTTAAAAGCCCTGCGTTCAGTTCGTTCAGTTCAAGTTCAATAAGTTCGTTCGTGAACCTTTCATTCCCTGTCAGGGATGGATCCAGCACAAAATATCTGGGAGGGTGTAATGCCCAGGGTTGGGCCTTAGAATTGTCGACGCCATGGTGCGCTTGCGGGTCAACTGTACCAGTTTTTGGAATTCTTTTTTAAGAAACGCATTTGAGAAAGCATCTTTGGAAAAAGTTGAAATTAATATACGTCAAAGAAATCTATTCTAAATTCATACATAACTATAAATTAATAATCAAATTAATTAATTAAACTATCCATTACCAACAATCATTATGAATCAACTGTCAACGATTAATTGACTATTTTTTCAACATATTTGATATACAACATTCTCAAAAGTATTAGATAGGGAAGAGAACTCTGATATATTTCTCTCAACTAATCTCGGTATTTGTGCCAGTCCCTAGATATAATTTTTGGATTATATTATTATATTCTTTGGGGGGTTCGCACTCCCCTAAGCCATTTTTTGGGGGGTGCAACCCCCTGAACCCCCCCGGTGGATCCATCCCTGTTCTAACTATTAGTGAATATTATTTTGAAGAATTTCCAAATTTACTAGTATTTTTCAGCTGTTTTTTCTCACTATTTTTTCTGAAAAGAAATGATTAGAAAAAACCTGTTTCAACTGTACACGATTCCTGCTTTCTATATAGAAAGCAGGAATCGTGTACAGTTGAACAGGTTTTTAGTATATAGTAATTACATGGTTGTACAGAATGGATGCGGTAGAATTAAAGAGCAGTGGTTCTAGATTGAGGCCTGGCACAACTCAGGTGGGCCATTTTATTATAAAAAGTTATTATGAAATGGAGCAAATATTCACAAGATGAAATAATAAAATCACGTTCTATTTCAGCTATATTCTTCCCTAGAGGCAAATAATTTGTGATAATTGAACAATTGTGTTGAAGCACATCGGAAAATAGATGGGACATAATTCTTGGTGAACGAAATAGCACAGTGGGAATTTAAGTGGAAATAGGATATAATTATCATTCTCTTGAAACTTGAATTCGTGGTTACCACTTAATTCAGAATATCAAATAACCTAGTAATGCATAATTTCATTCTGATCTAAGGATATACAAAGGTGGATTTTCGACACCCGATAACCTCCAATTATTATTGCGTTTTTAGACATGACATTTAGTAGGAACAAATAACAGTATTATCACTATTATCTAAAATGAAAATTTGAATTAGATATTGATAGTTTTAAAATAGCGTAATAGTGAATCCATACTAGTCAACATAAATTCTAGCTATTTATTCTATATGGCGCAAGTTCTATTATAGTGCAAGTTTAACTCTATTACATTAGTACAAGGGATTTCGTCACACAGAATTTTCGATATCGATTTGATTCTTTTTTTATATAGATTTTCAAATAATCACTCGATTTTATCAAAAATTTAGCGTTATATAACTATTATCCTCTAAAACTTTGCATTAAAGTTGAAAATCGAAACGGCAAAATCCCAAGAACAACTGACAAGGATCATTTTTGAGGGATAATTTTTTTCTCTACGACTTATACTTTTCGAGATACACATAAGAATACAAAGGTCACTCCCCGGAAATTCTAACAGAATGTATTTGTACAAAATGACGGTGATTTTCACCTTTGGTGACGTCAAAAAGGGAAAAAAAAAATGTCCGAATCAAATTTTTCTTTTGGATTTGGATAGATAGCATGTCAAACAATAACTAGGAGAGGTTAAACTAAATTTATCGTTTTTCATGAATTTACAATTATTTACCCCTCGATGGCCATATTATTCTATAAGATGATTTTGACCTTTGGTGACGTCAAAAAGGTCAAAATAGTGTCAAATTTCGAATTTTATTTTCAGAATTGGAAAACTGGCATGTCAAAGTATATTTGGAAATGCTAATACAGGAAATATGGTATTTAGTCACATTTGTATAAAACCACCATTGTATCTCCTTAAAAGAAATATTTTGGTTGTTATGACTATTCAAAGTATTAGATTTTTGACAATTGGAATTTCTATTTTGCGGTTATAGAAAGTTACTAATGCTTCATTGCAGATTTTGAGAACACTGTTCTTGAGAATGACTTCTCTTTTGAATATTCTGATATACATGGTTTAAACCATTAATTAATCAATTTGGAGTTTTTGACAGTCATTGCAAACATAAATTGGTTTTTCTCGATATTAGGCTATTAAATGAATGAAAATTGAGTGAGTGGATTTTCAGTGGCACAGTTAGGACAGATTTGATGATAAACACTTCATTTCATCAAAAGAAACAATTGGAAACATCCTTAAACCATAAATTTATCAATTTTGGAGTTTTTGAGGGTCATTGCACACAAAAATTGGTTTTTCTCGATATTAGGCTATTAAATGAATGTAAATTGAGTGAGTGGATTTTCAGTGGCACAGTTAGGACAGATTTGATGATAAATACATCATATCATCAAAAGAAACAACAGAAAACGTCCTTAAACCACTAATTTATCTATTTGAGACTTTTTGACAGTCATTGAACACAAAAATTGGTTTTTCTCAATATTAAGCTCTTAAATGAATGTTAATTGAGTTAGTAAAGTTTCAGTGGCACTGTTAGTCACCTTTGATGATAAAGACTTCATATCATCAAAAGAAACAATTAGAAACATCCTTAAACCATAAATTTATCAATTTAGGAGTTTTTGACAGTCATTGCACACAAACATTGGTTTTTCTCGATATTAGGCTCTTAAATGAATGTTAATTGAGTTTAGTGGAGGTTCAGTGGCACAGTTAGCACACTTTTGATGATTAATACTTCATATCATCAAAAGAAAAAACAGGAAACGTCCTTAAAACATTAATTTATCATTTAGGAGTATTTGACAGTCATTGCACTCAAAAATTGGTTTTTCTTCATATTAGTCTTTTCAATGAATGTTAATATAGTTTGGAGTTACAGTGACACCTTTAGGACACTTTTGATGATAAATACTTCTTATCATCAAAAGAAACAACTGGAAACGTCCTTAAACCATTATTTTTCCAATATAGGAGTTTTTGACAGTCATTGCACACATAAATTGGTTTTTCTCGATTTAAGGCTATTAAATGAATGTAATTTGAGTGAGTGGATTTTCAGTTGCCCAGTTAGGACAGATTTGATGATTAATACTTCATATCATCAAAAGAAAAAACAGGAAACGTCCTTAAAACATTAATTTTTCATTTTCTGGATTTTAGACAGTCATTGCACACAAAAATTGGTTTTCTCTTTATTAGGCTCTTAAATGAATGTCAATTGAGTTTATTAAATTTCAGTGGCACTGTTACTCACCTTTTATGAAAAATACTTCATATCATCAAACGACACAACTGGAAACGTCCTTAAACCATTAATTAATCAATTTGGGAGTTTTTGACAGTCATTGCACACATAAATTGGTTTAACACAAAATTAGGCTCTTAAATGCATGTTAATTGAGTTAGTAAAGTTTCAGTGGCACTGTTAGTCACCTTTGATGATAAACACTACATATCATCAAAAGAAACAATTAGAAACATCCTTAAACCATTAATTTATCAATTTGGGAGTTTTTGACAGTCATTGCACACAAAAATTGGTTTTTCTCGATATTAGGATTTTAAATGAATGTTAATTGAGTTAGTGGAGGATCAGTGGCACTGTTAGGACACTTTTGATGATAAATACTTCTTATCATCAAAAGAAACAACTGGAAACGTCCTTAATTATATATATTAGATATCATTATAACTGTTGAGTATAAATTGATTATGGGATGTGGCTAATGGAAAATATACGATTCGGACAATAAATTCTTGCTTAGTCCCCCTCCTTCAATGTGATGGTAAATATCGTGTCCAGGCTCATGCGCGTTTTAGTGTTTTTAATATAAAGTAGACATATTTAACTTCGATATAAACCAAATTCCAGATGCGCAAAAATTTTCCCATAGATATTTTCTTTTAATATTAATTAATTTATTAAGATAAGTGATTCAAGTACAAATTATACTCCTTCAATTAAAATTATTTTTTATGCATAACAAGGAAGCTTTTGAATTTCTTAACTCGAATCTAGTGAGTTATGGATTACAATGATTTAAAATCTGACTAATATCAAACGATTTCGTGTCAATTTGATGAATTAAAGTTTAGCAGGGAGCTGAACTGTCGGCAAATTAGTGGAAACATACTTTTTACATACTGAGATCTCAACAATATTGTCAAAAACTGGGTTCTACTAGCTCTAAAACCGAGGTGATGTAATATTCATATTAAAAAAATTCTAAATGCGCAAAAAGGCGCGACGTGGGTCACTTAAAAACTTTGAACCATATATATTAGGATTTTTTGAAAAAATTATACCTTGTTCAAGAAATATAATCAATAATCATGGGTGAACAATAAAAATTTGTTGACAAACCTAAAGTATAATTTATGACAGAATTAACATGAATTGTCTAGAACTACGTTTAGGAGAATACGTACATCTTTTTCGATAATGCTATTCAGTTTGCAGCTACCGATAACTAATATGTCAATAATACTTCATTAGAGTCTATCTAGCATAGTTTTCCTATTTCCACTTACACCCCTGAAAATTCCCACTGTGAATAGCTGGCCCAACATAGGTAGTGCTGTTGCATGAGATATTAACCCCCCTCCCCTTAAAGTGAACCATGGATACCGTTTAGGGGGTCATTTTCTCATTGGGGTCATTTCATTATGCAAGCCCCGTGCGAAAATGACCCCCTCATAAATTTGCGCATTGTCTTTGCAATAATGAGAAGACTACTTGAACAAAACAATGATGTAGTGACAACTATACAAAATGACTTGGTAACTATGTTAACATGGTAATCCCATATTGCTACCCAGGTTTTCTACCAAATACTTGGAACTAATATTGAGCTTTAACTCATATTTGTCAAATAATTCCCTATCTAACTTAATTTAATTTAAATTAATCAATTGTATAGAAGCCAGCTCGAATTTACAGGCAGAATTATTATAGTTATCACAAGTTGAAGCAATAGAGTAAGATACGTATACGTAACAAGTTGATCCAATATAATTATTGCAAGTTGGAACAATGCAATTAGATTTAACAGTTGAATCTTAAGCGTGAGGAAATTACTGGCGATAGACACCCCAATTTTGCTGAAACTACATAAAAATTTAAAATTTGTAACCTGTTAAAAGGTGTTAAATTAATTATTTATCCATTTATGAAAATTTGTCAATGTCACTATTCATTATTTATGTTAAGAGCTATAATTAAATAAAATAGGTGTGCTAATTCTTTGATAAAAAATCATAACCCTGGTGCAAATTAGACGGTTAATTCGCACCTCAATCGAATTCGCAGCTCTTTATCTAAAACGTGGCCACTGGCCAGGGCACCGTCTACTGATAATAAAAAAATCCCAAATTGCTTCTATTTTGATGGCATTTACTTTGGATGGACTATATTATGGTGGCTGGTTAATCGATCGTACCTTCAAAGGAAATGCGGTCGTCACAGCTGCAATTTTGGATTTTTTCGCTATCAACCCCTCAAGATGTAAATAACTTAACACTCACTTATCAGGTGGTCACGAGCCAAACGGACAATTGATAATGGGAGTTTGTTTTTTCTTAAACCATCTTGTGTTTGATGTAATTCATTAACAATGTATAAATAATAAAATTATATAAATAGATAAGTCAAACAAATTCCTTAGTTAATTTAATTTGCTTAAATCCTTTGTATAATAAACTAGTACGGGAACTTCGTTATATAAGGCCTTACCACTACTCCGAACCATGGATTACTTAAGGGCCATTGATAAATAGGTGACTTATCTTTATCTCAATAGCTAGTAATTACAGACCTCAGAAATGCATTATAATTATATAGGAAGTTAGGAACATGATATCAAGGCATACCCTTTAGAATTGTGATATATCACCATTTTATTACGTAATCGCTATTTTTGTGGAAATTATCGTGTTTTTATAGCCTGCTTTCAACATACACGTAGTTAATTAAACGCGTTATAAATGTTCAAAATTGGAACAGCAAGATGTCCATAACTAGTTGAATGAAATATATCGAAATTATAAATGGAATGTTGACACATTCCTCGGTTGCCAGGGAAATGTATATTTCCTAATGAGTCATAACCAGGGTTCTCGCCTGGATTTTTCGTTGAAGGGTACATGAGAATGAGATATGACGTTAATGTCAATGGTTTAATGCAGGGGTGTCAAACCTATGGCCCGCGGGCCACTTGTGCCCCGCTATGTAACTAAGGAATCATGAGTCACCTAGAGCTGATTTTTCTTGTATTCACTTTTAGCAATTTTAAATGTCGACTATATCGATTAATCATGGAAACAACATTGCATTGTTCCAAAGCTGTATTTGTACAAAGAGTAATCTAGACTGCATTCTAAGCTAAGGCTTGCTGTTTTCATCCATTGCACCAAATTTGGATGAGATGGTCGAAGGGAAGCAGTGCCAAACGAGCAAAAAGTTAGCTTAAAAAACATTATTATTTGAATGTTGCCTCTTAATGACATTATACTATTATACTAAAGTAATTAACTAGTATTGTACTCATCGTAATACAAGAATGAAAATTCTTGAATATAATCACGTAAATTACCCTGCGGCCCGTGTAATGACTGTAAAATCAGAAATTGTCCTGTGAATTAGAAAGGTTTGACACCACTGGTTTAATGAATCCTTCAAATAATAGTATTGACTAAAAGGGTACATGCCCACATGCAACATGTGAATAAAGGGTACAATAGCTTTCAAGAAGGGAATGTACCTTCTGATAGAGGTCTAGAGAGACCCCTGGTCATAATTCAAAAACTATCGATATTAATATTATGTAAACTATGCTAGTACTGATCTATCCGCAATACAGTCAACTCCGCTTAATAGAGCCACCGGTTAATCGGTTTCTCCGCTTAATCGGGTCAAAATTTCACAGGATTTATAGGACAGAATTACAGTTTGGCTTGCAATATTTTCGGTTAATCGGTTTCTCCGCTTAATCGGGTCAAAACAACCTGGCTCAATTAAGCGGAGTCGACTGTAGATAACTTCCTATTCATTGATAATCCATTTTCTAGGCCTAACTTCAATATTTTTTGAAATAATGAGATTATTAGCACTTAAATCTTTATATGGTAATACACTCATTATAGTCAGGTCGCTTAACATCGATTTCGGGAAACGCTGGACAAAAGCACCAAATTTTTTATACGTAATCTTTATGACCCTGGCATCAAATTTTTCCGCGGCGCCACGACGAACGGATACATTTCCGATGTTATCTTGGACTTTTAAAATTGCGGCTCTACTAAATCGCCGGTATTACCCCGAACGGCTACTTTCCAAAATCAACTCTGGTCTACTTTTAAAGACCAGATTCGTTGTCCACATGAAATTCCCCGTCGTTTAAGGGGTCACTTGCCCATAGTTTATCCCTACCAACGTATTAATGTCTCAGGAATGTGACAACATTCCTTTCTCAAAATTTGTCCTAAACCTATCGAGTGACCCCTTGTTCGACTCCCAACATCTATCTGAGTCTAGTTATAAACATAGTGACACTCTAAATTGTTATTTGATGCTGTTTACGACAATTTCCTTAGTTATCATTACTCTAATAGTCCACCAGTGGGTAAAAGGACCCAGGTGGACTACTAGAGAACATGGACCATTCAAGAATTTAGCCTTAAGTAACATCAAATATACATTATATACTAACATACGTTATAGTTAAAGTATATTAGTACAAGCAAATATAGTCGAGAATATATAGAGTCAATATAAACTATTAGGGAGTATGAACTGTACGTAAGTAATACGTAATAAAATCTGATCTTTACTAGCCCATCTGTAGTTAGGGGACCATGTGGACGCTAGCTTAAATATCATCGAAACTAATTAAGGTGGGCAAATAGAGAAGTGGACGTTTAGAGAGAACTGAGTGTAGCTAGAAACAGGCTGGGCACTTAACACATAATGGTGACGAGCCCTTCGGTCTCGGTCACTTTGCGACGGATCGGTGCTACACACCTCAAGTTAACGGCCGCTATGCGGCCTTATCATCCTTTGCTACCATGCAAAATGGTAGTGGATGTTATAACAAGCCTTTCTACCATTTTCCATGGTTTAAACTTGTTTACCAATAATACCCGTTGGAAGCTAACTTCTAGGTTGATTTGAATATTCATTAATTTGTTAACCTATTTTGTGTAAACAACAACAACAAATATTAATATGAGAAATTTCTAAACGCCAAATTCGTGTTCAGCATACTTGTTTACCTATTATAACATTTGAAAGTTAGTTTATATCCCAATATTAATTGCGGTTTCTATTCCCCCATCACTTTAATATAATCCGGACAAACACACAAACAAACACACAAACAACAATCGAGATTTAATAATTAGTCGGGTCAAAATATGAAGCAAATACCCCCAACCCCAAAAAAATTGCAAGAAATTGTTTTATTACATTTTTCCGTAGTATCATGTATGGAGAATAAGATACTAAAAGTCTAGCGAAATCGGACAACCAAAAGTATAAAAAAATGGGATCCAAAAGTTTATGTCCGGTCGAAAATCGCCGGTTTTGTGTATCCACGTTAGCCAATTTTAATCCATTAAAAACTTCCCATTGTTGTCATATTCGTACTCAGCATCAAATTTCCGGCAATTTAATATATATTTTGACCAATTTTTTCTTGAATCCTCCCTAACAACGGCCTGGTATGTGAAAATTTATGATCTCCATTTTGGTAGAAACCATATCGAGTGACCCCTTGTTTTTCTCGGCTATGCTTTCTGAGTACGAATTAGCTAATATAAATACTCAAACGGTTTAATTTGGAAATATTATAGTTTACGGATGGGGGTATATTAAATTCTTAATTAAATGGAAATAACTAATAAAACTCGTTATATTTTGTATTGTTTTTCCAATTTTGTCTAAAAGATTATTTCCAAATAATTTACTAATATTTGTATTAGCATATTAGATATTGATATGAGCCCGAGCCAAGAAATTTGCCCTTTGTGTGAGAATGAGGTAGAAGGATATGCAAGAGTGGTCATTGGTGAGAAAGGAGCAGAAGGCATCAACAGGGCAAGCATTGAGAGAGGTGACACCATCGTGGTAATAGCGGGGACAGGCGTTCACAAGTTATGTGGAAAAATTATGTCAACAACACATACATCGAGTTATATAAGAAGAATGCCAATCTAAGACCACCAAAACAATTAAAAAGAAGTGCACGTGTTTCCACAGGACCATATGATAGTAAGATAGACTGTCTGTTCTGTGGAAATGAAGTAGTGAAGAGCACTATTAGTGCGAATTATGACTACTTTAGCTATGTCAAAACTGATTCATTCGTGCAGTCGATCTTGTCACATTGTAAACAACGAAATGATGAATGGGGCTTTACTGTGCTAGGGCGAATCGAGTACTTTGGGAGAGACATGCACGCTGTTGATAGTTTGTACCATCGTTCATGTGATATACACTAAGCAGCCAAAAGTATTAGAACATTAGGAATTATAATGCACAGACAATACTCGCCTGGTAACTTATTAACGGCTATCTAAACTATTCTGAAATGACTAAAAATCTCTTATTATAGATATACATTACAAAATATTGCGATTTCAATAAAATTTAGAAAATTTCCACGAAGTGGCACAAGTGTTTCTGCCACGTGCCACTTGTGGCATAAGTGGCACAAATGGAAATGTGGCTGAATCACAGTAGAAAATATTCGGATTGATTTGAAATTATGTACTTAGAGTAATTTAACCATGTGGAATTCAAATCCGCGATCAGAATTAAAATATTAACATTGCATCTTAATGATCAATAATTAATTATTTAATTAGCTAATTATATATTTAATGAGTTTAACGCCTCAATAAAAATGTAAATTCAAAGATTTTGCTGTTTTATTATACTTTATATATCGTTTCATGTTAATTGCCATTTTGTAGCATCTAGTAATGTTATTATGTTGTATAACCTCAAATATATGAATACAAATTATTGCTGTTCAAATACTTTTGGCCGGTTAGTGTACATTTTCGAACAACCCGGGATATTCCTATACAGCACAAAGCAGACGACCCTATTCACAAGAAACAAAGGAAGATTGGGAGGCCAAAGGACAGCGACCAAGATCAAGCCTTCCGAAGAATGTGCTCCTTCTTTGAGTAAAATGATGAAGAACAATTGACAATCACCTGTCTTTCGAGTAAGATGAAAGAGTATCTGAAAGAACGAGATTGTGTTGCCTATGGTCATCAGTATCTGAAGTCGAGACTGTTGGAACATTATGGGGAGTCTATATTCATTGCCGAGGGTGAAGGGTTGCATGATATTGTAACATTCCGCGAGAAGACTAATCAAATCCTGAAAGAATACTTCAGCATGCCAATAGTGGATGATGAGGAATCCCAGAAGAGACTCATCATAGAGACTGCAGCCAGACTTGTCAAGAGTGACCTCAAGTCGAAGAACTCCCCTATTACTGATGAGTATCCAAAAACTTCTGGACTTGAGATACAGTCAGCCTTAGAGTATGTTCCAACGAGCTTGCGTTATTTTCTCCAACGTATCCTTGTTGGAAAGGCACTCGCCGGAAAGTAGCAAGCATTGGACATTCAATTGTCCAAGCAGCACTTCCCAGAGTTTTGATTGCCCCATTACAGCTTGGCTTAGCTGTCCAGATGCACCATCATTTTAGGTCACGTTTTTTGGTAGATAGCCTCTCAGCCATGGGCTTTAGCTCCTCATATTCTGAGGTTCAGAGATTCGAGGAAAATGCTGCGTCTTCCGTTGCACCAGATGTCTAGGTGGTGATAGTAACAGACTAGATATGACGCTGTTGTTTGTGGCCGACAACGTAGATCATAACATTGTTACCTTGGATGGAAAGGAAACATTCCACGGCATGGGGATGATGGCAGCCATAACACCAGGAAAGCAAGTCTGTCAGTCTATATTCAGACGAAAGCTTTCGGATTTACATATAGCTGACCTGACCAAAGTTGATGTTAAACAATGCCGGTTCTCGGCACACTTGCGTCGCAGCATTAAATTCCTGCCATTGTCATTCCTTGAAGCTGCTGATCACAGGATAGATATACTGTGGGAAATGTCCTTCCGATTCAAACAATCTGTACCGAATTGGCAAGGAATGATGCACGTTTTGCACAAGGACTGTGAGCACCCAGGACAATCCTCTGTGATATTCTTACCAATGATTGATATGTACCCCGGGGACAAGACATGTATCTTCTCAACACTTGAGTATCTGTGCAAGCTTGCTTTCGAGCACAAAAGCCCAGCAATTGTCACATTCGACCAACCGCTTTACTGGAAAGCTTCACAAATAAAACAAGAGGTACCAGATGACAGTCCAGTTCGAGGCGTTGTGTTGCTACTGGGAAGCTTTCACACTTTCATGAACCTTCTTGGGGCCATAGGAACACTAATGGATGGTAGTGGAATCAAAGAGATTATTGGGGCCATTTACGGTGAGAACGCCGTATTACACATCATGAGCGGAAAGGCAGTTCAACGGGCATTCCGTGGACATCTCCTTATTGATCAATGTCTTACTCAACAAGTTGCAGACGAAGTAATCACTGACCAGCCTGCATTTAAAAACCTATTGCAGGAACTAGAGAAGTTATATACTAAAACATTGATGGGTGAGTCTGACTTCAATTCACTCATCCAATCCGAGTACTTAAAGGAAACGATCCGCGTGTTGTCCACCAAACACATGAACTATCCGCTCGATCTGAAACAAGCAAGCTGTGGCTAAGTTATAAGCAAATGGTAGGAGTTGCCGGGGAGCTGATTGAAGCAGATCGTACAGGCTCTTGGAAAATGCACCTTCATGCATTGTCGGCCTGTTTACCCATATTTGCAGCAGCTGGACATGCAAATTATCTGAAAACTGCCTACCTCTACTAGGGCTGTACCGGATATCCGGTTCTAATCCGGTATCCGGCCAATTACCGGATATCCGGCCGGAACCGGGTATTAACAACTATCCGGCCGGATAACGGTCCCATTTGTATTTGTGTATGAATTAAAGAATAACTTTCTCTCCGAATATCAAATGAATTTGCATAGCTCTAGGGTCATTAACTGTCCATTTTTTCTGTCGTTCTAATGTCTGGTATAGGTTTTCTTGTATAGATATTCTTGGAATAGAATTTAGATAGTGTGTAATAGCAGAACTAGTTGATTGAAAAAATACTATGATCACCTTGTTGTGAATTTCTACAAGAGGATTTTCATTTATTGTTTTTTCTTTGTAAATTTCTGGATGTGAATGTTTTATGTGGTTCCACAGTGAGACGTGCTATATGTTTAGGATTTTTACCACGTGATATATGTATTGGCATCACATTCATTACAGAGTGCTCTGAAAGAATTGTTATTAGATAGTGAGAAAAATGCCAAATTTCACTCATGCTGGGATTGATAAAAAATGCAACCTTTCAAGCTATAATATATAGGAATCGAAAATAAATATGCTATTGAAAAGATCTTATTTACCATAGGTGAATGCGATTGAAAGTATATTCATATACTGTATGAATTGTGGAATCACATAAAAGATTTTAGAAGCCTCCCTAAAAAAACACAAGCTTAGTTTATGGACAATTTAATTATGAATAAGCAGAACTTGTTATTGATGTAATATTATGGTTTCATTTGTCAAATACATATTTAGCCGGATATCCGGCCGGATAACCGGATAATTGAGCACCGGATATCCGGATCCGGCCGGAGTAGAGAATCTCTAAACCGGTACAGCTCTAACCTCTACCTCCAGACTATGAATGAACTAGAAAACGAAAACCCGTCTGTATTCCATAAGTTCTCGAATGGCTTCCACGTAATCAGACGTAGTGACCAGTATTGGGCAGGCCTCGGTTGCGATCTGGTCATCGAGCAATCTCTTATGCGATCGATTAAAAGTATAAGGGGGCTCACTCGAGGAAGCGGAATGACCGAACATCAGCGAGCTCTCTGGACTATGTCTTCACATGTGTTAGCAAACTACAATGATGCAATGCGGGTTTACCCGCCAGATATTCACTACCAGTGAACAACACAAGGAGGCAACAGCGTCCAGGATGAACAGAGATCATGCAGACATGAAGAAGTTAGTAGAGAAACTCCAGCCATTTTCTACTTTCTCTGATGAAGCATCTTTACGTAACATAATTACTGGTGTTAATGCAAACAAGGATGTTAATATTCATAACCTGTTCACCATCGGCAAGGGCACAGTAGGGAAAATGGAAGGACAAGAGGTATTTTCCTTTTCATACAAAAGAAAGATGAAGGTGAAGACAATGGCATCAGCGAGGGCAATCGAAGTGACCGAGGACAGAACAATAGATCCAGCTTTGTTGTTCCAGAGGTTTCTTGTAGTATTGCAATCAGGATACCTGTCGCTAAATTAAGCAATGGACCATGAACTTTTGCCATACACTCCATCACTATTTCAGGTTAGAATCAGTTAAAGCAGCCAGATAAGCCACAGTTTCGTGACGCTCTGAAAGAACATCTCAAAATCCATTCAGATGGCGCAGGCCTGCTAGAGTATGTTCCCGAAGTGGAACATTACGTTCTAGATGGGGGTTCCCTTCTGCATCGCTTGAAATGGGCTGAAGGAAGAACCTACAGTTCAATCGCTGATGACTATACATCATTCACTGTAGATCATTATGGCAATGCCACCGTTGTCTTTGATGGCTACAGCGGAGGTCCAACAACAAAGGACAATACCCATCAGCGACGACTAAGAAAGAATCGGGTTGGCAACAAAGTAAATATCACCGAAGCAACCGTCTTCATTGGGAGTAAGGAGGATTTCCTTTCCAATCAAGTCAACAAACAGGCCCTCATCTGTCTCATTTCCGAACGTATGAGGAAAAGAGGTTGCCACGTCATACAAGCTGAGGGAGATGCCGATGTTACCATTTTGAAGGCAGCAGTATCAATGACATCCTTCAAAACAACAACTCTTCTAGGGGAGGATACTGATCTGTTCGTTCTGTTGTTACACTGCACATTTAACAACAATGCAAAGAAGAATTATTTCCGCTCTGATAAAGGGATACCAACAGTAGTGTATGAGATAATGGTCATAAAGCAGATGCTTGGAGTCAACATCTGCCAAAGTCTGCTGTTTCTTCACGCATTCACCGGGTGTGACACAACTTCCAGCATTTTTGGGCTCGGGAAAAAGTCTGCATTACACAAAATGATGAAAGAAGATTCCGTCTTACAAAGCTACGCTAGGGTATTTTCTACACCAAAGCAAGACCCAGCTGTGATAGTAAGCACTGGTTGCAAATCCATGATTGCATTGTTCAATGCAAAGCCCGGTGACAGTCTTCGTGACTTGAGATATAATATCCTCTGCAAGAAAGTTTGCGCAGCCAAAAGCTTCGTGACACCAGAAAGGCTGCCACCTACTGTTTCTGCAACGAAATTTCACTCTCTGAGGAGTTATCTCCAGGTAATGTTGTGGATGGACATGGCTGACGGTATGGAGGTCACCGAATGGGGATGGGACCGCCAAGGTAACAGCCTAATCCCAGTCATGATGGACACTAATCCTGCACGCGAAGCAATTTTGAAAATGATACACTGTAACTGTTCTACCGGCTGTAGACACACAAGTGTAGCTGCAGGAAACAAGGACTTAACTGTTCTCATGTATGTGGACGATGCCAAGAACACAACTGTGACAATATGGGGCGAGTGGGTAGCATCAGATGATGATGATGAAGAAATGTGACGGTATCTTTCTGCTAAGTCTCCAGCCGTAAACTATAATATTTCTAAATTAAACCGTTAGAGTATTTATATTAGCTAATTCGTACTCGGTAAACATAGCCGAGGAAAACATGGGGTCACTCAATATGGATTCTACCAAATTTGGAGATCAGGAAATTCACATTCCTGGCCGTTGCTATGGAGGTTCCCATACAAAATTCCCCCCATATGGTCAAAATATATATCAAATTGTCGGAAATTTGATGCTGAGCACGAATATGACAACAATTAGTTGTTTTAAATGCATTTGAAATGGCTAACGTGGATACACAATCCAGCGATTTTCGACCGGACACCAACTTTTGGACCCCATTTTTTTCACTTTTGGTTGTCCGATTTCGCTAGACTTTTAGTATGTTATTCCCCATACATTGTACTACGGAAAAATGCAATAAAACAATTTCTTGCATTTTTTGAGGTCATACAACATATTGACCCGACTAAATATAGATATACTGGACTTAACCTTAGACTGCCTAATCGCCACACAGTGTGGCAGTGCCAAAAAACGTAGTAAATAAACTCCAAATTTCAAAAGATTTCCGATTTAAACATGTCTTTATATACTCTATCGATTTCGATCATAAAAAAGTTTTTTTGAAATATCAAAATGATAACATAGCATAAAAGTGTCATCCGCCACTTGAATGCCACCTCAATTAGAAATATTAAGGGTACTCTGTACTGATATTTTGACACCCGACGACCTAATGTTTTTATTGCGTTTTTGGATAGTACTAATATATCTAAGATATCCCTGAAAATATTAGAGTTCTACTATGTATATATCCTTAGTTATGAACTAGACAATGTCAATATAGGCCTAATCCATACTAGCCAAATATTTACAAAAAATTTTTATGTTAGTTTTTAGCGCGAAACATGTCAATTATAAAATATACCTGAGTCAATACTCAATGTTTTAAATCGAACCGAAATATGCTTTTTCTTTAATCTACTCTATGTTATTGTCATTTTTGTGAAATTGGTCAAAAAAAAACCACTATTTTTCATTAAAAGTATACTAATTCAATTTTTTTGTATTATATTGCCAAAACTGCCCGCTTTTAAAACATGCGCCTACATATACTGAGCATTTTAAAAAAAAGTTTGACTTTCTAGAATAAAAATTCTCTTTTTTACATCCATATGCCCAAATGGTCTTTTTTTACACCTTCATAATTAGCATTTAATTAATTTGTGTCGAAGTGGCTGAGTCCAGAATATGAAAGTGCGAGGAAAAGGAGTTCCTAAACTGCATAAAATAGATAATGTCATTTGAAATTGAATTAGACTATTTTTAGAAATTTAGAGCTAAGCTCTATCTCATTTGGATCAGAAGTTGGATTTTTGTCAGCTTTTTAACATATTGCCACTTTGACACCACCATATTTGGGCATTTGAAATCAGAACACATCATTCGAATTATAATATAATCCCAAAAGTTTATCCAATGAGTAAGAAATAGTATCATGATGTGACTAGAATTTTAGAGCTAGTCTCTGCTGTCCAGAGATCAAGAGTTACAAAATTTGCTTCGTCATCAAAATTGGGCACATCAAATTACCATATATGGTCATGTTAAAAAGTGTGACACCTAGAGTCCTAAAATGTATTATAAACGTATAGAAAGTCAGGTATTTACAGTATTTTCTAATGCCTATGATCATTTTATCTCAAAGCGTTTCTGAAATATCAACAGGTGTGAAATGTCAGATTTTTTGCCCCCTTCTGTGGCCCAAAAGTCCATAACTTATCGAATAATGATTGGATCGTGTTGTGTAACGTCTCATTTTGTGCGCAAATGCTATTTCCATATTTGTATTACCAAATTGGTGTTTTATATAATACTTTATTGTATATTTGAGGGCCTTGAGGTGTGAAAATATGACAAAACAGACAAAACCATAGTCATAAATTGGTCATAACTCATGATATATTATTGTAAAAGTGTTGAAAACAAATGCTACGCATAGATAAGAAGCTGGCGCATTTTTATGAAGAATAACAGAATTATTCTGCTGTCCAATTTCCCACAGTAATATATGATCACCGGGTACTTGCATACCCTTCATATTCTTTTATGCCCCTAATTTCCTAATTTTTGACATATTCCTGAACTTTTTGACGTGAACCTGTATATTTTGACCTGTAGATTCCGATATTTTTAATTTTGGGAACAATATATGGCAGTGTAGAATTTTATCACCTCTTTTGATGTTGAAATTCGGAAAAATTCGTGGGCCGCAGCCTTAGAATGCTTATAAAACCAAAAATAATAATCAGAAAGTCAAAAAATTTCTCTGGGGTAACACATGATGCATCCTCAGACCCTTGAACTAGAATTGAAAATTTTTTCTTCTAACATTTTATAACGATAGTTTAGTGCACGACTGCGTTTTATGATTATTTTGAAAAAATGCCCTTTAGCATCGTTTCTTCTGCAAAAATAAATAAAATAAAAATTATTACTGAGAGGAAATAGTCTCATAATAATATGTTCAAAAATTCAAAAAGATTCAACAATTTTGAAAAAATGTCATGCCCATATAAGGAAGTCGACGTCTTATTTTATTAAAAAACACCATCTTGATTGAAAATTAAGAAAAAAAAAATCATAGAAGTCAATCTCTATCTCATCTAGAGTATTCCTAGTAGTAAATTATGCAATTCTGAGATTCACCGTGAACGTCCGAATATCAATACAGATTACCCTTAAAATGTAAACTTTGGCTGTGCAAAACATGTTAGTTATGGAATTCAATGTATAGACCCTTTTTTGAATGTTTTACCCGTATATTTTTAGAGTTGTGGGACCGAACGGAATTTTCTAATCTTTTTTCGTCATCCATCGTTAAAAAAACAAACTTTAGTGGTTTTAATATATTGATGTACATTTAGTAGTATGCGTCCGAATCGTTTGAAATATGTTATCCAAAATGGAATATTATGGCTCCACATGATGTAGTTTTCAAAGTAAGACTAACTTCCTTTATTCTCAGGCTTTTTCGTTTCAAAGAAAAAAATTTGTCACCATTTTTTGGACAAAATATTGAACAAAATTTTCCAAAAAAATTTGAATGTTGACAAAATATGAATGTCTTGATGATTTTTGAATATAAAAGTTCATTCTTATGATTCAAAAGAATTGTAGTGAATTAGAAATTCATGAAAAAGCTTTCGGCAGTATTCAGTTAAGCTCTAAAATCTTTTAGTTAACTTAACAGAGTTTTTAGAAATATTGCTGCTAGGTCCCGACAAATTACACACTCACGAAATCATCATAGCAAATTGACTGTTCCTGCAGCTGCATGAAGTAGGGTTAAGAGTCTTAAGACGTACTTTCGGATACTACATACTCAGGGGCGGCGGAAGCAGTTATAAAGTGGTCAGGCCATGGCTTGGCCGGCCTAACTAGTGACGTAGGACTGTTCAGGCTATTGGCCTGGCCGGCCTGACCGCTTCCGCCGCCCCTGATACTCTATTAGCCGATTTTTCCTCCTATCTGATCCACTATAAAATGATTTGGTTAATACGTACTCAGATATTACGTACCAATTTCTATTCCCAAGTAAATAAATATACTTGTATTTTAAATCGGTTAGAACGTACTCTAGAAAACTATTAGCAGAACTCAGTTAGTAATTGGTTTAAGTGAGTAGGTTAAAACGAAATAGTTTAATCTCATCTTTAAGTATTAAGTATGTTAAAGACTTGAATACCCTACATCGTATTTATACCATCAAACAAGTCAGTATTTCGACTTGTGGATTATGTGTACAGATAAGACGTATCTCAGTTAGTACGTACCTTTTCTTGTTTCCCAGGTTGGTGCGTTTAACCGAGTTTTACTATACTTTAACTATAAAGTATGTTAGTATATTATGTATATTTGATGTTACTTAAGGCTAAATTCTTGAATGGTTCACCTGGGTTCTTTTACCCACTGGTGGACTATTAGAGTAATGATAACTAAGGAATTGTCGTAAACAGCATCAAATAACAATTTAGAGTGTCACTATGTTTATAACTAGACTCAGATAGCTGTTGGGAGTCGAACAAGGGGTCACTCGATAGGCTTAGGACAAATTTTGAGAAAGGAATGTTGTCACATTCCTGAGACATTATTGCGTTGCTAGGGATAAACTATGGGCAAGTGACCCCTTAAACGACGGGGAATTTCATGTGGACAACGAATCTGGTCTTTAAAAGTAGACCAGAGTTGATTTTGGAAAGTAGCCGTTCGGGGTAATACCGGCAATTTAGTAGAGAGCCGCAATTTTAAAAGTCCAAGGTAACATCCAAAATGTATCCGTTCTTCGTGGGGCCGCGGAAAATTTTTATTCCGGGGTCATAAAGGTCACGTTTAAAAATTTGGTGCTTTTGTCCAGCGTTTCCCGAAATCGATGTTAAGCGACCTGACTATTATCTCAAAGATTTTTGAAGTTAGGCCTAGAAAATTTATCATTAATGAATAGGGAGTTATCTATTGCGGATAGATCAGTACTAGCATAGTTTTTGAGTTATGACTCATTTAGGAAATATACATTTCCCTGGCAACCGAGGAATGTGTCAACAGTATAATTTCGATATATTTAATTCAACTAGTTATGGACAACCTGCTGTTCCAATTTTGAACATTTATAACGCGTTTAACTATGTTAAAAGCAGGCTATTAAAACACGATAATTCCCACGAAAAATAGCGGTTACCTAATAAAATGGTGATATATCACAATTCTAGAGGGTGTTATATATGCCTTGATATCATGTTCCTAACTTCCTATATAATTATAATGCATTTCTGAGGTCTGTCATTACTAGCTATTGAGATAAAGATATGTCAGCTAATAATCAATGGCCTTAAGTAATCCATGATCCAGTAAAATCTACTCAGTAGTAACTAGTAAGGCCTTATATAACGAAGGTCACGACTAATAATACTTCTTTTAAATAGAAACCAGATCGAATTCACAAGTAATTAATATAATTCGAAACAATAGAATTAGAATAACAGTTTGACTAAATCTTAAGTGTGAGGAAATATAGGATTTGCACCCCAATTATGGTACAAACCTAGGCCAAATTGAACATTTGTGATATGCCAAAAGGTGTAAAATTAATTATCTATCCAAATATGTAAATATTCAAGCTTACTATTAATTATTTCATGTTATGAGCCATAATTAGTTTAGGCATCGGTGTTAAAATTATTTGATAAAAAAAATCGTAACCCCAGGTGCAAATTAGAATTCACTGCGCACCTACACGCCAAGTTTCAGTCCTCAATCTATAAAGGTATGACCATGGGACCGTCTACGGCTAAATAATTAAGATGAAGGCAGTGAGATTAGAACCGGGCCACAATTGCACAGTGTGGAACTATGGGGTAATAGGTAAAATTTTGACATCGCCAAATGCTAATATAAATGCGTACATTCGATTCTATAATGTTGAACGAATAGAAAAATGTTATTGTCATTTCCCTTGGATATATACATCATGCCTACACAAAGTCTCAAAGTTATGCATAAAATTTGAAAATTATATTTCTGAAAAACCACAAATATCTATTGTTAGCCAACGTTGGTATATTTAGTTATGCTTGATTCTTTGGTAATTCAAAACATATATGTGTATTCTTATACATTTGTTGATAGATTTTAACTAGTTTTCAAACCGAACTAATAATGTGATTATTTTTTATGAATTTTTGGGCTATTTATAAATAACTTCCTGCATTGTGGCAAATATTCCAACTGTCCGATCTTAGAATGCAAACAATTGCGAGCTGAATTGTTTGCGTTTTTATATTGTCTATCTATCTAGGTTTAGATTTAAAGTATTTCTACGCCCGCCCAAATATATTTTCGAGGTAAAGTAAAAATGGGTCAAAATATCGGACGATTATAAAATTTCCCCATTTTAAACATTCATCAGAATTTACTAATTTCCCTTCAGATTGTTAATGAATAATGATTTAAAATAATATTAATTAATAGATTTTGCTTGAATAATAAATAACTATTATAATCTGTACTAGCTCTTCATATTTCACAGTGTGAGTGAATTTGTTTCTAATAAAGACGCGTATTATACTTATGTAGCTAACGACAGAGGGATCACTCAATCTGTACAAAATCTAATTGAGAAGCGCCATCTTTTGGAGGAGGATAGCGAAGTAATTCGTCACAAGTTCTACTCACTCCAAAAATCTAGAGAATCCTCCCGAAAAAGAAATGATTTAGCAACTTGGGAAAATATGGTATTTAATTCTATTCCTTTTCCTGTAAACAACCTCGAAAGAAACGAATTTCAGATTATTCCGAATCAGATTCAGATCGCTTTTCAGTAGTGACACTTCCTGGTCTTAAAGTTTTTCCCGAACACATTGCAACAAATTCTAAAAAAGATATTTTAGATTGCAACCTAAAAACTTCACGGCAACGACTTAAGGCACTTTTGGAACATATTCACTTTATAGCCGAACGAGAACTAATTGAACCAAAAAAACTAGTTGCACTAACTTTAGAATTGGTATCCAATGAGACATATGATAGAGATACCTCAAGAGTATGTAAAGAAATAATTTAAAAGGGCTCATTCAATAAAGTTGTCACTAAAATTTCCATTCCGTAATCAGCCCATTTGTTAGACATCTTAGAAATAGGTTCAACTAAATATTCAGCGCGCTAAAGCGGATCTTGAAAGGCGAAAATGTTAAATTACCACCATACAAAGTAGTCTCGCTATTTCGTAGAGAAATCTCCTTAGCAGATGAGATGAGGATAGTTCAAAACCCTGAAGAAGTCTCAGTTAGAATAGCTATATCTTATCATTCAATTCTTTCTCTCACCGTTCAACGTACCCTTGAAAATTTAGATCCCATTTCAGACACACAATATCCTCTTAATGTCACAATATCAGATGGACTGGATGGTTCAGGTACTCACCGCATCTACAATCAAATCAATTCAAATCCAGATTTATCCACTAAAAGTTTATCTTGTTTGGATTTAAAGTCCTAACCATCACAGATACCAATCATAACCAATTATTCTTCAATAAGTTTCCCAATTCGCCTTTCTCTTTCATACCAGTTGCTTTAATAGCTCTGAAAGAAGAATATGGCAATGTCAAATTTATAATGGAGACTCTGTTAAATCCTGAAACTGACCATATCATGGAGGATGGGTTTAATCTAGGTGGCGGACAGATTAATATTTAGGGAATTTTAACTCAAAACCTTGAAAAAAATTGTTACCAAACAATTTCTACACTAGACACAGGTGGCTCACATACAGATATCGATCAAAAAAATACAGTTTGTTCAAAACCTATCAGGTGTGATAGAGTAGCATGTCTACATTCAAAATATGCATTAATTGAAATTATTCGTGCGCAAAACAAATTTTTATCGCAATTTTATTTTTTCACTTAGTTTCTAACACTTACTTTATTGTGGTATTTGCTTTTTGAATACAATACATGCCAATTAGTAGTGTTTAAGGTTAAATTACCCCACGGGAATGAAATCTCTTGTATTAATCTGTAATTGTTAGAAATAGATCAAGGTACGATACAAAGCAATAAACAAAAAAGAAAATGTCTCAATATATTATACTTTTTATTTTTTGTCGGTTTCAATATTTGGCTAATACAAATCTCCCATAGGGCGATTTCAAAAAGTGGTGGTCGATATTATAGTGTAATTTGGCAATGCGGCCATCAATGTTTGTTATCAGAATCAATATTGAAAGATTATAAGCGTACGGAGTTGGTAGTCGGTTTACATTTTTGAATTATGACTCTGAAATTATTTTTCAAACATTTTATCAAATATCTCATAAAAAACATGACCTTTTTAATGATTTCTTTAGTTCAAAAGGTCGCAACTTTTTTTATTTAGGTCAAATCAAAATTCTAAACCAGTCACCTACAGCATATAACGATGATCTATGTGATATATCGCACATAATATGTCTTTAGCTAATAATGATCTTGAGATCGACACACTTATCAGGTGGAGTCTGAAGAAATCCCCCTATGGGACTTTTGTATTACCATAAAACTGCACGCCCCATAAAATCGAATTTATTCAAAATAATTCGATTTCGTTTTCAGTTTCGATATAGCTATAATGTCTTCTATTATATATGTGAAAATTAAACATCTTACTTCAAAACGAAATTTATGTGTTTTTTTACATGAATCTGCCGTAATTTAACCTTAATGCATATCCAATTAGATTATCTTAACATAAACAATAAATATTGGTTGAACATATTAATTCAATCTCTTACTAAGAAGGCCAGGAATATCACAACAGGATACTGTCCAGGCAGGACAAATATCAGTATGTCCTTTCTTCTGAGATCGGTTCAAATCTAGTTGGCATACTTCAAAGAACTGACAAATCATTTCATAACGAGCAGCATAAAATGATTCCATTCCTGGAGTGTTAATTGATTTTCCTCTCAATATACTCATGACTGATTTAAGACCCATACGTTTCCATACGTTTACGTTTTATGCTTAACATATCTGAGAGTTCAAGACTGACAGGTGATGCTACTTAAAGGATACATATCTAAAGAAGAGCAGGCTGTTAGATGCAATGGGTGCCGTCCTGAAAGACGTGGTAGTTAGAGCTCTAAATTTTCACTTACATCCAAATGCTTGACGATATCATCTCCTACAAATTTATCTTTAATTTCCTTTTACCTAGGTAGTCTCTGGTGTTGGTTACAACATTAGAAGAAGAACATTCATGGCGAATACCTCGTCCTACTTTTAGGAAACATTTATTGCATAACTTTACAAGTTGTTGAGGAGAATCTTCTAACGGCCTACTAACAGACTTATGTCGAATTTGCTGGGAGGTTCGTTTCTTAGGTTCAAATCGATATGCTTCTTGACACATAGCGCAAGGCGAGTCAACACTACAAGATATCAGTCTAGTGTTCTTGATTGGTATGGTCCAAGTAAAGGGGACCGGAATATTCCCTGAAATCAAACTCTTATTCTTTTTCTCGAGCCAAATTGCGCAAGTCTTACAGATGACTGTCGGTAACATGCAGCTTAGTTGCTCAACTTTGTCTGATAAGAACTCTTTGTATATATTTAGTAACCTTTGAGTCAAATTCACCCCATTATTCCCCACTTTAACACAACAATTGCGACATAGCATCTGTGGCGCTGTCATTTGTTTGTCACTGAAAATTGCACAAGAAGATGCCATTTTTCAAATAATTGTTTGTGGTCAATAGGATGGATGTGAATGGAAATTAATACAGGTGTGAAGACATTACAAATACAGGAGACTATTCTTACTATCAAAGTATTTATTAAACACTACTAATTGGCATGTATTGAATTCAAAAAGCAAATACCGCAAGAAAGTAAGTGTTAGAAACTAAGTGAAAAAATAAAATTGGGATAAAAATTTGTCTTGCGTACGAATAATTTTTATTAATGCATATTTGGAATGTAGAGATGCTACTCTATCACACCTGATAGGTTTTGAACAAACTGTATTTTTTTGATCGATATCTGTATGTGAGCCACCTGTGTAGAGTCTTCTTCTGACCCAAATAAACATAGAAAAAAAGTTGCAAGCCCAAACCGTGAGGAATTTTTTTACACGGGTTGCGGTTTCTGATATTCCATAGTTAATCGCCGACATTTCTGGAGCTAACTTTCTCAAATCAGCTCCAATCAACTTATTATCACCATATTGGTACTCTGCGTTGAATTTCCAGCAATTTGATATATCACATGTCCATATTAGGAAGAATTTTTCCATAGCAACGCTGGAATGTCTTAGGAATGTGTAAAATTGCATTATCAAATTGTTTATAAAATTATTCGAGATTTACAGTTAATCTCGAAAATCTCGATTAATTTTATAAAATCACGTTTTAGAGTGTCGGTATGTGTATAATTTCACTCAGGTAGCTGAATGGAGTCGAATGAGGGGTCACTTGATTAAGTGGGAACACAATTTGATAATGGAATTTTTACACATTCCTAAGACATTTCAGCGTTGCTATGGAAAAATTCTTCCAAATATGGACATGTGATATATCAAATTGCTGGAAATTTAACGCAGAGTACCAATTTCGTGATAATAAGTTGATTGGAGCTGATTTGAGAAAGTTAGCTCCAGAAATGTCGGCGATTTACTATGGAAAATCAGAAACTGCAACCCGTGTAAAAAAATTTCCCACGGGTTTGGGCTTGCAACTTTTTTTCTATGTTTATTTGGGTCCAGAACAGTGGCGGCGCTAGCCAGCCGCCACTGGTGGGGCACAATTATTTCACAGGTGGGGCACTTACATTAATGGGGTGGGGCACACTTAAATTCAGGTGGGGCCCCACCTGGCCCCACCCTCGCGCCGCCTCTGTTCCAGAAGAAGACTCTAGTGTAGAAATTGTTTGGTAACTATTTTTTTCAAGGTTGACCTATAATTTGAGGTAAAATTTCCTAACTACTAGAAAGAATTCAAATCAATCGATCAGTAATCTTGAGATTGGTCAACAGCGGCGATCAGATCAACTGTGTTAAATTAGAGGAATTGTGCAAAGGAACATATCAATTCATCATTAGTGAGTTTGCATGGGCAAGCATAACACCTTCCTTGCATAAATTGCTTTCCCATTCTTTCCAAATAATACATTCTTATAATAGTGGCCACGGATTAAAAAATATTTCAGAAGAGTCAGGGTGTAATACAGAGGGGGGGCCTGGAATCCCCCCCCCCCTCCAGCAAAGATGCTCCCATCCCAGGATTTGTCTAACTTTGCCTCATAATTATCAAATAAAGGATAAGTAATTGCTAATATAAACATGATTAAAGCATAGAATGATTATGCCAACTAAATACATTAATTTTGGCCTATACATGTATATGCTGCTCCTTTATCCAAGGGAACAGTCTGTTACTAGGAAAGTTTCCCCACCCAAGGAAAAATTTCTGTATCAATCCCTGAGAGTGTTTAGAAGCCTGTAACAAGTATGTAAGGCGATATCGGGAATACTTAGCTCGCAAGACGTCATTTACCGACAATGTGCGCGATATATTGGTCCTTATATTGTGTAATAGCGACCGTGTACTTGTAGAAAATCGTTTCAAACCAACAAAAGTATCTAAAGACCATAAAAACTGCGAACAAGACAGATTGTACAATAATACACTAATAGAAAGTTATCAATAAATGTTTAGTCAATTCGTACTATTTAGTTGCTTTGTATTAGCCTCCTAGGCATATTAATTTTGTTGATGGTTCCATAAAATATTAACCTATGGTAACGCAGCTATTACAATGTCATACACAGGGGCGTAGCCACGAGATACAGATTGGTAGGGTCGGGTCTATGTTTATGAGTCATCAAAGTTAGGGCTTTTGGGAGGATTTTCATTATGTTTGATATAAAATACTATTCTCTGTAAATTATTGGTAGAGCCATGGATCTACCAAACCTACCGAAGTATGCGCACATTATACATGATGTATTTTACTAATTAGCATAAAATATAGTGATAAATATTAAATTATTAATGACCCATATTAAAAATTTTTAAATTAATAATTGATGATGTCATTTTCATACATTTCTAGTTGAGTAAGAAAAAAAAATAGAATTTTTGGAATCTAAGTAGTCGATTTACTACCTGTACTAATGCAACATTTATGTGTACCATTAACGTGAATACCTATTACCCCATAATCGCCATTTTGCTACACTGTGAATTGTATAGCCGTACAGCAGGGCCGGATTAACGGACGGGCCTACTGGGCCTAAACCCAGGGGCCTCTGACCATAGGGGCCTCGTGGCCCTTTCGTTCCCTTAGAAATCCTATTGCGCATACATTATCACATCTCAATAATGTGACTAGATAGTGTCCCTAATTGCGATTATCTATTCAAAATAATCTAATTGTATCCTAATTATTACTATCTTTTTAAATATTTTGAATTTGAACTTTGTATAGACCACAGTTGGACACTTTGATCCTTTAGTAAATACATGCTAAGCTTAAGTTAATAGTTATATCATGTTCTTGTGGTTACTAATTTGAGGTTAGAATTTGAATGATATATGACCCACGACCGTTCTTGGCGTTCACAAAAATATTCGCCTGTGATTCGAGGCGTTCTCGAAAACCTTTTGCAAGATGGTATGATTTTTATGCCGTAATTCCTATATGACATGCTATCAGGGATGCCAACCTCTAGAAACCAAAAAGCGGGTGGTTTTGCCATTTGTCAGGAGTTTTACTAAAATAGCGGGAGGTCGAAGATGGAATAGAGGGAGAAAATCGGGAGCCTCAAAATATATGCTATTTCTTTGAATCAATCATGATTGGAACGTTACAATATCAGTATTTAGTATGTTTGAAAATCTACAATTAGGAAACGCATATTTTTATAGTTATTTCAATCAAATTTCTTCCTGCGTGTCTCGTATTGACCCAATGTATGTGTTGCAGTCCAAGTGCGTTTCAACGCCAAACGCGTTTGGCGCATTTTAATTCAGCCAAACGCGTTTGGCGTGTTTATATACGCCATTCGCGTTTCTAACATTATTTCTTTATATTTGGTGTCATTTAATTAATAATGCTAATTAGATTATTCACAAACAGAGTATGTATCTAATTAATATTCAAATATCTGTTCTACAATATTTACTGTTAATTTTAATCTCTGTACTAAAATAATACCATTGCGACTTATACTAAATATTTAAAACCATTGTGAATTAAAAACAATTCACGTTCAAAACTAAGTAATTAAACAATATGTCCCTCGCCTTAGAGGGAAATATAATTCCGAATAATTCAAAATTATTGTATTGTTGAACAAAATTTGAATGAAATAACACCAAATATAAAGAAATAATGTTAGAAACGCGAATGGCGTATATAAACACGCCAAACGCGTTTGGCTGAATTAAAATGCGCCAAACGCGTTTGGCGTTGAAACGCACTTGGACTGCAACATATGCATTAATACAACAAAAACGAAATAGATAGATTAATGAATTTTAAATTTCTACAAAGTATGTATTTTTAATAGATATACGTAGATGTAGCAGACAGAAATATCTTCAAACGTTCTCGTAATTTACGGACATTTTTCTTGAGATTTCAAGGATTTTCATGACGATTTAACTTTCGTTGCCATGGGGTAAAAGGTATAAATAGAAAAATCCCATTTTCACTTTCAATTGAAGTTGAATTAACTTTCAGTTTGACTTTGACATTCCGGAGCAACGAAGTACTATTAGACAATAAAATTTGTAAAACGTGTGAAAAGCTCATTCCACCCGTGGTTCCATAGATCGACATATAAACTAAACGAGAAAGAAATTCACCATCGTATCTAGTATAACAACTTTCTGCAGGATGCAGGTACAAGGCCATCTGGATATTCTTAAGATTCCTTAGCCCACCTATTAATACACTACTATTATATTTAATTCGAATTTCGAAGAAATTCTTAATTAGCTAACTTACAAGTAATACGAGTAGAACAAAACTGGTACTCGTATCTTGACTAATTTTAGCAAAAAATTCCTTTATTACTTATATATCATAAAATCTAAATATATAAACAATTTCCAAAAAATCGGGACTTTGAAAAGTTTGGCGGGAGGTCGGGAAGATGGGAGGAAAAGGGCAAAAAAAGCTGGAGGGTTGGCAACACTGATGCTATATTTACAGGAATTTCTATTGCAACGATTATGCTCTTACAACACGGAGAACGAGGTGTGCTTGTGTCCGTCCAACAGTGGGAGGGGCCTCTAAGGACGCTGGTGCCCAGGGGCCTCCATACCCCATAATCCGTCCCTGCCGTACAGTAATTATAAATACGAGCCCTTCGGTCTCGGTCGCTTGCAACGGATCAGTGCTGCGCACCTCAAGTTAACGGCCACTCTGCAGCCTTACTCCTCACCCTTTCTACAATGGAAAATGGTAGGAGGGGCGTTGTATACATCCCTTTATACCATTTCCATAGTTTTAACTTGTTTTACATATTATAAATTTATGAGTGCGAAATTCGTGTTCAGCATATAAGTTTACCTAAAATATTCTTTGAAGCTAACTTCTAGGTTGATTTTGAATTTTCATTAATTTGTTTACCTTTTTGTGTAAACAACAACAAATATTCATATTAGAAATTATAAATGCAAAATTCGTGTTTAGCAAACTTGTTTACCTATTATAACATTTGTTTACCAATTATATCATTTGACAGTTAGTTTATATCTCATATCTATACTATTAAAACACAAACCTGTATATGTCCAGAAAGTGTCTTTTATTACACGATTTAGGGACATATTTTAAAAGTTTAGCTTTTTTTACAACACAATTTAGATAAACAAAAGCTCGATTCCCTATGAGGAAATTCACCATAAAAGTGTGTTTTATGGAGTATTTTCCAATATTAAGGGACAGTTTTTAAAAAAACTGTCCCTTAATTTGAGATTAAGGGACATGTTCTGGATATATGTATATGTGTGTATATGTGTATATTTTTGTTTGTATGTTACGAGTTGATTGAAGAAAGTGGACGGTTTTCCAAATGGGATTTTTGGCATAACTGGGTAACTTTTGGCACCCGCCAACAAGTTGAGGTTTCCACTCAAAATTTCTCACAACTCGACAATTTATGACGTCATTGTCACATTTCGAGAACCCTGAAAATTCACTTAACCGTAGACTGCCCAGCGGTTTTTGAGGAATTTCCAAAAGACTACAGTATGGTTGGTATCCATCCCAGGGGCTGTATCTTTCACAACCAAAACAACTCTAATAATATGTTAAGATTGAAAAAAGATGAAAATTTTTGGTCAAGCATTTTGAAATGAAGTGATAACAAAGCATTTCTCTAAAATTCGGAATATTGTCTGAAATAATGTACAAATATATGCACTTTAAAACATCATTAGATACAACCGTGTTATTGGTTCTCATATACAAAAATTCAAAAGATTCTGAATTATTTTTCTCATGATAGAACAATTTGAAAAAATCATCAAATCTGTTTTCTTCGAACCATGGATAATGCAATAATTAAAATAAATCAAGGTTGCAACCGAATACTGATACATTTGGTTGAACCGAATATTATTCGCGAATATTTGATATTCGGTTGCCAACCTGATATCATTATTCGGTATTCGGTTGCCCGACCGAATATGATTATTCGGTATTCGGTTGCCCAAACGAATATCATTATTCGGTATTTGATCTCGAGCGAATATGATCAGTAATTCATATAGGTTTTTCCAACCGAATATACTACTAATACGTGTATTCGTATTCGGATAGGGCAACCAAAGATTAACGGTATTCGTATTCGTTCTACCAACCAAATATCATCAATATTCGTATATGGTTGATGTAACCAAATATTATCATTATCAGTATTCGGTTGATGCAACCGAATATCAATATCAGTATTCGGTAGGGCAACTATTCATGAATACTGATATTCGGTTCGAGCGGTTTCAACCTTGAAATAAATGCATTATAAGCTGCGCAACTTTATAATTTGATCACGAAATATGGTTATCAAGCTATTATATAGTCAAACAATCAGCTGCACTGAACTTCCACTGTCAAATTTTTAATTTCCATTTTTCAAAAGAAGGTGGCAAGCAAGGGGCGGATGTCACTTTTATGATACGTCATAATCATAAATATGAAAAAAATTATTTTTTGATTGTAATCGATAAAGAATGAAAAACTATATCTGAATCCGAGATTTTTTGCAATTTTGATGATTATATGATTTATATCCACCGTTACAACGTGTAACAGCCTAGCCGGATACGGTTAATCGCACTTAATTCGCGCCCTTTAAGAGATAAAATCTGAAAATTTAATAGAACATGCACATTAATGATGCGGACACGTTGGTCACACCAGATTGCCAAATGCTTGCTCATTATCGCATGATGACGTGACCACTAAAATTTCACATTGTTAAATTTGACTTTTAGGCCTTTTTACGCTTTATAAACAATGTTAGAAGTGTATAAACCACACATCAACCGCGAAGCGGTTGGTGTGTGGTTGTGTTCTGCCGCGAAGCGACCTAGCAAGCGAAGCGCGCTAGTATTAATTAATGCGGTTTCTATTTCCCCTTCACTTTAATACAATCCGGATAAACACACA